>CM038045.1:45295330-45921830 GCA_021397845.1 Areca catechu
TTAAAATTTAGATTATAATCTTTAGGTTGTATATAAGATATGTCATATTATCGATACCAAAGAGGAACATGATTTATTTATCTGTAGTATAAATACTGAGATTGATCTAGGGTGAATGTAAAGGGCTGGATTTTTTTACTCTTTGATCATGATAAGTAAGCATATGATGGATATAGAAGAGTTAGATAGGATGTATCATTGCCTTTGATAAGTAGGTTTGATCTAAGCATCAAGAGTACTGGCCTGGAATTGTAGCAAGTTATGTTAATAGATTATGCTGAATAAGTAGGTCCAATTATCAATTGAATGACTTTGGAATCCTGAACTTGATATGGATGAAGATCATTGTTGCCGCCAAGACCATTGCGGCCCGTAGCTGCTACCGGTGCCAGAGTGCGCTCCCTTCACTGCTCGCCGGTCCTCTGCTCCTGGACCTGTGAAATAGGGGTTAGTGACCCGGGCCGGGATTTTCGGTGGGGGCACTCCGACGATCAAGTCAGTGACGATCCAGGGGAACAGATCTTCCTGGTCGGGCCCCTCTTGATGGACTCTGCTCTAGGAGGAGTGAGAGATGTGTAGGTGAAAATATGATTGGGGGAGACTAATAGCGGGGACAGAGGGGTTCCCTATCACTCTGCTTCTCCTTGTTTCCCTCGTTTTCCCTCAGCTGTGATTTTTTTTTGGCGGTGGCGCTTCATCCTCTTGGTCAAGCTTGCGCTTGTGTTGTTGGTGGTGATTTTGGTGCTACTGGTATGTTACCTCCCCTCGTGGGGGTGACGATCGTTCTTTGTAATTGAAATTTGGCCGTTTGAAGCTTGCCTCGGGATCCTCGCTGGATTAGCAGGCGTGTACGGCGGGATTCTGTGCCGTAGACGAGACGCCTTTCCTAACAGGTGATGGGAGAAGCTTCCATTCGCTCTGACATTCTCTCCGGTCATCCCATTCCAGGAAGCCTAGCAGAGCCTCGATCCGGGGTCCACCACCCTAGGGGTGCGTGCTCTCTGGCTGGCCCATCTCCTGGAAGTATGGCTGGGCAGGTAGTTATGGCGATATGGGGGGTGCCATTCCGTGGTCCTCGGGTGGCTCGCTGATGTCCTGGGATGGCTGGGCTTGCTCCGGTCTGGATGCTCCGAGCTCGTGCAGTCGCCTCGGTGGAGGAGGGGAGAGTGCGGGCCCGGTCCAGAGGGCGCGTGCTTGGAGAGGCTCCACATCGGCGGGTGAGCGGTGAGCTCGACCTCGACCGCAGGGCACTAGCCTCCGAGGGTCTCGCTCTGGAGGGTGGAGGATGGACCCGGTCCAGAGGGCGCGCGCTCGGAGAGGCTCCACATCGGTGGGTGAGCGGTGAGCTCGACCTCGACCGCAAGGCACTAGCCTCCGAGGGTCTCGCTCTGGAGGGCGGAGGACGGACCCGGTCCAAAGGGCGCGCGCTCGGAGAGGCTCTACATCGGTGGGTGAGCTATGAGCTCGACCTCGACCGCAAGGCACTAGCCTCCGAGGGTCTTGCTCTAGAGGGCGGAGGACGGCTCCGGCCTAGGCATCCCAGACTTGCGGGCACGACCTGGCGGAGGACGGCTCCGGCCTAGGCGTCCCGGACTTGCGGGCACGACCCGACGGAGAATGGCTCTGACCTAGGTATCCCGAACTTGCGGGCATGACCTGACGGAAGACTGAGCTCGACCCGTGACCTTGTAGGAGCTCAACTTAGCTCGGCAAAATGATCTGGGCTGGGGTGTCATCTTGGCATCCACCGTGGTGGCCTCCCTTAATATGACGCCTATCAGCTACCCATGTCAGCGGTCTCACCACATCATTTGCCCCCCACTCCTGAGGCTAGTTAGTGCATAATGCTCGAGGCGAAGGGAGTAACCGTAGTGCTGACATGGTGAGGCGAAAATCTGGTGCAATGATGGCCACGGTCGCTGGCGCTTCGAGGGATAGCCCCGCCGGCCGGTGCGGGGGTGCCACGTGGCCATGTCTGAGGAGCAGTTAATGTTGGCACAGAATTCTGAGCGGCTAGGACTTCTTTTTCGTCGATGGGCAGCACGTGGCGCATATCCGTTGGCGAGGGGGTTATATCAGTGTGGATTTGATGGGCCATTTCGAGGTGAAAAGAAAAATTTCTTATCCAAAAATTTCCTTTCTTTCTTTCAAATCTTTCGCACTTGCTGCAGTGCTCAGACCCTTTCTTCTCCACGATCTGCACCCATCCTTTTTTCTAGGTGTCCAAACTGGTTTTGTTTTTCTTCTTTCTTTTCTTCTGAGGTAGGCTCCTTCCTTCTTAGTCCAGCATGTCTTTCTCCCAAAGGGTAGTGCTCTCCTCCTCTAACGAGGAGTCGGAGGGGGCACAGTTTAGGGTTAGCATCAGGCCGGCCCTTCCTGCCCCCCGGTGTCCGTTAAGGAGCCAAGGGTCGTTCCTTCCCGTCCGACCAGTCCTCCCATTCTACTACTTGAGTAAGCCCCTAAGTCAATCCGGTCAACAGGTCTGGGCCGGATCATTTTGACAATTTTCGCCGTGGAGCTGGGGACCATCCGGGATGCCTATGGCATCCCGTTTTCTGTTCGACTCATGGTCCCCCGTCTCGGGGAGCGGGTCACTTCCAGTGGCCCGGGGCGCTTGCCTTCTATGAGGAGACCATCTCTGGGGGTCTCCGCTTCCCTTTTCATCCTTTCTTCTTATCTGTCTTGAATAACTATCGTCTGGTCCTCACCCAGTTGGTATCGAATGCCATCAGGGTGATCTTCTCTTTCATCATACTCTGCCACGTCCATGGGTTTGTTGCCCGGTTTTCTCTGTTCAGAGCATTCTTCACCCTGAAACGCCACCCGATCGAGGACGGGTGGTGGTCCTTGTCTTCTCGCTCGAAGGGTATCAAGTTCGAGCTTCCCTCTTCCATCAAGGGATGGAAAAGCAAATTCTTCTTTGCAGATGTCTAGGGGGTTGACTGGGCTTGGAGCGAGCTGGACAAGTCCCCCAACCGGATCTCCATGGTCGATGCAGCCGATCAGGACGATTACGATCAGCTCTGCACTGCTCAGATCCCTTCTTTGGAGGTCCTGCTATCGGAGCAGAACCTTTTCGATGCCAGGGTTGACCCCTCGGTGGGGCCAGGTGAGTTCAGCTCTTCCTCCGTCTGCATTTTCTTTTTTCTCTATTTCAGGCTGACCTTCTTGGCTGTTGCTGTGCAGGGTTGACCCTTTCGGAGGGTGAGCCATTGACAACCTCCAGGAAGAGGCCGCCCACCGAGATGGCCACCAAGCCCCCTCTGAGGCGGGCACGGACTGAGGGAGTGTCGGCATCTACCCCCGCCATGCCGGTCGCGCTGATAGGAAAGGAGGCCGTGGAAGCTCCCATGCGACTGGCGAGGCCACAGGCGGAACTCCCTATCCTGGAGCCGGAGGCTACCATCCAGATCGACATTGTTGCTACTGCCGTGCCGCCTTGCTCTCCTCGTTTGGGGGCGGTTGAGGCTGAAGGAGGAGGAACCCGCCCCGGAGAATCTCCAGCGACGGGGGATCCGATTGCGACAGTGCCGGCTCCTCGACCAGCTCTTGGGGGTCCCACCACCGGAGGGACGGGCGCGGCCGCTTCCTGGGAGAGCAGGAGAGACTGGACGAGGCGCCGCCTTCCATTCAAGCTGGGGCCAGAGAGCTCCTTAGCCAACAACCGCGGCCTGGCCTATCGCATGATGGACTTCTCCATCCAACCCTGCGACCAGGAGGAGATGGATGGGCTGCCGGTTGGAGCTGTGATCGACAGCATCTTCCCTCAGCTCTTCACGGTAAGCAGTTCTATCTTCTTCCTCCCCCCCTCTTTCTTCTTTCTCTCCCCTTTTTTTTTTTGACCTTCCCATATGGTGCAGATCGGAGTCGAAGATCTTTTCATCAGGAGCAGCTATCGGAACTGGAGCCGAGCAGAGCATGAACGGGCGATCGAGATCGAGTCGCTGAGGGCCGACCTGCAAAGGAGGGCGGACTCCGAACAGGTACTTGGCCAACGGGTCAAGGACCTTAAGAAGTAGCTCGCCGACTCTGAGGGGTGAACGAGGGAGCTCCAGGAGAACCTCGACCGCGAGCAGGGGGAGTCGAGGAAGGAAGCTGAGGGGCTTGTCGACGCCAAGAAGAAGCTGGACGTGGTCATCACCGAGGCTGCCCGACAGAAAAGGATCGCCCAATCCCTCTAGGCCCAGCTGGTGACGGAGGAGGAGAAGTCGGCCATGGCCCAGAGGGTAGTAGATGAGGTGACCAAGTTGGCCGCGGACACCAGACACGAGGTGGCCGCAACGAAGAAGGAAGCTGGGAAGGCGGTGGAAAGGTACAGAGCCTCGGAGGAGTTCCTCGCCGAGATCCAACAGACGGCATCGAACTCCTTCTTCAAGGGCTTCATGTACCTGTGCCACCTGATTGAGGAGTTCGTCTCAGCCGAGGGCCGCAGCCACCTCGACTTTCTCGGCACTTCAGACCAAGAGGCGGGCATTGAGGAAGCCATGCCACCTGAGCTCGAGGCTGTGCGGTCTGAAGCTCCTGCTGATGGAGACTCCCAGCTCGGCGGTCCAGCTAGCCAGTAGTATTCTCTTGCTTCTTTTTTATTTTGTTCTTTTTCTGTACTTGGCAGGGCTACCTGGCATGTCAGGGGCCCACGAGATACTTGTAATTGATATTTAATCAATGAATTGCAACTTTTCTATCTTTCTTGTCCAGTCCTTTTTTCTCTTTCACTCCTCTTCTTTTCTTTCTTGATGTTTGGGGAGATTAGAGAGGGTACCGCACTTTGCAAGGGGTTGAGTTATTAAACTTCAATATCAGCGAGATGGGCGTATATTGGTGGCACTTAAGAGCTGCTGGGCTCGAAATTCTCTTGGCCGGAGATCTGAGCTCTGGTCTTGAGAAGGCATCCTGGAGCTGGGCTTGGGGACGTCGATTTCTAAGAGCTGCTTGGCTCGAAGTTCTCTTGGCCAGAGATCTGAGCTCCGATCTTGAGGAGGGCGTCCTGGAGCTGGGCTCGGGGATGTTGATGACTGAGAGTTGCTTGGCTCGAGGTTCTCTTGGCCGGAGATCTGAACTCCGGTCTTGAGAAGGCATCCTGGAGCTGGGCTCGGGGATGTTGATGATCGAGAGCTGCTTGGCTCGAGGTTCTCTTGGTCAGAGATCTGAGCTCCGGTCTTGAGCTGGCATCCTGGAGCTGGGCTCAGGGATGTTGATGGTTGAGAGCTGCATGGCTCGAAATTATCTTGGCTGAAGATCTGAGCTCTGGTATTGAGATGGCGTCCTAGAGCTGGGCTTGGAAACGTTGATGGTTGAGAGCTGCATGGCTCGAAATTCTCTTGGCCGGAGATCTGAGCTCCGGTCTTGAGCTGGCGTCCTAGAGCTAGGCTCGGGGACGTTGATGGTTGAGAGCTACGTGGCTCGAAATTCTCTTGGCCGGAGATCTGAGCTCCGGTCTTGAGTTGGCATCCTGGAGCTGGGCTCAGGGACGTTGATGGTTAAGAGCTGCGTGGCTCAAAATTCTCTTGGCCGGAGATCTGAGCTCCGGTCTTGAGAAGGGGCATCCTGGAGCTGGGCTCGGGGACGTTGATGACTGTGGTAGCTTCAATGATGCTATATTTTCTTCTTGTTCTCTCTTTCTTTCCTTCCCCACTCTTCTTCTTTCTCTTTTTTCTTTTTGTTGTTGTTTGTTTTTTATTTTTTTTGGTTTTTTTTTGGAGTGGGGAGATCAGAGAAGAGGATGCTGGTTGTACCCCCATTTTGTTCTCTTTCTTTCCTTCCCCTCTCGTCTTCTTTTCGAGTGGGGAGATCAGAGAAGAGGGCTGCTGGGCTTCCCCCTTTGTTTTCTTTCTTTCTTTCCTTCCCCTCTCATCTTCTTTTCGAGTGGGGAGATCAGAGAAGGGGGTTACCGGTCTTGATTGCCTTGGAGCTAGGCTCGAGGCCTTCCTGGACGTGGAGCTAGGCTCGGGCTCAGGGGGTTGCTTGAGATCTTGGCCCAGGTCTTTGGTGCCTTGGAGCTAGGCTCGAGGCATTGATGGGAGCTACGTGGCCCCATGATCTCTTGGCATCTTGGAGCTGGGCTCGGAGATGTTTGAGATAGAGAGCTGCTTGGCTCGGAGTTCTCTTGGTCGGAGGTCTGAGCTCCGGTCTTGAGAGTGCATCCTGGAGTTAGGCTCGGGGATTTTGATGGCTGAGAGCTGCTTGGCTCGAAGTTCTCTTGGCCGAAGATCTGAGCTCCGGTCTTGAGAAGGGCATCCTAGAGCTGGGCTCGGGGACGTTGATGACTAAGAGTTGCTTGGCTCGAAGTTCTCTTGGCCGGAGATCTGAGCTCCGGTCTTGAGAGGGGCATCTTAGAGCTGGGCTCAGGGATGTTGATGACTGAGAGCTGCTTGGCTTGACAATTCTTTGACGTCCTAGAGCTGGGCTCGGGGACGCCCTGAGTTGGGAGCGACGTGGCTCTATAATTCTTCGACGTCCTGGAGCTGGGCTCGGGGATGCCTTGGGTGAGAGCAGCATGGCTCTATGATTCTTCGACGTCCTGGAGCTGGGCTCGGGGATGCCTTGAGTGAGAGCGGCATGGCTCTACGATCTCCTGGTCGGAGGTCTTGGCTCCGATCTTGGATCGGCATCCTGGGGCTGGGCCCGGGGGTGCCGGCGGAATTCTCCTGCAAGACAGATAGACACTTGTGCAAGGAAAAAACCATTGTTATTATCATTGCTGGGAAACCTTACATCATTGGTAGTATTTTCGCAGGTTGGAGGCATTCCATGTTCTAGGGAATTTAACGCCGCTGAGATCTTCCAGGTAGTAGGCCCCTTGTGAAAGGACTTCGGCTACTTTGTAGGGGCCTTCCCAGTTTGGCGAAAGCTTGCCGCACTCTCTGGGTTGAGATGCTTCTGCTCGCCGCAGCACCAAGTCTCCGGGCTTGAAGGCTTTTATCTTGACACGGGCGTTGTAATACCGGGCCACTCGTTGCCGGTACACCGTCATCCGAAGGCGAGCTCAGTCGCTTGCCTCTTCGAGAAGGTCCAGGTCGAGCAGGAGGTGCATCGAATTCCGTGTTTCATCGTACTGCTACACCCGCAACGTGGGCACGCCTAGCTCGACCGGGATGACGCTTCGATGTCAAAGACGAGGCTGAAGGGTGTTTCGTTGGTCGCGGTCCTGGGCGTTGTGTGGTAGGCCCATAGGATGCTCGGGAGTTCTTCTGCCCACATGCCTTTAGCTTGGTCCAGCCTGGTCCTAAGTCCTTGAAGGATGGTCCGGTTGTCACCTCGGCTTCTCCGTTTGTTTGGGGATGAGCTATCGAGGTGAACCGGTGTTGGATGCTGTGCTCGGCATAGAATCCTTCGAACTCATGGTTGTCAAACTGTCACCCGTTGTCAGTGATGATGCAACTAGGGAGCCCGAAGCGGTAAATGATTGATTCCAGAAGAACTGGCAGATATTGGCTTCCGCGATCCGAGCTAGCAGCTCCGCTTCGACCCACTTGGTGAAGTAGTCGATCGCCACCAGTAGGAACTTCCATTGCCCTGATGCTGGGGGGAACGGTCCCAAGATGTCCATTCCCCACTGGGCAAAGGGCCAAGGGGTTGAGAGTTGGGAGATTGGCGCCGCCAACTGACGCTGTATGTTGGCATGGCACTGGCATTTGTCGCACCTCTTGACGAAGTTGGCGGCGCCCTCCCTCATAGTCTCCTAGAAGTATCCCTGACGGAGGGCTTTGTTGGCCAGCGTTCTCCCTCCCACATGGTTCCCACAGAGACCTTCATGTATCTCTTGGAGCACAAAGGTCGCCTCGGCAGGTCTGAGGCATCTCAAGAGTGGGTAGGAGTAAGATTGGTGATAGAGTTGGCCCTCCATCAGGACGAAACGGAAGGCTTTCTTCCTGACGAGGGTGGCTTCTGCGCAGTCTTCCAACAGGGTGCCGTCAGTGATATACCGGATGTACTTGTCCATCCAGCTCGGCTCAGGGGCGACTTGATGTACCTCCGTCGGGTTCTCGTAGCTGGGACTTTCAAAGTGCTCGATGTAGGCGCGTCCCAACGACGAGTCCGACAGAGTCGCGAGCCTGGACAGCGCATCTGCACGTGCATTCTCCCCTCGGGGGATGTGGAAGATGCTGAAGCGCCGGAGGCCTGCTGTACTTGCACGGACCTGCTCTAGATACTTCATCATCTGGACGTCCCTCGCCTCGTATTCTCTGGAAACTTGCCCGGCGACCAGTTGGAAGTTAGTGAAGACCTTCAAGTCCTGCACACCCAGCTCGTGGGAAACTCTTAGGCCCGCGAGGAGTGCTTCGTACTCCGCCTGGTTATTGGTTGCAGCAAATTTGAAGCGGAGGGCGCATTCCACCACAACCCCATCACAATTGGTCAGGATGAGGCCCTCTCCGCTCCCACCGAAATTGGATGCTCCATCTACGTGGAGGATCCAGGGCTCTTCTCGTGGTCCAGGCTCCGTTGCTATCTACTCTGGCTCCTCGGTGAACCCGGTGCACTCGATCACGAAGTCGACCAGGACCTGGGCCTTTTGTGATGACCTCGGTCGGTACGCTATGTCGAATTCGCTGAGCAGCAGGGACCACTTAGCCAACCTCCCGGATGTCTTAGGTTGGGTGAGGATAGTCCTCAGCGGCTAGTCCGTCACGACCACTATTGGGTGTGCTTGGAAATAGGGCATGAGACGCTTAGCAGACATTATTAGTGCAAAAATGAGTTTTTCGGAGCAAGTGTACCTGATCTCTGCATCACGAAAAATTTTGTTGGTGTAGTATACCGACTTTTGAGATTTGTCCTCATCCGTGCGGACGAGAACTGAGCTGACAGCTCCCGGTGTCACCGCTAGGTACAGCAAGAGCTCTTCTCCCTCCTCCGGCCTGGAGAGCACGGGAGGAGAGGCGAGGAAGTTCTTCAGCTCCTCGAAGGCTGTCCTGCACTCCTCGGTCCAGGTGAAGTCGTGCATCTTGTGCAGTGCCTTAAAAAATGGGAGGCAACGATCAGCCGACCTCGAGATGAATCTGCTGAGGGTGGCGACTCGTCCCATCAAGCGTTGGACCTGCTTCTTGGAGGTCGGGTGTTCCATGTCGACGATGGCCTGCACCTTGTCCGGGTTCGCTTCGATGCCCCTCTGGGTGACCATGAAGCCAAGGAATTTTTCTGCCGCCACCTCAAAGGTGCACTTCGCTGGGTTCAGCTTCATCTGATGCTGCCACAGGTTATGGAACGACTCGGCGAGGTCAGCTACGTGGCTCGAGCCCGGCCTGCTCATGACAAGCATGTCATCCACATACACCTACATATTACGGCCAATTTGGTCTTTGAAGACCTTGCTGACCAGGCGCTGATAGGTAGCCCTCGCATTCTTCAGACCAAAAGGCATCACCCTATAGCAGTATGTCCCTTGGTCGGTGATGAAAGCAGTGTGCTCCTCATCCTCCGGATGCATGCGGATTTGATTATACCTGAAAAGTGCATCCATTAAGGAGAGCAACCGGTGGCCCGAGGTGGCATCTACCAGCTGGTCGATCTTCGAGAGAGGAAAGCTGTCCTTCGGGCAAGCTTTATTGAGGTCGGTGTAGTCCATGCAGATCCTTCATTTGTCATTATTCTTCTTGACCATTACCACATTCGCCAGCCAGCTCGGGTACTGGACCTCTCGGATGAAACCGGTGGCCATGAGTTTATCAACTTCTTCTTTGATGGCAGTCTGTCTCTCCAGGGCAAAACTTCTCTTCTTCTGCCGAACTGGTTTGTGCCTTGGGTCGACACTCAATTTATGAGTAATGATGTCAGGGGGGATACCTAGCATGTCTGCCACCGTCCAGGCAAACACATCTGCATTCGCCCACAAGAATCCGAGCAGTTGAGCCCTCTCCTCCTCGGGTAGCTGAGCTCCTATCTGCATCATCTTCGCAGGGTCATCTCCGAGTGGATAAGAAAGTAGACGCTCGACCGGGCCTCCCCTAGGATCTTGGGCCCTTTGGTCGAGGTCATCCGCACTAGGGTCGTCGGGTCGTCCTAAGGGACCTTGGCCCCAGGGAGAGTTTGGAAACAATGCTGCACCGGCTGGGGTGCTCCCCTCATCTTCTCGACGCCGTAGGGAGTTGGGAACTGTACAAGCAGCCTCTTGGTAGAGACAACGGTGTCAAGCAAGTTGAGCTTGGGCCGTCCCAGTATCACGTTTAGGCGGAAGGAAGCCTTACAACCGTGAAAGTCATCATGACGATGCTCTGTCGAAGTGGGGTTCTGGCAGTGACCGAGAGAGTGATTTCTCCTTCTACTCTCATAGAATCGCCTGTGAAACCAACAAGGGGTGTGTGCACAGGCCTAAGCTTGTCAGGGGAGAGATTCATTCTGGAGAAGGCATCATAAAAAAGCATGTCTATGGAGCTTCCATTATCAACCATGATGCGCTTTACAGGATGCTTCGCGATCGTCATTTCGACAACCATGACATCATTATTTACATTTTTCCCCCCGTCTTCTCCTTCCCTCATAAAGGGGAGTACATTCTCAGAGTCCCTTGCCCCCCGAGCCTTCTTGGACGCGCGCACCGCTCCCCAGGAGATCATGCCCATCGGCTTCTTGGTGGGGCGGTTGTCGATGGCTGGAGCTGGCGGGAGAGCGACGAGCGCCTAGGACTCCTCTTGAGGTATGCCCCCTACGAATCTCTTGAAGTAGCCTCTCTTGATGAGTTCCTCAATCTCCCACTTGAGGTTGCGACATTCCTTAGTGTCGTGGCCGTGGTCATAGTGGAAGCGGCAGTACTTCGTCTTGTCATGGCCAGCGGTGGTCCTCAGCGGAGGTGGGCGCCTCAAGTAGTCCTCGCCCTCAATCTCCATAAGGATTTTTGTCCTCGGGACTAGGAGAGGAGTGTAACTCTTTTCAGGGACAGGGGTCCCTCTCAGCCTTGGCCGGTCCCTTCGGGAGCTCGGAGCTTGGGGTGCTAGTTTCCGAGTCCCGAACACTTCAGTAGGGGCCGGCTTCTTCAGGGGTCCTCCATCGAGCTCCTGTCTAGTACGGTCCGCCTTCTCGATGCAGATGTACTTCTAGGCTCGGAGAAGAAGCTCGGAGTAAGTCTTGGGGGGCTTCTTATCCAGCAAGTAGGTCAGGCGGGAGGTCTTGAGCCCTCGCTTCAGTGCCAGCATGGCAACTGGCTCTTCAAGACTGTAGATCTCCAACGCGGCAGCCTTGAAGCGGGCCACGTAGTCCCGTAGAGGCTCGTGGTCCAGCTGCCGGATGGAGAAGAGGCTATCTGCCTCTCATGGCAACTTCCTGCAAGCATCGAAGTGTGCCACGAACTTCTGCCCTAGCTGGGCGAAGTAGCTGATGCTCTCCGGTTCCAAACGGGTGAACCACACCCGGGCTACCTTCCGGAGAGTGGCAGAAAAAGCGATGCAGAGAAGAGCGTCGGTGGCCCCCTGGACCCTCATGAGGGTCTGGTAGCTTTTCAGGTGGTCCAGGGGGTCGGTGGTCCCATCGTAAGGATCCACCTGCGGCATCCGGAACCGGTACGGGATCGGCTCCGCTTGGGTTTCCTGGGAGATGGGGGATGGGCATCGTAGCCCGCTGGCTCACTAGCAGAGCCCGGCATGCTGGCGAACCGGGGGGCAAACTCCACCAGCTTGCGCTCATGTTCCTCCAGGCACCTCTCCGCCGTGCGGCTGATGGCTTCATCAGTATACCCCTCCGCCAAAGTAGACGGAGAAGGTGACATGGGTGCATGGCACCCATGGCGTAGGGTCTTGCTTTTCTTGCCTCGACGAGGTCTGGGCACCTCTCGCTCAAGGTTTGGTGAGCGGCTCTCCCTGTCAGCAGAGCTGGCTCGTTGTCTCTTCGCCGGAGCTTGGTGGCTGCCCCGGTTGTCAGTGGTGGCTCGTGGCTGCGATGGCCTTCCTTGGAAGGAGCGCAGGCTGTCGCAGGAAGCTGCGATATGGGCCGCCGGGGTCCCTGACTATTGGTGGGTAGCCATGGACCGGTGCTGGTGCTGAAGCTGGCGCACTGCCGCGGCGAGGACTTGCATCTGCTGGGCAATTGCAGCCAACTAGGCTTCCAGTGGAGGTGGCTGGACCGGAGCAAGTGGCTTCGCTTCTTGGCGGTGCGGGTTTCCCTGAGAGGGGGAGTCCCCGGCATAGCTGGTGGAAGCCTCCCTTGCTCTTGTCATCACCATCCTCCCGCCTGGCTTGTCTGTGAAGAGGTAGAGGGTTTGTTCTTCCCCCCTACCTGGCATGCCAATCTGTTGCCGCCAAGACCGTCGCGGCCCATAGCTGCTGCCAGCGCCAGAGTGCGCTCCCTGCGCTGCCTGCCGGTCCTTTGCTCCTGGACCTGCGAAACATGGGTTAGTGACCCGGACCGGGGTTTCCGGCGGGGGCACTCCGACGATCAAGTCAGTGACGATTCAGGAAAACAGATCCTCTTGGTTGGGTCCCTCTTGATGGACTCCGCTCTAGGAGGAGTGAGAGATATGTGTAGGTGAAAACATGACTGAGATAGACTAATAGCGGGGACAGAGGGGTTCCCTATCACTCCGCTTCTTCTTGTTTCCCTCGTTTTCCCTCAGCTATGGTTTTTTTTGGCAGTGGCGCTTCGCCCTCTTGGTCGAGCTTGTGCTTGTGTTGTTGGTGGTGATTTTGGTGCTACTGGTATGTTACCTCCCCCTCGTGTGGGTGATGATCGTTCTTTGTAGTTGAAAATTGGCCGTTTGAAGCTTGCCTCGGGATCCTCACTGGATTGGCAGGCATGTGCGACGGGATTTCGTGTCGTAGACGAGACACCTTTCCTGACAAGTGATGGGGGAAGCTTCCATTCGCTCTGACATTCTCTCCGATCGCCCCATTCCAGGAAGCCTGGCAGAGCCTTGATCCGGGGGCCACCGTCCTAGGGGTGCGTGCTCTCTGGCTGGCCCATCTCCTCGAAGTATGGCTGGGCAGGTAGTTATGGTGGTATGGAGGGCGCCGTTTCGTGGTCCTTGGGTGGCTTGTCGGTGTCCTCGGATGGCTGGGCTTGCTCCGGTCTGGATGCTTCGAGCTCGTGCGGTCGCCTCGGTGGAGGAGGGGAGAGTGTGGGCCGGTCCAGAGGGCGCGCGCTCGGAGAGGCTCCACATCGGCGGGTGAGCGGTGAGCTCGACCTCGACCGTAGGCACTAGCCTCTGAGGGTCTCGCTCTGGAGGGTGGAGGACGGACCCGATTCAGAGGGCGCACGCTCGGAGAGGCTCCACATCAGTGGGTGAGCTCGACCTTGATCGCAGGATACTAGCTTCCGAGGGTCTCGCTCTAGAGGGCAGAGGACGGCTCCGGCCTAGGCATCCCGGACTTGCGGGCATGACCTGGCGGAGGACGGCTCCAGCCTAGGCATCCCGGACTTGCGGGCACAACCTGGCGGAAGACGGCTCTGGCCTAGGCATCCCGGATTTGCAGGCACGACCTGGTGGAGGACTGAGCTCGGCCTGTGGCCTTGTAGGAGTTGATCTCAGCTCGGCAAAATGATCCGGGCCGGGGCGTCATCTTGGCATCCACCATGGCGGCCTCCCTTAATATGATGCCTGTCAGCTACCCACGTCAGCGGTCTCGCCACATCAATCATGATAGTATATAAATTTTTTTATTAATTACAGGATTATAAATTTTGGGACTATTGTAAGAAGATGTTTAGAGTATAAGTTATGAAAGAGTTCAGTGATATTAGAAAGGATATGTTCTTGATGAATCTGTATATAGATTATCATTGAAAATATATAAGAAAAAATATGTTTGGGATAATGTATAGCCTTGTAGCTCTCTTTTGGTGGATTAGATTTCATCATGTCGACATGGCATATATATTTTAATAAAATCTTGATAGCCTAGATTAGCAATTTTGGATTGGATTACTGGATCTATCCTATAATTATTGGAGATCATTATTGAAAATATGTAATGAAAAATGTATTTGGAATGAAGCATAGATTGATAAATTATTATCAACGGATTAAATTATATTATGTGAACATGTCATTCACATCTTGATAGAATTTTTGATAGCTTAGGTTAGTAGTTTGAGATTGAATTACTTGATCCATTTTTTATTTGTTAGAGATTATTTGGTATGTCAAATTTTGAATTAAATTTAAGATCTATCAGAGGGTTTAAATCTTCCTACTACTGATGTTGTATTGAGCAAAGAAATTGGTATTGAAAGACTTATATGGGTTCAACCTATGAGAGACAATATTTTAGGTAGTTTGTTAATTGATGTTAAGAGTTATAGTAAGATAGCTCTATGAGCGATAATATGATTGATTCTATTCATAAGAGCATTGATTGGAAGTCTCTTATCTTGTTAGAGTTAATGATAACTTTTCAAAAGAAAAGTTGATCTAGATTATCTAATTAAATTATCAAGGAAAATATGATTAATCCAGACTTGCACTAGAGTTATGGATATTTTAAAAGGATGGTAAAATTTATGCAAGGACCTTCAATATGGAAACTAGATTATGATAAATCTTGAAATGATATGTCTAAGGTAAGGACATGATAAAGAGATTCAAAAGCTTTATCTTAGTAACTTTAGAATTTCCTGGTACCAATGTGAGATAAGTTTGGAGGAATTTCTTTAGTGAGCCCAGATGGTTTAGTGAATTATATCAGAGTGCGCAGTGGAAGCATAGAGGTTTGAGTTATTCTGAAATCAAATAAGAATGTTAACTCTAACTTTAGAAATGTTATAATGGGAGCACTGATTGGAATTTCAATAACAAGATAATGTTACTGATCTTTGGGCTAGTTTATAGGCGTAGACATGCAATTTTTTTTATCAATAAGTCCTCCTAGTGTAGAGAACTCTAGTACAAATTTTGGATATCTCTAAACCTAGAGTAATGAAGTGATGATCCTTTACCCAGCTAGGACTAGAAATATTTATAACACCAAGATCCTTTAGTTATGGCAATATGATTTCTCTATTTAAGAAGTGCTCGAGGTTTTCATAAGATAAAAGATTAATTGTATATTCATGGAGAAGATCATGAGAAGAAAAAAATGCTAAAGATCATGGCAAATACCTAGTGCTCAAGCCTCCTCCAAATTGTTGGTTAAGAATATATATTGGACCAATTATGATTTTCATATAGAGCTAATCAAGAGAAATAGATCTCAGGAGCAAAGAATTGTCCATTTAATTCGAGGTTGAGGTGTTAATGTTCATTTGAAAGAAACTAAAAGAATTCATCATGTATTGTGAATCATAAGGAGCAAGAATTGAGATATGATATAATTTTGTTATGTTAGGGATTTATGAAAAAAACATTCTAAGAAAGGGATCATGTAGAAGCTTGATGATGATGTTAAATTATGTATATCCAAGGTTGGGCCATCATGAACTTCTGTAGAATTGATCAAGGATAATTAATTATAGTGACATCGAAGGATTAGTATCTTTGGAAGGACTCAAGAGAATTTGATACGTATCATAAATAGAAAGGATTTAGTTTTGAGTATTATGTAATAAGTATCCTAAGAGGTAGACTAATTGGAAGATTGAGATTAATATGAGAAGTTGGTTATTTTCAAATCTTAAACCTCAATCAAGCTAATTTCGAGGATGAAATTATTTTAAGGGTGGAGACTGTAATAACGTAGAAAAAAAAAAGAAAAGAACCCAGGTTGGCCCACTTGGTTGGACTCGGCCCAGACCCACGCACGTGGTCCAGTGCGCGACCTAAGCGCACGCGGGTGGGCACGCTGGCAAGCGGGCGCACGGGTGCGCGGCCCGACCCAGCACACGGCCATGCTAGGTGCGCGCGGGCACGTGGGCTCGCCCAACCAGAGGCGGCCATTGTAAAGGCATTTCCCAGCCCGTTTCTCGCGGTCCACCATGGTCTATGGCCCTTATGCACAATCTGGACTGTCCGATCGTCTGATCGGATGGCTAAGATGGATCCGAGTAAGATTAGGCTTGATCAAGAATTTTTGGATTCAAATTTTGATATGATCTTAGGCGTTAATCTCATATATGACGGCCTGGGAGGTTTCCTGACCGTTTTGGACTTCTAAGATGGTTTTGATACGATTTTGGACTGGTTTCGTTCTTCTTTTTAACAAGAGACGCCAAGGGTTATTTCAAAGGGCCAACAAAGTGCAAAGAGCCAGAATAGAGAGTCAAAAAGAGAGCCACGAAGAGATTTTTCAATCCAGACGAGAAGAAGAAAGAAAGGAAAAGAAAAAAAAAGAGAGAAGGGGAGATCTCAGTTCAGTGGATAAAAAGAGGAATGGAAAAAGAAAAAAGAGAGGAAGAGGAGAGAGAGAAAGAAGAAAGAGGAGAGAAAGAGAAGAGAGAAAGGAGAGAGAGAAAGAGGGAAAGAGGAGAAAGAAGAGGAGAGAGAAGATGAGAGAGAGGAGAGAGAGGAGGGAGAAAGAGGAGAGAGAAAAAAGAGAGAGAGAAAGAATAATTAATTAATTAAATAAAATATAGTGAGCTGGAGATTGAAAAGTCTCTTTTTCTGGAAATTTTAGGAGTGAGGGTCTCAACGGGAGGACCACTGACGAAATTTTGATAAAAAGATTTTAGATTTTACAATTACCCTAGGATTTATTGTTATTATAGGGGGCAGCCTTCTAAGCAGGACATTGTACGGGCTCTGAGTACAGATTGATACCGGGTATTTTAGGGTTAGCTCTTGAAGGTAAGGATTTCTAGACTTGATCACCAGTTGTATGTATGTATCTTGCATGATATGATTTGATTCGTGCACATGAGCATCGACATGCATGATTGTTTCGCATGGTATAATTTGATTTCTTGTGATAAAGTATATGATTGTTGTTATTATTAGTTATGTTTGTATAAACCATATTGTTGCCCAGTGGTGATGCAATCCAAGAGGGGAGGGTGAATTGGGTTTTAAAAATTATTTGAACTATTTCAATGGATATAAAACAACTATATACCAATTAAAATCAAGTACTTATATTTTGCCAAAGTGTTTGTGTGCTTAGTAAAAATATGCAACAAAATTAATAAAGTAAATGCAAGAATAAATAAGCAATGAATAAGAGCAATCATAAATACAAGAATATATAGTGGTTCGGTGCACTCCAAGGCACCTACATCCACTTCCCAAGTTTTTCTTGGATATTTCACTATAATCACCAAGATTATAATCGATTAGTTTTCCGGGCTCACTAATCAAAACCCAACTTGTTTTCCCGGGCTCACAAGTCAAAACCCCTTGTTGGTTTTATAACTTAGACTAACCAACAACCTCCGATAATTTTACAAGCTCACCAACAACCTATATTGGTTTTGTGGGATCATCAACAATCTATGTTGGTTTTACACAAAGGCTAACCAACAATCTCTTTAGTTTTCCAAGGCTCGTCAAAAATCTTGATACAACAATATAAGAATGAAAGTAAAGAATATACTAAAGCTTTCTAAAATAAAGTAAGTATCTCTTTGAAGCCCTTGGATGATGTTGAAGAAGCTTATCTTCAATTTGTTGAAGCCTTTGAATAAAGCTTGATGTTGTGGACTTGGATCAATTCTCTTATATTTGGAAGCTTGAAGGCTTGAACCACTCAACTCTTGAATCCTTGAAGATATTCAATGATCTCACCAAAGGATTACTTCTCCATTTGATTTTTGGTATTTATATAGCTTTCCAACCCATTGATGACAGTTTATGACCATTGGAGATGAAAAACTAGCTATTTGAAGCAAGTTGGAATCAATTCTGTACTTCTGAAAAACTAGCTGTTATTCTAAGTGTCGACACTTGAATCTGATGAGTCGACACTTGAGTTCTTCATGAGTCGATACTTGATTTCTGTGAGTCGACACTTGGGTCAGCTCAAGGCAAAAATTCTATATTTTTCTTATTCTCAGGCCTTGAGTCGACACTTGAACTTCTTCATGAGTCGACACTTGCTTGTGCCAGTACTGAACTTCCTGAAACTTTTTCAAAATTAATTTTTAGCCTCTTCAAGTTCTTCCATATCAATTCCAAAGTCCATATACTTGATTTTTCATTAATTTAAGGACTTTCTTCAACTAAAAATATGTATTTTATTCTTTCAACTGATATGAGTACTTAATTTGATAAATACACTAAAACACATAATTAGTACTCATATATACTTAAGTGTTTTGTCAATTATCAAAATCAAGACTAGATTCAACACACATCTTATCAAGTAAAGTTATCTTTGAATGTGTTAGACCATGATGCTGCTTATTGGAAAACGGTAAATGACATGACTTGACATGATGATGTGTAAGGATAAAGTGTTAATTAAGAGAATATGGTATTTAGACTAGCCATGCCACGGGATCATTGACAATGATATTGCCGATCATAGGCAGAATTGTGATAAATATTGCCGGTCATAGATGGAATCATGACAAATATTGCCTATCATAGGCATGGACAATGATATTACCGGTCACAGACGAAATCATGATAAATATTGCCTATCACGGGCATGGACAATGATATTGCCAGTCATAGATGAAATCGTGATAAATATTGTCTATCACAGGGATGGACAATGATATTGCTGGTCACAGGTGGAATCATGACAAATATTACCAATTACAGGCATGGACAATGATATTGTCATGTCACAGGCTGAAGTGTGATACCGGAATTGCTAATCATGGGCTGGAGCATGATCATAGTTAGTCCAGAACCCTAAAGAAGAAGGATGATTAAATGGAAACACTAAAAGAAAACATGATGTTATCAAAGGTTTTGTTATATTTGACATTTGAGTTGTTTTGGTTGCGTGATCTGATAAACTATTATTTTTCAGTTATTTTTCATTTATTTTCAAGTAATACTATTATTGGTGTGACTGTTTGGAGACCTTACTGTGATGTAAAGCTCACAATCCCTATTTATTTTTCCTTCACAGAGTTGTGCAGGATCTTCGAGCTTGGTAGTGGATTGGGATTCGTGATGAGAAGATGCATAGTAAGGATTGAGCCAGGCATGAGATCAAATACTAGGATTGTAGAATTATTAGTTAGTTTTGTTCAGTTAGTTCGGTTGCTGATATTTATATAATAAATCAGTGGATCATTTAGTGATTCTGACTTGAATAAATGGATTGTTTAATTACTATTTAATTGTTTATATAATATTGATTTATTTAATGAGATTTTTGAAGTAAGTGACTCTTGTGTACCTAAACCTTGCATGATCTTTAAGATAAAACCTAGGATTTGTTCGGCCGGTCACGTAGCCGATTCTTGTGCTGGATTCGGGATGTGACATAAGCACCATAGGCATTTAATATAACTCATTTTTTCTCATTTTTTTTGATGAAAATATTATTTTCATGTATTATAACATTTTGTTAATTATTATGACTTCTTGTTATTTCTTATGATATTCAATTGCTTTTTATGATTTCCTATGTTTGTATTATGATATCTTATTATTATGACTTCATGCTATTTGTTATAATATTTAATTATTGTTAATCAATAAGATATCATAACAAATACTAGGGAGTCATGATATAGACACATGAAATCATAAAAAATAATTGAATGTCATAAGAAATAAAAAAATCATAACAACCAATACAATTTTATAATATAAAAACAAAAAGTCATAAAAAGTAATTATATGTCATAAGAAATAATAAAAAATTATAATAACCAACAAGATATAATAATATAAATATTATAAGTCATTAAATAATTAAATATCTAAAAAATAACAGAAAATCGTAGCAATCAACATGATATTATAATATATGGAAAGGATATTTTTATAAAAAAATTAGTAAAAAAGTTTAGCAATAAATGTTTATAATGTTAAACATTGATATAATTTTGTTATTAATTATGATATGTAATCTAATCCAATGACGTGATATAATTTTTTTGGTGGTGGATATAGAATTTATCTTCAAATAAAATAAAATGGGACAAAGTTAAAGATTTTTTTTTTAAATGATGCAAAAAAAAATTATGAAAATAGGTGTCCTAGGATATATTTACCAAACTAGGTGTTTTTGGCTGACGTGGACACGCGACGCCAAAAACACCTACCATGTGGCAGGGCAGGATGCTAGCCGGGCTTGAAATCGTCTTTGGGAAAGACGATTTCATGCTGAGAAATCATCTTTCCCAAAGATGATTTCAGTGCACCTTCTCTCCATGTGCCTTGGCTCCCCACTTGTGACACATGGCTAAAACCTCACACCTGGCAAAAAAAATTGTCCACGCGGCACGCAGGGAGGGAGCTCGTCTGATTTCATCTTTTCAAAAGACGATTTCAGCTGAATAATCTTTTGGATAGATGAATTCGGACCACGTGGCAGCTTTCCGAGCATGTGGCAGGCAGACAGGACCTCTGAATTCGTCTTTCTGAAATGCGATGTCAGAGAGACGAATTCATCTTTTGGAAAGACGAATTCTCACATGATAACATTTCCCCTCAAGCCTTCTTTTTTTTTTTTCCGGTGCTTCGTTCTTTCTCTTCGTTCTTTCTCTCCGTTCACTCTAGCCCCATCGAAGCTTCGTTCCGACTCCATCACGATGTCTGGCCAATTTTTTTTTTGTTTTTTTGTTTGTCTCTAGGCCCAACTGTCTCCGGTCCAGGCTCCATCGTGTCTCCGGTCCGGCCTTTCCAGTTTATTTTATTTTTTTTGTTCTTCGTTTGTTTGTTTTTTTGTTTGTCTTTGGCCCCATCCATCTCCGGTCCGGGCTCCATCGTATCTCCGATCCGGCCTTTCCGGTTTGAGATAAGATTTATTTTTTCCTTCATACCGGCCGGTTGTTATTTATTTAATTTTTTTGTTTTCTTGTCAGATCCGGTCTAGATCTAACTTGGTCTAAGAATAGGGAAGGAAAGATCCAAGAAGATTTTTAAATATATTTTCTTACGATAGGTAATTATCTTATTTATTTTATTAATATTATTTTTATAATATTATTGTTATAATTAATGTTTGGTATAAAATTTTTGATAATTAGTAAGTTAATTTTAGAAAATTTTTAATGTCAGATGTTATGCTATTTTTGTTATTATGCAATTGTAATTGAATATTTTTTATTTATTTTCTTATAATATATGTTGGATGCAATTATGTAATTATAAATTATATTAAATTATATTATAAATTATATAATATTAATAAATTATATTTATTGTAGTTAGAAATTATATTAATTGATGTTTATGTCAGATATTATGATGTTTTTATTTTGTTAATAATTATAGATGTTATGCTGTTTTTGATTTATTTATAAATTTTATAATTGAAAAAATAGAAAATATTAACAACTTTTGATTATCTGATTTTATTGAATTAATATTTATAATATCAAAAAATTAAAAAATAGTATATATTGATAATGATTAATGAAATAATTATTAAATATTTAATTATGTAATTTTAAATATTTAATTAAAAAGTATTATATAGTTAATTAAAATAATTTGTACATGATTACTATAAATGAATAAAATATATAATTATTTATAGGATGTAATTAATTATTTAAGCATAAATGAATTTATCATTTGTTATGAGTAGTGTATGTTTTTTATAAAGAAGATTAATGATAAAATAATAATACTATAAAAAAGTTTGAATGAATTAAAAGAATTAGTATAAATGAAAGATGAAATTATAAATTTGGTTACGTTAAAGTAATTTTAATATTCATGTATTACTGACAATTATTAATTGGTAGTTAATTTGATATAGTTTGATAAAATTTGTATTGCATTGAACCGTAGACCCGTCAATTGATTAATATGCATAAATTATAGTATCCATACATTATTTTTAATTTTGTATGGATCTTAGAACTATGCATATTAATCAATTGATTGTCCATAAGGATTAGAAATGATATAGATATCCGAGAAGTTAGCAACAAATGTAGGTGTACAATCTATAAGGAGGAAGGGCATGACAGACGGTCATATCCAAGACTTCTACAACCAAATCAGTAAAAAGAAAGTAGTCAAATTGCACATTAATTTTAATGTACATCACCTATTTCTATTATTCATCTGATGTTTATTTATTAATTGATACAGTTGTACTCATATTATTTTTATTGCTTAAATTATGTTGTAGTTTCAGGACTGCATTATGTTGTTGCTTCGGGAGTCCTATCGCATGTTCGTGGTTCATGTTGTTGCTTTGTATTATGTGTGTTGAATTGTAATACAATTATATGTTGGGTTATAATATAATTATTATTATAATACAATTATTCATGGTTTATGTCAACATTTTGTATTATGCTTCATGTCTTTTTTTTAAAGTAAGATTTTGTATTATATTTATTATGTTTGTGATTGCTTATTTCGTTTCTTTCGAGTTATTGTATATCACAGTTATGGATCCCGGTCCTTCCGATCATATTGTACTATACGATCAGGAGATACATAGATCGACTCTGGTATGGGATGGACAGGATACTACGGTTTTACATTGTTGTCGACGAGAGAATGTTATGCACAGATCGATACCACTATATCGGTGCATAGTACCTTTGTAGATTCATTCCGGTTTTTATGGACTTGTACGGATTGGTTTCATTAAATTGGACTGGCATTTGATCACTGCTCTTGTCGAGCGTTGGTGTCCAGAGATGCACACTTTTCATTTCCCGTAGGGAGAGCTCAGCATCACCCTCCAGGACATTGCCATTCAACTTGGTTTGTCGGTGGATGGTCTACCAGTGACATGTTCTATAGGGATAGATTGGGGATGCTCTGTCATGATTTATTAGGGATTGTCCCACCATAGGGTAGACTCCAGGGGTCGAGGTTGAGTCTGGTTTTGCTTACCGAGCAGTTTCAGCAGTTAGATATTGATGCCGACGAGATAGCCATACAGCACGATGCTCGAGCATACATTTTGCAGCTGATGGATGGGTGTTTATTTATAGATAAATCTGGGAATATGATGCATCTCATATTTCTACCCCTATTGATGATTTGGATGATGCTGGACACTATAGTTGGGGTAGTGCAGGGCTCGCATGGTTATACAGAGAGATGTGTAAGGCGATCAAGAAAGATGCCAGTGACATTGCCGGTCCATTGTTACTACTACAGCTGTGGGCATAGGATAGATTCACGATCCTTGCACCACGTAGATTGCAGCGCCAGGCTCTAGATCCGATGATCGATTTCGATGATGATGGAGCTGGTTTACCACAGGGTCCTTTAGGGATGCGGTAAGTTCGGTGTTTATATTAAATTTTATACTGTATGATATTTACTGACTTATTTAATAAATTTAATAAATTTATTTTATAGATGGAGGGACGATTTTTGTGTGACCCAGGTACCGACACATATGGTCTCCTCTTATCGTTACTTGATAGATTACTTCAGACTAGACGAGGTAATCATTAGTGCTTATTCTTTTTAAAATGGTTGATTAGTCTTATATATTTTTGTTTAATAAATTATGCTTTAAATTATTTATGAACAGGTGATATGGCAGCTATATTCTGCCGATCTACATGTACAGTTACCAGGTTACTGTCTAGATGGGCAGCATATCTGGTATGCTCGAGCGCCACTTATCTATTTTTTTATAGTGGAGTGGCACTTACCTGATAGAGTGATGCGCCAGTTTGGGATTCGACAGGTTGTGCCTGAGCCGGTTGATACGCATTCGGCTCTGCACCACATCGATATGAGAGGGCGGCCCGACCAGGACTGGTTCGCCACTCATCATGAGTTCGTTCAGTTATGAATGAGTCGACTTGATCATATTGTAGATGGTGCTCAAGATGCTGGTATCATGGATTATCATGATCCCTATATGTAGTGGTACCGCAGCATCTCGCGTCGATTCATCAGTCGTCCTGGCGCGGTTGATGATTATATGGTAAGAAATTTAAGTTTTGCTATTTATTAATATTAAATTTTATATTTTTTTGAAATTCATTATTTATTTTTATCTTACAGAGCAGTGCCATCACACGAATACTTCAGTTGGCTCATCCAGATTGTATAGCGACGAACTTCCAGACTATTACAAAGGTTTGTCATTCTGTCATTCATACTGTCGGTGAGCATGCACGTGTCATGTTACGGAAGTTTTATCAGGGGGTCGATAAAGAGTACGAGACTCCTTCACCTTACTATTATGCATCTTCATCAGGAACACCTCTGTCATTCCAGCACAGATTAGGTACTTGACATTATAGTACCTCTCCATATCCGATGCCCGACTTCACATCTACTGATGTTGTTGCTGCACATTTTGAGTCTACCGCTGCATCGAACTACATGATGCAGCACGATTATTCCGGACATCGAGGATAGGCTTATGGTGAGGGTTCGTCGCATCACGTGTCGACATAGCAGGCATCTCAGGTCATGGAGCATGTGATAGAGCATCAGCCACCAGCTGAAGTTGTACCTCCACTTCGTCGTGTCTAGCCTCCACGCAGGAAGAGACGGCCACCATGTGAGACCCAGGACCTTTTTTTTTATGTATTGTATTTGTAAAACTATATTTTGAAATAAAATTTAATTATAAAATTTATGATTTCTCATGTGGTAATACAATAATTAAGACAAAGAAGATATATAGATTGAAATGATATCCAGCCTGGTACCACTTCGGTTGACAACCTGGTGTTAGTACGATTTCCGGTTCGACACTAGTTCGGTTGATAGTTTATGGTTTAACTATTTAGGATTTAGTGTTAGTAAAAAAAATTATTTACATTGAGTCGTAGAAGTGGAAATGATAAGTCATCACGAATGAAATCATCCGGGCATCAGGGCCAGGACACCGGTCCGGCCCCCAGTCCTGCCATTGGTCTTATGGTCTGTCCGACATCTAGGATTCGGCCACCGGTCGCGTGTTTAGGGTTTATCGGTATAATTTGAAATCATCTCTAGCAAGGAGCGGCAATGGGTCAGGGGGGAAGAAATCGTAGTGGGGCATGCGGGAGGAAAAGAGAAGAACGAAACGAAACAAAGGAAAAAAATTCAAAAATCGGGCTCGGGGAAAATTCGAAAACCTATTTTTGTATTTTTTTCGTATTATTCAAAAAAAAATTCATAAACCGGACTAGAGAAAAATTCAAAAAAAAAATTTTGTAATTCTTTTTGCATTATTCAACAAAAATTTAAAAACCGGGCTAAGAAAATTCAAACATCCAAGTTTATAATTTTTTTCGCATATTATTCCAAAAAAAAAAAAAGACCCGGGGAAAAATCGTTGAGTTGCTTGAAATCGTCTTTGTCAAAGATGATTCTAAGTGAGAATTCGGCTTTGGCAAAGATGAATTCTATTTGCCGCCACGTGTCGCGAGTGAGGAGCCAGGGCGTGTGGAGAGAAGGTGCGCTGAAACCCGGCTGGCACCCCGTCCTGCCACGTGGCAGGTATTTTTGGCACCGCGTGTCCATGTCATCCAAAAATACCTAGTTTGGTAAATATATCCTAGGATACCTATTTTCATATTTCTTTTGTATTATTTAAAAAAAATTCCAAAGTTAAAGGCCCGATTTAAAATATCCCAAGGCTTTACAACTTCTCTTTCCTGAACCGGTTGATGGTTTCCTTCGAAGCCAGGTCAGGATTCCGGAAGTTTCTTCCTCGGTTCCTCTATTACATTTCCTCCTGAAGTGATTAAAATAGGTGGCAAACCTCTCTCAAAGAGTTCTCTGTTTTCTTTCTCTCGCCGGATATTCTCCTCTCTCACGCGTTCGTGTCGATCGGGGTAAGGAAAGATGGGGAGCGAGGCCGAGCCTGCGAAGGTCCTTCTGCCCTATCTACAGCGAGCTGACGAGCTCCAGAAGCACGAGCCTCTCGTCGCCTACTATTGTGAGAGAATTCCAAAACCCTAACCCTGGATTTCTCGTTCCCTCTCATTCGCCTTTTCCTTTAACATCGCTGATATCCGATCGATTCCAGGCCGACTGTTTGCGATGGAGAAAGGGCTCAAGATCCCGCAGAAGGAGCGCACCAAGACCACCAACGCCCTCCTTGTCTCCCTCATGAATCAACTCGAGAAGGTCATGTTTCGAATTTTATCTTTTTATGCCCTCTTATTTATATAATTCGATGCGAACTTTATCTGTTCTAAAGTCAGAAAGGGGCCATCTTTATGGACTGAATCACGATGAACTATGTGATGATTTAGAGTATATAGGTGTTTTCCTATGTGCATTGCTTTGGTTGTGAGATTAATGGTTTTCTTTGATGGCGGACCTATTGTATGTGAGAATGAATCATTGGAATTGCTTCAAGATATGTGAGAAATAGGTTAACTGAAGTTCTTGTTACCCTCTGTAGATCCTTTATTGTGGAAGTAAATTTTCCGACAAGGTGACATAAGCAATAAGCTCGCCAACCTTATTAATACCCTGGGATTGAACTATTACTTTTGTGACTAGGGTCCTGGATCTTCTTTATCTTCCATCTCAACTCTTTTTTCAATACTTAAACCCTTGGGCTGTGAAATGGAGCTACAAGGATGCGGCAAAACTATGCCTACCCTTTGTTTTAAAGGGAAAGTAATAATATCAGTAATGGGAAACCTAGATGCGGCCCTATATTCTGTCTTTCTATTTTAAGGCAATCATCTAATGAAACAGGGTTTTACTCATATGCACAAATGTGTAGAGGGAGAGGGAGAGGGAGAGGGCTGAGCTAGAATGCTCTGGAGAGCATTTGGTCCCGAATGTTTTATAATGAGAATCCATGAATACTCTCTCAGAATGAAAATCAACCGTATTTATCATGCTCTACGTCTAGAACATCTACAAACTAACATTTGTTTTGGAGGTCTCCTGACCTATGTCTCAAGTTGGTACAAATGAGTTGTAGTGATGTAGCTACTGAGCAAAAGTACATTATTATAATATACAATTTTTAAATCCAAATTATTGATCTTGATATGAGTAAGTAAAAATATGTGTACACAATAAATCAGATGATTTGGATGCTTCTAGACTATAGATCAAGGTTCCTGGTACCGGTACCGTGCCATACCGACACACGGTATGGCAATTTTTTTTTGATTTTGTTTGATGGATTTTGGGATTTTAAGATTTTTATTTTATTTTTTAAGGGTTTAGAGTTTAGAATTTAGTGTTTAGGACCTTAAGTGCTTGGAATTTAGAATTTAAGATATGTTCGACTTCAAGGTTTAGGACTAAATTCTAAGGTTTAGGACTAATTTCAATTGAAATATGATATAAAATGGTAATTAAATTAAGATTATTAGCAATTAATGAAAGTGAAATATAGAATAAATATATAATTACATATCAATGCCTAGAATCGAGTAAAGTATCGATGTTCATAAATATAGGGAATCATTTATATACTTTGTAGAAAGATTGGTGTATCTTTCCAGCCAGGTAGCATGACACTCCTCTATGATCATCCCAGGAGGTATGCGTGATGGATCATAACTCATCACAGATCCTTCTCTGATGTCCCGACTCTAAGAGCTATCCAGAGACTGATGATATGGCAGTGCAGGGATCTATCCAAATATACCAGCAGCAAAATCAGATCCATAAGATGCTCCAGATTGCATGGGATAATAATCACTGGAAGATATCTCAGATGCACCATATGGATCATATGGATCAGAAGCTGCCGGTAGTTGCGGATAAGAGGATCCTGAATATGAGGATGATCCAGATACATCCATGGATCTTATTCCACGTGCAAGAGCTGCAGCTGCATTGTGTTCCGAATGACCTCGCGGATGTCGTCGCCTATATGAAATCGTATCACCATGGGATCTATCAGATGGTAATTCATGATCTGTATCCTGTAGTATGGCTAAACTGTGACTCTCTAGTGAATCGAATATGAATAGGTGGCTGTGATTTCTGTCCTCCGATCCCTTCCCGATCACTAGATCCTTCGCTATCTGAAGCACTATCATCACTCTCTTTCTGGTATTTGAATCTGAATGGACTGAGTGCTCCAATGGGGAGGTACAACTATCTTTCCTTTTTCTGTCTCCAGATCGAATAGATGGTGGGAGGATGGTGGGGAGGGATGATGTGCTATATTTGCTGGAGTCCTGTGAGGAATATGGCTTGTCCATTGTCCAGCATCCATCCCGGTTTCACTAGCTACAAAACTGGCTGGTCGAGGAGGCAATCATGGCTCATCAAGTTTTGGCTGCTGCTGTTGCTGACTCATGACCTACTCAATCATTGGATCTTCATTCTCATCAACATGAACTTGCAGTGAGATCGGGATATTTCAATTCTACTTTCTTCTAAATATATTTTAATCTCAACCTTAAATTATAGTGTATATACACAAGATCGTTGAGGCGTTTCTGTTTCAAACGGTTCTTCTGCTGGAGTGGATAAGGTCAAATGTAGACCAGTCGCGCTCACATCCACTGGATGACACTGTCTGGGAGAGGATTTTAATTGCAAGAACCTTCATATTTTTAGCAGATCCATCAAAATGCACCTATCATTTAGCTGCAAAAGACATTACATTATTTAAAATTTTAGATTTGGCAAAATAAAAAATGTAATCCTGATATAATATTATACTTACTCCTTAGTAGTACACCTATCAGGATTTATATTTGATTTACTTTTGATAAATTTTAGATTTGGCAAAATAAAAAATGTAATCCTGATATAATATTACACTTACTCCTTAGTAGTACCTACCAGGATTTATATTTGATTTACTTTTGATTGCTATAGTAGATTCAAATAAATCTATGCCCTTCCTAAAAAATGTTTGCAAAAAAAAAAGTTTTATTATCATGTGCTACTTGTTGAAATTAATGCTTATAAAAATCATTCAATAATTTCAACCTAATTTTTGTTAGGCACATAGCAGCGACATATGGATCGAGCTCCATCTTATATATAACATTGCATAGGGCAGACATAAGATCTTCATCCATGGTAATGTCCTGTATGGAGTACCGAAATTTCGGATTCAGATAGTAAGCTGCACATATATTTTAAGAATTAGTCAAGGTAGTTGTACAAATCTAATTTAATTTAAATTTTTAGGGACTTCATAAATTACTGCGTACCTGCTAGATGCAAATCCGAACTCATTTGATAACTCCACCGTCCATCAATGATCCGGATATACTCAGATGTATGTAATGGATTTGCCTTCTGGATCTTTTTCTTTGTCCTTTGCATCATGAAATACAAGAAGTCCATCTGAGCATACCTCTCGGAGTCCATGGCGCGAGTATCTTATATAAAGGCTTGATAGCCTCCACTATCCTCTCAGTCCGCTGTCAGAATGTATGTCTCGTCATTAAATTTTTCACATTGCTTCTTCAGTATTTATCCTGGCATATCTGCTCTACTGCCACTCTTGATTGACAAATATCTGACGTAGCTCTGCTTTCTTGCCAAGAAGATTATCAAGTGCAATGTAATTAGTAGCAAACCGTGTGACCCCTGGTCTCAATATTTCCTTCCCTGTAAAGCTTCTCATCAATGATAAGATCCATATATGGTTATATATAAATCTGGTGATAGACTGTACTAGCTCAACAATCTTCTGTACCCTGCGGATTTTTTTAATATCCATCAACATGATGTCTATACAATATACAGCACAAGGGATCCAGAAAATATGTGATCGCTGCTGCATCAAGATCTGCTCTACGGTCTTGTACTGTGGTCCATTATCTATGATGACCTGCATGACATTATGCTCTCCCACCTAATCAATCATCTCAATTAATCTAAGGATATAGCTAGCGTCGTGCACCTGATATGAAGCATCAATAAATTTCTGAAAAAAAGTATTTCCATCACAATAAGTCAAGAAATTGACGATGCTCCGTCTAGTAGGACCAATCCAACCATCACACATCACCGTCAACCCATACACGGGCCACTTGTTCTGATATGAGGATATCCATTCTTCTAGCTCCTTATTGCTGTCCAAAAACTGACCATAGATATCCCTCAATCTTGGAGGATCTACACTTACACCAGCAGCCTGTATAGATGAAATAGCATAGCGATAATATGGATTGCCTTAGAGCTGTCAATGGGTCGGGTCCAGACCTGAGACCCGCGAGTCTAAATCTGGACCCGTTTACCCAGATTCGATTCCGGACCCGTTTAGTCATAATTAAATGGATTTGGATCTGGATATTACATATCCAGACCTAGCAGACCCGAGACCCGATTAAATAAAATAATATTATATATATTTATATATATTTATATAAATATGGAGGGTTAGATTATGATCCAATGGCTCAAATCAATTTTTGCTTACTATAAAAACCCTCGTGCCCTTGCCCTCTTTCTCCCTTCCACCGTTCCGCGTTCCACCGAATCCCCAAATGTTCAAATCTTCCTCGACGCTCGATGGCCGACGCCTCCCCCCGCTCGACGGCCGACGCCTCCCTCGATGGCCGATCCCCCTCCAGTCTCCATGGCCGATGCCTCCCTCGACGGCTTGACAGCTCAACGGCCGACGCCTCCCCCCTCCGCCCCTCGACGGCTCGACAGCTCGACAGCTCGACGGACGACGTCTCCCCTCTACCCCTCGACGGCTCGACCTCACCTTTCTCCGAGGTAAATCGCGTCCCTCCCCCCTCTCCCTCCCCCTTTCTCTAAGGTTCATGTCAAGCGTCTCCCCTCCCCCCTTTCTTCGAGGTTCACATCGGGCATCCCTCTCCCATTCGAGTCCGGGTCCGGGTCCGGATACCTGGATCTATTCGGGTCTGGGTCTGGTACTTCAAAGTTAGACCCGTCGGGTATTCGGGTTCGGGTCTGGATCCAGTAGCTAAGATTGGGTCCAAGTTTGGATATCTAGGTTCCGACCCGAATCCGATCCGTTGACAGCTCTAGATTGCCTGCTGCATGCACTGGGATATGAGTGAAATGAAATCAGGAGAAGATGGCCCGCCATATATCTTTTTTTTATCCTTTTTTAGCATTGTATTAATCCTCTGTTGCTTGGAATCTCTACTGGAAAAGGCATGTGGATCGACATCATGGATAGTGGCTCCCTCTGGAATGTTCTTGGAAGATTTTTTTCTACTGCCAAATGCTTCCAACATGGATGCAATATGGTTGGTGCCTCTCATGACGGGCTCTCTAACTGATGAGGTCCTTCTAAACTGTTTCACTCTCCTGCAGTACTAGCAGAACCGGATTCCGATCCTGACTCAAAAGCTGATGGCCCAAATCGCTGTCTATGCTTAGTTGCCTCCTCTTGCTGCCTCTGCTCATACAAGCTCGCCTGAATAGCAGCCTCCATCAGAACTTCCTCATCAGAAAGAATGGATGCTCTCTCTGACTTTCTGAAATAATAAGGTGGTTTTGCGGCTCTGCGCTCCATCTCTGCCTTCTTCTTTGTTCTTTTCTTTCTAGCTTTAAAATCAGCAGTGTTTCTTCATCAACTAACAGATCTCCCGTGGACACTGTCAGCATGTAGATACACCAGGATAGCTGCCAGCTAAGTGCTGCTTCAACCTTGTTACCTCTCATTTTTGAATTCAGTGTTGCACCATTTGCACCTCCAGCCGACCTGAGAGCATCTCTCTATGCAACCAGCCAATGTCCCGTTCTGGATCCTTCCTCCTCCTTGATGGATCCATACCTGAATATTTACATTACATATAAGGTCAATAATAATGTTTATTAATTAATATTTTATTAATTTAATTTTTAAAATTTAAATTATTTTTTTATTTTTTTATTTAAAAAATTAAAAAATAAAAAAATAAAAAATTAAATTTTAGATTTATGTAGGATTCTATCATACATGCTATATATATATTTTTAAGATCCTAGAAATGCATTAAAAGTCAATTTTTCTTCAATTTAAGATATAGAGCACTATTCATGAGACGCATCAAAACTTTAATAAATCGACATGAAATTTATAGTGAGAGTAGCTTACGAGCCATAGATTAATAATTTATAATTACAGATTTTTTTACTAATTATTTTTTTAAAATTAATTTATTAATTTGAAATTAATTTTTACTTTAAAAAATTATATACTTAACAAAAAGTCAAGATCTTAGTATCATTGTGTAGATATATCCTAAATTTACCACATACTTTAAAATTATAGCCAACAAAAAAATTTTGACAGTATTTCATCTTAATTTTTTGTTTTGCACGGATTTTAACACAAAAAAAAAGAAAGGGAAGAGGGAAATAGGGGAAAGGAAAGCTATACGTACCTTGATTCTACCGTTTTCTTCGATTTCTGGATGTTTGATTGCGTTGAAATGGATTGAATTTTTTTTTTTAAACCCCTCATCGCAAAACGAAAAACGAACAACATACGAGCTCTCTATTGTTACAGCTCTTAAGAGCTTTCTCAAAAGCCCCCCGCCCCCCCCACCCCCACCCCATCACATGGCTACAGTAGCCATGTGACAAAAACAAAAAAAACCCCTCCCCACCTGAACCGACTGAACCGAGCGGTTCGGCCTTATTTTGACCGGTTCAGCACCGGTTTGGCACGGTTCTAAGCCGGTTCGGGCCGGTATAATATTTTTTTTTAATATTTTTATGGGGTGGGAATCATTTTTTGTGGCCAAACTGTGTCGGCCGGCCACCGGTCCGGTTCGGCACAGTTCGAAGAACCTTGCTATAGATCATATCAAAGCATGGTACCATACTGTTAAAATTTCACATTTCATATCCATTTGATGCACAGGTAGAAGACCTTCAAAAATACATGATTGGTTTATAGCCAATTTATATATTGATAATGATCAATGGCATGGATTTTTATTCTAAGAGGACTATCACTGCTTTCCATTGGTAAGCATTCGAGGTCAAATTCTCTCTCTCTCTCTCTCTCTACTTTCATGCACACTCACGTACTAGAGTTTGTCACGTTCCATGCATGTGCGAAAGGGACCAAGGACATGAAGCAGTGCACTCTAATATTCTTTTGACTTTCAGTTTGCCTGGGCACTCTAGGAAAGAGTGTGGTTGGTGATCTTGTTTGTGCTACCCTTCACATAGAACAGTTTCAGTAGGAAAGCACTCAAGAAGTGGATGTGGTTCGAGATTCTGGGAAGATTCCAAAACATGTGCAGTGTCTTACCCTATGTAGAATATTCCAATTACTAAGCAATGGACTAGCAGATTCATGGATGGACCGACACATAGAGATGAATGCACACACCCATACAATTCATTACACCTTTGACCTGGAATAAACGTGTGAATTATTTATGCATCACTCCTATTTTAGTGGTCCTATTTGATTTAGATCAAGCAAAAACCCCTGGAATCTGCTTCATGTGGCACTCATTCAGAAACATGATTTGGGTTTAATGAGTCTTTATGGCGGAACTAGCTATAACTCATGGAAGAAGCTGCATCTTTCCTTATTTATGGCCATTGTTACAGTCTTCTTGTGACATAAAATAGAGATGATCAATTTATGGTTACGATCAGTACTTTCTGATTGAACTTTTGCGTATACAAGACAATCAAGCTGCAAAACCTACATACCCATGTAGGCAAAGGGGACTGGCAGGTAAAAGTGTGGGCAGGGAAATTAATTCCTAGTAGATGCATTCTTATATTTATAATATTTGCTATAATTGATTAATCATGTTCGCATATCTTTGGCCTGTGCCTTTCCAAGAAACTTATTTGTGGTTTGAGATTCAGGTGGAGAAAACTGGGGGCACAACCTGAGCTTATTAAATCTATCCACCATATAGCATAGCCACCGCTACATGCATTAGAAAGTTGGAAAGTGTATAAAAATAGGAGAGTCAATGGGAGTGAAAAATGAGTTGATGGAGTGGATGTGGTGCCCAGTTTAGTAGATTCCTGCAGCTAAGCCAGAGATTGACATTCAGTATACAACTAGACGTAGTTGGAGCATTTGAAAAAATTTCTCAACGACGACAACTTTGTAGTTTCTAGATAATAAATTTGCATTCTTACAAACCTCTCTAATTCAAAAGAATTGTACATCATCAAATTTGGCACATCCGTTCCCTTCTCCATCCATTTCTGTTGAATTGGAGACAAAGGTAGGCAATGGATAAAATTTCAAGTTATAGTGAGAATATTACTTGCTTTTGGATTTCTAAGTGCTTTTATAAATGGTTGCGTACAAGTTTAGATCTTATTGAGCATTTCAGCTTTATATCTAATTAGTTGGTGAGAATAAATGTATTGCATGGTCAATTTTACACACTTGCTGTAGATATTAAGGTATGACAAGTAGTGGTATCTGATGTTATGGAGGTGTGGTTTTCTCTTTTTTATCTCATCAACAAATAGAGCAGTTATTCCGATACCCTGAGATACATATTAATGATTATAACTGGAATGGAATCATCCAATTTAGATGTATTTGCATATGATTGATTGAAATATTGTTCCCCTGTTTATTGATATGGACTTTTCATGCCTCCCAACAGGATAAGAAATCATTAAAGTTAGGGCCTGAAGACTACCTTTATGTGGAAGGATTTGCATCAAATGTCTTTGCAAAGGCAGATAAGCAAGATCGCGCTGGGCGAGCTGACTTGTATTTTCAATACCACATTTTTCATTGACGTTTCTTTTATGTCAGTTGTCTTAACTCTTAAGGAGATCAGATGTTGGTCTCACAAATGCAGGTGAAGATTAATATATTATTGTTCTTATAGGAATACTGCAAAAACCTTTTATGCTGCAAGCATCTTCTTTGAGATTCTGAATCAGTTTGGTGAACCTCAGCCAGAGGTAAGTTTGTTTTCTTATTACTGGTTGCATCATTAATCTATTGTTCCTGTGTACTATTTTTCTTTCTTTTATATTTCTAACTGCATTTAAATGGACTGTGATATGACTCAGCTAAATTGAGGACTTTTGTCCTATTGCCATTTGCAGATTGAGCAGAAGCAGAAGTATGCTCTATGGAAAGCTGCAGAAATAAGAAAAGCTTTGAAAGAAGGACGGAGACCTGAACCTGGACCTTCTGGTGGTGATAAAGATCTATTGATGCCCTCAAGTTCCCCAACCAATACATATGTATGTTTATTAACTTGATTATAATATTTCTTAGTGGCTAGCCTCTGCTTATTCCGTGAGCTTCAAAGTGCATCCAGGTTTTAAGGAGTTCGATGACTCCAAGCTTGGATTGTTGGAGATTGGTATAGTCATATAAGCAAATATTGGGGATCTTCTTTTATAGATCAAGTTATTAATAATTATACTCAAGGTTAGGTTTAATTTGTAGTTAATATTCTTCTGAATAGGTCACCATTCCTTGGTCAGCTCAGGTAAGAGCTTCGTGGCCATGGTTGGCATGAAGAAGGTTTGGTGGGGCACTAGGTGGAGATGGTGGGGAAGGGTGTGGAGAGTTCCTGTCCATGTATTTAACTCTCTCTTCTGAAAGCGCGGGGGGGGGGGGGGGGGGGGGCGCTTAAAAAGCACATTGGGGATTGTCATGATACAAACAATGCTAGGATATTGGTTGGGTGAAGGGGCAGACTCCTTTCTTGTAGGTAGATGGACACAAGCTCGGCTGTCTCACCTTTAGCTTGGGCTAAGTACAAAATCAAGGCATGCCTTTACCTATTCTATGCTTGCTTCGCATTTAAGCGGTACGGCCAATTGTAGCCATGGTAGTACCATAGGCGAAGGTAGGGAAAGGACCCCAAAGAGTAGGAAAGGGCATAGGCATCACCTTTGACTGTCCGGAAGTGTGAATCCAATCCCTATTGCATGATTATGGATAACTTAGATGGAAGAGAAGCACAGCTGTCTAGTGAGGTTGGACAAAATGAGAGGAAGTGGTTGGGTGTTGATGGTGACATGCAAAATTAATGCAAAGGCAGTGGGTGAAGATGGGCTGCAAAATAGCATATTGAGATGTAGATTGAGAGGATATTTGGCTGGTGGCCTGACTGGATCACCACCATTGGAGTGGTGACAGGTTGTGCAATGATGAAGTTGTATGGTGAAGACAATTGCTAGTGATCAAATGACCTAGAGGCAATGTATACGACCTAGATGAGATGAAGTTAACAGATCATTGGGGAAAACTGATCGTGTTAGAAAGTATTTCATAAAGGGGGTTAATATGCTCCTCATTTGGCCACTGTTTTTTTTGGTCTGTGTCACTTTATAACATAGAGAAACAAGAAGCATAGCAGTTGCTGGAACATGTTAATCAAGTTTGCAAACATATAGATATTAAGATTTTCCTTTTCTGTCAATTAGGTCAGTATTGAATTGTGCTACGGATGTCTTAAAGCCTAAAAAGCTTAAAATTAGAGCTTTGCTCAAATGAGAGCTCCTTGACATTTTTCTTATGTTGGCCAAGACCCATTTGCAGCCCCTTATTGGTATTCAAACATATTGAACATTCTGGGCAGAACTGTATGTGAGGAAGACATGAGTGGCCACTGGAAGCCTTCAGCGAGAACCCATTGTCTACCATCCATTATGCATTATTGGGCATGCCCTTTTTAATTGAGTTTGGGTCAGCCAACACAATTTGACCTGGATTCACGAGTCCAGTTTGCAGAACAGACATGACCAGATTAGTGCCATGATGGTAGTAGCTGAGTCCGCCTGTGCTGTGTTGGGTTGTCATTAGCTTGCATAAGAATTGGAGATGCACATGAATTAGGTAAGTTTTAATTTAATCAACTAATGGACTTAATCCAGACTCAACATATGATTGTGCTAATTATCTTGAAGCCCTTATTCTCAATTGAAAGTTTAAGAAAGATGAATTTAGTTCTTCCATAATTAGATCCAGGCCTATTGGGGCCAAATACATCCAAAATGATTCAATTATGTATAACCAAACACCAAACACCAAACAAGTGAAAAAGTGCTTCTTGTTAAAGCATTTTTGCTGGAATGCTTCAAAAAAGCCCCTTTGGCAAAGTTGAATCATTAGCATGCCCTCACACTGTATGGCATAGATTAAAGTGGTATTTCCTTTGTCTAGTTGGGCAGCAGAAGGATAGGTGTCATGGTGGGCTCTAGATTTTGGACATGATGATTTGAAGAGACTATATGGAAATATAAGTGGTATGGCATTGCCTTTTGCTTTTGTCTATGCCTATGTTATTTGCTTCTGATAGGTAGGTGGTTCTCTGGAGGTCTTCTGAGGAAGTCTAAGGGGGTTTAACGTATGTGTGTGTATGCGTGCATCAGTGCATGTGTTGTGCTAGTGTCTCTTCATGGGAAGTCTTGCACCTATGGGTTGTTGCTGGCCTCCAAGATAACTTTGAAAGACTATAGGAAATTCAAGGTTTATAGTGGATTAATGTTGTTATGTTGCTTGTGTCTTGGGGAAAAATCCTGCTTTTGGCATCCCTTCAGAAAGGAAGATGAAGAATAGATGTAGTCCTTTATGAAGTGGAAATAGAAATGGTTTTATGTCTATTCTCTTAGGTTGCACGGATGTGGAGGGAGGTTTTAAGATCTCTAGTTCCTTGCAGGCATGTCATATAATTCATAATGGTAGATCAAAGCCATCCATGGCAGATGAACAAGGTTTCTGGAAAATCTTTTTCCTGTCACCCGGTAGGTAATTTGTAAGGGAAAAAATGGTCAAATCCTTGCAAGAATACATGTGGTTCTCTGTTGAAGCATGGTAAGAATATCATAAATTTGGGGACTAGAAGTTGCTGCAGGAACATGGACTCTGGGGTTTGGAAGGGGGGGCTATATTATTTACATTTTATATTAACTGCTTGTATTGGAAGATGCAAACTTGATGTCAGTGGAATTTTATCGATACACTCTTTTAAGCATAGATATATCTATATATAATATATATATATATCTTCTATGGATTAGCCAGTTGTTAAGAAGAAGCTAAAGTTCCTTCAAAGGTAACTGATGTACAAGACCTTGAAATAAACAATAATAATAAAAACAGTCCAAACTTAAGCAATCAATCTTATTAACCATTACAAGAAACTTAGAATTGTCTAAACATTAAATCAGAAACTTCTGAATGCATCATGCTTGCACAAGGTTTAACTGATTTCTTTTTGGATCAGGACCTTGGGCCAGCGCGAGAGCGTCATCCCCGGGTATCAGGTGGTGATACAATATCTTGGATGGAGATAAGGTCAATTTACAACTTTTCAAGGACATCCAATTTTGCTTTGTTTTTGTTTTTTTTTTTATGATGAATGTTTATGTTGGTAACCTTCCAGGACTTAACTATTAATTTTTTTGCCTCCAGGATCTAGGAAGAAGTGAAAGCTTCCCATCTAGCTATCCAGGTGCCGATGCATCACCTCAGCATGCAGATAATGCCAATGAACATAGCCCTACACACCACATATTTCACCTTCCTCTTACTCGAGCAGCAAACCCATCCGGGAACTTCATCAGCTCTCCACCAACAAACAGACCTGAAATGTCTTCTTATCCTCAACCATTCCACCACCAACAGACCTGAAATGTCTTCTTATCCTCAACCATACAACCATCAACCCTACGTAAGTGAGCAACAATCAATGCCACAGAATTACCACTCTCCAGAGAATCCTAACCCCCAATTTTCTTATCCAAATTTCCAGTCTTACCCAAGTTTCCACGAGAGCACCTTTCCCCCAGCCCCAACACATCAGCCTTCTTACTACCATGGCCCTGAAGCTCCCTACTCTCATCAACCAACCCCTTCGGTTTCAAACTACCCATCAACGGTACAATACAGTTCTGGCAGTGGCAATGACAATCATGTTGGGTCTCCAGCCCCAGCTACCTCCAGCTACAAGTATGACAGCAATTATCAGCCACCTGTGGAGAAGATTGCAGAGGCTCATAAGGCGGCAAGGTTTGCTGTTGGTGCTCTTGCATTTGATGATGTGGCTGTTGCAGTGGATTATCTTCGGCGTTCTCTTGAACTTCTTACAAATCCTTCAGCTGAAACCATTCGGCATGAATGTGTGCAATGTTGGTTTTGTTCAGATGTGATACCATTCCTGTACATGCTTTGTTTGGAACATGCGCTTGTGCATATATGACTAAAAAATTTCCCATGTAATCAAGCACCCAAATAAGTCTTTTTGAATTCTTGGATCATATTCCTTGGTTATTGAGGTGATGTGATACTATCATTATTAAAACGGATATGAGATATCTAGATCGTGCTTTTCTTGTGCTAATTATCTATTTAAGAAGTTCCATGAAATCAAGCTTTCTTACCATTTTTAGTGCATTATTCTGTTCCGGTTTCCCTCTTCTAGAATCTCAAAGCTTATTATGTCATGCAGGTTTTATACTGTATGGTTTTTCCGGCAGCTCAAATGCAGGAAGTCCAAATATTGATTGCTGCTAATTCGGGATTCTGGAACCAGGTCCCGATGGGATATCATGCGGGATACCAGGATGGGTATCATTCTATATATATCAGGATAAGATGTTTCATCAATATCTTGGCATTCTAAATAGGATGTCTTGGGATATTTCCTGTTTCAAATGTCAGGATGGGATCGGAGATATCAGAATGAAAAAAATTAGGAGCCTCGTTTCACGGGATTTTAAATTTGAATTACAATTATGTAACACATCATGAAAGTGGTGGGTGCTTTGCTGCGCAGATGTTGATAGCTGGCTAGCTTGAAGCCATCTATTTTTCAGTACAGAAATTGGAAGCTTGTTATGGCCAGTGATAAATTAAATTAAAAGAACACATGGTATTCTTTTCTCCTATTTCTCAAGGAAAAGAAAGAACCGATGTTTTTCAGCATTGCACCATGGATACAGAGACGGTCGGGATTATCTCGGAAAAGACGTGTGATTTCCATATAATTTTAAAAATGCAAGGAAATTCGCAATTTGGAAATTTGTAGGAAGTGGATCTAACGTAACATCATTCCCAAAGTCTACACGACCTTTGGTCTAATTGGAGGAAAAACCAGGGATTTTTTAAAACCCAAAAAGCTTCTCAGTTCTGATATCATGGCAGCTATCACCTGTTGGTCAATATGGAAAGAGAGGAACAGCAGAATCTTCCGCGCTGAAGCTCGATCGTGCAAAGAAGTCACTAGGACCATCCTCTTCCTAGCATCGGATTGGACCAAAAACTACAGCAAAAATTATCTAAATTAATGAGGGACTTCAGAATGTTTTCAGAATCTCCTGTGACTGTCTAGTCAGCGTAGCACGCACTGTTCGACTCTGAAACGTTCGGAAGAGCTTCTTACCGAGCTTCTTAGCGTCGACAGTCTGATAAGCTTTTTCCGCTGTTTCGGCCAAATGAGGTCCTTCTGTAAATTTTTTACCGGCCTGAGTCAACGGAAGATTAGATGGCGTTCAGGAATGTTGCTGGAATTTTAAGCAAATTGCTTACCACCCCGTTTCACCTAAGCGAAATCCATCTGGAGTCTTGGTGTTCGACATCTCCCTATGACGGCACATCTGCAAAGGATATGCTCGCGGGACGCAATCGTGGCTTTACGAAACGAAAGGGATGATTGCTTCAATGAGCTCTACGAGGATTACCTGTACAGGTTTCGTCCAGATCCTCTGTATGACAGTTCCGAGACCTGTTCAATGCATGGATTTACAGGTCTCTTAAAATTAAAACTGATCTTTTTTTCTTTTTTTTTTTCAGGATCCTGGATCATTGATTCCGAAATAATCCTGTGCTGGTAAATAACTTAATTGTAACTTTATTATTATTAGAAGTTTAAGAGCCTTAATTTGTTGGTAATCTAAAGGTTGACGGAGTGAGTTACATAGAAACTCCCATTATCTAGAAACAAATGCATGAGTAATTATGTTTTGATTGCTCATTTAGTAATATATCATGCCTTTTAAGTTTTCCTAGAGGTTATAAATATCCATGTGACCAATTTGTAATATAATGATGTATTTGAGTCTTTGAGTACCTCTAAAAATATATAATTATTTTATTCCGAGTGTATCATTCTTCCTTGCCAATATCAAAGTGGTATCAAAGTGGTATCAGAGCCAATAATGTTCATCAATAATCTTCTACAACCCTCCTTTCCTCGTCTCACCAAAACAAACTATGAAAATTGGTGCTTGCAAATGAAGGCTCTACTTGGATCCTAAGATCTTTGGATTTAGTAAAGAAGGTTATCAAGACCAAGGGAAGGAGAGGCTCTCACTAATCAACAAAGAGAGTCTCGGATAAAGGATGAGAGAGCTTTATATTTCATCTATCAATCTATAGATAATTAGTTTTTGAAAGATCGTGCGGCAACCATCTCAAATGAAGCATGGGAGATTCTCAAAAATCTTTATAGAGGAGTTAGAAGGTGAAGAAAGTTCGTTTCCAACTCTTCGAGATGAATTTGAAGCTCTACAAATGAAGGAATTCGAATGTGTTTTGGATTATTTTACAAGTCTTAGCCGTTGTCAATCAATTGAGGAGGAACGGTGAAACTATGATTGACACCAAAGTAGTAGAAAAAATTCTACACTCATCGGATGTCAAATTCGACTATATTGTTGTTGCCATCGAGGAGTCAAAGACTTTGGAAGAAATGACAATAGATGAATTTTTGGGTTCCTTACAAGCTCATAAAGAAAGATTCAATAAGAGGAGACAAGAGCTTTTGGAGCAAGTTCTTCAGTCCAAGTTTTCTTTGAAGGAGAACAAAGAAGACTCAAGGAACGAGTCAAGACAAAGCTAAAGAGGACAAGGCCGTGGCTCTTGGAGAGGTCGTGGCTCGTGGAGAGGCCGCGGTCATGGACGAGGAAGAACAAATAGAGATGAAGAGAGAAGTCAAAACCCAAAGGAAAAGGACAGGTGACTCATCAAGAAGCCAAAAGTATGGAAAATTTAAAGTTCGGTGCTATATTTGTAAAAAGATTGGACATGATGTTTAGAATGTTGGTATAATGATTCTAATCAAGTGCAGAGAGACCTATGTTGCAAAAATAAGATGAAAGAGATTCGTTTCTTCTATTGGCACACAAGGGAGATGACATCAATATCAAAGCTTATGGTATTTGGACACTGGAGCAGCAATCATATGTGTGGATACAAAAATATTTGTGGAGCTAGATGAATCAGATGGTCATGTCTCTTTTAGAGATTCTTCTAAAGTATCAGTGAAAGGAAAGGTAAAATTCTTGTTGAATTGAAAAATGAAAGTCATCGATTCTTTTGAAGTTTATTATGTGTCAATTATGACAAGTAATATTTTAAGTGTGGGACAACTTTTGGAGAAAGGCTATACCTACATATGAATAATAGAAGTCTTTCCTTAAGAAATCAAAACAATAAGTTGCTTGCTCATGTTCAAAGACCAACAATAGAATATTTTATTGAATATCAAGCATGTTTTTTCTACATGTTTAAATGCTTGTATGAAAGATGTTTCACGGCTATGGCTTTGAGATATGGACATTTTTATTTTGATGATTAAACAACTCTTTACAAAGAAGATGGTGAACGGCTTGTCCCATATTGTTTCTCCTAATCAATTTTGTGAAGGATGTGTTCTTAGCAAACAATTAAGAATGAGTTTTCCGAAAAAGGCATCATATTATGCAAAGATACCTTTTGAGCTCATCCATACTGACATTTGTGGGCCAATCACTCCAACATCATTTGGAGGTAATTGATACTTTCTAACATTTATTGATGATTATAGTAGGAAAATATGGATCTATTTCTTAAAGGAGAAGTTTGATGTATTTGAAGTCTTCAAGTTCAAAATTATGATGAAAAATCAAAGTGGCTATTACATCAAGACACTTCGATCAGATCATGGTAAAGAATACTCATCTAAAACTTTGAAGATTATTGTAGAAAGCATGGCATTCAGTGGCTATTGACGGCACCATATTCACCTCAACAAAATGGCATGGCAGAGAGAAAAAATCGAATCATCCTTAATATGATATGCAGCATGTTGAAGAGTAAAAATCTATCTAAGAAGTTTTGGATGGAAGCCGCAGATTGTGCTATCTATTTACTTAATAGATGTCCAATGAAAAGTTTAGAAGATATGACTCCATAAGAAGCATGGAGTAGTAGAAGGCCAAATGTTTCACACTTGAAAGTCTTCGGTTGTTTTGCTTATGTGCATGTACCAGATCAAAGAAGATAAAGCTAGATGATAAGAGTACTAAATATATTTTATTGGCTACAATGCAAGAACAAAGCTTACAAGCTTCTAGATCCAACAACAGAGAAGCTAATTACAAGCCGAGATGTGGAGTTCCATGAAGAAGGAGCTTGGAATTGGGAAGAACATAAAGAAATGTATATTCATGAAGAAGAAAAAAAGGAGCAAGAGAAGATCACCTCGCCGCTATTATTTTCTACAACATCAACAATATCACCATCCAAGAAAGATTTTGCAAGAATACCAAAAACAAGATCCATTAAAGAGCTCTATGAGGTAACAGCTGAGCTTAATCTTATATGTTTACTTACTAATCAAGAAGCTATTTCTTATGAAGAAGCAAAAGAAGATGAAAGATGGAGGAGAGTCATGGATGAGGAGATCAAAGCCATAAAAAAGAATGACACATGGGAGATGCCAATCTTCCTAAAGGACATGAATCCATTGGTGTGAAGTGGGTTTACAAAATTAAGAAGAATGCTCAAGAAGAACTTAAAAAATATAAAGCAAGATTGATGGCAAAAGGTACAAGCAACATGCTGGCATCAACTATGATTAGGTATTTGCACCAGTTGCTCGTATAGAGACTATTATCTTGTTATTTTCTTTTGCTGCTCAAAATCAATGACAAATTTTACAAATGGATGTCAATTAGTATTTTTAAATGGATTCTTGATGAGAAAGTTATGTGGAGTAACCTATGGGTTTTGTGTAGAAGGGATATGAAGGACAAGTCTCACTACAAGAAAAATAAGTTTAGCAACCGATTTGCAACCAATTTTTTAAAAAAGATTTGTGACCGATTTTGCAACCGATATTTTTCTGAATAATTTAGCAACTGATTTAAATCGGTTGCAAATTCAGTTGCTAAAATTCATTTTGCAACGATTTGCAACCGAAACAAAAATTATTTTATTATTTTTTAATTATTATTTAAAAATTTGCAACCGAGAAATTTGGTTGCAAATTTCAAAAATAAAAAATTAAATTTAAATAAAATTTTGCAATGGATATTCGGTTGCATTTTTTTTTAAATTAATTTTTTATTTTTGAAATTTGCAACCGAATTTTTCGGTTGCTAGTTTTTTTAAAAATAAATTATATATTTTTTATATTTGCAATCAATTTTTGGTTGCTAATTTTTTTAAAAATAAATTTTATATTTTTGTATTTGTAACTGATTTTTTCGGTTGCTAATTTTTTTTTTTAAAAAAACTTTTATAATTTTGAAATATGCAACCGATTTTTTTGATTGCTAATTTTTTAAAAAATATTATAATTTTTGTAATTTGCAACCATTTTTCGGTTGCTAATATTTTTTAAAAATATTTGTTGCTATTTTTTTTTAAAAATAATTATAAATTTTGAGATTTACAACCAATTTTTTGGTTGCTATTTTTTTAAAAAAAATTTATAATTTTTGTAATTTGCAACCGATTTTTTCGGTTGCTAAATTTTTTTTAAAATAATTTTTATAATTTTTGAAAATTATAACCGATATTTTGGTTGCTAATTTTTTTTGAAAAAAAACTTTTATAATTTATGAAATTTGCAACCGATTTTTTTGGTTGCTAATTTTTTAAAAAATAAATTTATAATTTTATAAGTTGCAACCGATTTTTCGGTTGCTATATTTTTTGTTTTTTTTTTAATTTTTTAGAAATGGAGGGTTGATATTTTTCGTATTACAGGATGCCCTAGCCGTCCCATTTTTTTTTCTCTCGTTCCCTAACCCTAGCGCCCTGTTTTTTTTCTCTCATTCACTAACCCTAGCCGTTCCCTTCCTCGGGTCCGAGCACCGCCGGCCGCCACCTCCGGCTCTCCCTTCCTCCGCTCTGAGCCCCTTTGGCCGCCGCCTCTGGCTCTCCCTTCCTCGGGTCCGAGCCCCGCCGGCCGCCGCCTCTGGCTCTCCCTTCCTCCGCCTCGAGACCCTTTGGCCACCGCCTCCGGCTCTCCCTTCCTCGGGTCCGAGCCCCGCCGGCCACCGCCACCGGCTCTCCCTTCCTCGCTCCGAGCCCCGCCGGCCGCCGCCTCCAGCTCTCCCTTCCTCCGCTCCAAGCCCCTTTGGCTGCTGCCTCCGGTTCTCCCTTCCTCGGGTCCGAGGCCCTTTGGCAGCCACCTCCGGCTCTCCTTCCTCATGTCCGAGCACCGCCGGCCGCCGCCTCCGGCTCTCCCTTCCTCCGCTTCGAGCCCCTTTGGTCGCCACCTCCAGCTCTCCCTTCCTCGGGTCCGACCCCTGTCGGCCCCCCTCCGGCTCTCCCTTCCTCCGCTCCGAGCCCCTTTTGCCGCCGCCTTCGGCTCTCCCTTCCTCGGCTCGACCCCCGCCAGCCGCGGCCTCCGGCTCTCCTTCCTCTGCTCCGAGCTCTTTTTGTCCGGCTCTCCCTTCCTCGGGTCTGACCCCCGTCGGCTGCCGCCTCCGGCTCTCCCTTCCTCAGCTCCGCCCCGCCGGATCTCGGTATCGCCGTCTTCCAATTTTTTTTTTAGAAAAACCTTTTCCTCATTTCAATGAATGCATGCTTTTTTTCAATGTGTTGCTTGCTCCATTTGACTTGGCTTGCTACATTTTGACTTGGGTGTCACAAGTTCAAAACATGGAAATAGTCTAGTTGATTAGACCTAGAATGGCTCCCAATACTTGTATGTATGTTCTAAGTAAATCTCATCAAGTAGTTACTAGTAAATTTTTGAAGATAGATATACAAGAATGGTCACTTTAGGCTTAAATTGTAATTATTCACTCTTATTGCTAGTATTATAGTTTGTTAGTGAATGCATTTCTTCATTTATGAACAAAATAATTTTTTTCTTCATGATTATCTTGATGATGAGGTTTATATATAGCTTTTTAATATCTCATGTCGTAGTGTGTCATGTCATTCTGCTTTCTATAGCTCTTCATGTATTGCTTTCAGAATTCTCATAAATCCTCTTTTGCCTTTGTCACTTTTAATTTGACTTCATTATCTTGTTATAGAATATAAATAATGATTGTCGATAGTTCCTAATATGAAACTCCTCCACGTAGTATGTTGGACTAAGGATCAAATTCAACTTCTTTGCCTATTTTTTCTTGGCTTATTGTTACCTTTTCTCATTATTCATTATGGATACTGATCATTGCATTTATAATGTAATCATGTTATGATGATAATGTTACTTTAAGGAATCTCATTGTTTCCAAACTTTCTATAGTAAAACACAAAACACCATGGGCATACTATCCCTAAGGAATCACATTGAGTTCAGATTTTTTTTCCCTCGAGATGTAAATGTTATAGAATTTTGATTTTCATCCATAGGATGAAACTTGACACTCTGGGAAAAACAAAATCCTTCAGGCTTTGGATCTTATCTTGCATTTGGATATGGATGGACACATAAACCCCCAATCAAAGGGTATAGATGTCACAATTCAATGATAAGTTTCTATGGAATTATGTGTAAATGTTGTTGCCCCGGTTCTAAGACCTAGTCGCTTTTATAGTATTCTTTTACATATGTTAATTTATATCTCAAAGAGGGAAAGGGACTTATGCAGATTTTAGATGCAACCATCTTCTTTAACAATGCTTAGTCCACCCTCATTTGATTTTTCTGTATCATCATGTTTTGATATGGTACAGAATATGGATATCTTTCAACTTCGTAGTTGGATATATAATAGACTTTTACTGGGTCGAAAGGGATATACCAAAGAATTTTTAAAGGGCGTGGAAGATTTTGTACTCTTTGCATGTTAGCAACCTAACTTTCAAAGTGAAGGAAAATTCAGATGCCCTTGTTGCAAGTGCAAAAATCTAAGGTACCTAACTACCGATGAAGTGAAGCTTCATCTTTACAAAAAGGATTTGTACCGAATTACTGGTATTGGACATCTCATGGAGAGAGTGATCCTCGTGTCGGTGGGGTACCTGATTTGTATTGAAATGATCCTGCCTTTGCACCAATGGATAATGATCCACAAAACACATATCGACGCATGATATTCGATACATTTGGAACAGAGTATGTTGCTGAAAAAAAGATTCATTAATGAAGAGGAGACACCGAATTTGGGTGATCAAAGATTTTATGACTTGTTGCATCTCAGGATTTTTATAGGACAAAAATGGTATCCAAACTCGGACTTACTGCTGAGAAGATTGATTGTTTTATAATGGTTGCATGCTGTATTATGGTCAACAATCTGAAGAAAAGCAATGCAAATTTTGCAGGGCTGGTAGATATAAATCTCGGCCTCGTGCAGACAGTAAAATAAAGAGGTGCCGATGAAGAGAATGCATTATTTACCTCTAATTCCTAGATTAAAAAGATATATGCTTCAATGAGTTCTGTACCATATATGACATGGCATTATGAGAACAGGCGTGAGCCAGGATATTGTGTCATCCATCATATGGAGAAGCCTGGAATATTTTGACCGAAGCTATCCTCATTTTGTAGCTGAACCATGCAATGTCAGGCTAGGTCTATGTGTGATGGTTTTACTCCTTACAATCAGTCATCAGCCCCATATTCTTGTTGGCCAGTAATTGTTGCTCCCTACAATCGCCACTGAATTGTGCATGACCATTCTTATATGTTCTTGACAATAATTATTCCGGGTCCACATAATCCAAGAGCAGGATAGATGTGTATCTACAGCCTTTGATAGATGAGTTGAAATATTTGTGGAAGGAGGGTGTCCTAACATATGATATAGCAAGAAAGCAAATTTTGTGATGAGGGATGCATTGATGTGGACATCAATGACTTTCCTGCATATGGAATGCTGTCCGGATAGAGTACAGCTAGAAAATGGCTTGTCCGTATTGTATGGACCGATCAAAGGCATTCACTTTGAAACATGGTCGGAAGAATTCTGGTTTGATTGCCATCGTAGTTTCTGCCTATTGATTATGTACTGAGAAGAATAAGGATGCATTCTACAAAATTCAGATTGAAAAAGATCAATCTCCATGAAGTTTGACTGGAGAGGAAATATGGGAAGCTGTATCTTCCATTCAAAATGTAATCGAGCATGGTTCATGCAGAGTAGAAGGATATGGGTTACACATAATTGGTTAAAACAGAGCATATTTTAGAATTTATATTGAAAGATTAATTTGATCAGACACAATCTGGATGTGATGCACATAGAAAAAATGTATTTGATAATGTTTTTAACACTGTAATGGATATCAAAGACAAAACCAAAGAAACATCCAAGCACGAATGGATCTAAAGGAATACTACAAGCGTAGGGAACTTGAGTTGCAAGAGTTAGCTAACGGAAATTTATTGAAACCAAAGCAAATATTCTTTCAACCTGGAGCAAAAAAGAGGTGTATTTAAATAGATGGAGGAATTAAAATGCCTGACGGTATGCATCTAACTTAAGCAGATGTGTTATATGAATGAGGAAATTAACTGGAATGAAAAGTCATGACTCCATGTTTCTTTGAGCGTTTGTTGCCAGTTGCATTTAAAGCTCTACCAGATCATGTATGAAGCCTATAGCAGAGCTAAGTATTTTTTTAAGGATTGTGTTCAACAATGTTATGGATCGACGATTTGTTGCTAATGGAAGAATATGCTTTGATTATATGAAATTGGAACGGATTTTTCACCCGATTTTTTGACTCAATGGAGCACTTACCGATTCATTTACCATATGAAGCAATAGTTGGTAGTCTAGTTCAATATCGTTGGATGTATCCGTTTGAGAGGTAAATATGTCACATATCAATTCAACAAACTATTCTTCTGCAACAAATCTATATCATGTACGTAAGACAGTAACCATATTTTAATGCTTGAATGATGTAGGTTCCTTAAAAAAATAAACGGATGATCAAGAACAAGTTCGTGTTGAAGGATCCATATGCGAGGCATACCTGTGTCAAGAGACAACTTCTTTTTGTTCATATTTTGAACCACATGTGCAGTCATCAAGAAATATAATTTGAAGAAATGATGTTGTGGGTCAGGATATGACATGTGAATTTACTCTGTCAAATTAATAAACCTGGCCGATCTGTTGGTAGATGTCAAAGTCGATATCTAAATGACAGGGAATTAGCTGCTGCGCATTTACATATATTGCTCAACTGTGAAGAGGTTCAACCTTATCGAGTAAGCTTAAATAATCATTGATGCATAATTATTCAAACCCTATATCGATTATTGAGATACTAACTCTGAAAAAATCTTGGTTTCAGAATTTTAGCGAGCAATTACGACTTTCGATACCAAATATAAGTACCACAGAAATTGATTCCAGGAATGCATCTGACTTTCCATATGGTTTAGGTCTTTTGTAAGTGCTTCTTCGAATTGTGGATATGTCTACCGAATTATGTAATATCGATGTGTAATGGCATTCATGCATTTTCGTTATATCATGTGTAGGTTCATAATCCATAGAGTCAAGTAAACAATGGATATTTTCATGATTTGGCATGGGGTCCAAAAAGAAGGTTCTTACATGTAGACATATTTTGTCAACCATTATAAGTTTCACACAAATGAATAGAGTAGCTATAAAAAAAATTAATAGTGGAGTGTGCGTCAAAGGTTCAGAATAAGCTACAAACATAATATTACTACGACATAATAATTAAAATAATTCAAGTAGAATATCCTGGCCATCCAATGAAACGTAGTATTATTTAATTGTGAATGGTTTGATACGGTATTGAATCGTGGCATGAAAGTGCTAAGGATTACGGGATCGTTGAGATCCGGCACAGCAAAAGGTATTCAAGAACGATCCCTTATAGTTGCACAAAAATGATTCAGGTATACTATCTACCAATCCTGAGAAGTTAAGGACAAGCAACATTGGTGGTTGTAATTATGACTAGACCAAGACGTACTATGGATGATCGATATATATTGAGATTGCTTACCAAGAGGATACAATATCTCATGTGAATAGTATACACATGATAATACAGTTGAAAATTTGGTCGACACGACTGTATTTTAAAAAAGTTGACAGAATCGTCGATATGGATTTGAACATAGATGATGAAGATGAAGCAGAATGACGATTTTGATTCTAGCCAAGAGGATGATACGAGCATGACCAACATGGAAGTTCTTCTGATGATGAATAGTAATCGTTAAGCAGACCCCTAATTTTATATGTACGGACTGTATTTAACTGCATTATCATATTATTCATGAAGTTAACTAATTCTTTATGTTTGTTTGTAGATGGTAGATCAATATGGAAATAGTCCTGCATCATCATTTAGGATCGTGGGAGGAGGCATCGTCTCTCCGTTACTATCCCATCCCTATCATCCACTATCCCACCTGCGTTTTTCACTTTTCCTGCATCTCCGGTCATTAGTCCACCACATACTTGTCACGCCCCGAATCCAATACGGAAACGGCTACGTGACCAGCCGCACAAATCCTAGGTTTTACCTAGAGATTATGCAAGGCCTAGGTACACAACAATTCAAATATATCCAAAGTAAATTATATTGTATAAACAATCATTAACAATGTATAGTTCATATTTAACTCGATGATCATAAATTGGTTTACTGACTCACAAACGTCAGTAACCGGACTAACTAACTATTTATCTCAACAAACATGATGCTTCGTCTCACGCCAGCCAGATCCTCTTTAAGTTTCCTGAGTCTCTGAAAGAAAACAGATGGTAGGGAGTGAGCTACATAGCCCAGTAAGGGTTCCAAAATAATCACCAATATAATTTACATGTATATGAAAGCAGTAAACATTACCATAACATATGATGAAATCAACAATCCGATTTCATATTTAACAAAACTTTGGAAACTTTATTTTTTTCTTCTTATAGAATTTCCAATTATTTACCATTATCTTTAGGGTTCTGGACTAACCACGGTCACACTCCAGCCTGTGACTGGCACACTATTGTCACACTCCAGCCTGTGACAGGCACACTGTTGTCACACTCCAGCCTGTGACAGAGCACACTGTTATCACACTCCAGTCTGTGACGGGCACACAAATTGTCACACTCCAGCCTGTGACGGGCACACTGAGAAACCACGGTACCGCCGTGGCATGGCTAGTCCAAACACTAGTTCTCTTAACACTTTATCATTTCTTTTCACATAATCGGATCATGTCACTTTCCAGCGATCGCTATCACGATCAAACACATTTCAAGATCACATGGCAAATACAAACAATACTATCAACAAACTCGATCCGTAACCCGGAAATCAAATCATGCTATCCGAAAACTACTATGCATGAAAAATATTTAATTATGCTCGAATCAATCAGGTCATGTAAAATATATTAATAAATACGGTGATTAAGTTAGAATTCCTTACAAATCAACTATCCACGCTTATACTAATCCAAACCCGAAATCGGTGCGACGCCTTCTCGCTCAGAAGACAGATTCTCTACATAGATAATAATTTTAATTAAACTAAATTCTCAATTTTTCACGAATCTTGAAAACAAATCACTGATTTTCTCTCTCTTCCTTCTCTCCCTTTCTTCTCTCTCTTTTCTCTCTCCTCCTTTCTCTCATCCTTCTCTTCCTCTTTCTCTCTCCTCCTTCTCTATCCTTCTCTCTCCTCCTTCTCTCTCCTCTTTCTCTCTCTCGTTCTCTCTCCTCCTCTCTCCTCTTTATCATATATTTATACCCCCCACCTGCCGGCAAGTCGCTGGCTCTCACCGACCAAGCAACGGCGGCGGTGGCGACGACGACGGCGGCCGATCCAACGAACCGAACCAAAAATTCATCCAAAATAACAAAAACTCACAAAAATTGCAAATAAAAAAAAGAACCTTACCGGCGGCGTTGAGGAAGCTTCCGGTGTTCGTCGGAGAGGGAGAGAGAGCGGGATGGTGGTTCTAAGGGCGGCGGTGAAGGGTTTAAAACGAAAACAAAACAACGAGATTCCCCTCGTTTAAAAATACCACCCGTCCCAAACCCTTTACGGGTCTTCCGCCGATCTTCTCCTCGCCTCTCACGACTCCTCCCTCCGAGTCCTCCGGCGAAAAATTCGTCGAAATCCCCCCTGTTCCGTCTCCTCTGTTTTTTTTTTCTCAGTCTGGGTTGAAGTCGGCTGGGTCTGCCGACTTCAGCCCAGGCCAGAGTTTACATTCTCCCCCCGTTAAAATAAATTTCGTCCTCGAAATTTACGTACCTGGTATTTCGAAAAGCTGTGGATATTTTGTTCGCATCTCTGCTTCAAGTTCCCATGTAGCTTCTCTTTCACTGTGATTGCTCCATTGCACCTTCACATAGGGTATGATTCGGTGTCTCAATTCTTGTTCCTTACTGTCAACAATTCGTAAAGGCACCTCCTCATAGGTCAAATCCTCTTGAAGTTGCAATGGCTCATAATCTATTGCATGATTAGGATCAGGAATGTATTTTCGTAACATAGATACGTGAAACACATTGTGCACTCCAGATATAACTGGTGGCAGAGCTAATCGGTAGGCCACCTCACCAACCTTATCCAGAATCTCAAATGGTCCCACAAATCTCGGGCTCAACTTTCCTCGTACACCAAATCTCACACACCCTTTGTGGGAGACACTTTCAAAAAGACATGATCACCAACATTGAATTCCAGCTCTCTTCGTCTCTTATCAGCATAACTTTTCTGTCAGCTCTGAGCAGTACGCAAACGTTCTCTGATCATTTGTACATTCTCCACTGTTTGTTGCACTATTTCTGGACCCAACAATTTCCTTTCTCCCACATCATCCCAGCAGATAGGAGATCTACACTTCCTACCATATAAGGCCTCAAAGGTGCCATTTGAATGCTAGCTTGAAAGCTATTATTGTAGGCAAATTCTATTAACGATAGATGACAGTCCCAAGCACCACCCAAGTCCATAACACAAGCTCTCACATGTCTTCCAGAATCTGGATGGTTCGCTCAGACTGTCCATCAGTTTGGGGATGAAAAGCTGTACTAAAACTTAATTTGGTCCCCAATGCTTTATGAAGACTCTTCCAAAATTGTGAAACAAACCTATTGTCTCGATCCGATACTATAGAAATTGGAATCCCATGTAGTCTCACAATTTGTTCTATGTACAATTTTGCTAATTTTTCCAGAGAGAGTCCGATACGAAAAGATAAGAAATGAGCTGACTTCGTTAGTCGATCCACAATCACCCATATCGCATTATTTCCCTTAGGAGTTTGGGTAACCCGGTCACAAAGTCCATGGTAATGTGCTCCCATTTCCACTGAGGAATCGCAAGAGACTGCAATGGTCCAGCAGGTCTTTGATGCTCAGCTTTTACCTGTTGACACACCAAACATTGAGCCATATACTGAGCTATATCTTTCTTCATACCAGACCACCAAAAGTTTTCACGTAGATCTCGATACATTTTTGTACTACCCGGATGCATCGTATATACTGAACTATGTGCTTCTTCCATAATTTCATTCTTTAATTCTGGAAGTTTAGGAACACATAATCTATTACCAAATCTCAAGGTATCATCTTTATATATAGTAAATTCAGATTATACACCAGACTCAACTGTTTCTCTAATTTTCTGAAGCTCTAAATCTTCCTTCTGAGCTGATTTAATTTTGTCAATCAGGATAGGTTGTACCATAATATTTGCTAATTGCATCCCAGAATTATGAATTCGTACCTCTATCCTAAGTAAGTTGGCAACTTTAATTACTAATCAAAAGCACATCTTAATGGATCACCACTCTGTCACGCCCCGAATCCAATACCGGAAACGGCTACGTGACCGGCCGCACAAACCCTAGGTTTTACCCTAGAGATTATGCAAGGCCTAGGTACACAACAATTCAAATATATCCAAAGTAAATTAATATTGTATAAACAAATCATTAACAATGTATAGTTCATAATTTAACTCGATGATCATAAATTGGTCTACTGACTCACAAACATCAGTAACCGGACTAACTAACTATTTATCTCAACAAACATGATGCTCCGTCTCACGCCCAGCCCAGATCCTCTTTAAGTTTCCTGAGTCTCTGAAAGAAAATAGATGGTAGGGAGTGAGCTACATAGCCCAGTAAGGGTTCCAAAAATAATCACCAATAATTTTACATGTATATGAAAGCAGTAAACATTACCATAACATATGACGAATCAACAATTCTGATTTCATATTTAACAAAAATTTTGAAACTTTATTTTTTTTCTTCTTATAGAATTTTCAATTATTTAACCATTATCTTTAGGGTTCTGGACTAACCACGGTCACACTCCAGCCTGTGACTGGCACACTATTGTCACATTCCAGCCTGTGATAGGCACACTGTTGTCACACTCCAGCCTGTGACGGGCACACTGTTGTCACACTCCAGCCTGTGACGGGCACACAAATTGTCACACTCCAGCCTGTGACGGCACATTGAGAAACCACGGTACCGCCGTGGCATGGCTAGTCCAAACACCAGTTCTCTTAACACTTTATCATTTCTTTTCACATAATCGGATCATGTCACTTTCCAGCGATCGCTATCACGATCAAACACATTTCAAGATCACATGGCAAATACAAACAATACTATCAACAAACTCGATCCGTAACCCGGAAATCAAATCATGCTATCCGAAAACTACTATGCATGAAAAATATTTAATTATGCTCGAATCAAATCAGGTCATGTAAAATATATTAATAAATACGTGATTAAGTTAGAATTCCTTACAAATCAACTATCCACGCTTATACTAATCCAAACCCGAAATCGGTGCGACGCCTTCTCGCTCAGAAGACAGATTCTCTACATAGATAAATAATTTTAATTAACTAAATCTTAATTTTTCATGAATCTTGAAAACAAATCACTGATTTTCTCTCTCTTCCTTCTCTCCCTTCCTTCTCTCTCCTCTTTCTCTCTCCTCCTTCACTCTCATCCTTCTCTCTCCTCTTTCTCTCTCCTCCTTCTCTCTCCTCCTTCTCTCTCCTCTTTCTCTCTCCTTGTTCTCTCTCCTCCTTCTCTCTCCTCCTTCTCTCTCCCTTTATCATATATTTATATATATTTTATTTTTTTTTTTCTTTCTTCTTCTTCTTCGGCCAATCCGGCATCGCCCCCCCCCACCTGCCGGCAGTCGCTGGCTCTCACCGACCAAGCAACGACGGCGGTGGCGACGACGACGGCGGCGGTGGCGACAACGACGACGGCGGCCGATCCCAACGAACCGAACCAAAATTTCATCCAAAATTAACAAAAACTCACAAAAATTGCAAATAAAAAAAAGAACCTTACTGGCGGCGTTGAGGAAGCTTCCGGTGTTCGTCGGAGAGGGAGAGAGCGGGATGGTGGTTCTAAGGGCGGCGATGAAGGGTTTAAAACGAAAACAAAACAACGAGATTCCCCTCGTTGTTAAAAATACCACCCGTCCCAAACCCTTTACGGGTCTTCCGCCGATCTTCTCCTCGCCTCTCACGACTCCTCCCTCCGAGTCCTCCGACGAAAAATTCGAAATCCCCCCCGTGTTCCGTCTCCTCTATTTTTTTTTCCTCAGTCTGGGTTGAAGTCGGCTGGGTCTGCCGACTTCAGCCCTGGCCAGAGTTTACAATACTACTACTATGCCATGTTCATCAGGAGGCACGATGTCACCTCCATTATATTCAAGGCTCCTATTCATGCTCCATGCCCTATCATGTATACTATACCACCCCCTACTTATTCTACATCTCCTACAGTCCATTCATCATCTCCGCAGTTAGGATCGGCAGCTATTTGTTCATCATCTCCTCATTCATCCACCGGCGCAGTTCATTTAGCATATCCTCATTCATCTAGCAATGGCAGGGCTGTACTGATCCTAGATGGAGACGGGTAATAGTCTTATGTCCCCTGTTTGAAAATTTTTAAGTTGTATCATATTTGTGGGTTGTATCAAATTTGTTGATTGACTTAAATTTTGTAGGTTTTTACCATCTCATCCAGCTGCCAATGCCATTACAGACATAATGAGGAGCCATTTTGAGGAGCCATGGATATCATGGAAAAGAATACTGCACGGTGTAAAGGATATATGGTTTGATGAGTTCAAGGCAAGTAATTTTGCTTTGATAGATGCAAATGAAATTTGAATTTTATTATTATCATTTAACCGGTTGTTGAATTTGCAATAGAGGAGATATCAGTTTTAGCCACCGGATGATATGTGGGCACGTCGTAATTTTGAAAGACGTGGTGCGGCTCGACTTAAAAATCTCCTTGCTACTGCTAGAAGAGTTTTGGAGAGACCGCCATGGCTAGGAGAACTTGTATGGAATAGATTATGTGAGCACTGGCTCATCGCCCAATATCAGGAGAAGTCAGAAAAAGGAAAAGCAATAAGGCTTCTGATACTGATGGTTTTGGTCCTTCACGTCATACCTGTGGCTCGATCACTACATCCCAGCACAGATATAATTTGGTAAGCAATAACAACCGAAATCTTTAATATAATTACAATTCATATTAATAAAATATCTTGTTCTACGAGTTACAGACTTCGAAGACTGGTACCGTGCCTTCTCCATCTGAGCTATTTATTCATACCCATCAGAGGAAGGATAAGACATAGATTGATAGGAGATTAGAGCATATTTGTGTAAGTTAAATTTTAAGTTATTATAATTTTTTTTAATACTAACTGAATTAAATTAATTTCAGTCTGAATTTAGATGGAACATGGAAGAATCACAAAGTCAAAGCAGTGCTGATTCTAGCCAGCAGCAAACTCCGCAATCAGAATTGGATGTATGGATACGTACTGTTGGTGAAAAGAAGAAAGGAAGAGTATATGGGCTAGGATTAGAGTCCACCGCACTGATGCCAACTTCAAAATTTCCAGGACAATCTTCATTTCCCGTACAATGGTTGAATAGTAAAGAATTTCAGGAGCAAGTACGGAAGCAGGTTGAAGACGAAGTCAAAGAAGTAAATGCTCGGGTACAAGCTGCCGAGCAAGAAAGGGATGAACTGCGGAGGTGAGTTGAACACAATGAACGAATGTTGCAGGATATATTAGCCAACATAAATTTTCAACCTGTAGCAACTTCCTGCAACTCATGCTTTTAGTGGTAATCCTTCGCAATGAACTGGAGTCGATCCTTATCAGATGTATCATGGACAAGGATCACAGTGGGGCGAGGAGGAGGATGATGCTGAGAAGGACGAGAACGAGGAGGAATAGGAGCATTATCACATTATTCATATTATCTTGCTCCACTTATTATTCTTATAAGTTTTGCATTATATTATGGACTGCATCTCTTCTTATCGTTGTATGTTTAGCTTTGTATTATGATTACTCTTATATGTTTTGCATTATATTATGAACTGCATTTCTTGTTATCGTTATTTGTTTTGTTTTGTATTATGAACTGCAAATCTTGATATTGTTTTTGTTGTTTTATTATGCATTTTCATTAATTATCTCCTCTTATTTCATGCAGTTAAAGGCAGTGATGAGTTGCCTTGGTATCTTCGTGATGCTTCAATGCTGAAAGTGTATGCTGGATCGGACCGTTTTGTAAGGATCTAAATGGTGTTGCAAATTTAGATGGCTTGCTCTTTTTGCAGGCAACCATTTGCTACCTTAGATCCTTCGCAAATGTACAAAAAGAGGCAATCCTGAGCTTTTGAATCTTATTGTTTGAAAGTTTTGTTTGATTTTTGCTGTTTTATTGTGCATTTTAATTTCATTGATTTTCTTTTGTTACCTACGGCTAGAGGCTGTGATGAGTTGCCTTGGTATCTTCATGATGCTTCAAATGCTGAAAGTGTATGCTGGATCGGGCCGTTTTGCAAGGATCTAAATGGTGTTGCAAATTTGGATGGGTTGCTCTTTTTGCAAGCAACCATTTGCTGCATTAGATCCTTCGCAATATACAAAAAGAGGCAATCCCGAGCTTCTGAATCTTATTGTTTGAAAGTTTTGTTCGATTTTTGCTATTTTATTATGCATTTTAATTTCATTGATTTTCTTTTATTACCTACGGCTAGAGGCTGTGATGAGTTATCTTGGTATCTTCGTGATGCTTAAAATGCTGAAACTGTATGCTGGATCGGACCGTTTTGCAAGGACCTAAATGGTGTTGCAAATTTGCATGGCTTGTTCTTTTTGCAAGCAACCATTTGCTGCCTTAGACCCTTCTAAATATAGAAAAAGAGGCAATTCTGAGCTTCTGAATGTTATTATTTTTCATTAAATATGACAATTAATTACAGTATTCAAGTTATGACTTATAGAATTTTTTGGTTGTTTTACCATCATTTTGTACATGGAATTCAATTCCGGTTAAACCCATTTGGTGTATGTAGCTGTTATTTTTGGATAATGGATGTGATTGAACCCTTGAAATGAATATCGGATTTGTGCCTAAGCTGTCTAATGGATGCTTTATATGTTACGATTGTGTCTAATGGGTGTGATTGAACCATTCTCAATGATTTGTGGCTATTGTTGAAATAAATATCTGCTTTATATATCTTAGCTTAAATTTGTAAATTCAGGAAAAAAAATCATATTGGTAATTTTTTTAGAAAATTATTCAATTTTAGCAACCGATTTAGCAACCAGCTTTTTTTAATTTTTTCTAGATTTTTTTTTTAGCAACCGATTTAGCAACCGATTTTTTTATATTTTTTCTAGAATTTTTTTTAGCAACCGATTTAGCAACCGATTTTTTTTTATTTTTCTGGATTTTTTTTGGCAACCGATTTAGCAACTGATTTTTTTAAAATTTTTTCTGGATTTTTTTTAGCAACCGATTTTTTTTATTTTTTCTGAATTTGTATTATATTTCTTTGATTTTTTTTTTCAAAAAAATTATGTCAAATTCGGTTGCTAAATCAGTTGCTAAATTTTGCAACCGAAAAAAATCGGTCACAAATTTTAGCAACCTATACTTTTGCAACCGACTAATTTCGGTTACAAAATCGGTTGCAATTTAATTTAGCAACCAATTTTTAATAATTAGCAACCGAAAAATCGGTTGCTAAAACTTGTTTTTCTTGTAGTGTCTTGAAATTTAAAAAAAATATTATATGGTTTGAAACAAGATTCGAGAGCTTGGAATAGTCGTATTGATGCCTACTTTAAGACTAATGATTTTGTGCAATGTCTTTATGAGCATGCCTTATATGTAAAAAAATAAAATAAAAATATTTTGTTTGTTGCTTTGTACGCGGATGATTTTATTTTCACAGGAAATAATCCATAAGTATTTGAGGAATTCAAACAAATTATAATTTGGGAGTTTGAGATGACGGACGTGGGACTCATGACCTACTTCCTTGGCTTGGAAGTAAATCAAACAAAAGAAGGCATCTTTGATGATAGAAAAAGCACTACTGGATTTATTTTTTATATGGATAATACAACATTCATTTGGATTTTCAAAAAGTAGCCAATTATTACCCTCTCTATATGTGAAGCTGAGTATATGGCAGTATCATCTTGTGTATGTCACACAATTTGGCTAAGAAATTGCTTAAGGAGATACATTTTCCACAAGTCGAAGCTACACAAATTGGTGTTGATTGTAAATCTGCAATTAATTTGGCTAAAAATCCAGTACATCATGAAAGGAGCAAACATATTGATATTCAGTACCATTTTGTTCGAAATCATGTGAAGGAAAAGGATGTGGAGATAATTTATGTCAAGTCTCAAAATCAAGTGGTGGATATCTTCACCAAATCACTTGCAGCAGATCCATTTCAAAAGCTCAAGAATTTACTTGGAATGAAGGATGGAACACAATTAAGTTTAAAGAGGGTGTTGGTAAATAAATTTAATTGTAACTTTATTATTGTTAGAAGTTTAAGAGTCTTTGTTGATAATCTAAAGATTGAGGGAGTCTAAGAGTCACATAGAAACTCCCGTTATTTAAAAACAAATGCATGAGTAATTATGTTTTGATTGCTTATTTAGTGATATATATCATGTCCTTTAAGTTTCTCTAGAGATCATAAATATCCATGGAATTAATTTACAATGTAACAATGAATATTTTGAGTCTTTGAGTACCTCTAAAAATATATCATTATTTTATTTCGAGCCTATCATTCTTTCTTGCCAATATCAAAGTGGTATCATCTTGAACTACACCATCTGAAAGATTTAGTGCAAAAGAGTTTCTCTGAACCACAAATATAAAGATTTTAAATGTTCGGACTCTCTGAACTACACCATCTGGAAAAGCTGTAGTGAAAAGAGTTTCTCTGAACCCCACAACTGTATTCTGCCACATAAATCTCCCTCGAACCTGTTTGTACTGTCTCAGCCTTTCCTTATCGTGTACCTTCCGGGACCCCACAGGTTTTCTTTATAAAATTTATTTTAATCTAATATATTGAAGGGGAAAAACCTTTCTTCCTCCTTTTATTCAAAAAAGAAAAAAAAAAAGGAAATAAAAAGAAAAGCAAAGTATATATAATATGCATTCTACTTAGATTTCGTTGAACCATGTCAAGCAACAACTTTAGCAAGAGCGATGACATGATCATTAATCTAATAGTGTGGTATGGGACACTGAACCGTGTGCTTCCAATTGTGCTGGATACCCTGACCATGAGCCTTAACCGTGTCAGGTCAACATGTATTCTTGACCAAAGATACATAGCATCTTCGTCCAGCATACTCTTGTCTGGAGAGCTCCCACGATAGTGGGAGCACAACTAATTTTGTCTCTACCAATTCGATCCTTCCAAGCCAGAAACACGGATTCGCCAGTAAAGAAAACTTCATTCCATGGTTCAAGAAGTTGAAGCCTTGACAAAGGCTACTTCTACCAAAGTCACCAATTTGTCTTGTTCTATAGGGGATCGCACACACCAAGCACCAAGGACTCTGATTTAACCGCCAGGTTCGTCAAATTCGATGTCAACGAAACTAATATTTGGCCAAAGAACCGATGAGATCAACAAGAAGTGATCAGTCTAAGTATGAAGGATTAAAAAAAAAAAGGGAAAAAACAAATTTTCTTGTACTTGCTTGGAACACTCCTATGCAAGATGGGATCCCATTATAATCCTCCCCCCAAGCAATCCATTCATCTCCAAGAAGTAGTAATTTGCTTGGTACGCTCCTATGCAAGATGGGATCGAACCTTTGCACCTACAGGAAATCAAAAGCTGCACCACTGGCAAACCATGATGATTCTGATGATGAGGATACTTCAGTGGATGGAAGGAACTCAGTCTTGGGATTCTTGAAACCAAGATGCATTTGCATGGCGAAGGCGCAGAAGAAAGAAATGGACCATCAGGAGAAAATAGGACAGGAGAAGAAGCAGACACTGGAGGAGTGGTTCCTCTCCTCTCCTAGCTTGGAGTTGGAGGCATGTAACTCGAATGCCGGTGGAGTGCAACACCTGAAACAACCTCCAAAGGTTTGTCTAATGACTTTGATGTGTAACTATGAGCGTCTTTCCTCCACACCAAGGGAGACTTTTTCCATGGATGGAGCGATGCTTAGAGAAGAGGCCCAGGGAGAAAGATTGGTTCCTCTGAGTACAAGCCAAAGTGGGCAAAGGAAAACAGTAAGTTTTAGATTGCCTGAGGAAGCTGACATACATGTAATTTGTCGCCAAAATGACTCGGAGGAGGGCTTCCCTTTGCCTCAAAAAGATGACTCGGATGAGGGCGCCGTAGTGGGAAAGGAATGAAGGCATGTCTATTAATTTCCGGAGATGTATCTTGTTCATCGTTAAATTGTTGGAGTGGTTTATTGTACACATGCTATCCTGTTCAAACGAGTTTGTCTGCTACTTTGTTTTCACTCTGTAGTTATGTATGGCTGTGTCGTACGTACAGTTAGATAATTAACATTCGCAGTGTTAGTGTTTCAGTTTTTTTTTTTTTTTGCAAGTTCTTAGATTGGATATGATAGGTATATCTTGCGATAAATAATGGTGGTCGTAAGGAACTGGTGAGACTGATATCCATCAAAAGATGGACTTCTAAGCTAACTGAGAAGCTAATGCTAAAGAAACAAAATAAGGAGGAGATTTTCTTGTACAATTTTACAATTAAGCAATTTTGGGACAATGATAAAAGCACGAGTTATTTCTGTTGTTTAAGCAGTTTCCACCATCATGATGATGACATATGTCAAGAAATTAGGTTGGCCTCGATTCAGAGCCAGTCTTTGAAGCAGAAAAAATCCATCAAGCTTCGAGCTCATATGTTTTTCTTCGATTGAATTATTTATCCTAAAAATATTACAAGGGAAATATGCATTTCTTTAGAGTCAGATATCATTCAACTTCTGCATACCAAACGAGACTACAAGTCTAAATAGTTCATGGAAATTAAATTCCAAGAATGCGCATACTGTATATGCACCCAAAAAAAGCGTCACTAAGTTTCAAAGTAGGGAGGAATTCGAGTCTTGTGATCTTCGCAACTCGATCAGGGTGTTTACAGAAGCCTTGATGTGGAAGGATCACGCTATTTCACGAGCTGCAATCCGAACAACTGCAAGAATGGTCTCAAACTGCATGTCGAAGTGCTGGTTCGCACACAAGCAGGAGAAGACAGATATGATGTTACTCATGCTGTGGCTGAAGGGCCCAAGCCCTCTGGGAACAATTGCTACCAAGGGTCATGGCCAAGGTGGACATGATTGGCTTATTTTACGTGATTCCAAATACATTGAGCATGGCTGGAGTTAGTGTTTCACCTTTCACCGTGACTCTTGTATTCATTATGTTGCTGCAACTTCTTCCGGACCGGGCTCGGACGGCTGGACTGGAGCGCTCTTCTCCCGGTTTTTCAAAAAAGTTTCCAAGGATCGGTGGTGTTCCGGCGAGGAACACTTCGATGCTTAAGTTAGCGGGAGCTTTAGGACAACAGAATGGATAAATCAAATGGAGATAGAGTATGGAGCAGGAAGTGAGCACTTGTGCTTACCGCCCTGTGTCCCCGGGTTTACCTTATATAGGTGCGGAACAGTGCTAAAATTCGTTAGGGGTGAAGTCCGGAAAGACTGATCTGTCCCTATAAGAATCCGAAGAGTGGCCACGTGGTGCCAAGATAGGGTGACATCGTGGGAGTGGTGAAGTAGTGGTACTGATGTGGCAGGATTCTGTTATAACAAAATCCTGGTACTAGCTGAAAGAGGCTTCTGGAGTCTCCTGAATCAACTTCACAGTAGCCTCTCAAGAGTAGGGCGGTCGGACTTCAGCAGAAGAGGAATCAGTCGGATCTCTATGGAAGCGCGTCCGTCAGACCTCTGACGGAAAGGGTGATCTAGACCTCAGCAAAAGTGGGTCGTTTGGACCTCGACTTTAGTGGGTCGGACCCCGGCAGGAGCGGGTCAGCTGGACCTCTGACGGAGCAGGTCAGTCGGATCTTAGCAGAAGTGGATCGTTCGGACCTCTACTTTGGTGGGTCGGTTGGACCTCTAACGAAGTGGGCCAGCTGGATCTCTGACGGAGCGGGTCAGCTGAATCTCTGATGAAGCGGGTTAGCTGAACCTCTGAAAGAAGGCGTCCGTCGGACCTTCAAAGGAGAGCATCCATTGGACCTTCAAAGGAGAGGGTCGCTCGGACGTCTGTAAGAGCGGTCCGGTCGGACCTCAACAAGAGTGGCGGTCCGGTTCGATGGTGAGCCGATTATGTATAACACATTTCTAATTTACCCATGCCTGTGATGTCTTGATGTTGAGCTTTCGTGGATGGTGGATCAACTATTTGTCTCGCTTTTATGAATTTGATACCGTAGAGTAATGATATGATTACAAAATAACTATTGAAACTACTCAAGAACTCTTTGATGCCTCTGCACAAGGGCATTTCATGTGCCAAGTGAAATAATATCATGACTGCAAACCCCACTCTCTCTAAAATATGATCCTAATTTAAAGTATTTCCACTCATTAATCCCAAAGAAGACACTAAAAAAGCCCTGACAAAAACTGATCATAAGCCATTCAACTAACACTACAGTGAAACAGACCTTTACCGATACTTTTTTTGGCCTTTCTCGATGCTTTTAAGTGTCGCCAAGAAATTTTTCGACGCTTTTTAAAGCATCGCAAAAGCGTCGGCTATGTAAGCATGGGGACGTCACCTGCCGACACTTTAAAGCATCGCTAAATTTGAATTTTTCAATACTTTAAAGCATCTCTAGGTTTAAAACCTAGCGACGCTTCGCTAACTTTGAAATTCTCGATGCTTTTTAAAAGTGTCGGCAGTTAGCGATGCTTTAAAGCATTGCTAGGTTTTAAGCCTAGCGACACTTTAAAGCGTTGCCAGGTCCAAACGTAGCGATGCTTTAAAACGTCGCCAGTTCCAAACCTAGCGACGCTTTAAAGCATCGCCAGGTCCAAACCTAACGAAGCTTTAAAGCGTCGACAGATTTATTTATTTTTTTTAAAAAAATAAATAGCTATATAGATACATGAAATATATACATCAACTTGTATACATTATCAAAATAAAAATATTCAAACCTGTATCACATCCAACATACATAAACAAATGAAAACATTCAAATCTGTATCACACCCAACATACACAAACACAAACACAAACCAATTATAAAGAGTTTTTTTTATATATATAAAAGTATCAATCCAAGTTCAAATAAACAAAAAAGACATACAAAAATAATAAAAAAAAATAGCTTGCATCACTGATCCATGGGAGGCTGGTCATCGTCAAGTCTGCGACTCGCAGATGCATCAGGAACTTACAAGATATACATATAATTATGATACATACATTATATGTATTCTAAATTATTAGATACATATAAAATTAATAAATACTCACTTACCTAAGATGATATGAACATATGCAGTACAGATGTAACATGCTCAAGCTGAGACTTAATGGTCTGCATCTCTGCTCTGTCTGCATCACGTGTCTGTCGGAGCTCTACTATCTTCTCCTCGAGTCGACAAATATGTGACTGATCATGACTATCTCTAGCATCCTGAGTATATCTACTCACCTTAGATAAATAAGTAGGGGTAACTCCAATCCCATAACCCCTCACTTTTTCAGGACGCTCTGGTTCCATCAACTCCGAGAATACCTCGACCTCGATGCGACTACTCTAAGTAGATGAAGTACCCTCGCCAGCACGCTCGGAGATCATAGAGGTAGCCCTATCCTATGTTTTATAAAAAACTCATATATCAATACTTAATAAAAAAAAATATAAATCATGATATAATATAAATTAAAAATATACATATATATCTCTGGACTCCTCCTGAACAAAACTGCCATCCTAGTGAACGTGAGTCATCCGATAGAACTCCACCTCACCAGGCTCCCTCCCTTGCTGATCAGCCTATATAAAAAATAAATATTACAAAAAAATATAAAATAACAGATCTTATACCCTCGTACCATGATACATGGCGCATACATGATACATGATGATACATTATGTTAAAACTAAAAGTGTACTAAAAGTATTATAGGATGAGAAACATACAAACTCATGCCTGAGCCGTGCATAACTCTTGAACCTCGCTGTGTGAGGAACAGACTGAGCTGCTCGTGCAGCTCTACCAATAGCAGAATATGTCTACAAAATAAAATTAAAACTATATTATATATTATATAAATATAATTATGACGAGTGAAAATTAATAAATTTCAAAGTATTTGATGATGCTACACAACCTGTGCCATCTCGGAGAACCAATAGTGCACCAGCTCCCTCCACTGATGAGGGTGAACATCAGAAGGACAGGTAGCTGCAACCTGCTCCTCTGTCCTATCCTATCGCTTGTAGTCTTCCTTCAACTTCGTCCTATATTATTTTCACTTGTGATTGAGAGACTTAAGCACAAAATCAGAAAAATTTGGAGGGAGAATGAACTTGCTCTATAATTTAAATAAATAATAAAATAAGTATTAAATGAAATAAGCAATTCAATTATTAAAAACCTAAGATATAAAATAATATATCATTTTTTTTACCTGTACAACTTGTAGCATCTCTATTTTATATACAGGGAGCATGTCGTTCCACTTCGAATAATTCAGGGGACATAGCTGACCCCGACATGCTACTGTCCCCATAAAACTAGTCAACAAGCTAGTAGCTTTCTTAATAGGCTGCCCTAGCTTGTTGCACTCTATGACTATCCTCTCGCCCTTAGGTAATTGCCACACATCACAGACTAGTGTGGGTCCTCGCCTCCGCCTAAGTCTCCCAAATCTATCTACAAAAAATATATAGAAAATTATATATCAAAACTATTGCATATATATGAATTGAAATGGGATGAAATTATTAAATTACCATGTATCTGTATGTCATTGACGATAGGCTCGTCATCAGGAAGATCCGTAGGAGGATCGTGATGTGCAGACTCGGAGGGAATGATGTCATCCTGAGGTGGAGTGGTACTAGCCACCGCCGGATGTGCAAAAATGGATGGACTGGCATCAGACCGATGTGAAACAGATCGACCCTCGTCGGGCTGCTGTGACGAAGTACCAGCCTTGGTCTGAGAAAACTGAAACTGTATATCCGATAGGCACTTCCTTCGAGGCATGGTGTACCTAACATGCATTATTTAAAACCAAATCAGTCAACATTATAATCAAATTATAGTGGAAATGAATTGCAATTTAAAAGATAACATAATCATTCATGCAAAAATGTAAACCATCTTATAAACTACTTGTCATAATCAACCAGTTATACCTTCTTTGGAATCCAATCTAACCAAAATGGTTATATCATTTATATGATCATCCAGCACAATATTATAAGGCATATACTAAGTATAAGTATCATCATCATCTTCTTCCACCCTTTTTTCCATGTTATACAAATCTCTGGGTTTTGTATTAATAACAGTAGCACATTCTTTATCCTTCGAGTCTTGTATATAAAAAACTTATCGAGCTTGAGATGAAAAGATAAATAATCATCCTTCAATAACACACCCGTATGTATCAATCTTGAAAAATTGACAAGTATGAATTCGTTTGAATCTTTTTTCAAATCTCTTGGTGTATTTATATCCATCCAATTGCATCGAAATAATATAATTTTAAAATTTTCATAATAATCCAACTCAAAAATTTCTTTAAGTATACCATAATAAGATTTTTCATTTGCTTCTATCATAACACCACTGTTCTTAGTTTTTCTAAATTTCTCGCGCTCCTTGGTATGAAATTTAAAGCCATTTATAATAAAACCATTATATTTGTTCACAATATAATTAGGACCCCTGGCAAGTACTATTAGTTCTGCTGAACAATTTTTCTCCATCAATACAGGTACCTAGAAAATATAATATCAATTATCGATCACTTATTCGATGTTAAATATATATAAATTATTATATGACTTATATATACTAACCTGATTGGCAAGCCAATTAGGAAATAACTCAACCAACCATCTTTGTTCAATCCTTGGATTAGGACGAGTGGAATAATTGGCTTATCGTTGTACAGCTAAAAATCACTGTATGACAATCAAATATAAGTTTGACAACATGTCTAATATTTAGTATTATCCATGTGTAGATAGACTAACCTACGATAGTCAGATATTATGTCACTATATAGCAATATATAACGGTGTGCTTGTGACAAGGATTTATGGTCAAGAACAATACTTTCAACTTTTTCTATAAATATTCCATAAGATGCAAATTTGTATAGATCTGTATTCTCCATAGTATCACCATGACGTTGAGGTCGATTGAATACAGTCTCTACACCTTCGAGATATCTTGAATAAAATATTAAACACTCTTCAGTAATATATTCCTCTGCTATTGAGCCCTCAGGATGGGCTTTGTTTCGTACATAATCCTTCAAACGTATAAGATACATTCAAAAAGTATGATATTTATTAATATTAATATCATATTAAATAATGAAAAAGATCTAAATTATGAAATTTTAGTTGTACGGCTTTCATCATGCTATCTCATTGACAAAGCTGTCTTTGATGATGCATAGATCCTTTTTAATCTAGGTACAAGAAAAAAATAATGTAATACCTTCATCGGCTTTTGTTTAATTTATATTGCATCCTGTTCATCTAATCCCTCACTCTCTTTTTTTTTTGCTTCATCCATCGTGAACATCCACACACATGGCACGACTCTTGATCGGCATTTTCTCCCCGATATAATATACAATCATTTGGACAGCTATGAATCTTTTCGTATCCAAGATCCAATTCCTTAACTAATTTTTTGGCTTCATAACAAGATGGTGGTAAACTAGTACCTTCAGGAAATGCATCCTTTAACAACTTGAGCAACATAGTAAAACTCTTACCAGATCATCCATTTAAGTATTTTATATGAAATAAATGTACAAGAAAAGAAATTTTTGAAAAGTTCTTGCAACCAGGATATAATTCTTGATCTGCATCTCTTATCAACTTCTGATAACGATCTGTTCCAATATTAGTTGTGGATATCGGCTCTCCATCATGTATAGATTCAGTAAATATAGGATCCTTAGGTAGCTCAGCTGCTACTTGTCATTCACTGCAATCTCTAGGATGTTGAGCATCATATTCAAAAGCATCTCTGAGCAAACCCTTGATATCATCATCTCTTGCAAGATTTTTCTATTGGTTATTATACCCAAAATCAGGTATATGTTTTATGTTAGAGGTTTGGTTACATGTAGATGATAACCTTGACTCTCCATGAAAAAACCACTCTGTATAACATCTTAAAAAATCATTCCATACCAAATATTCTTCAACAATATTTGGATATAGAGAACCGGAATTTACATATTTTCGGCATGGACATAAAATCTTTTTATTGATAATACGTCTCTCCATACCAAATTTAATGAAATTTTATACTCCATCCAGATATTCTTTGCTATTCTTCGATTTAGTTATCCAACTCTTATCCATTGTAAGATAAAACTAACTGAAATAAATAAATATTTATAAGAACAGAATAAATTTAAAATAAGTTTATTCAATAGATCAATTACAGTATTATTAAATGCACCATATCACCAACTAATAGGTAAAGAGGTTCTATCCCATTTAAGAATTGCATTAATTATATAGGTCATTTACAGTAACCAAAAGATACGCAATAATAGAAATTTCAAAAAAATTTTGACAGCATTTCTCCTTAGTTCTCCCCATACAAATAAATATGTATGAAGAGAACTAAAAGGAAATGCTATCTGAAACTCTATCTATACTGTTTGATTACTGTAAGCACCTATAAAATTATTTGCAATTCTCAAACTGTCCAAACTGAACAATCAATTGACCACTGCATATATTTCTCCCATCCGTATAAAAATAAAATAATTATATGGATGCTGTAGAATATGTACTTTAATCAATTGACGGATCTATGTTTCTATGCAATGCAAATTTTTTATAAAATATTTAAAAAATCATAATTGATCATAACAGAGCTATAGATGGTGTTGAAATAAAAGATTTGCAATAATGAAACTAACCTTAAAGCATAACATGTTCAGTAATATGCAGGTATATACCAAGAAATTTATAAAGAAACAGAAATAATATACTAAGAAAAAGAATAATAAATAATGAAAAATAAGGTGGAGGCTCAATTATATACTATTTAATCTGCAACTAAATCAAAACGACTATAATTGGTTGCCTACAAAAGAAGGTCATCAAAGATTGTTGCCATTAGAAACAGTTGAATCAGCCAAACATACATCGCATAATTATCATAGCCTCCATATACAATCTTAAACCAATTTTAAAATTGATTACATAACTTCTTTACTCTCCAAGTAAACACCTGATAAGAAAATGGCAACATATTAGTCCTAAGACTTCTAATGATATTAAGAGTCCAATCATTCATATTACTCAAATGAATTAAATATCAAGCCCTTTGGAAATATCTTGGAGTACCTATTGCTGCGAAGGCTCTTAAGGTCTCTGATTTTACTTTTTTTAAAGCTAAACTGATCTCTATACTACAAAACTAGAAATGGAAGGCTTTGTCCATGGCTGGTAGAACAACTTTGTTAAGATATGTTTTGTTTTCTAATTTTTTATATGCATTCTCTTGTATTCATGTCCCAATTACTGTTACTACTAGGATTGAAAAGAAGTATAGGGCCTTTCTTTGGGATCACAATTCTGATTAGTGGGGTTTTCATTTAGTGGTGTAGGACAATGTTTGTTCCTGATAGGGTTGTGGAAGGGTCGGGCATTATTCCTCTTCATCAAAGAAGGCAAGATTTTCTTTGTAAATTGGCTACAAATATTGTTATGAATCTAACCTCTCTTCTGGCTAAGGTTGTTACTGCTAAATATTACTTTCCTGGTACTTGGATTGGTTATGTCAAACCTAGAAATTTCTCTAATAGTTAGAGAAAAATCACTTAAGTAGCTCCTATAATCCAGTATCAGTTTCAATGGATGATTAGAAATAGATGTTCCATCAATATGTTCAAGGATCCTTGGGTTTCTCTCATGCCTTTTCAAAATGGCCCACTTTCATCAACATTCAAGTGGATATTAGACCGGGAAGGGCTTGTTATTTTGCGTACCAAACTTCGGTCTCCTAACATTACTTTTCATGGAAATAAACTTTTTCCGCATCATCCAGAACCAAAAACATTGGATGGTTTTTTAAACTTGTACATTATATATCATGGTCCTTAGTGCTCAGTTAATTCATCTAGCAGCAAACCCTAGCCGAGCTTGATAAAACCTAGATTTGATTAGCTTTGATTGAAATAATTTCCAAGATTGATTTTATAATAAGCTCAGCTCGTTCATCATCTAATGAAGTTTGACCAAACTTGATCTCAATGCACAATTTTTTTTTTTCCATCTAAAACTATGATTTAATTTCATTATCCATCCAAAATTGAGATCCTCTGGAGAGAAAAAACTCCAAGAATTGTCATTACCATAAGGATAGGGACAGTGCCTCTTAATGAAATTAAGGATTTTGTTTTTATTTATATCTCATTTTCTATTAATCTAAGATTATCACCAGGCTTTTCCACATCCAAATATTCCTTATCTTCTTTCATTAATTCTTTTGTCAAGAAAGAGAGTCTGTCTTTGTGTAGGCTCAGGTAGGCAACCCAAGAGGGGGGGTGAATTGGATTTTATAAAAATTTTGTACTATTTAAAAGATGAACTAAAGCAAGTATGTGCTAATGCAATTCAAATGCTTGTGTATTTCAAATAAATGCAGCGGAAATAATGAAATAAAAATACAAGGAGAACAATCACAAAAACACAAAGATTTATAGTGGTTCGGTGCCAACCAAGCACCTACATCCACTCCCCAAGAATCCCTTGAGAATTCCACTAAGTTTGGTTTTATAACTTAGGCTCACCAACAACCTTTACAACTTGTTTTGCCTTCGGGCTCACAAGTCAAACCCTAGTTGGTTTCAAGGCTCACCAACAACCACCCTTGGTTTTACGGGATAACCAAGAACCTAAACAACTTGTTTTGGCTTCGGGCTCACAAGTAAAACCCTAGTTGGTTTCAAGGCTCACCAACAACCACTTTGGTTTTCAAAGGCTTACCAAAAACCTTTTTGGTTTTCCAAGGCTCACCAAAAACCTTAAATAAAACAATGTAAGAGCAAGTATAAATGAATACAATAAAAGCTTTCTAAAATAAAGCAAATATCTCTTTGAAGCCCTTGATTGTTGATGAAGATCTTGTCTTCAAGTTGATGAAGCCTTTGATTGATGCTTGTAGATGTAGACTTTGAATGCTCTCTTTGAAACTTGGAAGCTTGAAGGCTTTGAATCACTCAACTCTTGAATCCTTGAAAAATATTCAAAAAACTCACCAAAAGATTACTTCCCTATTTGATTTTTGATGTTTATATAGTCTCCCAACACTTAAATGACCGTTTATAGCCGTTAGGGAGGAAAATATGACCGTTTGGAAGCAAGTTGGAGAAGTTCTGCAGCCTAGGAAACTAGCCATTACTGTTCAAGTATCGACACTTCACCTTCAGGTGTCGACACTTCAGTTTCAAGTATCGACACTTCAATTTTCAGGTGTCGACACTTCACTTCCGAGTGTCGACACTTCAGCTCCAGGTGTCGACACTTCATTGAAAGAGCTTTCTGAAGTTTTCTGTATGTCTCAGGCCTTGAGTTGACACTTGTTCCTCAGGTGTCGACACTTCATTTTCAAGTATCGACACTTGCTTGTGCCATTGCTGAAACATCTTCAAATTGAAACTTTAACCTCTTCAAGTCCTTCCATATTAATTCCAAAGTCCATATACTTGATTTTTCATTAATTTAAGGACTTTTTCAACTGAAATACAAGCATTTCTTCATTCAACATGGTTGAGTACTAAGATCTGAAAAATATACTTAAAATATAATTAGTACTCATATATACTTAAATATTTTGTCAATCATCAAAATCATGACCAGAGTCAACACTTTGTTTCCATGCTTTCTCCATTAGTAAGCTGAGATCAGAAAATTAATGGAAGATCTTTGATTACAAGACATTGAACATGCTCCCTATAAGTGGAGTTAAGTCAACTGACTGGTCTATAGAACCTATAATGATACCTTACAATGGATACTCATCCAGTTCATAAACGACACAATTGGTCTATAGAACCTATAATTTTGCATTATAGTTTAGAAATTCCTTTTCTTACCTTAAATTCATTAACGAGCAACAGATAATGTACAAGCATAAATGCATACAATAGGATCCCTAAGCCCTTGACCATTTTACACAGAGAAATAATAGATAAAAAAAATAAAACAAAACAAGTAATAATAGATAAAAAAAATCAAGCAAACCTACGGATTTGATTGACAGAGAGGGATCGAGGTGGCCGGCGCGCGAGGAGTTGACAGAAGAGCTACCGGTCGATCGTCGGAGGAGCTACTGGCCGATCGAGCAAGAGGAGGGAGGGATCGGTGGACGAGGTCGCGCCGGCGGATCGAGCATGGGATCTAGGGCACGGATCGAAGGAGGAGGACGAGGAGGAGCTAGGTTGGCGGATCAAGCGAAGGAGGAGGAGGAAGAGCTAGGTCGACGGATCGAGCGGAGGAGGAGCTAGGTCAACGCGGGATCAAGGAAATGGTGGGATCTAGGGCTCGGATTGGGGAAAGGAAATTTCAGAAATCGGGCGACACTTAAAAGCGTCGATAAAAATCAGATACTTGCTGACGTTTTAAAGCATCAGCAAATACCGATGCTTTTTAAAAGTATCGGCAGGTTTCAGATTCTCCCGACGCTCCCCAGAAGCATCGGGAGAAAACTGTCGCTGTTTGCCCATTTTCCTGTAGTGTAATAGCTCACTCAGATGCTAAGTATGAAGGTCACGACTGCAACGACCTAGGTGCGACCAAACCCTTGGATCAAGCACGTCCCCAGTCCAACCTGGACTTTCTTGAGCGCTTGTTGTTTTATTTTGGATTAAAAAAATGTGTGCAACCTAGGATTAGGGCTGGAAATGGGCCGGCCCAAAAGTCCATTGTCTGAAACTGGACTGGGCCAGCTCAATAAAGTTCGGACCGATCTGAAATCGGTTCAGGCTTTGGACCAAATTTTAAACATATTGAACTAGTTTTAGGGCTGTAAAATAGAGTCCGTTTAATTTTTGAACCAAAGGAATGCCCGTATTCGGTCTAAATTTTTTTAAAATATGATCTTTGGGCCGGCCCATTTCCAGCACTACCTAGGATGATCACTTGGTGATCATATAAGTGGACTGATTTGCCTTGGTTTGGCACTTATATCATATTTGCCTCTGGATGGCACCTCATTGGTCTCCGAAGCTTATGGATGATCAAGAAGAGAGAAAGGACTCGGCGACCTAAGGGAATGGATAATTTGGGACAGAGCTGAAGAGAAGAAATAAACAATAGGCGATGGAAACTGGGGGGAGAGAGAGAAGCTTTATGTTAATATATAGATTGGCCACGTCTTGCCGACTCCGCTCTGTATAAATTTGTATACTACTCACCAAGTTGAAAACTTCATGTAGAGTCGACGGCAAAACTGTCGACTTCCAGCTCTATGAAACATGTTACTTATATAAGAGAAATTATTTTCTCGTCCCTGTTGAAACCTAAAATTTCATATTCCTAGCGAGCGAGCGAGCTTTGCATGAAGTCGACAACGACACGGCTGGCAACTTTACCTTCGAAAAATGTTCGGAACCATCTCCGGGTCCTTGTTCTGCTTAAAATATTCTATAACTCTCTAAGCTGCAAAAATTAGGTGGACTTTTTTTCTCACCGAAAAGTGCAATCAAGCCCCCAATCAGGATTAAAATTGTCTATTAATTGCCTAACAAGCGTGATTCTTATAAAATCAACAATATTGCTGCCTATATATTCATCGAGCAAAAGTAAAGGATAAATTATTTCTGATTTTATATGATTATTTGATAAAAATATTTTACTGTACATGAAGATTTTTTTTTTTTTTTAACTGTACATGAAGAATCTCGATGCCTATATTTTTAGTTTGAGCTTAATATTAGAAATATTTCTAGCTAGGTTCCTAATTAGAGGTACCTCTAGGTTCCTAATTACCTTTCGATCCAAATTTGCCTAAATTCCAGGTTGTGCCAAGTTTCTATATGTATGTGAACAAATCTCTTCCGCCTTCGATTTTCGACTATGCCCGAGACTTACAGACTAGATTTCCGTTACTTCAAAATTAATGGGCTGTATTTATAAAAAGAATTTTAGATAACTAAACTCAGCCGATCGCGTGCATGCGTGCTGTAGACAAAATCAATAATAAAAAAAATATCATATCAACATTTTGATCTGAAAACTTTTGTAGCCATCGTAATATGAGTATGTAAAAGATGATATATATGTTCACCCTCTTCCCCTCGATGATGGCAACCTCGTTCCCCGACTCCTCGAAACCCGATCAAATAGTCATCGAAACCATGGTAACCGTCGTCACCAACCGGATCCTCGCCACCAACGTGCCTCGAAGCCAATCACTTCAGCTTCCCTCCTCCCTTCTGACCCCCCACCACCATGCCTACTATCAGCATCGCCTCTCCGAACACATCGGCCACCTCAAATTAATCGATGATCTGCTCAACAAACGGGGCCCATGGCACCGCGAACAATGCTGTTGGTGGCATGGACCAGCCACCCTTGCATCATCACCGACAGCTAATCGAGTTTGCGGCTTCTTTCATCGCTCGGCACGGCCCCGAGTTCGAGAAGTGGATGTTTCTTACAACCGCAACATCTCCAGGAGCGAATTTTTCGCCCCTCGCATCCCTACCATGCCCTGCTACCAGCAGCGGATCGCCGATGCCCGTGCCCTTCCAAGCAGTAAAACCATGGGAAGATATTTTTCCTGCTCATTTTTCTGCGCTTTTCGTCGTGATGATAAGGTTGCATGTTAGAAGCTACCGGGAGCTTGGCCTTCCTGTTCTTTTCCGGAAGGATTTTCTTGCGTGTGCCCTTCTAAATATTAGGATTAACATGAATAATATTTTAAATTTATATTTATTTGTATATCTTTTTGTAAAATTATATATATATATTACTTAATAATATTATTAACATCGTTAACTAAAAATATTTTTAAAAAATAAAATTTAATAAAATTTATTAAATAATATTATTGTTCCTGAAAAAGGATGATAAGTTAACGGATCCCGAAATTGCTCTATTTTTTTCTTCTCAAATCAAAATACATTTTCTTCTTAAATCAAAAGATCCCCGGGACAAGATCAAATCGAGAACCAAAGTGTATCACGTAACAACTGAAACAGAGAAGAAGAAAACAGGGAGCTTGAGTCCAGCCTTGTGTTGCTGTTTTATAAGATGGAAGTATAAAGTTGAACAAGTAGAGGTTCAGAAATATTTCATTTGCTTCTCAATTTGTTCATTTCATTCTTGGCTTTCACCCCATTTCATTCTAATCAAGGTCATACCACTACAGTGAAACAGGACTTTGCCGATGCTTTTTGGAACCTTTATCGATACTTTTAAGCATTGGCAAAAAATCTCCCAACACTTTCTAAAGCGTCGTCTATGTAAGCGTGGGGACGCAACATATCGATATTTTGTTGCGTCGCTTTGGCATATGCCGACGCTTTAAAGCGTCGCTAAAATTAAAGTTACCGACGCTTTAAAGTGTCGCTAGATTTTAAACTTAGCGATGCTTTTTAAAAGCATCGGCATATTTCGACGCTTTAAAGTGTCGTTAAGTTTAAAACTCAGCGACGCTTTAAAGTGTCGCTAAGTTTAAAACCTAGTGATGCTTTAAAGCGTTGGTAGTTTCTAGAATAGCACGCTTTAAAGCATCGATAATTGATAATTTAGCGACGTTTTAAAGCATCGACAAATTTATTTATTTATTTATTTTAAAATATACCTGTATTAACATAAACCTGTATACATCAAATACATACATCATTCAATCAAATACATACATCATTCATTCAAACCTGTATCACACATAGCCAAAGACATACAAAATGGTATCAAACATCATTTAAATGAAATTTGTATCACACAAACACAACTTTAATACTCTAAACACCAAATACACTTGAAGTCAATATAAAGAATGTTTTATATATATATATAATATCAACAGATGCTTAATATCGATCCAAGTTCAAATATATAAAAAGATATATAAAAATAAAAAAAATAATAACTGGCATCACTGATCCGTGGGAGGCTGGTCGTCGTCCTGTCTGCGACTGGCAGATGCATCAGGAACCTACAAGATATATATATATATATAGTTACGATACATACATTATATATATTTTAAATTATTAAATATATACAAAATATATATATGTAGTTATAAATAATTACTTACCTGAGATGATATGAACATATGCAGCACAGATGTAACATGCTCAAGCTGAGACCAAATAGTCTGCATCTCTGCTCTGCCTGCATCACGGGTCTGTTTGAGCTTTGCTATCTCATCCTCGAGCCGACGAACATGTGAATCATGATGACTATCTTTAACATCCCGAGTATATCTACTCACCTCAGATAACTGAGTAAGGGTAACTCCAATCCCATAACCCCTCACTCGTCCAGGACACTCTAGTCCCATCAACTCCGAGAATACCTCGGTCTCGATGCGACTGCTCTTAGTAGATGATGTAGCCTCGCCACCATGCTCGGCGATCATAGAGGTAGCTCTATCCTATGTTTTATAAAAAACTTATGTATCAATACTTAATAAAAATAAAATTATAAATCATGATATAATATAAATAAAAAAAAATACATATATATCTCTGTACTCCTCCCAAACAAAACTGCCATCCTGGTGAATATGAGTCATCCGATAGAACTCCACCTCGCCAGGCTCCCTCCCCTACTGATCAGCCTATAGAAAGAATAAATGTTATAAAAAAATTATAAATGATACATCTTATACCCCGTACCATGATACATGGCACATGCATGATATATGATGATACATGATATTAAAACTAAAAATATACTAAAAGTATTATAGGATGAGAAATATACGAACTCATGCCTGAGTCGTGCATAACTCTTGGACCCCGCTGTATGAGGAACAGACTGAGCTGCTCGTGTAGCTCTACCAATAGCAGAATATGTCTACAAAAATAAATTAAAACTATGTTATATATTATATAAATATAATTAGGATGAGTGAAAATTAATAAATTTATATGTTTGATGATGCTACACAACCTGTGCCTTCTCGGAGAACCAATAGTGCACCAGCTCCCTCCACTGATGAGGGTGAATATCAGGAGGATAGGTAGCTGCAACCTGCTCCTCTATCCTACCCTTTAGCTTGTAGTCTCCCTTCAACTTCGCCCTATATTCTTTTCACTTACGATTGAGAGACTTAAGCACAAAATCAGAACAATCTGGAGGGAGAATGAACTTGCTCTACAATTTAAATAAATAATAAAATAAGTATTAAATGAAATAAGTAATTCAATTATTAAAAATCTAAGATATAAAATAATATAGTAATTTTTTTACCTGCACAACTGTAGCATCTCTACTTTATAGGCAGGAAGCATGTCATTCCACTTTGAATAATTTAGGGGACATAGCTGACCCCGGCGTGCTACTGTCCCCAAAAAACTAGTCAACAAGCTAGCAGCTTTCTTAATAGGCTGGCCTAGCTTGTTGCACTCTATGACTAACCTCTCGCCCTCAGGTAACTATCACACATCATGGACTAGTGTGACTCCTCGCCTCTGCCTAAGTCTCCCGGATCCATCTACAAAAAAAATACAGAAAATTATATATTAAAACTATTGCATATGTATGAGTTGAAATAGGATAAAATTATTAAATTACCATGTATCTGTATGTCATCGATGATAGGCTCGTCATCAGGATGATCCGTAGGAGGATCGTGATATGCTGACTCAGAGGGAATGGCATCGTCCTGAGATGGAGAGGTACTGCCCTTCGCCGAATGTACAAAATTGAATGGACTGGCATCAGACTGATGTGAAACTGATCGACGCTCGTCAGGCTGCTATGATGAAGTACTAGCCTTATCTAAAAAAACTGAAACTGTACATCCGATAGGCATTTCCTTCGAGGCATGGTGTACCTAACATGCATTATTTAAAACCAAGTTAATCAACATTATAATCAAATTATAACAGAAATGAATTGTAATTTAAAAGATAACATAATCATTCATGCAAAAATATAAACCATCTTATAAACTACTTGTCATAATCAACCAGTTGTACTTTCTTCGGAATCCAATCTAACCAAAATAGTTGTATCATTTATATGATTATCCAGCATAATATTATAAGGCATACACTGAGTGTAAGTATCATCATCTTCTTCTTCCACCCTTTTCTCCATGTCATACAAGTCTCTGGGTTTTGTCTTAATAATAGTAGCACATTCTTTATCTTTCAAGTCTTGTACATAAAAAACTTGTCGAGCTTGAGATGAAAAGATAAATGGATCATCCTTCAATAACATACCCGTATGTATCAACCTTGAAAAATTGACAAGTATGAATCTGTTTGAGTCCTTTTTCAAACCTCTTGGTATATTTATATCCATCCAATCGCATCGAGATAATACAGCTTTAAAATTTTTATAGTAATCCAACTCAAAAATATCTTTAAGTATACCATAATAAGATTTTCCATCTGCTCTACCATAACACCATTATTCTGAGTTTTTCTAAATTTCTCGCACTCCTTGGTATGAAATTTAAAGCCATTTATAATAAAACCATTATATTTGTTCACAATATAATTAGGACCTCTGGCAAATGCTATTAGTTCTGCTGAACAATTTTTCTCCATCAGAACTAGTATCTGGAAAATATAATATCAATTATCGATTACTTATTCGATGTTAAATGTATGTAAAATTATTATATGACTTATATATACTAACCTGATTGGCAAGCTAATTAGGGAATAACTCAACCAACCATCTTTGTTCAATCCTTGGATAGGACGAGTGAAATGATTGGCTTGTCGTTGTACAGCTAAAAATTCACTACATGACAATCAAATATAAGTTTGACAACAACATGTCTAATATTTAGTATTATCCATGTGTAGATAGACTAACCTGCGATAGTCAGATATTATGTCACTATGTAGCAATACATAACGGTGTACTTATGACAAGGATTTATGATCAAGAATAATACTTTCAGCTTTTTCTATAAATCTTCCAAAAGATGCAAATTTGTATAGATCTATATTCTCCATAGTATCACCATGATGTTGAGATCGATTGAATACAGTCTCTACACCTTCAAGATATCTTGAACAAAATGTTAAACACTCTTTAGCAATATATCCCTCTGCTATTGAGCTCTCAGGATGGGCTTTGTTTCGTACATAATCCTTCAAACGTACAAGATACCTTCAAAAAGTATGATATTTATTAAAATTTTAATATTAATATCACATTAAATAATAAAAAAGATATCTAAATTATGAAATTTTTGTTTTACAGCATTACCTCTCGATATGGTACATCCATCTGTACTGTACCAGTCCACCAAGTTTAGCTTCCGAAGCTAGGTGAATGAGTAGATGAACCAAAATCATAAAAATTTAGGAGGAAAAATCTTTTCCATCTGACATAATGTAAATATGACTTGAGACTGCAACTGATCAAGCTCCTGAGGATCAAGAACCTTAGAATATAATGCCTTGAAGAATGATGATAACTAAAAAACAACCGTAATATTTGAAGTCACCATCATCACCAAAGAAGATGGGTTTTACCGCTAAGACGGTAACCCAGTTGGTAGAGGCCTTGCCCTACTACCAACCGGTTATGGGTTCGAGGCATGATTCTATGAATGACTCGATTAAATCCAGGAGCCTTAGTGGTATCAGGTTGATGTACTCACCTAAAAAAAAATTCTAAATTTTTTGTTTTCAAGATTTTTTAGGACCCGCAACAGTTGGTGTGAATGAGAGGTACTCACCTTTAGGAGGATTTATCCCCCCATCCCTTTTACTTACCAAAAAAATAGAGTTTCGGCATCATAAGCGATGGACACCATGAATTTTTAATAACCAATACCGCTCGACGGAATGGTAATAAAATAATTCTAAATAAAATACTAAACTTTTCTATAGTCTTCTATAAATTTATAATATTTATAAAAATTTATAACAGCATGTATTTGATATTTAATTTAATATATTATTTTAATATATAAATTTAGATATTAATTTATGGTATCCAAGACTAGAATAGAAAAATAGATTTATAATATCCCTTAATATAATTATGATATATATTTTTAGAATTATGAGAGACCCATCATTAAACAAAAAACTAAAGGAATTAATCCTTCATAATAGAACTTTTTATCATCCATGGCCTGAATTATGACTTTCATAATATCATAATATGCCAAAAAAAAAAGATAATTCAGGCCGAATCAGAATTATGACATTCTAATTCAAAAATTATGATATGCTAGTTACAAAATTATAACATTCCTACAGAAAATATGAAACTAATAGTATTAACTCCTTTTACTTAGACTACCGATCATTCGTGGCCTGAATTATGACTTTCAAAATATCATAACATGCCATGAATAGTAAAAGATTATAAATATATGTCAAAATAGGATTATGACATCCTAGTTCAAAAATTATGATATCTTAGCTAAAAAGTTATGATACCCTTGCAGACAACTTGAAACAAAAAATATTAACCACTTCTACTTGAACTACCTATCATCCATGACCTGAATTATAACTCCCAGAATATCATAACAAGCCATGGATGGTAAAAGATTATAAATGTATGCCGAAATAGGATTATGACATCCCAGTTCAAAAGTTATAATATCCTAGTTAAAAAATTATAACATCCCTGCAAAAAATAAAAAAATAAAAAATTATAACATCCTAGTTCAAAAATTACGACATCCTAGTTAAAAAATTATGATACCCTAGCATAAAACATGATATCCATGTATAATATTATGGCATACCTTAAAAAATTTGACATTCCGATATATAACATAATATCTTACATCCAACAAACTATATATAATGAACAAATATATTTATAACATTATAGTTTGAAATAATTACACCATTTTTTTCCTTTCATTAATGTTTAAGGGATAACATCAACTAAATTATAAATTTCTGATACAATGTCAAAAAAGTCAATGGAGTGAAGAGAAAAAGTTATGACAAATATTTAACTTTTTGATCCTAATTTTTAAAATTACTATTTATCTTCCGATTGAGGTGCTCTTTTAATATTCTTGCTCTTAATTGTAGCTAGTATAAACTAATATCATCTTATGTGAAATTCCAATGATTTGACTTATCCCTGCAAGAAAGAAATTTCATATATTTTAAACAATAGAGGCCGCAATCTAGTGAACTGACTAGTTGAGAAGGGTATTCAGCATTTTCCTTCATGCCCACTTTATCATGTCTTCATTATTATAGTAGATATGGAATATTGGGCCAACAATATTTTGACACTTCTTCATATTGGATTTGTGTCTAGCATTATAATTTATGGAATTTAAGTGCATGATTACCTTCCTTTCCATGTCAATTGCAACCAGGTGCAGGTGCAAATTATATGAGTTGATAATGGTAAAGAGAAACCTAAACTCCTTTTCTTTATCACCAACTCCATCAAAAATTATATTCACAATCATTTTAGTAAGTTCAAGAAATGATAATAGAGATATCATAAACATCCCAGCAATCATAATAGGTGCAATGATGCACTTATGGTACATGTTCGAATGCTCTCTCCATTTTTTTCTAAGAAACTCTTGCCCGGCATTAATTATCTATCAATTCAAAATAAAGTGATTGATAAAATATAACATGATACCATACAATATTGAAACCATAATAAAAAATATTAAAAAAATAGATATTATAATATACATCAAGAATAACAAGAAAATAAAGTATAAATGGACAAGTATAAATGGATATGTGTTCTTGTGATACTGCCTCCATGTTTATTGATATACACGACCTTTCTAAAATGGACAAGTATAAATGATATCATAAAATAAGATATTGAAAGAGAAATTAGCATACATAATAAAAAAACATATAATACTTATAAGCTGATGCTTTCTTTCAAAAAATTGTTAATCAAATTTTTATTATCTTTAAATTGTAGAGGCAAAATTGATTGATCGACCTGTGATGTAGCCACTATCTTGGACTTTTTGGTGGCTCAGTCAGTTTCAAAACTAGGATCTATTTTCAATTATGAGGCTTTCCGTAGCCTAGATTGCTTTTTCACTCTTGATAATTAAAGGGACCAAAAATAATTGTTTGTCTCCCTCAACATCCTCAATTACAAGGGTGTCTTTCATTTTTTACTCCATCCTCAGTTTGTCTTGCCCCATAAATTTCACCTCTTCTCTATCATTCCCCTCCTCCCCTTTGTCCTTTTCTTTATTTGCATTGCTCTTCTTTTTTAGCAATGAACTTAAGAGGTTCTCAATAATGGCAAGCCTTTTCCTAACATTTTCAAGTTTAGTCTTCATCTCCGCAAAGCTTGCATAGCTAATTTTTGGATTCGAATATGCTCCTGCTTCTAGAGTGATAAGCTACTACTCCTATGGTATAGGTATAATAGCACACTCTACTGCAAGCAAAGAAGAAAATCAAATTAAAATTAATAATTATAATGATAATTTATTGTTCAAAAAATTTATCATATCATGGACTATCTTACCAACTCATAGGGCTTCATGTTGCCAACCTGAATATTCTGCACCTTCAACTGGCTATTATACTACTTCAACAGCCTAGGTAGTTAATTAGAGTATGCTCGGGCTCTCATTATAGTATGCTCGAGGAACCACACATGTATATTAGCATTTTATTTTTTAAAAATATAGAAAAATTAAAATAAAGATAATTACACTCGTTCTGCATGTGAATGATCCTCATCACTAGAGCTGCCAAACAGCCAAACAAGGCAGGTTGCCTCCTACCCTTGTCACACCTTTTTTCTTGGACTGACTTCCTAGATCTCAAGGAATCAGCAATCTCTAGGAGACCCATAAGCATCAAGTCCTTGATTACAGAAGCTCAGTCAATTACTCCCAATTGAGATAAATCATCCAAAGGTATGAGATATCTTGGACATATTTGACTTAACTTTGAAGCCAAAAATATTATAAGCATGTATGTGATCTAAAGTTTAACATTATCTTCAATGTCCTCTTATATCTTTGAGAATCTAAGCTGGGCTATCAATTTCTCCAAACTCTTATGCTGAAGATCTAATTACTGGCCAAATCTTCGGAATAACTTGCCCTTTTTATTTTGGCCTGCCATAGAGATCTTCTTTCCATGGCATGGAAGATTCACAATCAATGCTACTTCCTTGACACTGAATGTAACTACTTTACTACAAAAAATGAACTCATCACTTTCCTTATGATATGTGATTATATCTACAAGGAATCGTCCTTCGACTATGAATGGCTGCATGTCGACAAAGGTACTAAATGGAATCTTCTGGATTATATCAAAATGAATAAAAAAAAACCCATCTTCCAAACATTCTAAATGTAAACTGTCAGCTTACAATAGTTTTTAAATAATTGTGAGGCCTTCACACTAGGCTATGGAATAATTACAAATTACCTAAAATATAGGAAAAAAGAAATGTAAAATTATAAAAAAATAAATTATATCTAGCTATTATAAAAAATGTAAGGCTCTCCAACTTAAATCTGTATCGGATGTCATGATATTTGAATTAGGATATTATAATTTTTGAACTAGGATATCATAATATGTTTCAAGTTGAATTTATCATATTTTTTTTATCGTGGCATGTTATAACATTATGAGAACCATAATTTAGTCCACGAATAAAATAAATTCCTGATATAAAGGGTTAATGCATTCAGTTTCTTATTTCGTATTGAGGTATCATAATATTTAAACTAGGATGTCATAATACTATTTCGGATTGAATTTGTCATATTTTTTTACCGTGGCATGTTATGACATTGTAGAAGTATAATTCAGTCCACGGATAAAAGAAAGTCCTGGTAGGAGGGTTAAAGCATTCAGTTTCTTGTTTCTTGCCAGGGTATCATAATGTTTAAACTAGGATGTCATAATTTTAAAACTAGGATGTCATAATATTATTTCAAACTAAATTTGTCATGTTTTTTTCATCTTAGCATGTTATAACATTATAGGAGTCATAATTCAGCCCATGGATAAAAAAAAATCCTAGTAGGAAGGGTTAATCATTCAGTTTCTTATTTCATACCAGGATATCATAATATTTGAACTGAAATATCATAATTTTTGAACCAGGATGTCATAATACTATTTCGGGCCAAATTTATTATATTTTTTTCATCATGGCATGTTATGACATTGTGAGAGTTATAATTCAGCCCACGGATAAAAGAAAGTCTTGATAAAAAGGGTTAATACATTCAGTTTTTTATTTCATGCTAGGATGTTATAATATTTGAACTAGTGTATCATAATTTTTGAACTAGGATATCATAATGCTGAAAAAGGGTATAAAAATTGTAGAAACAAATTTTTGTCATATAATGTTATAAGTCTATGATTTCCTATGATTACTAGAAGAATCCTAAAATTTTTCACCTTGAAATTATGCATGATGTCATAATTTTATGCTATGAAGTCATAATTTTGTGAATGGGTATCTTAATCTTTTTAGAAAAAGTATTATGCAGAGCTATCAAAATGGGCTAGAGCCCGTGGGCTAGCCCATTTGATCCTATAAATGGGATGGGCTAGGCTGAAAAAACTTAGCCCATTTAGGGCCGGGTCAGCCTATAGGCCAAGAGAAAAAATATTTTTTTTAAAAAAATTAAATATTAAAACCCTCACATGTTTGTTTTTCCGGCAATCCCACTTCCCTGTTCCGGTTCAATGATTCATCAGAGGCTTGGAAGGCTTTGGCAATCTGGCAAAGGAGAAAAGAATATTCGGTGCTAGCGATGACAAGGGGGCGGAGGAGGAGAGAAGCAGTTGCGGCGTGCGACAAGACAGCGGCAACGAACATGGTGTTAGGCGGTGAGTCCTTAATCTTTTTCTATTTTTTCTCTCAACGGAGTGTCAGATGGTTAGAGACAGTGATCAGGCTGTCAATGTGGGTGCTAGCCTGCCGGGCGGGCTCGCCGAGCTTGGTCCTCTTCCTCCACCATCGCATCTATTGTCCAAGACCTGGATGAGTTTAAGGCTACCACCCGCCATCCTTGACAACAATAAAGATGGAGGTGGCCCCGACATTTAGGTTGTTCTCACTTCTCCACTAGCTTCTTCATAGTTGATGTAGGCCACTAGATCACCTTCCCTACTACGATCCGGTTCACCGCCGACTTGTCCAGCCGCTGGATCCTCGGTGATTCCACCATCTCTGCAATGGATCCCATCGCTTGCTCAGGCTCATCAATCTCCATGGCAGAAAAGAGATAAAAGATTTTTAGTTGGAAGGAGGGATAGTTTAGGGAGAGGAAAGTGCAAGTGGGCTAGCCCGGTCCTAGCCCATGGCCCATATAGGATCGGACCGGACCAGGTTTTCTTGATCTATTTGTGCAAGTGGGCCTAGCCCGGCCTGGCCCATATAATGTCAACCCATGTGGGTTATATTATGGCATCCCTCTTTAGACAAATTTTAAATAATTATATTAAAATATATAATTTCTTTACCTTCCTGTAGTTTTCTAACTTCTTCTATGAAGGAACTTAAAGGGTGTCATCCTTTCCTGTATAAATAACAAGTATTATGCTTCCTTCCGGCAACTGCATTTCTTTCTTGTATTGCTTTTGTGTTCACGGTCTGTGTTGAAACATGAAACCTCTAGACTTCATTGATAGAAAGATTTAGAAATCCTAGCTCTTCATGGTATGCTTGAGAATGAAAAAATCCAGCAGCTACTATAGATACTGCTGAGATAAAAACATGGACCATCAAAGAGAAGAGAACAATCTAAAATAATTAAGGGATTTTTGGAGGGTGATTGGAGCTTAGTATATAGTTTTTTTTTCATTTGGAGTAGAAAGACGTATGGCTATTTTCTTTCTAAAGAGAGGATAAAAAAATATTTTCCCTCGTTTGAAGAAGACATGCAAATGCAATGATGAACGAATTTCGAAAATCATCGATACGACGTCCCGTCCCATCCCATCCTATCAAGCCAGGTCAGATCCATGTAGACCAATGAGATATCGCAGTGCGGGCTAGCTCGAATTTCATGCACCATACATGATGTACAAAGAATTTTTCGTTGGAACAAGGATTTATTCTGGATAAAATATGGGAACCAAACACCACCTATAAAAATATGAACAACTTTACAAATATACTCATCAATAAAAAATAATTTTTAAAACTTAAATAATATTATTATATTTAATTAATTGTTATATAATGATTATAATCATACAATCCTTTGTTATTTATATTTTAATTATTTTATAAAAAGAATTTAATAAATTTAAGAAGATATCAAAATAAATTCAATGATCAAAATAAATTTAATGATTATAAATAAATTTTATTGAAGGTGTTTTTTGCCGATGCTAAATTACAATCACCCGAGAATTTATAAAATACCAATCCTCATTATATTTATTTTACATTCTTTCTTAAAAAAATAATAATATTTTTTATCATTTCTATATTTTTTATGTTAAAATGTTATATTATTATTATTTGAATTTATTTTTTCATGCCAGATTATTTTTAATTAAATTCACGATATTCTTCCATCACGCATGAACCGTTCCAAAAACAAAATTAATAGTACATTGTCAGGAAATGATGCAATAATGACCAACCATCATCATGCTAAGAGATGGACAAGACGTGCCTTCCATGTTTTACTGGAATCCATTCATGTTTCTTTTTTTGACACGCCATTACCAGCAAAAGGCATTGTTCATGTCAAATTACTCAATTTACTTCGGGTTGCCAAATATATTCGATCAAAAAGAAATAATTACATCAAAAAGATTGAAAAGAAATATCATTATCGTTTTAATTGGATTAAAGGTATCAGTTGAACAGATTAATAATAGGCGTACTTCATCATGGACAGATTGACGTTCACTTAAACTTTGACAAAAATTGACTTCCCTGATCATGGTACCGGACCATCATAGAGTTAGGAGGCTAACGGAGCTACTTTTCACCTGTATGAAATTTATTAAAAAAAGATATATAACTCCATCATCGGATTGCAAATTATTTGCAACTCTCACTGCCCCTGTATGGTTGGGGGTTCCACGGATATTACAGGCCAAACCTCAAGCTGTTACCCAAATTCCGATACCAGTCAATGGTTAAATCACCAAAACACATGGGACACCCAGGGATGGTGGACCACAGCTGCATGCACCACCTTCGGTAAAACAGAATTTTCCACTACAGATCTCTCCAGCACAATTATTGATCCTCTGCATCCATTAGCCACACTACTCAACCTGCACAGCGTCAAGAGATGCATACCTGTGCCGCAGGTGATGAGCTGCCAAAATGCGGGCCAGTTATTCATTCAATTCAAAGTTTTCAAATATTGCTAATGATATTAGCCAGAACCAACAAATCAAAAAGCGAAGGGGGTGGGGGTGAAGAAAAGCCAGCGACCGCATATTACCCCTTTTCACCAAAATGGATCGCATTTAAACTAAAATTTTAAGGGATCAAGCCAGTTGCATGCTAAGACATCCTTTTGCAGCCTGCAATTCGTGTTCAATAATTTGAATTTTGGTACCACTACGATGACAGTAGCATGGTTGATAAGAGCATGGCTTCGTCCTTATAAATTATTCTTTGATCACGGATTCGAGACATGATCCCTTGAATAACTCGATTAAATTCCAAAATTATTTGGACGCACGTGACTGGAAAGCGAAGCAACTGTTACTCCGGCACCGTAGTAAGGTTAGGTTGACATACTCATCGATTGATCGGAAAGATATGCGAAAAAATATGGCCAGAATCGAAAGCGAAGCAACTGTTACTCCGGCACCGTAATAAGGTTAGGTTGACATACTCATCGATTGATGGAAAAGATATACGAAAAAATATGGCCTGAATCGAAAGCGAAGCAACTGTTACTCCGGCACCGTAGTAAAGTTAGGTTGACATACTCATCGATTGATGGGAAAGATATGCGAAAAAATATGGCCTGAATCGAACAATCGCCTAACAGACTGGGGACCTACATAGGTACTCATGTAAAATTTTAGTTTAGATATATTGCAGGTAATTTTACCAACTCTGCCAAAAAGCAGTTGAGATCATAATAACAAAGGGATCAGCAACCTGCACGTGAAAAAGAACTACGTATTTTCCCCCGGAAAAAAAAAAAATAGGAACTACATAATATACAACAGGGTTTAGAAATCTGTCAGCTTCCCAAAGAGCAGTTCACTTTGGTACCTATTAGACAGAAAAAGATGAGTACTATCAGTTGAAGGCTACAAATGAGATTCTTAAAAAACAAAACAAAACAAAACAAAACAAGAAAAACAAACAAGCAAACACAGCATACCAGATAACCATGATATGTTAAACGAGTATATAACTTCGGGAAGAATAGTACTTCGCATCCCGGCCACAGAATTTTTTATAAGATATAGAAAATCATATTATTGCCAAAAAAGGCTTTTGCCTTTGAATTTTGATAATTCATCTGTTAAAGCTGGGTCCTAGAGTAGGTGTCATAGCATAATTTTGCTAGTGCTCACCATCATTTAAAGGTCACTATAAAAGCCCAACATCCTACATAAATTTGCAACCACCTAAGCAACATTCTACTCACAATCATTCATAAACACCTAACATCACCATCATGATTAATTATTGGACCACTAAAAATGTTTATACTTCAATCTTGGATCAAAAAGTAGGAAGCTCCTAATACTCTCAACAATATAGCTCTTGCTGTTCAATGGGTGAAAAACTGTTGATTGGTAGGATTAATTGGACAGGGGAACCCTTTGTAGGTGGGCAAGGAACCCACAGGTAGAAATTTTTTGAAGTCCTCTGAACCGTGGTGTCCCATCTCTAGTCTCTACTGATAGTGGAAGTGTCATAAAAAGCAAAAAAATGCATCAGAGAATACATACCTGATTTTAAGATCTGCCTCGGAGAAAAAAAATAGCGGAGAATAAATGCAGAGATTAGACAATGTTGTTCATAAATATTGCCGCATTACATTAACTGGTGACAGGCTGAAAGCTGCCCTTCAACTCATCATACATCCATCTGCAAAATCAGTTTCCTTAGAAAGCAATGAGCGTAAAGACCACAAAAAGAAAATAAAGGTGGATGAACTACAGAAACATGAGGAAACCAATCAAATACTATAACTTAAGTAACACCATTCATGTAAATTTATCATAAGAATTTGAAAATAGAACGAATTAAGACCAGCAATTTACCAATTTAAAAACCAAAACTCATACCTGTGCCATTTTGTTTTTGTACTATAATCTTATCTATTAATTGGTGATATAATTTTATGGCCTAATACATCTCTGCAATCAAATTAGCAATAACTTACATTGAGAGCTTATTTGTATCATACTAAATAACAATTATAAACAAAGATCACCAATTCAGAACTAGATCCACGCCAGCTACCCTGCACCAGACCATGCTAGTTCCAAACCAACACAGATTTGAAAGCAAGGGAGAGGGAGGACAGGAGAGGAAAAGAAAGAGAGAAGGGGGAAAGACAGGAAGAGAGGCCGATGGCTATGCTAGTGGTGGCTACAGGAGGGCCATGGAGGCCCTCAAAGGGCTGCCAAGGCCTCCAAGGCACCCTCCTTTGTGAGAAAAAAAAATAGAGAGAGAAAGAGGGGTGGAGGGAGAGGAACGGACAAAGGGGAATGTGGCAAGGAGGCTACCGAAGGGCCACCAAGGCTCCCAAACTGCGAATATGCCATTGTTGACTTTATTGTGAAGGACCAAAAAAAATAGATCACATGAAACAGGAAGGGGTCACCCATGTTTCAACGCCATGGACATCGTGAGATCTATTTTTGCCATCTAAGGAGCTTACCACCCCTCCAATGGCCTCCCCACGGCCTTCCCTTTTGTTCATTCCTCTCCCTTTCCCCCTCCCTCTCTCTCTTTATTCTTCTCTCTAAGAGGGTGAAGCCTCAAAGCCTCAATAACCTTCTGACGGTCTCAACGGGCCACCACCAGTCATTCCCTCTCCTTCCCTCCCCTCTTCTCTCTCTTCCTCTCTTTCCTTCTTTCTCACTCCATTTTCGCCGGCATTCTAAATCAAATTCCCAAACCATGTCAGTAGGCCGCCAATACGGTTCGGCATGCCCCGAACCATCCAATTAAGGATTGTTTGAAATTCCTTGGTTATAAACTCTTAAAAGTTTTCATCTGCCAAGGTTCTTCCAAATGGCCATTACTTTTTATTTAACAAACTTTATAGAGCACCTATGACATCATGGCATTTTTTGGTTAAATATCAAGAGTATCATGACTCTTCTCACTTTGATGCCCTCTTCAACACAGCTTGTGCCATTTATTACATAATCATATCCCTCTATTGCTTCATTAACAACTAATTAGCCAATCAGAAGCTATAGAATACATTCTTGATTTGATCCCTTTCGAATTATAATGCTGTCACTAAATTTCTTTGATTATCTCCTTTCTATTTCAAGAAAGCCACCCAAAACCATTTCAAAATTCTAACAAAAAATATAGCCATTGTTTCATGGGTCTACACTTCCCTTGCCCCACTTTATATTTATACTACAGCACCAATAAATAATTAAGTTCCTAGTTATAAACTAACAAGTGAGAAAACCATTTCTTGTGTACCCTACATCATCATCCTTTACATTACAATATTTCTGAATTGGTATTGTTTAAATCTCTCTCTCTCTCATACACACACACCCCCCATATTTGCTTTGGATTCCTAGCTTTTGCATTACAATCACTCTTTTTAGTTTATTATTACATATAAGAAACCCCTGAATAAATGTCCAAATACCTCCTCTCTGTCTCAGTGTGCTGTCAAGTTTTCATCCTTAAAATGGATAGGGGGAGAAAATAGATTCAGGAAAAGGAACACTGTACGTGTATTAGATTAATGTCTGAAAATAGTCACTTTCACAGGGACCACCAACAGCATTATTTGCATCATCAATCAAACACAATTTTCAAAATATGTCATGCATTGCATCCTGCTATAATAAGAATTATCTTCACCATCTAATAAAGTATTTGTCATGTAAGATACAACTAATCAAGGTGGGGATTAAATTATGATTAGGTGCACAACTGAGTGTAACATTCGTATGCTTGGCCATCCACTAGCATTTTTGAAGCCTTGAGAATCATGCTGGTGAGTAGAGATTTGTATTGAAAAATCTCAAAGCATATTTTTCAAAGCATCAGTAAATGACAGACAGGCAATTGATGAATGCACGAATCATTCCATTAATCAGTTTGCCTTATATAAGGAGAGATTCTCTCCTTTCTATCTTAAACTATTAATGCACCCCAAGGGAAAAAAGAATTATGCTTCACAGCACCGCTCTCATCCCCACTCCAATCCACATGACCCCTAGTGCATGGCACCAATTCCTTACTGCCACGAAGAACTGGAGCTCTCAATGGATATTGGGGCAGTGCTGGGAAGCAGCACTACGGAAAAAGTCTCCATGGCTAACTCTTAAATTTTTCTCTAAACTTTATCAAGCTCCAAATCATATACAGGTACACCTTATTTTAAAATAAAATTGTATTTTTTTCAGAAACATGAATAATACCTCAACAAAACAAGCATCTCAAACAATACAGGAATACCTAGTGCAAGAATACATATTTCCTTAATTTTGTATATTGACGTACTACTATAATCTATTCAATGAGAATGCCAACTAATTCAAAGAACACATTTTAAATATAATAATTATGATCACTATTTCTTCTAAAATAAGGTCTTAACAAGAATAAATAACAGATTTTGTTGCAATTCCATGTCTTGCATCTTCTTACAAGTCATAATCATCACATGCATTGCACATGCATGCCTATAAGTCTTTCAAGAAAACCTTAGATGTTGGAATCCTTCATGATGGATGCAAGCTAGCTTCAAAAATTGTTACCAATTCTGAACCAGCCTCAAAGGATTCAACACCATTGTTGCTTATATGAGTCGTATGAGGTTCTATAGCTAATTTATTGCCAGTTTGTATAATTTAAATGTGGATGACTACAATCATGTCAATTCAACACCAAACTAAATTAAAAAATTCATTATTTAATGTACTCCATAGCTTCTTAGTTGTTCCTAGGTCCCATCATTTCATTGGGATTCCACTTCCCCACATTTATATCACATTCTTTGAGCAACTATGATAATACTACTTGGACGAAAGATCAACTCTTCAACAAGTATCAACATGAGACCATATACAGAATGAACTCTCAACTTCAACAAACTTCCTGCCTTCCATGTCAATTGAAAAAAGGAAGCTAAAAATGTCACAAACTCACAACCCGAAAGTTGATGGTATTGAGTGGAGGATCAGACTAGGATAATAAACCCACACGGCACCCCCTTTACTAGTCAATTGGGACTATGACGATCTCCCCCACCCAGGATTTGCAGTACCATCCCATACCGCCCGGTACGGGGCGTACCGTACCCTACCGGCCAAGAGCCGGTACGGTACCGCCCGGTTCGGGCTCGGTTCGGGTCTGGTTTAATAATCTTTGTTTGAGAGGGAGGGAGAGAATTTTTTATCATTTTTTTAGCCTCGGTACACGTATCGGTACAATACGGTACGGACCGTGCCATACCGTACCGGCAGTTAACCGGTACGGGTCCCGGTACCAGTTCAGCGATCCTTGCCCCCACCCAATCTTATGACACCCACATCATAGATTAGCAATTACCTGAAGAGGGAGGGGGGCAGGGGACACCCATAGGCCAAGTTCTACTCAACCCTGGCTAGTGAGGGGTCCACATCAAGGTTTACCAACCATGCCAAACTAAGCAGTTCTGGGCATATCAAATGAAACTAGTTGGTAACCGGCAGAGTTCAACCCTTTAGTTCGATCTATTTTTTTAACATATATAAAGTGGGCAACAAGGGAGTGGCCTCTCGAAGCTTCTCTTCGACTCTCCCTATCTCTCAATTCTTCTCTCTATCCATGTAACCTATGTCAATAGATACTGACACCAACACGCTCTCCCTTGATCGACAGTACGGATGGTCTCTCCCTCGATCAACAGTACAAACACTCTCCCTCAATCAACACTAATGTCGATGCCTCTCCCTAGGTATGCCTCTCTCTCTCCCTCACTCCCTCTCCTCCCTCTTCCACCTCACCTTCTACCTCTTTCTCCCCTTCATCTTCTCTCTTCTTCTCCCATGGTTCCTCTAAGGTTAGCATTAGGGTTAGGGATTCCTCCTCTTCTCCCAATCTTTTCCTTTTCGGTACACCTTGGCTCAGTATTGTACATATTGGTACCCTATCAAATTAGTCACCATCCAATACAAGCCTCAGTACCAATCCAGTGAACTTTGGTCCACATGAAAGGCTATAATGCACTTTGGGCTTAGCCCTGACAGCACTTGTATTAGGTTGACAGCCCAAAAGCTTAAGCTATTAAGCAAAGAACCAGCCCAGGCTAATAAATCCATCTAGCAACCCTTTTATTAGTCAATGTGGAACTATAATATATGGTGAGCTGCTAAGGACCATTATTGCTCCCGAAATACCCACATCATGAGTTTTTTATATTTTCCATGCTCAAATCTCACTTTGATCATGAATTTTTGTATAGCACATGCTCAAGTCTCATGTTCTACAATAATAATGTGATAAATACAATTGATGAATTAAATATTGTGGTCTTGAAGTAAAAAAAAAACACTCAATGGAATCCTTCAGTTGTATTTTATAATGAATAGCTGTACATGACAACCATCTAAAAGCAATTTATAATTAACAACTTGGTAAAACCCTTATAATCATGAAGCTTATCATGATATGATCATACTGAGTACCATTATAAGGTACTGATCATACTGAGTACCAATATTTGTAGCCCATCTTCAACATTTAAAAAAAAAAAGTTCATTGATGTTTAAGAAAGGAGTGAAGTATCCTGCATCAAGTGTGTGCCAATCAAAGGTACGCACATTATGTGCATCATCCCTTATTGTGCCCAACTCGGTACCCTATCACAGAAACATGCATAGCAAGAATTCTCAGCTGGCACCTTAAGATACACCACCTTTTCAATTTCTTTAGACATATAACTTTATTAATTGATTTATATTAGCCTTTAGATATGTTATAAACAAGCAAGAATAGTCTTTAACTAATCTGGAGAAATATAGGATAGACATGGGTGTTAATTGCAGTTTACACGTGCATTTAGGACCTCAAACAAGCTGAGCCAAACTTCAGATTGCTCGCTCAGGCTTGGCTTTTTAAATGGAAAAGGCATTTGATCTTGAGAAGAACACAACTTTAGATGCTCAAGCATGGTTAATTTTTGAATGAACAAGTTAGAATGAGTTTGTTGTCAAGCCAAGCCCAAGCTTCTAGTTATTTTTATTAGCCTAGAGTGTTCAGACTTGGCTCGTTTACAAGTTTTTTATGTCATTGGGTCATTCACATGTTGACCATTTTAAAACAAATTTTGAGCTTGTCTTGTTTCCTAATTAATTGACTTTGACCCTAAGCTATTCATTAACAATTTAATTCATTTAGTAAAAAAATGAACATTACACAACTATTTTACAGATTAATAACAAAAAATAAGTTTAAAAACCTATTATGTTATTATAAGAACTCTTGGAGTCGGGCCATATGAAGCCCAACTCTAGAGACTGAAGCCAACAGATTCTCTTGCTCGTCCCACTTTTCTTATTTAATTTCAGCCAGATTCTATTTTTATTGTGAGTCCCATTTCAATGGAGAGGGACTCTAGAGTCAAATTGCCTAGAACTCTCCTGTCAAAAAGGTGGGGAAGTGGAGCCATTTCCTAACTCCTCAATCTCCTACTGAAAATCCATACATATTGGGAAAGAGCACATGAAAAGAAACCCAATAATAGCCTCCCCAAAAAAAAGCACAGCCATTCAATATCCAAACTTTAGCTACATATGCATTCTACATGCCAATAATTAGTTCATGAAATAATCTACATGGTGTACGATGCTCATATTGGTAACATGAGAAGCTCAAATACTATGCTTCACCATGTTTTTTAATTCTGTTGCCAAATATAATGAAATTTTTTTATCAAGATCATCGGGATTATGTCTCAAATGTCACTTAATAAAAAGAAAAGATATAAAAGGAAGTGTTTCATACCATGTCAAGTAGAAAAGATGCCATTTAGGACCGTAGATTGCATGTTTAAAATGGCAATACCATGATGCATCAGCATGTATCAATGCATATTGAAATGAGGTGAAGTAATAAATTGCCAATACATATCAGCATAGGCTGGGATGCAAAGTGCAGAGATAAGCACCCCTATACCATGCTGATAACCATGGTCTACTCGTAGATATGTTAAATACAACCCTTAGGTGCTGTTTGGTATATCACCAGTGATATGACAATTAAGGTAATGTAACACTAGGATGATGTGAGCACTGGAGTGATGTGCAAATACTAGGATGATATATGATCACTATATTTGGTATATCACTGGAATATCACTAGGAATAAAACTTTACTGTATTTAGTATATCACCAAATAGTAATAGTGATAATATATAAAATATCATAAAGTCTTACATATTAATATATAATAATTACTCTACAACTTAGATTAAACATTCTTTATTCACAACTCATCACAAAAAAATGTAGTAGCAGTAGTAATAATAACATTATTATTATTACTTTATTATAATTATTATTATTGTTGTTATTGGTCATGTGCAAAAGTTATAGGAATATTTATCTGGAAGTTATCTAAAATTATCAAGGACAAATTTATCTAAAATTTATTAACTAAGAATATATTTGTCCCAAAATAACTTCAGCACATCACCAATATCAGTAATGTGCTGAAGTTATTATTATTATTATTATAGAAATATTTATCTGAAATTAGCAAGGACAAATTTATCTGAAATTTTATTGACTAGGGACATTTTTGTCCCAAAATAACTTCAACATATCACCAATACAGGTGATGTGCTATCGCCTGAGGTATGTGTAGTAATAACATCATTGTACAATAAAGTGATGTTATTACCGAATTTATCATTGGATCCTTCATCACTGAATGGGATTTTGCAATGCTAAACAAGATGATTACATTACTGGGATGATGTAAAATATCATCCCTTACCAAACAGTACCTTATATTTAGAAGTCCTCGAGCATAGAAGACACAACACCCCAATTGCTAGCAACTCCTCTATTAGATCAAGGTTTTAAAGACAATCTCACAACTTGTCGTACCCCAACCAATATATGAAAAATTTTATCCAAACAAGTAACGAGCTTTTCATTTGTTGAAAAAATTCTCAAAGTGCTCATAGGTTCTTCAAAATAATTGTTTTTCCCATTATCACCCAAAGCTCATTAAAACTACTACCCTCCAAGCAGGGTTAACACTTCAAATGTCCTGATGCAACATCAATGATAGGACGTCTAGATTTTCCACTTGTATAGATGCCATGATTACTTGAATCGAAGATGACATGAACCTAATCTACCAACTGCTACAGTTAAACCAATACTTACCCTCTACTAGAAGACAATTAGGAGAAAAGAAAAAATTCTCGCAATAAAGAACTTCCAAGCCCTTATGAGTGCAAGTAAAGGTGCACTGACAAGGATCAAACCAAGATTGACTTAGCTGGACTCAACTGATCCTCAAAGTAAACACATGCAAGTCAGATGTGGTTCCCAAACAGAAGCTTGAACTCTGGCAAGAATCAATATAAGAAAATTACAAAAAAGGTGATCAAACCTAACCAAACATTATTAACTTTTAGAAAATCCGATCACAGCAAAACATTATTAACCTTCCCAAACTGAGCCTGACCCAACTCCATCTAAAACACCCCAACACCTGTCAAGTAATTGGATTTGATGTGGGTCTAAACACTTGTGCTCAGGTTTGGCTAAGACAATTCTTACTAGCAGCCACAATGATACCTTGGTCCAACCTTAACACGTCCAATCTGATGTCTCATCAGGGAAACACAAAGACATTTGTTTCCCAAAGACATTTATAAGCCTCATACCAAGTGCTTGGACCAAAAACCTACGACACCTGAAAATAATAAATATTATTAAACCCAGGAATTAACAATTAATCCAAACTAAATCCTCAAAGTATATCTCATTTGAAATCAAATTACTAAAACAATCATCCAAAAAACAATTTCAGAAGCAGCCATTTATCATATAACCTAAGCTATAGGTAAAAAGTTAGTTAGATATTGACTTCTTTTCTGAGCATTGCCTTAACATACTATAAGCTAGACTAGAGGCAACAAAGGAAACAAGTAATTGTCTACAAAATGGTTTTAAAAGTACTGAGAAAAAACAATCATTATTATCTATTTCTGCATCAGCTACTTAAAGCTGTAACTTCCCACTAGCTGCCAGATTGAATGTTCATTCATTAGCATTGCAATTTCCATAAATAGAAAATAGAAATGAAAATCTAGGTTCTACAAAAGTGTCACTACATGCCATCTTGAAAAATCAACTGTTATGATGTTTGGTTTTTCTGCCGAGTCCATTTGGACTGAGTTCATTTGGCACCAATGAGATATAGCCAACATGTAATTTTTTTTTTTAACCTCGCAAGATACATCCCAACAAATTCATTTATATAACAGATTATTGCCGAGCAAGGTCAGGACATTCAAGTTCTAGCCAGATCCCAAAATAACTGAACTGACTTAATGAATACATGGTTACCTTGATATGTAAAAAAAGCAACTGTTACCATTATTTAACAAGGTTAGCAACAATTCAATAACATAAATAACTTCTTCTAAAAAGTAAATGCATAATAATGCCTACAATACATATCCATATTGGAATTGAAAGGACATACTCGCATACAAAAACTGGATGCAAACCGCTTTTTGAATCGCCTAGTTGTAATCTCCTATTGCTTTCTTCCCTAAACTTGTCAATGGCTAAAACTTCACAAGGACCATGTATTGAGCCAGCCATTATGGTTTTTTTATTATTTGACGCATACACCTGCAATCAGAAATTCATATAGATGGTAAGCCTATGGATCATAAGTCACCATCCTCCAAAACCTTAACACCACCAACACCCTCCCCCCGCGCCCCCCCCCCCCCAAATGGTGCCGTACAAGCATGCACACACAAAAAAAATTGAAAATTCCAATTACACTAAACAAGCAAAACTGAAACACATCAAAAGATTCAAAAAAGATACATTCTTCTATGCAACAATGCAGATGATCTACGACGATGTTCCTTCAAAAGCTCAGGGAAAATAATAGCCATGCACATCACATTTACTGTCGAAAGAAGCTTCTCTGGCATGGAAAGAAGGTTTTGATGCATTTATCACATCTACCAAATATTTGGAACTTTTAAGCTGCTAAAACACAAAGAGGGATGACAGGAGGGACTTGATGCTAGATGATCATGACTGATAACAATGATAATTATTTTATCTCCCAAGATAACATTCTTTAAAAAAGGAATAAAATCAAAGCATAGTCATAACAATCTCTGGGTAATCTTGAACCATACATATAAGTTGGCAGGAATTTTCTGAGTTATTGCAAAACAATTGGGTTAATCATAAGCTTTTCAATAAATCTCAAATTTAATAAATAAACTTTCTGCAAACTAAATATTGATTGTTGATGAAATACTAATAAGTAATAGCAATAAACACTTGGAGATATATGGTCAATGACATTATTTGTTGTTATTGTTCCTCACCCAACTCATAAACAAGTTCATAAGTACATGAAATATCTAAATTGTGCACCATTCAAACCTTGGATTTGTGAGTATTTTAAACATTTATTAATCTTTCTAAAATTTTGATGAATGTCCATAGTCTTCATGAATTGCACAGTTTATTACTTAGCTCTGTAGTTTTCGAATGCCAAAATTGTTACTACATGTCTGAGTAAGCATTGATCTTTACTTTGTCTTTTACTCGGGCAAGCTAAAATAATGATGGCAAGGAACTAAATCTGAGTGAAGGTAAAGATGGTCTAAGGATTACTTTCACCATATCGAATTTGTCGATAGCATGCTATTCTTTTTATAGAATGTCAATAAAATAAAAGAAATACGCACAATGACTAGTTAGTTTATTTAACTTGCTCCAAAGTTTAAAATTAAAACAGTGCAACAGAGGTACCAGTATTTAATATGGATGTCAAGGAAGCGATGAGCTCTAAATAAGTGCTGAACCGCAAATTTGACATTAGTAGAACTTATATGAGGTTTCATGTATGTATGCAGATTTTCCCAAAATCTATCTATTAAAAGCACCATAAAAAATAAAAAGATATAACTGGTGAATCAATATTGTCTCTATTAACATTAAATAAATTAAATAAATATTACAGACTTTATAATGCATTATCATTTCAAGGTTATGTTAGTACAATCGCAGAAGTTAAAAGCCTGACTAATATTATTTTGAGATGTCAACTATACTAATTCCAGTTGTTTTGAAATTTTTTGAAAGCAATCAAGTATTGAATTTGTCAACTCAAACAGATAGGAACCAAGAGTCTAAGAGATATATGAATTCTTAGTTGCAACTTTTACAACTTTCAACAACCAGGACATGTTCCTAAAATTTAAGCCAGGTAAAAAGGTACCTAATAATCCCATATCTCATCCAGTTACTGGCTATGACCAGGTCTGGATCCTGCAACTTGGTCCATTTAGAATTCAATTTCAGGTTCACAACAACAATACAGGATTACAATTCTCATGAAATGAGTTCAAACAAGCAAGATCTGAAAATAACAAGATCATTCGACAAGATAAAAGAAAACCTTTGGATCAATAAGGCAGAAATCTTTACTTCTAGAAATAGATTGAAGAGATTATGATTACCAAGACCACAGACCATCAGTAGTGAGAATTTCAGGAGAATTTACCTAATGTTGTGACTAAGTTAGCAATTGTTGATGGCTCACCTCACTGTTTTCAGCAGTAGATGGTTGGCTAACAGTCTCTGCAAGGCCATTGGGGAAGTAATACAAATCTACGGTAGCCCACTTAGACCCAGATTTATTATCCTCCCACAAAGACTAGCGCACAGAAGAAAAATGCTAAGTCAGCATACAAATATAATATTAGAATTCACAAAGATAATATAAAGACAACATTTTGTACTATGTAATAAAGAAGGGGGGACAAATGTTTCATAGTATTTGCATAAAGATGAAAGACCATATAATGATCCAAGCAAAGACTTGCCTGGAGCTTCGAAGGAACAAACTTCTGACAGTTGGAAGCAATTAAAACATGATCTTGAAGCTTGTACAAAACACCATTAACACGACAAGACTGGTAATACATCTTCTCATCTACAACTTGGAGAACATCACCAACCCAATCTACAGTATGCAAGTTCAGTAGCGAAGGCCTACCATGATCTCTAGCTTCATCCCCATATTCCAGGGCTCCATTTGAAGTTTCCTGAGAATTGCCTCCATCATCTAACCTAGTTTTACTGTTTTCAGATGTATCCTTTTTACCAAATGGCCTTTTAAGCTCATTGTCACTGGGCTTGCTGATTTCCTGCTGTTGAATTGCAGAAGCTTCAACATCACTTGGCAACTTTACTCCATCACCAACTTGTAAGTCACCAGACAATTGAGACTGATTAGTGTTGTCAACAACAATTACATATGGATGCTCAGAACAGGAGTTCTCTGGAATAGCCTTTGGCTGCAACATAGACTCAGAGATCACCTTCATGTCGCATGAAGATAATCCGCCATTGTCATTGTGCCTATCGTTACTTTCATTTTGTGTTTCAGAGATGATACGGACCACTCCAGCATTTTCCTTCAATGGGTTGGTGGAAGCCCCTTTAGACATCCCATCATCTCTTTTCATTCCAACTACAGGAGATTTAGACTGCACTTCTGCAATATTCATCTTTGAACCTGGAGCTGACTCAGCATGGCTGCCTCCCATATTGGAAGGATGGGCAAGGTCTGCAACACCAGAATTTCCATTGGCTATTGCTTTCTGTTGATTAACCTTTGAGTCTGTGTTTACTGTTTTCTTCTCCAAGGATGCTTGAGTAACACCTGCATTTGAAGCAACTTTTGATGGACCAACAGCTCTTGTAACCCGGCCATATTTAGGTGGCAAGGGTTTGCCATTGTTTGATCTCAAGCATTTTGGGCAGTGCCACTCAGCTTTAGGAATGCCTTTGTTACCATAAGACTGAAGGCATTTTAGGTGGGTTCCTTTCTCACAAGCATCACAGACAAGCACGCTTTCCACATCACTAACAGTTATCTTGCATACTTGGCAATTTAGAGGCTTGTTCATGTACTCAGTTGATGGTGGAGTCCAACTAGGATGATCAGAAACCCTTTGGTGCAATATCCTCTGCACATTTTTAGCAATGTCATCATGGTTGGTAAAACAAGGAGGTGCATGAACAAATGCTAGGCCTGGTGGAGGCTGATGTGCAATATGCAGATTTCCTTGTCCAACTTGAATTGCAGAACTTCTTATTTCCTGATGCCTTATTGCTTGAGAATTTTGAATAGCATTGCCTTCATGAATACCCTCAGACTTTACTGAAGAATGATCTGGCAACTTAAGTGCCTGACCAACCTTGGTTACAGCAGCAGATGTTAATTGCATATAACCTGTTGGGGCTTTATGTGGCATGCATTCGGCAGAATTAGCTACATACAGAAATATGTAAAAGTCAATCAATTTATCTGCATAAATAAAAGAAACAATTGCCAGCAACAGAAAAACAGACGGCTCAATATTGAGGAACAAAAAGGGAAATTTTGTTTTGTACTAAACTTCATCATATCTCCAGAAATGACAATAAATTAATAACTGCTAAAGGTGCTTAACCTATTATTTCAGACTAACTCCAAAAATAATATGATTGAGTACATAGCATGAAGCAATTCATGTAGTATCCAGGGTCTGTCCCACAAGTAGACAAGCAACTTCAAAGACTCCCAACAGAATCATTCTGTAGCACAGAAAGAATCCAAACTAAATAAAGGCAAACAGGCATGCTCATCTTAAAATGTTCAAATCATGTTAACCTTCTATCCTAGAAGTTGTCACAATTTACAAAGTAAATACTTGCAAAAGCAGGACATCTGACAAACGACAGCATCAGGCAATAGTCCACAAAAATATCTGGATACTCACTAACATAATGTCTTGAAATCCATATTCTCTTCATACTATTTTTTTTAGGAATTTAATCATCTTGTAAAACATTAGAAGGTTACAGGTATTTGTAAAATGCACAGCACTGTAAATTGACTTTTCAAATAGAACAAATAAATATTACTTTTATTACTTATTGATCAAAACATAAGGAAAAAAGAACAAGCATATGCATATTATAAGCATAAACAATTCTGAACCACATTTTGACGAAGAAGACATGGAACAAGAAGATTGCAAAAGCATACCTTGAACTTGTGTTTGATAAGTTGGCCCATTTAGTCGTGCATCCAACCTGAGGTGTCCTGGTTCTGCATGAGGCAATGTTAATGAAGGAGAATCCCTTTGGTGTGGATTGGATGCTGATTTTATTTGGGTGACTGCAGCATGTGTCTCATTGATTTGCAGCTGCTTCGAAGAGGAGATAGCAGAAGCCAGTGCAGGAACATGTGATACAGCTGAAGTACTCTGAAAGCTTCCAGTGGGCAGCGCCACTGCAATTGGTTTATCTGGTACAACCCTAAAAGCTCCATGAAACAAAGTTCCTTGGGAGTCAACATTTGCACCAAAGCTGACTGGAAGATGATGAGATGAATAAACAGCCGAATGTGTGGCAGCTTCCCTGGATTCCTCCATCTAAAGAAATAAAACCATATGCATGAGGTAAACCATCAGATGTGCCTTTCCATGTAACAAATTCTATGAAATTCAAGCATTCCATGATGACAACATCAACAATTCACTATAGGGTTAGAACCAAGGTCACTGGAAGTCAAGTTCAGCAATTACCATGCAACTAGGCATTTACCAAGAAAACTGTTAGGGTCCATTTGATTGGGGGTAATCTGGTATAGGAAAATAAATTCCATGTCAAATTACCATGGTATGAAAAGTGAAAGAGAGATGGTCAAAAAAGTGGAGGGGCCAATGTTTATTTTCCGGAAGGAGAAGGTAAAAACAAATATTATTGGAGGGTTGGCATTTGGTAAATTTCCAAGTAGTGGTAATCCATACTTGACAAAAATATCCCCAATAAAGTACATTTATGATTATTGAATTTGTTTTGATGTCTTCCCAAATTCATTCAATAAAGAGTTTTTACAAAACAATTAAAATGCAAATAAAATTATACAAAGGATCATACGATTATAGTCATTATATAAAAATTAATTGAAGATGACAATGATATTTTAGTATTAAAAAATTATTTTCTGTTGATGAGTATATTTATAAAATTGATTCTATTCTAATATAGGATTATCTCCAACCAAACATGATAATATTTTTCCAGTATCATTTTACAAAGACATTTTTTCACCAATCAAATATGGTAAAAGTTATTTTTCTCTGCAATTATTTTTCTAGATAAATGATTTCCAGGAATTATCATATTTTCTCGTAATCTCCAAACCAAACGGACCCTTAGAGAAACAGATCTATTTAGCTTTATTCCCAGATAGTGTTGAAGATCAAAATACCACAGAAACACCCAGACAACTACTAATACTTTCCCTATAGTTTCACCATGCTGCAAATGCATTTCCCACATAGTTCACACCATCATTCCCTCTTATCGCTTGGGAAACATTTTCTGAATCTCATCACGAGTTAAAAAGTATACAAGATAACATATTCAAAAAAATACACCTTCCTTTTAGCATAGAAAATAATCACATCAATGCTAGAAATATGTGATAACAACTTGGCATTGCCCTGCCATCAGATATTTGAATAAGGATGTCTTTTGAATACTGATGTATGTTACCAAAGAAATACAAACATGCACGCCTAAACTGCCTGGACATATAATAATCAAAAAGAAAATATGTAGCCACGAGAACACAATGGAACATAAGGATATTGACAGAAACCCTAAAATTCTATGCAACAATAGCTGCACAATGAAAAGATACAACTCAAAGCAGTTTTGTCACATAGAAGTGAATTGATTAATTTATATGCACAACTGGAAGAGACTATAGGAGGCATATTACTAACGAAGAATCATGGACCATGGCTGCATCTCCAGGTTTAATCTAAAGATGCATTATTAAAAACATAAACATGAATAGCAGTCAGCCCAGAAAACGAGTTAAACTGGTAATCCACTATATGATGAAACGAACGTCAAAAAAAGAATACTTATTTCATTATGTAAGTTATAATCGTGATTAGGTGTTGCATAGAAGAGGTAACAGATTGTCTCACAAAACCACCAATTTTCCATTCATATGACAAATAGCCATCTACATTCACTAAATTAAGTGGCAACTCCATTAATAGAGCAACGCTTCTCGAGATCTTTCCACGGCAAGATTAGAGCGATAGAGTCACCGAAAGACCCTCAAAGAAAATCAATGCAGCTTCAACAGAATCCATAAACATGCCCACAAAAAGAAAATTAACCAAATTCCATAAAATGTATGTAATTGAGAAAACCAAGAAACCAATAAAACAAGAGAAATTAATGGAAAAATTGAGGGCTACCAAGGGCAGACCTTTCTTTTAGTGAGCAAGACCTTCTCGGCAATGGACATCTTGGGAGGCCAGCACCCCATCATGTGATCCTTGGACTGATTGAGCCCAAGATCATCGACCACAACCCTAACCGCCTCCCCGGAGAACAGATCCATGGGCCTAACGTGTTCGCACATCCGCACGAGCTTCTCCCACGCCTCCGCCACCAGAGCCTTCTCCGCGGCAGTCGGCTCCCGGCCGCCCCGCATCTCCCCCATCGCCGCCAACACCATCACAATCTCCGCGACCCTCTTCAAGTCCCCGGTGTCGGCGCGGTCCCTCGCCCGCTTCTTGGTCGCCGGCGCCCCGGCCTGGGCCGCGTGGGGAGCGGCGGAGTCTGTTCTGCCCTTGTCTCCCATCTCCGGCGCAGGGGGGCCGTCTGATGTCCGATCCGGAAGGCTCGGGAGGCGGAGGAGGAGACCTGCGAGAAAGAGAGATCGGAAGGCATGAGAATGGGGGAGAGAAAAAACCCTAGGGAGGGGGAGAGGGAAGGAGAATCGAGCGAGAGCGGGGGAGAGGGGAAAGAGGATTTAAATACTTATTTGGCGGGTAATTGGCGGAGCTTTAGAGCGGGTTATGAGACGGGGCGAGGGCTTATTGTTGAGTTGAGGTGGCGGTGAGAGTTTGGGGGAGTTTGGGAGCAGGCGAAAAGAGAGAGAAAGGGGGCAAAAATAGGAGAGGTAAGAGAGAGGAGTTTTTTTTTTTGTTTTATTTTTCCGGGTCGGGACTCGGGTGTAGAAGAGGCGAGGCGCGACCGGAGTCGACGAGGTAACGAGGGTTGAGTTAGGTAGGGCGAGAGCCGTGGGTACAGAGCACGGGATTTAACGGGTAAAAAGAAGTAACACGTGTCCCGCTTTGATTCTTCGATGTCTTTGCTCGTCCGTTCTCCTCTTCGGTGCAGTAGTGTTGCGTGTTCGGTAGGAAAGAGAGTATACCCTACCAACGCACGACTCCTAAAGCAGGGTGTTGCAGAATTTTTTTTTTTTTTTTTTTTTGGGAAAAGCATACTGCTTCGTTAATAAAATAATAAGCATTTGCTACATTACTCTAAAAGATAAAATTATTTTTTATTCAAGAAAATAAATGCGCGCCATCTTATTTAATATGGATCATCAAGATCCATCTACTGCTAACCTTTTATAATCGGTTATTTATATGGCTAATGCATGTAATTTTATAAAATTTTTAATATAATTATTATTTATTATGATTTTTTTTTTTTTTAGTAACATGTTTGATACGGTTGTATCCACTGACGTGGAGTTCGTCTGGATATCAGTTATCAGCCAGAAGTTGAAGGTGCCATCTAAGTTTGGTGCCCGAGTAAGAAGCCAAGGTGAGCCCCTGCCGAGATCAGTTCCCGATCGAGATCGAGCTCAAGCTGCCACCCAACGCAGGAAAAAGGTGACAGGGATTCAAATCATGGCAAGAATGAGAGTTACCTTCACTAAAACTCTACCGCTAAGACAGTACAATTGACAGGCTGCAACCCGCTGCCTGAGGCCTGCGGAGGGGGCGCCTCGTCGGAGCACCAGGGCCTCCCAGGCCTTAATTTATGCTAATTAGGAAGGAACGTCCCCGTAAAGGCACGACGCTTCCCAGTCTACCGATTGCACCACCCTCAAGTGGAAGGCTGTGCTAGAGGATTCAGATCCTGGGATGGCCGCCCGTGTGCTGATACTTTATCAAGTTTTCTAAAATATGATAACTAACCAGAACATCAGAGCCATCAACATAACCCCCCATCTCAAAGGGATAAACGAGAGCTCACGCGCAATTCTCGCGTGCTACCGGACGTCACCCCCTGGAACTCTCCCAAAAGGGGAACATCTGGAAAGCAAAAAAAATGTTACACACACGATCTCTCTACAACAAAAATAAAGAGGGGCCTCCGAACGAAAGGAGAGAGACAAGAGGCAAAAGCCAGCAAGGAGCAAGGGAGGTAAAGGTTGGCACACATAAGGAGGAGCAAGCCAGACGCAACGCTCTGGGGCTACCGGGAAATTCATTAGAAGAATTCCACGAACACAGTAGACCCTGCTCTAGCCCTCCTTCTTTACTAATATCCTACACTCACTTTCTTTTCTCAAATACACGATCCCCGAATGCGGAAACGTCATCGGAATCCGTAGAGAGAATCTGTTTTCTTGTATCGTCCACCGACTTGATCGTCGAAGTGCTCCCGCCAGAATTCCTGACCTGGATCTCTCTTTCTTTTGCAGGAATCCGGAAACGCGCGCAGCATTCCATGCGATGGAAGCGATGCCCGACACCGTATCAGAGCTATAGATCATGACGGTCCGGGCGACAATACTGTTCAATCTCCCTTGCTCCGCCCACCATTCCCTGCCAGCACGCCACCACCTCCATTTCCGTCCCCCACCTCCAACAATGCAAGCTATCTAAACCCCTCCCCTCGGCGTCGCCTTCTTTCTTTGATGCTTTGCGCACACCCCTCCTCCTAATTCCTTTGACCCCCCTCCAGTATATCACCTCTTCTTCATTACACGCACCCCTCTGCCACCTTTCTCTGCACCTTCCCCTCTACCATCTCCTTCCTCTATGCAACCGCTTTTTCACTATGCTGGTGCTATCTCCTTCCTTTATGTATGCAACCGTTCTCCCCCCATCAGGCCGTGGCATCATCCTCAGTATGTCTCCCCCACCACGTGGTGCCATCTCTTTCCTCTATGTAACCGCTCCCCCATCCCCCATCCTGCAACAAGGCCACCTTATTCCTCTCTCCACCCACCATACTCCCCTCTCTCCTCTCCAACCACCATCTGCACCCAACCTCTCCCCATGTTTTAAAAAAAAAAAATTTAAAAAAAAAGAAAAGTAGAAGAAAGAAAGAGGCCGGTCCAACGATAAGCTAAAATCAAATTATTTTATAAACCTTATCCCATCAACAGTAAGGATACATTTTATTTTCTGATAAAATATATTAAAGAAGCGTAGTAGCAACTCTCGAAATAGTAACAGTAGATGATACAACATACCATAATACCCAAATACAACAAAACCCAAATACAACAAAAGATAACAAGCTACCCAAAGCAGAACAAAACAAAGATACTGAAAATTCATGCAGCAAACTGAGCTATCTTTTAGAAGTAATATCGAAGAAGTGATAATCATACATAAAAGTATAATAAAATTATCAGTATATAAAGGTACAATAAAATTATCAGAAGTAAGAAAATCGATAAAGTTTGAGGGGTGTTCGAGGATTTGGAAGGTTATGTTATATTGCTAATGCGGTTGTACATGTTTTAGAAGTCCTGCATAGTGCGGAAGGAAGGATCAAGCTATGTATGTGCTATGTTTGCAATTGAAATTATATAATCACAAGCACATAAAAATTATTTGGGTTGATTGGTGGGGGAGTTTGATGTATGGGGGAATGATAAACATCTAATATTACAAGGAAGATTGGTTTCCATGTTCCAGTGCTAGTCGTTGCCATCATATTGAAGATGTTATTACCTAGATTTTTCTATGAGTTTACACCAAGGAAGTAGACGTGCATCCCATTCACACAAGGCCTAGGATTTAAGGGGTATTTTTTGTCAATCACCTGTGAAAGATCACCGCTTGATTTACCTAGGATGTGGCAATCAGATTGATGCCAAATATGACCAAATATGGTGAGAACGGTGATGTTGGTTCAGTGCTGCTTGTGCTCAGCCAATAACCACCAACACGACCAGTAGCGGGTGATCTATATGACTTCTTCCAAATTTAAGTGGAAAAGAACGTGGTTCATTTGATTGGCATATACCACATGTAGGCTGAGGTTTCGAGTTTTTAGTTTGGACAATTTTGTATAATGTAATTAGACTTCATCAGACTTTGATGTATACTTGACCTGTAAATGAGTCAAGAACTACACGATAGGAGACATATTATGGTATGAGCTTGGCTTAAGGTGCACAAGACATTGGAGAGGTCATATATAACCTGTTTCTATTTTTGTTGGTCACTATTGAAGGTTAATTTAACCACTATTTCCAAATATAAGCTAATGAGTTTACCTTGATCTAACCCTAGGCAAGAAATTGTGCGATGAGCTCCCTCATTTAATTCTTTAGCAAGTCAGTATGCTAGATCTCTAGATTCTTCGCATTGAGTTTCTGGGAATGTAACCACGTATTATAATACTTCCATTACACAGGAAAATTTGTTTGTTGCAAGCTAATTTGCGCATATTCATTCATATCTTAAATCCGGGTTTTCTAGCATAGTACCTGAACAATGATGGATGTTATACCAAAAGGCAAACCTACCTGAAGGCCGATCCAGAAGGCCAACCAACCTGAAGGCCGCCGACCCAGAAGGCCGACCACCCAGAGGTACGACCCACTAAAGCTGAGGTCCGAACCGATCCACTGAAGTTGAGGTCCGAACCAACCCACCGAAGCTGAGATCCGAACCGACCCACCGAAGGAGAGGTCCGAACCGATCCACTGAAGGAGAGGTCCGAACGACCCACTTCTGCTGAGGTACGACTGACCCACTTCTGCTGAGGTACGACCGACCCACTCCAAGGATATCTTGATGACTCCAGAAGCATCTTCGCGTACAATAGAATTCTGACACATCAGCACCACGTGGCCACTCTTCAGGGGCAAATCAGTCTTTACCGACTCCACCCCAACAGATTTTGGCACTATTCTATACCTATATAAGGTAAAGGCAGACCCCAGGTATAGGAGAGGTAACTTTCATAACCCATCTCTTTTAATTATGAGTATTCTCTTCTCATCTTCCCACCCTCTGGCAGATGGAGAGTCCCCCAAGCTCTCCATCTTAGAAGTCTTTCGTTCCTCCACGATCGTTCCACTGACTTGATCGTCGGAGTGTCTTCGCCGGAATTTCCGGTACAAGACATTCTCTGTTTTGCAGGCACCCAGAAAGGAAGAACCAGGAAGAGATCCAACCTCGATGATTCTGCAGCAATAATAGATATGGTCGCCGAAATTTCCGGTACGAGGCATTCTCTGTTTTGCAGGCGCCCAGAGAGGAAGAACCATGAAGAGATCCAACCTCGATGATTCTGCAGCAATAATAGATATGGTTGTCAATCGAGCATCTGAATGAAAGCATTGGGGATCCGGTGTGCTGTCCTTGGGTTGATGGAATATTATGGGGTTGCTTAGTAGAATCTATGTACAAATGGTGGAACTAATTTTCTCATGACCAAAAATTGCAATCACACGCACAATGTTATGGAAGGTTGAGATGGTAGGGCTTGTGGACGAATTTTTATAGCTAGAAATTCATAGAAGGATCTTTGACCCCATGGAAAAAATATTCTAAAATGCCAGAAATTTTTTGAAGCAACATAAGGATGCATGTGTTGCCTGGAACCAGTCATCAAGATGAACCTAACCCCCAGCTAAATTACAAAATGACTCCAGTTCAAATGCTCATCATGTAGAATCATCTAAGCAGCGGCCTGCACCATTAGTTCCTCCCAAATCATGAATACTTTCAAAGGGGATACCTTTAGTGCTTCTAAGGGTTTTAGTTGTCTATATTATCTATCATTCCTTTCGATTTTTTAGATCTCTGCTCATCTCAATGGTTATGCCATGATATCCATTGAAGTAGATACACAGTATCCACGTTATACATGAGAATCTCTCTCTCTAAAAAATAAAAAAGAATGGCTATTTCCCCAAAAGACGTTTTTTTCACAAAGAAAAAATTGAAATTCCTATTTACCTGTTATAGAACCCCCAAGTGCATTAGGCTCCAATGAAAAATTCATGAATTAAGTAAAACGGATCCTTTTAACAAAGCGACAGAGAAACACCCTGGTATGACATAAATCAACAACTCAAATATGATAAAGGGCTCTTTCCACTAAACTTGAGAGTCAATCTTTGTTTTTCAGCAGAACAGTGATATTTTTTCTTCTAAAAGAATAAAAAAGTAACCACAATTACAAAAAGTTCTTATTACTATGAGTTGACAGCGATATTCAACGATGGTTGAAGTCCAGGCTTTAGCCCCCAACAACCCCCCCCCCCCCCCCCCAAAAGCAAAAAAGAAGAAGAAGAAGAAGAAAGGGCTGGCCAGTCAGCTGTGGAGTAATTGGTATAATGTTGTTTTCACATAGAATTTTTACTATGAATATTACTTCTGGGGTCGGAAAAAAATTGCCCAAATGCTGGTCTTTCCAAATTCCAGACATGTTCAGGAGATTCAGGTCTGCCAGGGCGGCCCCGATTGTGCGCACAACAAGCAATGACTGTTTAGAGCACCACTCTTAAATGACATACATGGTGATGTTAACAGTCGCAACTTACACAGATACATATCGGATGTACACCGAACTAGTCATGGAAAATTACAGAACTTTTAGGTTGAATGCATACATGGTTACATGCTACAAGTAATTTGATTTGAAGCCTTCTGTGAGAGCAGAGACCTTCGCAGATTGCTTTGGTTGCAGCTTTGATATGGCTTGGCGGATATCCTGAAAAGATTAAAATGGCCATTTAATTAAGGTGGCAACATGGTAATGAAAGGGTTAGGAAACAGTAGCCCACCTCAAGCTTATATCTGGAAGAGAAGTGGGTAAGTAGGATAGCCTGGTTGAAAAATCACCGAGCATGCTCCATAATCTACAAAATATGCATCAATTTTTTTCTCAGAACATGGAAAAATAAATCATTGATGATACATAACGGCCATTTATAAAAGAAATGCAGAAGCTTGTAGAACGCCCGGATAAAACTACACAGAAGCTAATGAAAATGACGTTGGGTCAGTTTTGGTTTCTGCCTTTTTTCTTTTTTCTTTTTTTTTTTGTAGAATTGATGTCTGCCTTTATTGTCGCTCGGAAAAAATGAAGAAAGTGATAACTGGTTACCTCAAAGAAATGCATGTGACCATGCTCTCCTGCATGTCCAATGTCACTTTCTTTGTCCAGGAAAGTTGCCTGTCAAACAATAATGAATTCACAATGAGGTTTATCTTTCAAATTTTGAACTGTAGTACCGTGGAAATCCAATGAAAATGATATTCTCCAACTGTTTCCAACTGGTCAAAATCACACATTTTTAGCTTTCAACAGAATTGTTCATCCCCCACAGCTGTGAAAGGGAGAAGGCGGCAATTTTCAGGACCAACAGGGAACGTAAATTTGACAACTAGTGGTTCTACTTTTGCTACTTTTATGCACACTGTATGATATTAAATCTTCTTTAAGTTGAACAATACAATAAGCAGTGTTAAAGCACAACTATGCAGTCTCTAGCAACGGGGTGCAAAGGTGTTAAATGTCCGATATGTGTACACATTCCCCGTTCATATCCAAAGATATCATTGTTTTCCTTGCTCGAAAAATTTGGAATATCATGCATTCATCATTATAAAATGCAGTAGCATTTCTTGCATAATGTCCATCTCTGAGATGAAAACTCCACCTATGTATAAGGAGATTTATTTCAAGCACTTATGCAACATAGTCGTTTACAAACAACTATGCATAAGCAAATGAGCAGTAAGAGAATTAAAAAAAAGAGCAATACCTCTGTGATAAGAATTTTTGCTCTCAGAACATCTGCATTTCGTGGTTCATGAATGAACTCAGACATTGTCTCTCCCATGGAGGCAACCTCTAGAGATAATATAGTGTCTATAATCTATCAACAAACTTTGGCTGAAACTTTGCACAGAGAATAAGCATAAAAATTATTTTGTCATCAAGGTTGGCAGAGTCACAAAACTCGAAACCAGAGAGCTTTAATTTCTTGATTTGAGTGCCCTTCAAATGGGCATACTGTTTTCTCACTGAATAAATGACATATCCCTGGATTACATTAGGAAACCACATGAAACAAGATTTAGAACAGACCTTCTGAACAATAAATGTAAAATAAAAAACCATACTGGTTTTTTTATCAAGAGAAAGTGGATTGATTTTAGTGGATTTAATAAGGCATACCTTGCTGGGTACAACATGGTGAGTTCTGAATAGTCTGACAACAAGGTCATTACGTATTTCATAGGTCTTCCCTGAAGGTACAATATCATATACAATAAGAAACTAGCATACACATAAGGAGAAGCTAGTAGAATTAAAATAATGCATACCCACATCAAGTGCAACTAACTGAAGTTTAAGTTCAGTTTGACTCATGGTCTGGAGAATTTTAAGTAGCTACTCCACTTCCTCTTTAATACATAGTAGGACAAATACTGTTGAGCGTTTTAAACTGTATAAGTCACGAGTCACGAGGTGCTAAATACATTGGAAGAACCCCCCGTAATCACAGGCCAAAACCAAATAAGATTGTCAAATTCAGTGCCTACACAAGATGGAAAAGATAAAAGAAAGATAAAAATATTTTTTCAACCAATCTGCATCTAAAATATGTTAAAATATGATTCAGAGGTCCCTCTCGATCCGTATAACCATTCTCCATATGGTATTGGGTACTCTGTTCATGTTGCAAGGTGCATTGACTTGGCTTGTTGCTTTTCTCAAACAAAGGGTTTTATGCTGTGTAAATATAACGCAGCTACATGTTATCAACAAAAAGAAAGTTATGCACCTAGGGCTGGAAATGCGCTCAGGCGGCCTAATGTCCATCAGGCCATGCTGGATTTGGGCCAAAACTAGGAATTTATGCGGACAAAACTAGAAATGAAGGCAACAGTACTAATAAGAAATTTTAGTTGATAGTTGCAACAAATGGGAGGAAAAGGTAGCCAAGTCTCATAGCAAGTATCTTGACTGAGGCCTTATTAACAAACTTTACTACCTAGGAGAAGAAATCTATCAAAGCATACAGTTGATTTAAAGGAACTCCTCAAGAGAAAATCAACAAGAGCAACATTTTCTAATGATCATGAGTAAAATACCAGAAGGAAGGGCATATCTATAGGTTCTTTGCCAAACAAATATGAAATGAGTCGAAACCATTTGAAATAGGCTCACAATGACTCTGTTAGGAGGATGTCTTGGTAGAGTAGACAGGTCCGTAAGGATGTTGAGCGAGAGGAAAGAGAGATTCGGATTGAAGCCAGGGAAAGGGTTTGGAAACATTTTGAGCAAAATGGTATCCAGCCAAAGAGACTGGCTAAGTCTGATACTTTCCAACCATCATCCTTCTCATAATTTTGTTTTTGAAGATTACTATGCATCTCTCCTTCCAACATTCCTAAAAAAAATTGCTTTGCACCACTTGCACCACAGGCTCCACCTCTCCAATTAATGGTAGCAAGGAATTGCCTCATATAGACCAAGTGAAATCAAATGGATAAGTAATGCTACCTTGAGCATGATAGAATGTCCATTTCTCACAATTGTGGATTATTCTATTAATTTATCTTTTTAAAGTCAGAATCTAAACCAAAACTAAGGTTGTCTAGCCCAAGGATTAGAATGTTGGAGAGTACTTCTACCCAAATGTTGGAAACACCAACTGTTACCTTTGTTTATTCATTTTTTTTTTTTATTTTGTTATTACAATGACAAAAGTGAAAGCTTGGGGCCTATAAATAATAGTCATAAACCGTGAACAGTATTATTTTCTGCAAAAACAATAAAAGAAGAAGAAGAAGAAGAAGAGATGATACAACTAATATTTCATGATCTTAAATAAGTGATGTTCCAATCGTCTGAAGAAGAAGAGAATGCCAAAAGATGGGGTGAATAAAGCTAGAGCTACCAATACCATTAAGTGTTTTATATCCCAATGGGAATTTGATTACCATTGTGCAAAAGTACTTACTGAATTATTTGGAACGTAATGTTACCATGCTAAGTCAAGTCTTGCTAACCTGCTCTATAGCACCATCTACTCAGGATAATCTATCAGTGCCAATACAGTCTGTCTTCCTCCTAAGCTAGAGAAATACAAAAAAGCACCTAGTGAATTTTCTCAACAAAGAGCCTATGGCACGTTCTGCTTTGATCTTCCATCCCCCATTTTCCAATAACTGTACAACAAACTCATTGCAAAAACGTAAGCAGATGCTCAATAACATATCGTGCTGCTTGAATCAGATGTTTTTCATAGGCAGTGGGCACAACATAGAACATGGAGATTAAGGACCAAAAATGTATACAAAGGATACAAAGTTCCAACTTATCATGTCCTTTTACCTTGGCTAACCGCTAGACATATGTAATTATTGTGATAAAAGTATCTCATAGTTTGCGAGAAATCCTTTTAATTATTCCTTTCTTTCTTTCAATTTAGCTATATATTCACTTCGGAATTCTACTAACTGTATCTTTATCATTGTTCCAATTCAAAAGGAAAAACAAATTGAACTACGAATACCATATCTTCTTGAACCGTGTGTTCTTGCAATCTAACCACTAGAAAATATTACATAGAAATAGGGCAAGGGGCTTACGATGTGATCGAGATGAACATGACTAATGTAGAGGAAATCCTGATGGGCAGCCCTCGAAGGGCAGCACCCGATGTCGAAGGCGGCGTTAAGGCTGGGGACCACCACGCATGTCTCGTGTCCTCCCACGGAAATCCCCTCGATGAAGTAGCCCTTGACATCCACACCCTTTCAATTGACCTCCGCCCTCACCCGCCGGTACCCCTCCTCCTCCGCCATGGCCCGGTCAATCACCGATAGGAACCCCGGCTTCTTCGTCGCGAGCACGCGGCATCGGTCGCCGGAGCCGCCTCCTGCGGTGACGGTTAGTGAGGGGCAGTCGGAGAGTGAAGGAGAAGGGTGGATCGAATTTGGAGTGGTCGGGGGAGGGGAGGAGAGTGGTGGAGGTGGAGATGTCTGGAAGGGATATCGGCATTTGAAATTCTTCTTTCTTCTGCGGACGACACGGCATCGTAAATGAAGAGTTATTAGGCTATGGGTGGATAATGCTGGAATTAGGAGAATTAGGGTTTAGGGTTCAGGAGCAGGGTGGTGATAGCCTGAAAGAGTCCAAAAGATAACGAGCCTGGCTTTGTTTGGATAGCCATCGTCAAGGAAAAGGAAGGAAAATTTATCTATCAGAAACTTATCTTTTCACTCTAATTTTTTTAAATTGAGAATTAAAAATTTAATTTAATCAAGAAAAGAGAAGCAATCTTTTTATTTTTTTATTTTTTAAAAAATTAATATTCAAACAAAAAAAGATAAACCCTTTTTTAGGTCTTGTTTGGATGGAGGGATCAAGAGAGAAAGGAAAGGAAGGATTTACCTTTTCCTTGTTTGGATGCTCCTTTCCCTTCCCTCCCCTCCAAGGCCTTGTTTGAATGGAGGGATCAAGATGGAAAGGAAAGGAAGGATTTACCTTTCCCTTGTTTGGATGCTCCTTTCTCTTTCCTCCCCTCCAAGGCCTTGTTTGAATGGAGGGATCAAGAGGGAAAGGAAAGGGAGGATTTACCTTTCCATTGTTTGGATGCTCTCCTCCTCTTGATTAAGCTAAGTTTTCAATCCCCCGATTTGGAGGAATTAGGAAGGAAGGGAAAGTTTCTAATAGCTAAGCTTTCCTTTCCTTTCCCTTATGTGGACTATCCAAACAAGAATAATATTTCACTTCCCTTCCCTTCCATTTTCTTTTATTCCTTTCATTTCCCTTCCCTTCCTTTAATGAGGACTATCCAAACAAAGTTTTAAAGGAAAAGAAGGGAAATGAAATATTATTCTTATTTAGATAGACTTCATAAGGGAAAGGAAAGGAAAGCTTTTTTATTAGAAAATTTTCCTTCCTTCCTAATTCCTCCAAATCGGGGAATTGAAAACTTAGCTTAATCAGAGGGAGGAGAGGAAAAGGAGCATCCTTTCCCTTTCCTTATATTTTTAAAAAATTAATATCTAAACAGAAAAAGATAAATCCTTTATTTTCTTTTCCTCTTGATCCCTCCATCCAAACAAGGCCTTATTAATGTTTGGAGAGACATCGGATCGGATCCGATCAAGTTTGGGACAGCTGGGAAAAGGAAAACAAAAGAACAAAACAAAGATTTTAATGACAAAATAAAAAAAAATAAAACAAAAAACTCCTCGATGATCGATTTATATTCATTAGTACTTTGTTGCACTCATTTTTTTTCTAAAAAAAGTCGAAACTATTTTGGATGTAGGATAGAGAGAACAGGGCGCTGGCATCGAAGAAAAGCACCCGAAGTGTCCATAAAGCAGTACTATATACTTCTAAAAATCTATATCTTATTTATTTATTTTTATATAAATTTATGTTTATATGTTCATCAAAATGAGATGTCTAGGTTGTAGATATGTCCCCGATGAATGATATAGTGAAAAAAATTAAGTCAAAAAGCCAAGAAAAAAAAAAAAAAAAACCAAGAAAACAGATAACATTACAAATACTAAGTGCATTATGATTTCTTTCTTTCTTTCTTTCTTTTCCAATCATTTTTGTTTGTTCTTTCAACTATAAGTTTGCCCTCCCAAAAAAAATAAAAACTACAATCTGTGCAATTACTCTAATCATCTGAACTAATAGCGGACCATATCGTTCATGATGTAATTGCTACAAAGATTTTAAAAATTTGCTTAACTTGTTAAATCATGGAGCCTAATCCATAACAGACATTTGCAATCACACTGGCCTACACTAATTCATACCTCATTAAGAAATTCTCATTCAAATCTAAATATTTCAAGTGTCCGGAAAAATGGATAGATCCGAGTTTAAAAAAATGGCATTCTTGAACTTAAAGTTCTAATCTTTTTGAAATTTCTCTCTACATTTGTAAGGGAGTTGATGTAACTATTTGTAAGGAAGCTGCTTTTCTTTTCTTTCTTTTTTTTTTGAAGTAAAATGGCAGAAGCCATGACTATATTAGATCTTATACAGGAAGATTACAATAGTACTTTGGAAGATCCGAAATAAAGAACGAAAGAAACAAGCTGAACATAGAGTCTAAAACTAAACAAATACAATGGACAAAAGCTTGAACCTGAGACCAAGCTGTACAAATATATACTGAAGAGTAACCTAAAACCCCATCAAAATGCCTGTAACCTAAAACCCGAACAAAATTCCCGCCATAGACCAGATGAAGTATAATGAACAGTATAGTGTTATGGAACGGCAGACTTATAATGAGCAGAAGAAGTAGTAGAGAGTAACATTTCGACCGGATAAAACTTATTTCCTCCCGAAAGGTTGTGAGCAGAACTAAATGAAGTAATGACCAGCAAACGTATAATGAGGTTGGTCCTTGAATCAGCAGAAGTATAAAACATCATATATATATATATAACAGTATGCAGTTCTGGGTTTGCATTGGAATATGTGAAGACAACCACCAGTTGAGGCTCTGATCAAACTAAGTAAACCGGGGAGTACAAACTACCATAAGAGAATTCATAATTGAAAGAGGCAATAGAACATAACACCTTCAGATGATTAATTGAAGATAGAATCCAATATAATTCAGCATTAAGCTTTGGAATTTGAAGTAAAGAACAGCAGAAGTAACATGATATTGGTCCTTGAAACAGCTTAACTATACAAGTTGTTTTCCTCCTGATAAGATAGTAAACAACAGAAGTATAATGAAGTAATGAACAGCACGAATATAAAAAGGTTGGTCCATGAAATAATAGAAGAATACGGCAACATGTAAATAAGACAACATAGTGATCCAACACCAGAGCACATGAGACAGCCACTATAGAAATCTTGATGAGATTTTCCAGCATATGAATCTCAATGAAACTAGTGGCATTCCATAGGAAGAACAAGAGTGAATGAAAGCATTCTCTACTTTAAAACCTCCACAGATTGTCAAGAAATATAAGTATATTTTGATGTAGATGTAAAATTCCTTAAATTGCTGGGCGCAACTAAAGTAAAGCTGAAGTTAAAAAGAGAGTTAACCTGCAGACACAGAATAAAATGAGCAAAAACATTTCCTACTCCTACAATTTTATCCTTGATTTTGTCGTATTCTTATTTTTTTTTACAACTTTTTTTGGGTTTTTTGTCACAACATTTTCTTTTTTCTAATTTTCTTCTTTCTCTTGTCATTGACATGGATGATGCAATGTTGGGTAAGCAAAAACAGGCAGAAGCAGGTAGGCAGTTGTGATGAAGAGGGCATCTCCAATGATAAGAGCTCTATACGAAGATAGAGTGCTGATATAATTTAATCTTTGCAACCATTCCACATTCTTTGATATACTGAAGTCAACAAAATTGGCATATAAATACTGTATGAAGTGTAGTCTTCTAATCTGGATGATCTGATAAACCAAGTAAACAGTGACAAGTAGAGCACTTAAAATCACTCAACTGATTGTCCAAGTATAAGGAAGCAAATCTATTCCAATTTATAGAGGAAATAACCTGTAAATTCAGCCATTTTGGTGTACGTACTAAGAACAATGGAACGAGAATATAAAAGCAGTAAAAGCCTGTGTTGAGTGATATAGATAACCTGCACAATAAAAAAATGCAGTAAGTAAGAACAGTTCCTACATCTATATTTTTCTCCTTTGTTTTTTCAAATTTTCTTTTCTTTTCACATTGTTAATTTGGTCATCATTGTTTCATTTAAAGGACCCAGAGAGTGCAAGGATAGCTAGGTAATCAACAACTTGATTGGCCTCCTGATATTTATGAGAAATAGATAATAGTGAAAAAAAGGATTTCCGGATAGCTATATTCTGCGAGAAAAGATTATTAGATTTTTGAGAAATATTAGCAGCATTTAATTATGAAACAATGATGGCTGAATCACCTTCCAATAATATGTGAGAAGCATGCAAATCGAAGATAGTTGCTCGGAGGTCTAACTAGGCCGCCATCAATTCAATAAATGAAATTGAAGCATGTGTAAGTAATTTATCACCTGCCTGTATAAAAGATGCATGCTGATTCCTAATAACATAAGTAGCCGTTGTAGCAGAAGACGTCACGGAGCCATCAAAGCTAACTTTTAACATCCCAAAGGGAGGTGGTAGCTAAGAAACTAAGGGAGAAGATACATGATTAGATGGTGAAGAACTATCATAGTACCTGAATAGCGGACAAGTAAAATTTGGAAAATACATAATTGCTTTCCTACAAATTTGAGCAGGAGAAGAATATGTGTTATTAAAAAGCCGGTCATTACACCCATTTCAGAGGCTCCAAACCACAATGGCTATAATTTCTTTTGAGTTGTTGCTGAGTGGAAAAGGAAGTCATAAATCTTAAAAGATCATCCAATATGATAAAAGCTATTGAAATACCAAAATGATTATTAACAAATCGCTAACATTCCTTCGCACAAGAGCAATTGATAAATACACGAGAAGTGTCTTCAATTATACCTTGACATAGGTCACAATCCTATATACTGCTTGGTAAAATATTGCAAGCCACCATAAATTGCTTAGCAGGCACTCTAGACCAAGCTAGTTGCCACCAAAATGCATAAATATGGGTGGAAGTTTTAAGGACCAAATCCATTAGAAGGAGGAAAAAGGAGCTTCAGATGTTACCGATTTAGTTAAATGAGCCATATCTTTTAGTGATACAAAAGGAAGTTTGGTTTGGTCCCAAGTTTTTTTATCATTAGATGCAAAAATAGGGATAGAAATAGCAAGAATTAAATGTTGAATTAATTCCACAGAAAAAAGTTGAGTTAAATAATTTCCAATCCCTAGATTCATTGATTAGATTTGACACATTGAGCTCAGGACGATAGTTGTTCATATTGATATAAATTGGCCAAAATGATAAAGGGAAATTAGTAAACCAAGTATCATTATAGACACTTATAGAGTTGCCTGATGCAACCATCCAATGACAGTGAAAATGAACTTTGAGACCAACATCAAAAATTCTATACCAAATAGTAGAGCTATGCCTTGACTTACGGTAATTGATCATGAACCATTAAAGTGATACTTAGCTCTAATTAATTGAGACCAAAGAGAATTAGTATCAAAAAGAAGCTGAGATGCAAGCTTATGGAGACATTGTTTCCTTCTATCGAATAAGGAAATAAGGCCTAAACCTCCGATACTTTTGGAGCACATATATTATTCCAAGCTATATGATGAATGCTTCAATGATTTATAAGATGGATGTTGCCGCTAAGATCGTCATGGCCTGTAACTATTGTCGAGGTCGAATCGTCCCTCAGGTTCTTTTGGGATGTACTGCACCTTGGAACCTGCAAAAACGAGGTTAGTGACCCGAGCCGGGGATTCCAACGGAGGCACTCCGATGGTCAAGTCAGTGACGATCCAAGAAAACAAATCCTCCTGGTCGAGCCCCTCTTGATGGACTCCATGCTAGGAGGAGTGAGTGGTGTGAGAATGGGGTGCAAGTGTGTCGGGAGAACGGTGGCCGAGCTAGAGGGATCCTCTGTGTGGCCTTTTCTCCTTGACTTGCTTGAGCTTGATAGTAGTGTTCGTGGATTAGCTTGTGTTTGCATTCGCGTTTGCGTACCTCTCCCTTTTGGGGGTGTCGAACCTTCTTGTAAGCCCAGGTGACCGTTGGGCGCCTACCTTGGGATCTCCCTCAGGTTGTCAGGCGCGTGCAGCGGTGTTCTGCGCCATGGATGGAATGTCTTTCCCAATTGTGATAAGAAAAACTGTCGTGTGCTCTGACATTCCTTCCGGTCGCCTCATTCCGGGAAGCCTGGCAACATCTCGATCGGGGGGCCACCGTCCCCGGGATTCGAATCTCCTGGTTGACTTCCTCTTCCGGGTGGTTCAGGTGGTTGGTGGAGGGCATGGCACCTTGATCAGGGAGCTTCTTGCCCTTCTGGTGTAAGTGGTGGCCGCAGACGATTATTATGGCATGAAAGGTGCTTCCTCGTGGACTTCGAGTTGCCCGCCGGTGTCTCGGGGAGATGGCTCCGCCCCTCTGTTGGCCGGCGGTGCTGTCCGAGCTGGTTACCAAACTGGAGAGCTGGGACTCGGCTCTGACCTAGGAGGCTCGACCTGGCGAAGGAGGGCTGAGCTCGACTCCGGCCCAGGGTTTTTAGCCTTGGAGGAGCTCGATCTGGCGAAGGAGGTCGACACACGACTCTAGCCCAGAGGGCTCAGCCTCGAGGGAGCTCAGTCTGGCAAAGGAGGTCGCTCGGCTCCAGTCTAGGCGCCCCAAACTTGCGGGTGCCGACCTGGCGGAGGATGGAGCTCGGCTTCGGCGGGCCACCTCGTTGATCCGGAGGAGCTTGGCCAAGCCAAAGGAGCCCGAGATGGGGTGTCCACCATGGCGGACTTCTGACATGGCATCTGTCAGAGAGTACACGTTAGCTTCCAGCCACATCATTTGCCCCCCACTCCCAAATTCCGTTGGTGCGGGGCACTCAGGATGAAGGAAGTAAATGCACTTGCTGACGTGGAAAGGAGGGGATCCAGTGCAATGATGATCGCAATCGACGGCATCTCGGGAAGCAGTTTCTTCAGCCTACCCGGAGGAGACACATGGCCATGTCCGATGAGCAATTATTGCGGGCATAGAATCCAGAGCAACCGCAGTTGAAACCAGATGCCAGTGCTGTCGATGGTGACGCATGGCGTAGATCCGTTGGCGGAGACTTGTAACAGTACGGTCGGGCGCTGGTCATTTTGAAAGAAAAAGTTGTATTTCCCAAAATACGTCTCCTTTCAAATCTTTCGTGCCCGCCATTGTTCCGAAACTCCTACTTTCGTCCTTCCGGAAGTTCTTGTCCATCCAAAGCACCCGGCAGGTCAGTCCCCTTCTTCTTCGTTAGGTTGGGTAGAGGTTCCTTCTTCTTCCTGTGACCTTCGTCTGTCCCCTTTCTTCTTCCTTTGATCTTTCCCCGTCATGTCCCGTTTCAGGCCTAACTTCCGTCCTTCTACCAACCAGGACGAAGCCGGGTCTTCTAGGCCGAGGCCACCATCATCTTATTCTTTCGATGAGGAGGGAGATGGGACGCGCTTCGAGCTTATGGGGAGGCGTCGCCCTGGCGGTATTGTTATTAAGGAGCCCGACCTTAACCCTTCTGGTCCTTCTCGTCTTCCTCCCCAGCCCGAACCCGACCTCGAGTCTGTCCGGTCAAAAGGTCCCGACGGGATCGCTTCGACGATCACTGCTGAGGAACTGGAGGCCATCCGGATATGTACGGCATCCCGTACTCTGTCCGGCTTTTGATCCCCCGACCGGGGGACCAGGTTACTTCCAGTAGCCCGGGCCGAATTATTTTTTATGAGGAGACCTTCTCAGGAGGGCTCCGTTTCTCCTTCAATCCATTCTTTCTGTCTATGCTGAGCAATTATCGCTTGGTTCCTGCTCAGCTAGTCCCCAATGCCATAAGAACCATTTTCTGTTTCATTGTACTTTGTCACTTCCACAGGGTCGTCGCCCGTTTTTCTCTCTTCAAAGCCTTCTTCACTCTAAAGCGTCACCCCACCGAAGATGGGTGGTGATCCCTCTTTTCTCGTCTGAGGAGGATTAGGTTCGAGCTCCCCTCTTCCATCAAAGGATGGAAGAGCAAGTTCTTCTTTGCCACCATCGAGGGGATCGATTGGGTGTGGAGCAACCCAGATCGGTCCCCGAATAGGAATTCTGCAGTCGATGAGGCTAATAAGGATGTCTACGAGGAGCTCTGGACTGCTCAGATTCCTTCTCTTGAGGTTCTGCTATCAGAGCAGAACCTCACCGAGGCCGAGGTCAGCCTAATGGGGGGGTTGGGTGAGTTCAGCTTGAGTCTTTTTCTGTTCCTTTTAACTTGTTTTTTCTGAATCAGAGCTGACACGTTCTCTATTTTTCGTGTGCAGGCATGAGGTTCTCCATGGACGACCTACTCTCCATTACCCAGAAGAGGCCTCTGGCGGGACTGGCGAAGGAACCCTCCCCGAAGAGGCCCAGTGGCGAGGGTGCATCGGCGACCGCCCCCACCGAGCAGACCGAGCTGAGAAGGCGAGAGCCCGAGGTTGCTCCTGCACAAGAGAGGGGAAAGGCGGTTGCCATGCCTGAGCCTGAGCAGAGGTCGGCCATGCCTATGATGGAGCAGGCGAGAATTGGCCCCTGCTTTGGAGCCCGAGGTAGTCATCCGGGCTAGGGCCGCCATAGCAGCTGCCGCCCCCTTCTCTAGATCTCGTCATCGTCGAAGGGGAGGCGCAGGAAGGAGCAGACCCGGTGCCGGGATCATCATTGGTGGGAGCACCGAGCTCTCGTCCTGCCCCCGAGGCCTCTGTTGGCGGTGATGAGGGCGATTCCGCCTTGGGGGCAAGCAGGAAGGATCATCATCGGGTCTCGTTCAGAATGGGGCCTGATGTGTCATTGCTTCGGGATCTGAAGCTGGCCGAGCGCATGATGGATTTCTCCATCCAAGCATGCGACCGACAAGAGATGGCCGAGAAGGTACTGGGGGATGCGATCAGCATCATCTTCCCCCTGCTTTTCATGGTAAGTGATTTTAAGCTTCCGGGGCTTCCTCCCTTTTTTCCTCTTTCCTCCTTGACACCTTGTTTATTGCAGGTCGGGGCCGAGACGCTCCTCATCCGGGATTACTACTGGAACTGGTTGAAGAACGACCAGCAACGTGCAACCGAGGTCGAGGAACTGAAGGCCGAGCTGAAGGAGAAGACTGAAACCTCCCGAAAGCTCGGCTTGAAGAATGAGAAGCTCCAAAGTGGGCTCGCCAGCGCTGAAAGGTGCTCGAAGGAGCTCACGAAGGAGCTCGACCGGGAGCGGGCTCGCTCCAAGGGCAAGGCCGAGGAGCTGGTGGACACTGAGAAGAGGCTGACTTCGTTCAATGCCGAAGCAGTCCTGCTGAAAGGGATCGCCCAGTCCCTCCAGGCTGAGCTGGCCATGACGAAGAAGAAGCTGGCCGTGGTTGAGATGGAGGCAGCAGAGGCGACCAGATCGACGGAGGCAGTGAAGGCACAAGCCGCCGAAGTGAGAAAGGAGGCGGAAGGGGCCATAGACAGGTACAAGACCTCGGAGGAGTTCGTCGCCGAGTTTTATCAAACAGCATCGGACTCCTTCTTTAAGGGCTTCATGTACCTGCATGACCGAATTGAGGGGTTTATCCCCGATGAGGGTCAAAGCCGGCTTAGGTTTTCTCGGGCTCCATGCATAGAGCCGAGCAATGCCTGAAACCACCGGGGCCGAGGCTCCGCCGACGCAAAGCCCTGTCGAAGGGGCTGCTAAGGTAGACTAGGACTTTTGATTTTCTTTGTTTCTCAGCATTGGCTTGGGTCACCCGGCATGTCGGGGGCCCGAGGATAGTTGTAAATGAATACTTACTTCTTAATAGAAATAGTCTTTTCTTCAATTATCTTGACTTGTGCACTTTAGGCCTCAACCCATTCCTCTTCTCTCTTTCTTCTCTTTTTTTCTTTTATTTTTTTTTGTATACATGCAACAGAGTAAGAGGGAAGGCTTCGGCCTTGTTGCTAAGTATCTTGGACTCCAGTGTTGTAGAGCTGATCTCTGTGCTTTGGCGCCTCGTGGCTGGGCTCAGAGACTTAGTGGCCGGAGATCCGAGCTTCGGGTCTTGATGTCTTGGAGCTGGGCTCGAAGGCTTGGTGGCCGGAGATCTGAGCTTCGAGTCTTTGATGTCTTGGAGCTAGGCTCAAAGGCTTAGTGGCTGGAGGTCTAAGCTCTGGGTCTTGATGTCTTGGAGCTGGGCTCGAAGGCTTGGTGGCTGGAGGTCTGAGCTCCGAGTCTTTGATGTCTTGGAGCTGGGCTAAAAGGCTTAGTGGCCCGAGGTCTGAGCTCCGGGCTTCGAGATCTCGGCGCTGGGCTCTGGGACCTAGTGGCCGGACAACTTGGTTCTGGACTTTGATGTCTTGGAGCTGGGCTCGAAGACTTGGTGGCCGGAGGTCTGAGCTCCGGGTCTTGATGTCTTGGAGCTGGGCTCGAAGGCTTGGTGGCCAGAGGTCTGAGCTTCGAGTCTTTGATGTCTTGGAGCTGGGCTCGAAGGCTTAGTGGCCGGAGGTCTGAGCTCCGGGCTTTGAGATCACGGTGCTGGGCTTTGGGACTTAGTGGCCGGACAACTTGGTTCTGGGCTTTGATGTCTTAGAGCTGGGCTCGAAGACCTAGTGCCTGGAGAGCTTGGCTCCGGGCTTTGAGGTCTCGGCACTGGGCTTTGGGACCTAGTGGCCGGACAACTTGGTTCTGGGCTTTGATGTCTTGGAGCTGGGCTTGAAGACTTGGTGGCTGGAGAGCTTGGCTCCGGGCTTGGATGTCTTGGAGCTGGGCTCGAAGATTTGGTGGCCGGAGAGCTCGGCTCCGGGCTTGGATGTCTTGGAGTTGGGCTCGAAGACTTGGTGGCCGGAGAGCTCGGCTCCGGGCTTGGATGTCTTGGAGCTGGGCTCGAAGACTTTGTGGCCGGAGAGCTCGGCTCTGGGCTTGGATGTCTTGAAGCTGGGCTCGAAGACTTGGTGGTCGGAGAGCTTGGCTCCGGGCTTGGATGTCTTGGAGCTGGGCTCGAAGACTTGATGGCCAGAGAGCTTGGCTCCGAGCTTGGATGTCTTAGAGCTGGGCTCGAAGACTTGGTGGCCGGAGAGCTTGGCTCCGGGCTTGGATGTCTTGGAGTTGGGCTCGAAGACTTGGTGGCTGGAGAGCTTGGCTTCGTGCTTGGATGTCTTGGAGCTGGGCTCGAAGACTTGGTGGCCTGAGGGCTCGACTCCGGGCTTGGATGTCTTGGAGCTGTGCTCGAAGACTTGGTGGCCGGAGATCTGAGCTCCGAGCTGTAATTTCCTGCAAGGCAGATAACCATTTGTGCAAAGGGAAATCTTTATTATTAACGGAAGAAAACCTTACACTATTGATAGTATCTTCTCAAATTGCAGGAATTCCATGTCCGAGGGAACCTGGAACCGTCCAGGTCCTCGAGGTAGTAGGCTCCATGTGAGAGGGCCTCAGCCATTTTGTAAGGACCTTCCTAGTTTGGTGAGAAATTGCTGCACTCCCGGGGTTGAAATGCTTCAGCCCGACGCAGCACTAGGTCTCCGGGTCTGAAGACTTTTGGCCTTATCCCGAGCCACTCGTTGCCGGTAGGCCACCATTCAGAGTTGAGCTTTGTCCCTTGTTTCTTTGAGGAGATCTAAGTTGAGCAGAAGGTGTGCCGAGTTCTGCATCGTACTGCTATACTCGAAGCGTGGGTACGCCGAGCTCCACCGGGATGACTGCCTCAGCGCCGAAGGCAAGGTTGAATGGCGTCTCGCCAGTTGCCATCTTGGGTGTTGTGTGATAGGCCCATAGGACACTTTGGAGTTCTTCCGTCCACCTGCCCTTGGCTTGGTCCAGCCTGGTTCTGAGTCCTTGGAGGATGGTCTGATTGGTCACCTCGGCCTCCCCATTCATTTGGGGGTGGGCTACCGAGGTAAAGCGATGTTGGATGCTGTGCTCAGCGTAAAATTTTTCGAACTCCCGGTTATCAAATTACTGCCCGTTGTCGGTGATGATGCAGCGGGGGAGTCCGAAGCGGCAGATAACCGACTTCCAGAAGAATCGGCGGACATTGGCTTCAGTGATCCGAGCTAGCAGCTCTGCTTCAACCCACTTGATGAAGTAGTCAATCGCCACTAGCAGGAACCTTTGTTGTCCTAGTGCAGGGGGAAACGGTCCGAGGATGTCCATTCCCCACTGAGCAAAGGGCCAGGGGGATGAGAGCTGGGAGGTCGGCATCGCCGGCTGGCACTGTATATGGGCATGGCGCTGGCACTTGTCACATCTCTTGACGATGTCGGCGGTGTCCTCTCTCATAGTCTCCCAGAAGTATCCCTGGTGAAGGACTTTGTACGCCAGCATTCTCCCTCCCACATGGTTCCCATAGAGGCCTTCGTGTATCTCCTGGAGCATGAAGGCCGCATCTGTGGGCCTGAGGCACTTCAGGAGTGGGTAGGAATTAGATTGGCAATAGAGCTGGCCTTCCATCAAAACGAACTGGGAGACCTTCTTCTTGATGAGACTGGCCTCCGCACGGTCCTCTAGCAAGGTGCCATTAGTGATGTACCTGATGTACCTGTCCATCCAACTCGGCTCCGGGGTGACTTGCTGCATCTCTTCTGGGCCTTCGTAACTTGGATTCTCGAGGTACTCGATGTAGGTGCGCCCCAGTGATGAGTCAGGCAGGGTTGCGAGCCTTGACAGTGCATCCGCGTGTGCATTCTCCCCCCGAGGGATGTGAAAAATGCTGAAGCGCCGAAAGCCTGTCGTGCTTGAGCGGACTCGTTCTAGGTATTTCACCATATGGGGATCACTGGCCTCATATTCCCTTGAGACTTGCCCGACAACCAGTTGGGAGTCGGTAAAGATTTTCAAGCTTTGTACGCCTAGCTCGCGGGAGACTTTCAGACCCACGAGGAGCGTCTCGTACTTTGCTTGGTTGTTGGTCGCGGTGAACTTAAAGCAGAGGGCACATTATGTCACCACCCTGTCACTGTTGGTGAGGATGAGGCCTACTCTGCTCCCGTCAGAATTGGATGCGCCATCCACGTGGAGGATCCAGGGCTCCTCCCCTGGTCCGAGCTCTGCTTGTCGCTCTGTCATTGTCTGCTCTGGCTCCTCAGCGAGCCCCATGCATTTGACCACGAAGTCGGCTAGGACTTGGGCCTTCTGCGAGGACCTCGGCCAATACATTATGTCAAACTTGCTTAGTAGCAGGGACCACTTGGCCAATCTCCCGGAGGTCTCGGGACGACTAAGTATGGTCCTCAGCGGCTGGTCCGTCATGACCACGTGGGGTGTGCTTGGAAGTAAGGCCTGAGACGCTTAACAGACATTATTAATACAAAAATGAGTTTCTCGGAGCGAGTATACCTAATCTTCGCATCACGGAGGATTTTGCTGGTGTAGTACACCAACTTCTGGGATCCATCCTCATCTGCACGGATGAGGACCGAGCTGACTGCTCTAGGTGTGATCGCCAGATAGAGTAGAAGCTCCTCCCCTTCCTCCGGTCTGGAGAGCAGTGGAGGGGTGGACAGGGACTCCTTCAACTCTTCGTAGGCCGTTCTACACTCCTCCGTCCAGGTGAAGTCGTGCATCTTGCACGGTGCCTTGAAGAAAGGGAGGCAGTGATCTACCGACCTCGAGATGAACCGGTTCAGCGCTGTGATCCGCCCCGTCAAGCACTGGACCTACTTCTTGGACGTCGGGTGCTCCATGTCGATGACCGCCTGGACTTTCTCTAGGTTGGCTTCAATGCCCCTCTGTGTGACCATGAAGCCAAGGAACTTTCCCGCTGCTATCCCGAAGGCGCACTTCGCCGGGTTTAGCTTCATCTGGTGCTTTTGGAGGTTATGGAAGGCTTTAGCGAGGTCGGCGACATGGTCCGAGCTCGGCTTGCTCATGACAAGCATGTCATCCATATACACCTGCATGTTTCGGCTAATCTGGTCTTTGAAGATCCTATTGACCAGATGCTGGTATGTGACCCTGGCATTCTTCAGACCTAAGGGCATCATCTTGTAGCAGTATGTTTCCTGGTCGATGACGAAAGCGATGTGCTTCTTGTCCTCTAGGTGCATTCGGATCTGATTGTATCCGGAGAATGCATCCATAAAGGAGAGGATCCTGTGTCCCGAGGTAGCATCCACCAACTGATCGATCTTTGGCAGGGAAAAGTTATCCTTCGGGCATGCCTTGTTGAGGTCGGTGTAGTCCACACAGATCCTCCATTTGCCACTGCTCTTCCTTACCATCACCACGTTCGCCAGCTAGCTCGGATATTGCACTTCCCGAATGAAACCAACGACGAGGAGTTTGTCTACCTCCTCATTGATGGCCGCCTGCCTCTCCGGGGCAAAGCTTCTCTTCTTCTGCCAAACTGGCCTGCACTTCGGGTCAATGCTTAACTTGTGAGTGATGATGTCAAGAGAAATACCTAGCATATTGGCCGTCGTCCAGGCAAACATATCTGCGTTTGCCCGCAGGAACTCCAATAGGCGGGCCTTCTCCTCCTCCTGCAACTGCGCCCCAATATGCACAATCTTCTCCTGGTCGGTTCCGAGCGGAAAAGACAGTAGGTGCTCGGCCGGGCCACCTCTGGGGTCCTGTGCCCTTTGGTCGAGTTCGTCCGCTCTGGGATCTTCCTCGGGGACCTTGTGCCCGAGAGTGTTTGGAAGCAGTATTGGACTGGCTGGGGTGCTCTCCTCATCTTCCCGATGCCGTAAGAGGTTGGGAACTGCACAAGTGTCTCCTGGTGGAGATGACTGCAACGAGCAGATTGAGTCCGGGTCGGAGAGGATCACATTGTAGGCAGAGGGGAGTCTAACTACGGTGAAGTTCATCATGATAGTGCTCTGCCGAGACGGGGTCCCTACGGTGACCGGAAGAGTAATTTCTCCCTCAACTCTTACAGAGTCCCCTGTGAAGCCGACAAGGGATGTGTGCACAGGCCTGAGCCGTGCAGGAGACAAATTCATCCTGGAGAAAGTATCATAAAAAAGCATATCCGTGGAGCTTCCACTATCAACCATGATGTATTTTACAGGATGCTTAGCGATCATCATCTCGATGACCATAGCATCGTTATTTACATTTTCTCCCCAGCCTTCCCCTTCCCTCATAAAGGGGAGTACATTTTCAAATTGCCCTACCCCCCAGGCCTTCGTGGATGCGCGCTCGGCTCCCCAACTTATCATCCCCACTGGCTTCTTGGTAGGGCGGTTATCCACTGTAGGAGCTAGCGGGAGAGCAACGAGCACCTGAGATTCTGCTTGAGGTCTGCCCCCCACGTACCTCTCGATGTAGCCTCTCTTGGTGAGTGCATCAATCTCCTTCTTGAGGTTGCTGCATTCCTCGGTGTCGTGGTCGTGGTCGCGGTGGTAGCGATAGTACTTCATCTTGTCACGGCCAGAAGACGGCCTCATCAGAGGTGGGTGCTTCAGGTAGGGCTCACCTTCGATCTCCATGAGGATGTTGGCGAGGAGGGGGCATAACTCCCCTCGGGAATGGGAGTGCCTCTCATCCTTGGCCTCTGCCGGAAGCTCAGAGCTGGAGGTCCCGGCTTCCACGTCCCGAACAACTTGACGAGGGCAGGTTTCTTCAGCGGCTTCCCGTCGAGCTCCCGCCTCGTTCGATCCGCCTTCTCGGTGCGGATGTACTTCTGAGCTCGGAGTAGCTCTTGGGGGGCTTCTTATCAAGCGAGTAAGTTAGGCGGGAGGTCCTGAGTCCTCGCTTCAGAGCCAACATGGCAACTGGCTCCTTGAGGTTGTAAATCTCCAACGCGATAGCCTTGAAATGGGCCACGTAGTCCCACAGGAGCTCACGCTCCTGCTACCCAATGGAGAAGAGGATGTCTATCTCTCGTGGCATCTTCCGACAGGCGTCGAAGTGGGCCACGAACTTCTACCCCAGCTAGGCGAATGAGTTGATGCTCTCTAGCTCCAAATGGGTGAACCACACTCGAGCTGCTTTTCGAAGAGTGACAGGAAAGGCGACGCAGAGGAGGGCATCGGTGGCCCCCTAGATTCTCATGAGGGCCTTATAGCTTTCCAGGTGGTCCAGGGGGTTGGTGGTCCAATCATAAGGATCCACCTGCAGCATACGAAATCAATGTGGGATCGGCTCCTCTTGGACTTCTCGGGAGAAAGGGGAATGGGCATCGTAGCCCGCTAGCTCGCTAGTGGAGCCCGGTAGATTGGCAAACCGGTGGGATAATTCCGTCAGCTTGCGGTCATGCTCCTCCAGGCGCTTCTCCACCATGCGCCTGATAGTTTCGTCAATGGACCCCTCCGCCAAAGGAGACAGAGAAGGTGACATGGGTGCATGGCGCCCGTGGTGGGGGGTCTTACTTTTCCTATCTTGGCGGGGTCTGGACATAACCCGCTCAAGGTTTGGTGAGCGGCTCTTCCTGTCGGCAGACCCAGCTCGTTGTCTTTTTGCTGGAGTTTGGTGGCTACCTCGGTTGTCAATGATGGCCCGCGGCTACGAAGGCCTTCCCTGGAAGGAACGCAGACTATCGTGAGGTGCTACGGCATGGGCCGCGGGAGTCCCTAGCTACTGATGAGTAGCCAAGGACCGGTGCTGGTGCTGAAGCTGGCTCACTGCTGTGGCAAGGATCTGCATCTGCTAGGTGAGTACAGCCAGCCAGGACTCTGGCAGAAGCGGTTGAGCTGGAGCGGGTGGTTCCACCTCTAGGTTGTGCAGGTTCCCCCGGGAGTGGGAGTCTCCCGCATGACTGGTGGAGACCTCTCTCGCCCGCGTTGTCACCATCCTTCCGTCAGACTGCTTGTAAAGGGGCTAAAGCTAGATTAAAGATCGCTTCGCTCATCTCTACCTGGTGCGCCAATCTGTTACCGCCAAGATCGTCGTGGCCTGTAGCTGTTGTCGAGGTCGGATCGCCCCTCAGGTTCTCTTGGGATGTCCTGCATCTTGGAACCTGCAAAAACGAGGTTAGTGAGCCGGGCCGGAGATTCCGGCGGGAGCACTCCGATGGTCAAGTCAATGACGATCCAGGAGAATAGATCCTCCTGGTCGAGCTCCTCTTGATGGACTCCATGCTAGCAAGAGTGAGTGATGTGAGAATGAGGTGCAAGTGTGTCGGGAGAACGGTGGTCGAGCTAGAGGGATCCTCTGTGTGGCCTTTTCTCCTTGACTTGCTTGAGCTTGATGGTAGTGTTCGTGGATTAGCTTGTGTTTGCATTCGTGTTTGCATACCTCCCTCCTTTGGGGGTGTCGAGCCTTCTTGTAAGCCTAGGTGACCGTTGGGCGCCTACCTTAGGATCTCCCCCAAGTTATCAGGCGCGTGCAGCGGTGTTCTATACCGTGGATGGAACGTCTTTCCTAATTCATGATAAGGGGAACTGTCGCGTGCTCTGACATTCCTTCCGATCGTCTCATTTCGGGAAGCTTGGTAGCATCTCGATCGGGGGGCCACCGCCCCCGGGATTCGAATCTCCTGGTTGACTTCCTCTTTCGGGTGGTTCAGGTGGTTGGTGGAGGGCATGGCACCTTGATCAGGGAGCTTCTTGCCCTTATGGTGTAAGTGGTGGCCGCGGATGGTTATTATGGCGTGACAGGTGCTTCCTCGTGGACTTCGGGTTGCTCGCCGGTGTCTCGGGAAGGCGGCTCCGCCCCCTTGTTGGCCGGCGGTGCTGTCCGAGCTAGTTACCGAACTGGAGAGTTGGGACTCGGCTCTGACCCGGGAGGCTCGACCTGGTGGAGGAGAGCTGAGCTCGACTCCGATCCAAGGGTTTTAGCCTCGGAGGAGCTCGATCTGGCGAAGGAGGTCGACACGCGACTCCAACCCAAAGGGCTCAGCCTCGGGGGAGCTCGATCTGGCAAAGGAGGTCGCTCGGCTCCGACCTAGGTGCCCCGAGCTTGTGGGTGCCGACCTGGCAGAGGATGAAGCTCGGCTTCGGCGGGCCACCTTGTTGATTCGAAGGAGCTCGGCCAAGCCAAAGGAGCCCGAGATGGGGTGTCCACCGTGGCGGACTTCTGACATGGCATCCATTAGAGAGTACACGTCAGCTTCCAGCCACATCAATGGCCTAAAAGGAATGCACATAATTCTTTCTCGATTTAATGAACTAGAGAGTTTGGTAGACAAATAGAAGAGACGATATATAATGGAAGAACCAGAAACACCATTTGAATTAAAGTAGCTCGACCAGCAAAAGATAAAGTCCACCACTTCCAAGAAGTAATTTTATTTATAATCCTAGTAATTAAAGGTTGAAAATGGTGAAAAGCCAATGCTAGCCCATTAATAAGCATCCCAAGATATTGCCATAACAAATGCTTCTCGGAAATACCAAAATATGAAATATATCATATTTAACTTGGGAAGAAATAGCTAGACTAAACGATATATGAGATTTTATAATATTAACATGTTGCCCGGAGTGAAAAGAATAAGTATCAATAATAGCAACCAAAGTAATAACATTTCAAACAAAAGTCAGGCAACAAGTAAATTAATAATTATCAGCATAAAAAACATGGAAAATAATGGGGCCTGACCATGGACAAAAAGTTTTCAATAATTGATTTTTAACAGCCATATTTAGCAAATAAGATGAAATTTCAAAACAAATAATAAAAAAATATGGAGAATGAGGGCACCCTGGATGCAAAGCACAAGTAGCATTAATAAAATGGTAGGTAAACCATTAAACAACAATGCATATTGAGGATTAATTACACATTGCTAAATCCAATTGATAAACAAAGGATGAAAACCAAACCAAGACAAAATAGCAAACAAAAAGGCCAATGAACGCAATCATAAGCTATTTTGATATCTAATTTTAACATCATTAAACTTTTTATCTATAAAGCATTAACCATAGAGTGCAATAATTCCTGAGCAATTAAAATATTAATAGTAATTTGATGATAAAAAATAAAAGTGCCTTGCTTTTGTGTAATAAGCTAAGGCAAAACAATTTTTAACCGATTAACCAGAATTTTTACGATTATCTTATAAATTGTGTTACACAAACTAATAGGTCGATAATCAGTAGAGGTACGTGAATCAGACCCTTTTGGCTACAAAATGATGAACGTATCTTTCCATTTTTTAGACATATCAGTAGTATAAAAAAAATGAGTAACAGCATCATACACATCAGATTTAATAACTAGCTAAAAATATTGCAAAAAGAAAGGCGAGAACCCATTAGCCCCGAGAGCTTTATCAGGGTGTAAGCTATGAAGAGCTTCATCGATCTCAATATACGATATAGGTTTAACTAGGTTTTGATTTTGAGAGGAAGAAATTTTAGATTGAATAAATAGATATTCAATCATTCCTAAGTTATCATACCGACACCATCTTTGCTTAAAATGATTATTAGACATCTCTTTAACCCTAGGTATATCAGAAATATGATCACCATCAGCATTATGAATGCTAAAAATCATATTTCTTCTCCAACGAGGAATGGTAGATTGATGAAAAATGGTTGTATTAGTATCTTCATCTTTTAACCAAATGGCACAAGATTTTTGATGCCATATAAGCTCTTTACAAGATAAAACATTCTAGGAATCAACTAACAAAGCTAATAAGAAATTATAAAAATGCCTTGGTAATATGACACACCGGGATTCTTTAAGTTACAAAGCATATATTTGATCATATAAGTAATCACCCTTATTAACAAGATGGCCAATCCGAGCAAGGATTCAGGTCCCGGCGGGACATCGGGGGACGGAGTATTATCCCATGTGTCGGGGCAGGACATCCCGCCAGTGTCCCAGTATTTCAATCGGGACACTTTGGAATATTCGCTGTCCCGAGTGTCGGGACAGGGCAGAACACCGATGCATCCCATTCCAGGAAAAAATCGGGACAGCCATATCCCAAGGAATTTAAAACCTTGAATCCGAGCTTTCTATCTTCTATTTGCAAGGGAGTTGATGTAACTTGAGAAAACTAATTTGATAGACAAAACAAATATAAAGATGCTATTTGCTATCATTTTTTTATTTTTTTTTAAAAAAATATTTTTAAATTTTAAAAATATATTGTGTTTTGTATAATTAATTATTTTAAAATAAATAATGATTGAGACAAAAATGGCGATAGTAATAATGAAGGTAGTGTGTTGGTAATAGTATCCACGGCAAGATTAATTGGTAGCAACATGACAAAAGTGATAATATGGCATTAATGTATCAACTGAAATGGTGGTAGTAGTGAAAATAATGGTAGCGATTGTGATGATGGGTGAGATCAATGCTCCACTTTTAAGTGCCAAGGGATTAGCAACATGTCAAAGAAATATAACAAAAAGATAAAAAGGAGAAAGAAATAGAAGATTAGGATGAGTTGAAGTGTTTTTGACGGACACGGAGGAAGCAGAACATGGAGTACAAGAAAGTATCGAAGGAGGAATAGGACCTATAGGTGGAAGATACAGCGGCAGTTGGAGAAAGAGAAATGAAGCAAAAGCTGAGAAATAGAGAGGCCAGTAACCTGGGAAGGGTATGGAACAAAAGAGGTGGAAACGTGCTACCCAATATGGCAATATCCTCTAAGATACAATCGTGGTTTTCATGACATAAGCTTGATGCGCTGTCTCAGATTCTCACGTAGACCAAGAGTTGGCTGGCCTTTATGCTTTTAATCATTCGGTTTTCATGTTTGTGCTGCAGCCTCCTCGTTAGTTTGCAAGTTTTTTTTTTTTTTTTTTTTTTTTTTTTTTTTTTTTTTTTTTTTTTTTTTAAAAAAAAAAAATTGTAAACGCATTCCAGGTCCCCAGCTGTACACGATCACAGAAAGCTACAAACGACCGAGACCTATCAACAGACGTTCCATCTTTTGCTTGATCCTCTTGTCAATTCAGAAAGATTTTAATGGATTTTAGTGGAAGACATACCATAAGGTTACCTCTGATAAATTACCGAGCCTGAAAGATAATATAAATTACAAGTAACGTGGATTACTGATAACGTAGATTATATTATGATTGATACATGCAAATAATGTTACATGATGTAAAATCAAATGTTCAAAATACTCCTAAATTAAATTTATATTTTATTTGTAAAAAATATATTTTTAAATATTTTATCTATCATTAAAATATAATTTTTAAATATTTTATATTACAAATATATATTAAATATAAAATATTTTATATTAAAATTTAAAAAATAAAAATTATTTTTTATACTAAATAAATATAAAAGATTTGTATATTAAATAGATAATATATTAATACATTATTTAAATATAATAAATATATATTATATTCTTAAATTTAATATATTATATTTATATTATATATAAATATACTACTTTATATTGAATATATTATATTATATTAATTATAATAAAATATAATATAAATTATATTTTAGATATTATAATATAAAATATAACATATTATATTATATTTAATATTGTATAATATATTTAATATAATGTAGTATATTTATATTAAATATATTTACATATATTTATATGTAATATAAATATATTAGGTTAAATTTAATAATATAATATATAAATTTAATATATTTAAATAATATATGAAATTATATTATATTATAATAATATATTATAATTATAATAATATATTATATTATAATATTAAAAGGAGAAAGATGTGAAGATAATATTGTCCAAAAAATTATTTAAAAAATGATAATCTGAATTACTACTCCTCATAAAGATAATCCAGATCACCTTAAAATGCAGTAACATGACAAAATATTATTAAATTATCAATAATTTAGACAGATTACTAAACGCAACCTAAATTCAATTTTCACCGCAAACGAGAGATAATGCATCATCAATATCCCGCAACTGATAGCACATAAATAAAATTTCCAAGAGTTCCATGACATTATAACATCTTCTCTTCTTCTTCTCCTCCTCCTTTTTAACATTTATAACATCTTCAAATAACATTTACTTTGGTTTTCCATACCCATAATATGTTTATAATTAAATGCAGATTTTTATACAGATCGATCATAAGAAGTCGTATATTGCATGAAAACTGAAAGGATTTGCTTACAAAATTCACTAAAATCTGCATTTAATTATAATATATATAAATATAATTAAATATAGATTTTTATACAGAACGATCACAAGAAGTCATATATCGTCTAAAAATTGAAAGGATTTGCTTATAGAATTCACTAAATCATGAATACCAATAAAGTAATTAGACTGCTAAGACGGTATCTCGGTTGGTAGAGGCTTAAACTCGTTTCTACCGGTCACGGATTCGAGACATGATCCCTGCGAGATGACTCAATTAAATCCAAAATTTTTTTGGAACACGTAATCGAAATGATGAGAGAGCCCACTACTGGTGGGAAGAGCACACATAAACTTATGGCTCGAATTGAACATAGTTTGACAGAGTTAGGACCCGAAGAAGATAGCTACACCGAAATTTATCCCCCTGTTCATCAAAAAAAAAAAAAAAAAAACAAACAAAGCAATCGGACTATTATTTCAAATATTTAAAAACCATCAGGCTCAGTCACAAAAACTAAAGAACATCACATTATACTGTACATAGGATACAAATTTTGGAAGATATTGAGTTCCGAGAAGAATTTCTAATACGCATGATCCTGATCAGTATAAATCCAGGCTCACAGACCACCGCTTTCAGAATCCCAGCATTATATCTGTATGTTGCATCCATTATCCAAATATCTAATGCCTTTCCCATTTCTGTGCTATAGATGCTAGAAAGAAGAGAGCACAGCACCACCGAAATTGGTGTACGCTACATCAGAACAAACAACCATATTTGCACTGGAGGTGAATATGTATGCATTTTGGAGAGTAAATCCATGGATAATCGGCAAAGGAAAACCTTGCTTGAGATGCATATTAACATATGGCACAAATACAGTGTTCAAGAAGACCCTCATAACCCCCTGCTTGAATATTAAAATTGTACGAGTATCATTAAAATATATATATATATATATATAAACTACAAGAACTGCATGATAGTGCAAGTATTTTAAGTTAATGATAAAGAAATACTGGCACAATCATTAAATTAGGTGAATAGCAGCAACCACAAATAACCAAGAACCATCTAAATGAGCACAAAACACTTCAACTTGATAGGTCTAATAGTTTGGCCAATATTCTTTCTCGATCATGGAAACTTTATTTCTCTTGTTACCAGGCATTTGCATGTATGTGTTTCTCCCTCTTTGTACCGTAGACATGTAATTAACACTGAAAACTGAAGATTTTACAGTGGTCTTTTCCACCCAATTAACTTTTTTAGTTGATGCAACACTAATACTGCCTAAGAATTTAGGGGGTTAAGGATTATTGGGAAAGGGATACTCTACAGTTGTGTAGCCCATTGCTCATGGGCCCTTTCTATCAAGAAAAATAATACAAAGAGGACGAAACAAAGAAAAAGGATAGACAACTCTATACAACTAGAAGTTTCCCATCAAAGAGATGACATCCAACAAATATAGAAGTGCCAACAAATGGTTAAGCATATCCTATTATTTCTGGTAGTATCTTTCAATATAACTTCAGCTGACGTACAATCTTCACATACACAAAAATAACTAAATAAATAAATAAACAAAAAATAGAAACATGAACATATTGAAACAATCAAATCTTCCTAGTACAATCTTCACATACACAAAAATAACTAAATAAATAAATAAACAAAAAATAGAAACATGAACATATTGAAACAATCAAATCTTCCTAGGGTTATATGCAACATTATCATTTCGTTGTAATATACCAAGATTCTTGTCAAATAGATTGTTAACTTACAATTGGACCTCAAAGGTTAAGTTCATAGGCGATGGGTCAACAATGTATACCAGGCTTAACAATCCCCCATCACCAGTAACCCCGGCCATCCATGTTGAGGGATAATTGAGTCAAGACAGATCAGAATCAAGGTAACCTTTAACCAGGGATAATTAAATAAATAATTGAATTGGAAAGGATTTGAATGCATGAATTCCAACAAATCCAAACTCTAGCACCATGTTAACTTACTACTAGACTCAAAAGCTTAAGCAAATAAGGAATGGGTCAACAATGTATATTAGGCTTAACATATATCAACAAATGGAGAGTTCTTAATATGCTTTACTCAATTAAAAGGACTATTTTTCAAGTTTGCAGAATGTTAGGAAGGAACTATGTGATACAGGAAAAAAATTTGTGGTTCGATCATAATTTCAAAACAATTCACCTTAAAGGGGCCAGAAGTGGAGGCAAAATGCTTTACAACTATAAAGCTATGTTACCTGAATTAGATACATATGGAAGTTTCCAACCCGGCTCCAATTCAAGTTCAGGGAAAAATCATCTAATTCAACTCTACCAGTTAGATTGTTTCCTGATATCTCCACAACCCCTGAAACAGAAACGACCTGCAGAAACAAGTGCCAACCATACAAACCAATATAGGAGCAAGCAATAATTTATTGAACTATGAAAAGCTAAATTATGTTCCAGCAAGATGCTCAAGAAAGAATGTAACTCGAGAATTCCTCAAAGTAGTAACCTGTGCTAGTACAAAATCCCTTGCTGAGATCTAAGCAACCCAATCACATCAGGAAAAAAATGCAATGTCAAAAACAGCGCAGCTTCATCTTGAATCAATAATAAAAGAAGTCATTTGCCAAAGCAACCATGATAAAAATTGAATTTTTATACATGGGTAGTTTGCAGTCAAGTATTGATTATAGCTTTTCTCCAAACAGGATTTCATCCATGTCACTGCATATATTTCCAGTTGTTCTATTAATGAAAAATCATGCAATCTTCCTTGAAAATTACTATTGTCAAAGCCGTGGGAGAACCATAGTGACAAATGCTATGGAATGTTGTAAGCAGACCATCTCAGTAGTTACTTGCCTTTTTGATCATCTTGTTTCAGCTAGTTGACCAAGGTATTTGCAACTCCTGGGCCATGTATTGAAACTATATGATAAAAGAAAATTTAGTTTACCAGAATTTAGAAACTCATAGCCAATAGGACTTGGGTTCGTCAGCTGGCATCCCTCTCCTTAGTGCAAACACTGGGGAGAGTTTTCAGGTTCAATTTCAGAAGGCGGTATTCCCACCTTGTATCTCCCAAAACGAAAAGAAGTGACAAAGATCTACTTGATCACAATAATCTAACAGTATTCACTGCTACATAGTTTCAAAATAATTTGACTGGAGTCTGGTTCAGAAAGTTTGGATCACGTCGATGGTGATATCAGGTCAGCTCAAGTTGAACTTGATGCAAAACCTTTTCATCCTAGATGGGTCTTAGAGGAATTTAATGCATTAATCAGAGATTAAGAAGATATACAAATATTAAATCCAGTTGTTTCATGTTGCTGAATTTGTAAATAGAACTGACAAGTGTGCAAGCTATAGCATCTAGAATCAATAATAAGCATAGCAACAAAAAAAGCATACACTAGATTTGCATAGAAGCAATAAGTAAAACAAATTTGCAGCAGATCCAGACTGAAATTTTGCTTACCAATGATATGCATGCAACAGGAATTGACTCGCCAGCATCCAAAACATGGACTATCATGTCCGAGAAAATTGTAGCCCCAATGTTATGTGGTGTAATTCTTATGACTGGAGGAGAAGTTATTGAAATATTTAGTAGCATGTCATCATTTGGGTACTTCCTGTACAACTGGGGAATAATAAACTTCCAGCTAGCAGTGTTCAAAAGAGACTGATCAGGTACCTTGTCCACAATCCAATGCATCAATCCTGCCTGAAGTAACAAATAAATATAAGTGAACACTTAATATAAAAATTGTCTGTGGTAAGCATACTTTTTATCGATAGCTTCCTAATTTATCAGAAACAAACTTACATTGCTTTGTTATTAATCACAAATTGACTATCTATTCTTATATGTTAGAATAAATATAAGTTCAATGGAGTTGAGCTGCTGAAGTTCTTGCAAACATGTTCAGATTTTTTTTTTTTTTTTTTGATAGAAAAAAAGGGTGGGGGGGGGGGTATTATCCCGGTGTAGCTCCCCATTCTGGCCCCCAACCCGCTAGGCCTTTGTTCGATTCAGGCCGCAAATTTCTGCATACCCTTCCCACCAACCGGTGAGTACGTCAGTCTAGCCCCACTACGGCAAAGGAGTTAGAGCCGCTCCGCCCTCCAGTCACGTGCACCCATAATTTGTGGAATTTAATCGAGTCACCCGAGGGATCATTTCTCGAACCCGTGACCAGTGGATTATACACAAGGACGGGGCCGCACGCTAACCGACTGCGCTACCACCGTAGTGGTAACATGTTCAGATATTAATTGCATATGTGAGCAAACATGTAATAGATAAAAATTAAAATGCCAAAATTTGCAAAATGGAGACTACAAATCTAGCCAAAACTAAATCTGAAACAGAGATTTCAGACCTTGATACTGAAAATTTGTTTGGAAGTACAATGCTCAACTCATTAATTAAAAACACTTGAATGCCTAATATCATTCTAATTTTAAAACCTTCTTTGATAACATATTGTCATGGAGTGTGAATCGAATAAAATTTATAAGACATGAGTGAATAAGATTTTTGGGACTTCAATAACTTAAATCAGCAATAAAGATTGTCATTCTCAAATTTGAAAATCAAATTATATATATATATATATATATATATATATATATATATATATATATATATATGTATATATATATATATATATATATATATTGTTGTGTCCAAACAAAGTACAACAAGCTTGAATCAAAAGAATAGTGGATCAAGCTGATTTGATCCGGCTTCCCATTACATTTTTCCTGGAGAATCTAGGGTTGAAAGAATTCTCAAGCTCGTTGATGGCATCTGAACTAGAACATATACGATCTGAAGTAAGGCCAAGCGAAGAAGTGTATGGAAAAGAATGAGTAGCAGAAGTCCCTTCATCATCGCGCCCGTGAGTATTTATAGGCTAGGGAATTAACCACTTACAACTGGCATCCGGCTATGAAACGATTAATCCAGGATGTAAGCACGTGCAACCAAAGTTGTCCATAGTCAATCAGTTCTTCTCCATAGTTGATCGGCTCCCTCATAGTTGATCGGCTCCTCCATAGTTGGTCAGCTCCTGAACAACATAAATATTAATAAGTTTTATCCTTTATTAAAATTAATCAATTACCTGGACATAAGTCAGTCTTATGCTTGTAGAACGTTGATCAGCTTTGAACCTCTAAGAAGAGGCATTGATCATATTCATGCCTTTCAAGCATTGATCAGTAAATTTCAACTTCAGGTCTTCAATAGATCAGTATAAACAGACCAATTCGTCGTATCCCAACAATCATATTTGGGCTTTGATCATATTTGTGCCTATTTGGCATTGATCAGCCTATTTCAATTCCAGGCTTTCCATAGGTCAGCGTAAACAGATCAATCTCACCATATCCCAACACTAGTCCCCCTAGTTTCTGAGTTCATTAATTGAAAATCAGAAACTGTCAGAAACTTCCATTTTGGGACAGCACGCCCAGATGACGTGTCGAACTCTAATTAGAAAGGTGGTTATAAAAACAAATAGCCGTATCTTCCCCTTATCATTATAATTTTTCAAAATCCGAGAAAGTCGAAATTTCTTCGTAAAGAATAAGGCATCCATCCTGTCAACAGATCGTCGCCGCCAGATCATAAAAAGTTATTTCGATCCTTCGAGAAACCTGATATTTATCAAATATCCGAGAACAGGTGGCCAAATCTGGTTCAATCCCTCTATTCAAAAAGAAATCCTGGACCATTGGGGAGCACTATATAAACACCACCCTTCTCAGAAAAATAAGTTTTTCACCATTTCTACTTCTTCGCTTTAGGAGCAAAAGAAAATTTTACAGGTCGGCCTCTCATTCCTTTTCTTCTTTTTTAAGTTAATCTTCCTTTATTTTCTTTCTTCATCATGGCTAGGATCTTAGAGATCAGTTGTATAGAAAACCCTGAGAAACCCGAAGAGTCCGTTTCCCAACAGCAGAAAAAACAAACCGAACAAATGAAAATAGGAGATATTAGGTCTTCTCTGTCCGAACATAGAATTTTAGTACTAAAACATCATTATAACATTTCTGATGAGTACGCTGTAGTCCTCCCTCTTTTCGAAGATCAAATAGATCGACCTCCTAATGGTAGCATAACCATTACGAGGAACATCTAAGGACTGGTCTTAGATTTCCGATCCATCCTTTCTTTCTTACGATCTTCAAATTATATCAGGTATTACCATCTCAACTAACCCCTAATAGTATTCGAATTATCTGTGCGTTCTTGATCCTTTGCAAGGACGCGGATATAACTCCAAAAACCTCTCTTTTTACTTCTTTATTCGTACTGAAACGAGATTTTCATGGCCATAGATGGTGGGTAATCAACCCACGACATGGTCGAAAATTTATTTCAGGGCTTCCTTCGGCCATTAATGGCTGGAAACCTGGTTTCTTTTACATCATCTCCAAAATCCCCTGGGACTATACCACTAGCCATAGGGAACCCCGACTAACTCCCAATGACGGCAAAAAAGTTCTAGCTTCTGATCAAGAAGATTACGAGAAGCTTACTGGGATGGAAGTTCCTTCGATTAAAGAACTCCTTGACGAAAGAGGGCTCTTTTCAGCGAAAATCAACCCTAAACCCTCTTTAGGTATTTTTATCACTGATATTACTTCATCATTTCTTCTAATCAATCTATCTTACTTTCTGACCTCTTATTGTAGACATATCAGTCATGGTAGACGTTCGGAAGCTTCGAAAGCTTTCGAAGAAAAGAAAAGCAGAAGCCACTTCCTCCATTCAAGAAGAAAGGAGAATCAAAAAATTGAAGAAGAAAAATCCGATTAATCCAACGACTTCATCAATTACAGCCAAACTTGATTCTCCGATTTTGATAGCCAATGTGTCAGAAGACGATGAAGTCCCCCTTATCAACATCCCTTCAACCCCCAATACAGAAACAACCGACAAATATTCCAAGAGATGATCCACTATCTTGCCCTACTGACCAACTGGATAAAGGCAAAGCTCCGATTAGGGAAGAAGAAAAAAGAATCCCAGCAACAAATATTTCGACTGATTTCTCCGTATATGCCGATGACTCGGGTCTGAATGACCCAATGTTGGCTCGTCGGCTTCTGAAATCCATAATAATTCCAAGAGACTGGGAAATAACTAAGTCCCAGTAGATTGATGACATAATTTTGCTGCTTCACCCGACATTATTAAAGGTACGAACTACACTTACATTTTAAGTAGAAATTTGATCGTCCTTTTCACTTTTGTCAAATCTGACTAACACAAAATATGGAATAACAGCTCATCTATGGAATCAGTATCATGAATGAAAGTTTAAAAAACTTCGATCAATTTCGCAAAGCCATGAGCAACGAAGTAAATGTGGCAAAGGCAAAGAAAGAAGTTGCAGAAGAACTAAAAAATTCTATGGAGAAAAAATTGGAAGAAGCGACGATCAAAACTTCGACATTAAAGGTAGAACTAAAAGAGGCAAGATCAAAAATGAATGACATGGAGTCAAAATTAAAGAAGAAAAATAAAAAGATCTGATCGATGTCCCACAAACTGAAAGGAGCTGAAGAAAAGATTGCAACAGCTGAGAAGGTCCTAGCGGCTGAAGAAAGAATTTCAATAGCTACCAAAAGAATTGAACAAGCCGTTGAAGAGCCTGTCAATGGAGCAATCAAAAAATATGTTCAATCAAAAGCTTTCGATGACAAACTTCATGAGACAGGAGTCGAAAGTTACAACCTTGGCCTTGCCGACTGCTTGAAAAAAGTAAAAAAGTTTTATCCAAACCTCGATACTTCGAAGATAGAAGAAAATTCCGACGAAGAGGATTCCGATGAAGAAAAATCGGATGAAGAAAATCAAACTAGAGGACCAATTACTGACCAAACAGAAAGACTAATCAAAGATCAAACCGAGAAACTAATCAGAGATCAACTCGAAGAACTGGTACTAGCTTCTCAAATCCCAGAAAAAATTTTACCAGTTCCTTCTGTAAGCCAAAGTGAAATACACGAAAGTTCTATTGAAGTAAATGTAACAAACTGATGATGTAAAAATTTACCTTGCTTTTTAATGAAAAATCTTTCTTTTCAATGTTTATCGGATTTTGAAAATTTCCTCTTTCATAAATGAAAAAATTTTCTAAAGTATAAGACAATCGGATTAAATGAACAAATCTTCAAGAAAACTTGATCTAATCATGAAATCCTCCGACCGAATTATAAACATTAACCATTATTCAGAAAAAAATTTAAAGGAACTAATTTCAAATAAGATTATGGAACAATAGTTTCTAACGGAATAATTCGATCGAATAACGCGGTTTCTAACTTTTCCTAAGAAAATAGTTAGCACTTCTCAAATATTTACAGAAATAATTTCTAAGTTGTCAAACTTTTAAATTATGATAAATATTCTGTCGTTTCTTCATTATAAAAAAACTTTTCCGAACGAGGTAAATGATCATACCAACTTTGCCAGATGTTACCTTTCTGTCAGAAGTTCAGTCATTTGAAGAGCCGTATAACCGCATTTGTCAGAACTTAAAAGGCCGTATAAAATTTGAAATTCAAATCACACGTCTTTATATATATTTTATAACTGACTTTCTGAGAATTAGAAACAGGCGCACGAATTTCCACCAAATCAAAATCCATAACGTGTCGAAATCTTTCGATATCTCGAAACTTGAGTCATGAATCATGACCACTGGCATCCTCTATATAAAAGGGTCTCAGGCTCAGGGCTTTGAATCAATTTTGTCTCAAGTGTTTTTCCTTTGAGATCTCCATCATATTCAAAGATGAAGCCGAGTGATAAGGAACTTCATCAAGCGCCAAAGAGAAAAGCCGGACCAGTACGGTTCAAAGAAGAAAAGTCATGTGTAAGAAGAAGACGTTTGTCAAGGAACATCTCCAACAAATCATCAATTCCCGAATATATTATTTCTTCATCCGAGGAAGAAGAATAGAAACCCTCCATCCCTGTTCCGGAAGAAACAGACCAAGATCCACCTACGAAGCACACTCCAACGGAGAAAGGAAAAGCTCCCATGGAGGAATCAGCTGACCCAACTGAAGATAAATCCGTTCAAGTACTTGTTGCCGATACAAGTATCAATAATCCGAAATTGGCAAAAACCATACTACAATCTACTATTCTTCGGAGGGATTGGGAGGTGACGATCAAACAGGGAGTGAAGGAAACTTTATCTTCTATATATCCAAAAATCATGAAGGTAAGTGATATTCATTTCTTTCTTTTATGATAAAATGCTCGTACTCTAACAATATTCAAAACCTTTTATACAATTTGTCAGCGACATATCCATGATTGAAAAAAGTTGGGATCAGGCAAGTAACCTTCAAGAAGATCTTCAAAAACAACTAGCAACAACCAGGGAAGAAAAAGACAAGGCCGTCATCAATCGGAAGGTCTTTAGAACAGAAGTTCTTTTTCTAACAGCGAAGGTTATGTCTCTGCAGAAGCAATTAAAACAAACCGAAATATATGTTCATCAGCTTGTGGAAGACGGAGCCAAAAGAAGAAAAATACTTCAGCAAGCTGATGAAGCCATAAAGGAGAAGACTCGAGCATACGAAGAAGTACTGAGTCAAAATCTGCTGATGAAGAAGAGAATATCGCTTCTTGAAGAAAAGTTGAAGCGAGCCGAACAAGAGAACACTTTGCTAATCCAACAGAAGTCTCTTGCAATTGAAGAATTCACTAAATCTGACGGCTTCTCCAGAGGAATAGAAAAAGTGGGAGCCAAAGGCTACGACCTCGATTTTAAAGATTGCCTTGATAAGGTCAAAAAATTATATCCTGACCTTGATCTTTCTTCTATCTCCGTAGATCATTCCGCAGAGAAAGAAGGGGGATAGCCGGGTAACAATCCGATAGAGTTACCTATTGAGGAAACACCTGGTCAAGAAAAACTTTAGTTGATCAAATCATTCAGAAAAAAGCCGAATAGTATATGTAATAGAGAACCGGCGATAAATTTTACTGCCGTTTATTTTCTTCTTTTCCCTTTCTGTAACAGAATAGTAATGAAATCTTCTATTTTCTTTTAGCAAATCATTGAGTACAAATGAGTTGATATATCAGATCAATCCAATTTGTCGGGCTGTGATTTTATTAATACGACCTTGGGATCAGTTGTTCTGATCACTAAGTACCGTTGAGTTAGTGGGTCAAGCTAACTCGACTTGTCGAATTGTGATCAGCTTATCAGGCCAATCTCTGGACCAGTTGTTCTGATCATCAAACACCGATTGAGTTAGCGGATCAGACTAACTTGAATTGTCGGATTAGGATTAGCTTATCAGGCCAACCTTTGGATCAGTTATTCTGATCATTAAACACCGATTGAGTTAGCGGATCAGACTAACTCGAATTGTCGGATTACGATTAGCTTATTAGGCCAACCTTTGGATCAGTTATTCTGATCATTAAACACCGATTGAGTTAGCGGACAGACTAACTCGAATTGTCGGATTACGATTAGCTTATCAGGCCAACCTTTCTTTTCTCTATTTTTTAAAGAATATTGGAATATCACATATTTCCTTCATATAATAGAAGAAAGAAAAAGATATCTTTATTGATAGTATTTGCGTAGATTTTCTACATTCCATGGCCTTGCCAATGGATAACCATCTAGACTTTCAAGCCGATAGGTCCCCGATCGTACAATCTTAGTGATACGATAACGGCCTTCCCAATTTGGGGCAAGTTTGTCCTATTCAATTGTCGGGATACAGCTATTCGGCACAAAACAAGGTCTCCAATCCAAAAGATTCGGGTTTTTACTCTTGAATTATAATACCCGCCACCCTTTGTCGGTAAGCTGCCAATTTTAGTTGTGCCTGTAACCTGGAGTTTTCAATCAGATCAAGATCAATTCTTCTTCGGTTATCATTATCAGGTTCTGCAAAACTATCAGTTCTTCTGGAATGAAGGACAATTTCTACAAGTAACATGGTTTCACTCCCATAAGCCAGATTGAACGGAGATTCGCCCATGATAAATCGAGTTGTTCGGTAAGCCCATAGAACAGAGTTGAGTTCATCAGTCCAAGATCCTTTGGTTTCATTTAATCGAATTTTCAATCCATGAAGGATCGTCCAATTAGTTACCTCAACTTCCTCATTAGCTTGAGAATGTCCGACGGATGTCAATTTATGAAGAATACCATATTGAGCACAGAAATTCTTGAACTTCTAGTTATCAAACTGTCTTCCATTATCCGTAATGATCGCATGAGGAATTCCAAATTTATATATAATAGAATTTTTGACAAATATTTCAACTTTTGCTTTAGTGATTAAAGCTAGAAGTTCATCTTCTATCCATTTAGTAAAATAATCAATAGCAACGATCAAAAATTTTCGCTGTCCAAAAGCTGGAGGAAATTGACCAAGTATATATATTCCCCATTGAGCAAATGGCCAATAAGCTATTAATTATGTAAACTGACTGGCATGACACCTTTGAATATTTGCATATCTCTGACAAGAATCACATTTTCTTACAAAATCTACAGCATCCTTTTGCATAGTCGGCCAGTAATACCCCTGCCTTATGATTTTATAGGCTAAAGACTTTCCTCCCAAATGATCACCACATATTCCCTCATACACTTCTCTAAGAGCATAATCAGCATTCGAAGGAGACAGACATTTCAGCAATGGCTGGAAAAATGACTTTTTATATAATAAACCATCTAGAACGACATACTGAGCAGCCAACTTCCGAATCTGTTTAGCTTCTATGTTATTTTCAGGCAGTATCCCTTCAGTCAAGAACTTGACTATCGGATTCATCAAATTCATTTCCGGTTCTATTTGGAGAACCTTTTCTCTTCCAATTGCTTATATGCTCGAAATCTCCAAATATTCCACAAAGGTACGACCCATTTGGTCAGATGCAGAAGTAGCCAATCTGGACAATGAGTCGGCTCGAGAATTTTCGATTCTAGGAATGTGACTGATATCCCATGAATCAAATGAAGCTCCCAATTCTTTAACCTTCTTCAGATATAAACCTAATGTAGCATCATGAACTTCAAAATCTCCTTTTACTTGATTGATGACCAATTATGAATCAGATAGTACCTTCAATCTTCTGACATTTACCTCCTTTGCAATTTTTAAACCTGCTAGAGCTTCATATTCGGGCTGATTATTAGAGGTCTTGAAAGAAAACCGAAGTGCATACTCTATAACATCTCCATAGGGGCTAGATAAAATTAATCCTGCTCCACAACCAGAAGAATTCGAAGCTCCATCTACATGTAATACCCAGGGTGCATCGATCACTTCTGTTTCAGCAGATGGTTGAATTTCTTTCTCACTGTCATCCCAGGTATATTCGGCTATAAAGTCAGCCAATACTTAGGCTTTCATTGCAGATATAGGCTGATAAGTAATGTCATATTCACCCGATTTGATTGCCCACTTCGCTATTCGGCCAGAAGTATCGGGGCATTGTAAGACAGTCCTCAAGGGCTGATCAGTCAATACAACAATACGATGGAACTGAAAATATGGCCTGAGTCGTTTGACCGATATTGCCAAAATAAAAATAATCTTATGAAGTTTTGGGTACTTTGTCTCCACATCATAAAAAACTTTACTGATATAATAAATGGGCTTATGCGATCCATCAGAGTCCTTCCTGACCAACACAGAACTAATTGCTTCGTCCGATGCAGCCAGATAAAGGTACAAATCTTCCCCCTCTTAAGATTTTGATAGTATGATTGGGTTTATCAAGTACTTCAGTTCTTCGAATGCTGATTGGCAATCATCCGACCAATTGAACTCCTTAGTTTGCTGTAAAGCCTTAAAGAAAGGCAAACACCTTTCAGCCGAACGAGATATAAACTGGCTTAATGAGGCGATTCGTCCGGTCAACTGTTAAATCTTTCTTATTAGCTGGATGTCTCATATCCAAGATAGCTCGGATCTTTTCGGGGTTGGCTTCAATTCCCCGTTGTGTAACCATGAAACCCAAAAATTTTTCAGAAGTTACACCAAAGACACATTTGGTCGAATTTAACTTCATATGATTTCGTCGCAAAATATCAAAGGCCATATGCAAATCTTTTATATGATCATCAAACTAATTGCTCTTAACAATCATATCATCAACATATACTTCCATAGTCTTCCTAATTTGGTCTTCAAAGATTTTGTTGATAAGTGGCCCCAGCATTTTTAAGACCAAACGGCATCACTTTATAACAATATATTCCCCGATCTGTCACGAAAGATGTTTTTTCTTCATCTTCTGGATTCATTCGTATCTGATTGTATCCAGAGAAAGCATCCATAAAACTTTAAAACTTATGTCCAGTCGTTGCATCAACCAACTGATCAATCTTTGGCAAGGGAAAACTATCTTTCGGACATGCCTTGTTAAGATCAGTGTAATCTATGCATATCCTCCATTTTCCATTTGCTTTCCTGACCATCACTACGTTAGCAAGCCAATCAGGATAATAAACCTCCCTGATGAATCCAGCATCGAGCAATTTGGTGACTTCTTCATTGATAACACTGTCTTTTTGGGGCAAAGTTTCGCTTCTTTTGTCGAACAGGCCGAATGAGTGGATCAACCTTAAGTTCATGCTTGATTACTTCAATAGGAATCCCCAACATGTCAGCAGCTTTCCATGCAAATATATCAGCATTTGTTTGTAAGAAATCAATCAGCTTCTTCCTCTAATCTTCAGCAAGTAAACTTCCAATTTGAACTGTTTTGGTAGGATCATCCTTTATCAAAGGAATCTGAATGGTTTTTCTATTGATATACTAACTTCATCAATCGGATCACGCGAATCCATTTGTTCGGAGGTGGGTTTGTTAACTGATTGTTGATTCTGGATTGTCAAGCATTGCCGTGCCATCTGCTGATTGTATGATTGGCTCTCTTCTTACCTAGCACCAATTTTTTCTCCACCTGTCGCCGACTCAAGGCCTGTTCTTCGGCCTGGGCGTACTTTTGAGTATGGGCCAGTAATTCAGAATAGTTGGTCAGGAATTTCTTATCAAAGGAAAATATAAATCTGGAGGCTCGCAAGCCTTTTTTCATAGCAGACATCGCCACATATTCATTGAGATCCGGTATCTCCAACGTGATAGAGTTAAACCTTTTGATGTAATCCCTTAAAAATTCTCCTTCTGACTGTTGAATAAAGAACAAGCTATCGAAATTTCTGGGCATTTTTCTGCTTGTCCTGAAGTGAGAGACGAACAACTTCTCTAGTTGACTGAATGAATGAATGGTGTCTGGCTGCAAACTTGAATACCATATTCTAGCTGACTTCTTCAAGGTCGCAGGAAAGGCAAGACAATGCAATGCGTCCGACGCCCCTTGGATCAGCATATGAGCTTTAAAGCTACCCAAATGGTCCAAAGGATCAGACGACCCATCATACAGCTAGATCGGTGACACTTTGAAGTGATGCAGGATTCTTTCATCCATAACCTTCTTTGAAAAAGGAGGCAGGATACTATAACTCGGCGTGGCGTCCTTTGCTTTCTTCTGTTCCAGAACTTTAGCAACCTACAACTCCAACTTCTTAAACTTTCCGTCAAAATCATTCCCTCTCGTGAAGTGTTGAGCTTGGATACTGTCAAGGGTCGATTCTCCAGATGAAGTTGACCGGGATCGTGGACGTTTCCCCTTGTTTTGCTTCTTGGAGCGATGATGAGATCGGTGATGATGCCTTACAGGGGATTGTTGACCTGAAGAACATTGATAAGAGGAATGCCTTCTGGGACTAAGATGTTTATTTACCTGGAGGGAAGGTTGTCGGCTAGTTCATGATGCAGCTGGTCGCATTGACTCCCTCATAGCAATTTCTTGAAGGTTCTGCATCGTCGTGGTGAGCACTTCTACCTTGTCGAATAGGGCGTTTAACTTTTCTTGATCAAAGTGCCCCACAGGAAGAACTTCCACCCTCTCCTCCAAAACAGGACCATTTCTTCTTTCATCAAGAACAGGATCGTTTCCTTTTCTATCAAGAACAGGATCGATCCCTTGGTTACCAAGAACAAGATCGATCTCTTTTAAAGAACAAGGAACACCTTCTGCTGGCAGATTCTTCTTCCTACCTTTCACCATGCTTCCTTCCAAATTTTTCGAGACTCTTTTACAGAGGATCCCCTTCCTGGTGCACCAATCTGTTGTGTCCAAATAAAGTTCAACAAGCTTGAATCAAAAGAATAGTGGATCAAGCTGATTTGATCCGGCTTCCCATTACATTCTTCCTGGAGAATCTAGGGTTGAAAGAATTCTCAAGCTCGTTGATGGCGTCTGAACTGGAACACATGCGATCTGAAGTAAGGCCAGGCGAAGAAGTGTATGGAAAAGAATGAGTAGCAGAAGTCCCTTCATCATCGCGCCCGTGAGTATTTATAGGCTAGGGAATTAACCGCTTACAGCTGGCATCCGGCTGTGAAACGATTAATCCAGGATGTGAGCACGTGCAACCAAAGTTATCCATAGTCAATCAGTTCTTCTCCATAGTTGATCGGCTCCTCCATAGTTGATCGGCTCCTCCATAGTTGATCGGCTCCTTCATAGTTGATCGGCTCCTGAACAACATAAATATTAATAAGTTTTATCCTTTATTAAAATTAATCAATTACCTGGAAATAAGTCAGTCTTATGCTTGTAGAACGTTGATCAGCTTTGAACCTCTAGGAAGAGGCATTGATCATATTCATGCCTTTCAAGCGTTGATCGGTAAATTTCAACTTCGGGTCTTCAATAGATCAGTATAAACAGACTAATTTCGTCGTATCCCAACAATCATATTTGGGCTTTGATCATATTTATGCCTTTGGACATTGATCAACCTATTTCAATTCCAGGCTTTCTATAGGTCAGCGTAAACAGATCAATCTCACCATATCCCAACATATACTACATGGGCAAATAAACAAAAACAACTAAAAATGTGTGAACCACACAGATACCCATTGCCGTGTGAATCCCAATTCTACTGACATGGGACAACGGGTCCTAGAGGGAAGAATTGTAGTTTGAGTGGCATATAATTTTTTTTTTTCATTTATCCAGGTATTAGATAGCATTCTTCCTTAATTTTTTTTAAAAAAAGGAAAAGCTTTCTAATATTCATGTATAAAAATCTGTAAATGAGCAACACTGACAGAGTGCAACCTATAAAGATAAGGTAAAATTACCTGAAAGTATACCAATGATGCAGAGTTAAATACAGCTTCATCTAATGAAATCCAGAGCATTTTTAGTGCTTCCCCACAAGATATTGAACTCTGTGAATATTTATGTAAGTAGGTTGGAGCTGAAACTTTGTCTGATGAAACAAATAGACCTTTAACGTTGAACTTAACAGAAGAATTTCCAAACAGCGGATCGGTTATAAAAGTCACATTCAAAGCAACGACATCGTCCACACGAATTTCCTTAGGAAGGGTTTGCAGTAAAGAATCAAGCTTTATAGTTCCTTTGATAATATTTTTAGTAATTGCACTTTCTACAGATGATCTAATCTGATCCTCAAAAGCATTCACAAACCTATAAAATATGAATAGAGCATGGAAGTTAGCCACTTAGGTTTCTCAGCATGAATGTACAAGGAAGAAAAAAGCATAAAACTGCATCAAGGAAATATAAGTCAAGTTACATTACATAGTTGAAATACTATGAACATTGTCTTGTAATTATGGAGTATTCTAGTGGAAATATATACGAGCTAGGTGTTCCATTCCTGTTTTTAAAGAATGTTTACATTTACAGTGTTATATGGTTCACAAATCAAGAAAGATGGAACTCTTAAAAATGCATTCTTTCTGTAATGACCAAAGTACATGCCCATCTATTATGAGGCTAATCTCAAACTTACTTAATTTCATTATTAGTAGGCTAGAGCCAGGTTTGTAGTAAAAACAATCTCCATCTTTGCCTAACTAGAGCCAAGTCCTTAATAATGTTAAAATGAAAATTTACTGTTGGCTGCATAAAGCCACCAAATTTATACTTTAGATGCTTGATGAAAAAAAAGTAGAACTCAATGCAACTATTGAACAATATGGAATTATCAATGGCTCAATGGCTGGGTCCAATTAAAAATCTAATGCAAGCTACCGTAGACTGGTTATAACTGCACTCATGACTATGGTGATCTAGCTTGTACCACCATGCAAGACTTTCCATTTGACATCAATGTTGGTTTAAGCATGACTTCATGTCCTGGAAGGTCTTTACCGTGCGTACAGAATTCAAAAAATATTGAAAAATACTTGCCTATTCTACAACAAATAAAAACACATCCTGGTGTCTAAGCAAAACCCAAGACCTTAAGCTTGCAGAAACAAGCAATACATTTTAACTTCCACCACAATCTTCTTGCCTACCTCCCTCTCTCCCTCATTAATAGGTGCTCATCCCATATCCTGTGATTCTGAGTAAGGAACTTTCTACAGTTCGTGAGAATATTATGCTTAGTTGCTCACTACCAATTGCCATAATGGCAAAAAAGTAATTTGCAGAATGCAAATTTGAGCTTGTCAAGCCAAAAAACCAATCTCAACTATAAACTATCATAATCACTTATTCTCTCATTTCCATTACAGAAGTTTCTTCTAATCATAGATCAGATTGGATAGGATGAAATAATAATCGCCTCCATACCCCCTTTTTTTGGAGGAAAGAGGTTTTTCTTTTCCTTCTTGTTGGTGGCAGTGGGTGGGTATGCTGGAGGGCGGTCATTGAATGTATGTGTTCTTCATTGTAAGGGCAGAAAAGAGAGAGGTTGGGATACAAGAAGCTTTATAATCACGACTGGATCTTTGCTAATGAACATTTGACGATATATATATATATTTTCCCTTTTTATATAAGATGAAGAAGTAATGCCTTTCTTTGTGCAGTTGCATGACTTCATGCTTAGATTCAATAATAAATTCATGCCTCCAGATTTAGCAAAGGCTCTTGACCAAGCCAAGTACGCTTAGCTAATTACCTTGAATACATCTCTTGTATCTGACAGGAAAGATGGAAAACAAAACTTATATGATGAAACCATGCATCTTCAGAGAAGTTACCAACTCTCATAACTTTGAGAACTCATTTCTCTATCGGAGAAAAAAACACTAGTGATAAGTCCATCCAAGTGTCACTCTTGTACATATACATTTAATGCTCCTTATTAGAATAATATGGATTATTTTCCATGTTTACAATGCAAGGAATGCATAGTATGTCATAATTCTTATAGGCAAAAGACCAAGTATGCATAATTTTTTACATTTCAAAGTTGCAGAGCCAAGCTGATATTCTTTGTAGTATCCAAATATCTTCACAAATACTCAGAAACTTAAAAATATGATTTCTACAAAGATTATTTTTAAAACAAATCACCAATAATTTCCAATAAGGAAGAAAATGCAGCAGCATGTAGATCACCATTAACTTATTAAATATGTGATATGCTGCTCTCAAGATTAACTTGTAATCATAATAGAATATATTGAAAAGGAAAACTGTTCATGTAAAAATCTAAGTTATGGATGCACTCTTATTCTAGTAACAAAACATATATGCATAAGAACAATCTGGTTTAAAATTAGATTATAAACAATAAGCCCAATAAATAAGCATAAAATGCACTAGAAGACATAATAGTTCAAATCTTTTACATATAGATCAATAAGGCTACATACCCTTGATAAAACCAAGATGCTCCTCCATCCAAGGTTATAACCATATCTTTCACATAACAGCCACATTGCATCAGAGTCAACTCCAAAGTTCCATTTTGATTAACCACGCTAACGGTAAGCCCAACTTCCAAGCCTTCAACCTTACCTAGAAGCAGGACTCATCAATTTCCCTTTTTAAAATACATTACAAGCAAGCAGGTAGTCGGCAAGGGGACAGAGAGGAGAAGGAAGAAGAGATAGAGCTTACAAAGATACAGATGAAGTTAGCCATGATTAAAGAAAAAAAGGAAGTAAACATACATAGATTAGTAGAACAAGTTTCACAAATAGACATCAAACACCACAGGGAGAAGAATTGGCGATTGAAAACTTTATAACAAATGATAGATGCAGGTGACATGAAAAGTATTATTGAGAGGAATCAAGATGCAGGTGACATGAAAAGTACTACCGAGAGGAATCAAGAATAAGCTTCAAGCATCACACCAGTTCACAAAATTGGACTTGTTATACACAATTAGCCTTCCTCCGAACCAAATCGGAGCCGACGGCCCTTCAGCCGGGTCAGACCAGAGTTTATCGTTTCGCTGGACGACCCACCAGAGATCCGACCGACCCACCAAAGATCCGACCGACCCATCAGGGATCCGACCGATCCACTTTAGCTAGGCCCATATCGGTCCAAAATGGACCGCTCCAAGGATGGCCCGGAGGCCCCAGAGACCCCTTCTAGTTGGTACAAGAATTATGTTACAACAGATTCCTGACACCTCAGCGTCACTACTCCGCAGATCCCACGATGCCACCCCGCCACTACCAAGATTTCTCTATGGGCAAATCAGCTATTTCAAGCCTAGCCCCTAGCAGATTCCGATAAAGTTCCGTGCCTATATAAGGTAAAAGGGGGACACCGAGCAAAAAAAGGCTCTCCCTTTCCCACGAGCTATCTCTTTTCGATTCCTCCATTCCGTTAGTCCGAGTCTCCCACTAACTTAGCCATCGGAGTATCCCCCGCCGGAACATCATCGACCCGTGGGACCTTTTTGCAGGAACCGGGAGACACGCACTCCAGCAAGCCTAGTCGAGAGAACCCGGTTCGGGAGATTCAGCGGCAACAGATTGGCGCTAGAAGGAGGGCCCCGAACCTCCGTCCTTGTGTTCCTTCTCCAAAATGATGGATCCACCACTAAACAAAACGATGGTGAAAGGAAGAGCTCAGAATATCTCCAACAGAAGAGGCCGCTTCCAGACAAGGTCGGGAGAACGACGCCGCCCAGCATACCATCATCCTGGGACAACAGCAATTACAGACACTTCTGAACTATATCAATACTCTTGCCGCCGCGGTTCAGAACTTTCAAGACACGGCCAACGACAGACAGCAGCCACTCGCAACGTCCAGAACCAGTCATCGATCTGCTGCCGAGAGAAGTCAATAGCAAGGAATCCCTCGACTCCGCTCCCACACGACCCGGAGCCCCGGAGGTCGCAGAGGACTCATGCCGACGGAAAGAAAGTAAGGTCCGCCTCGCACTCTTCTGCAAATTCGGTCCTCGACGACGACCAGCAACACGACGGAGACCCGAGGGACTACAGCAGTAAGCTCCAACGCATTGAGGAGCAAATTGCCGAACCGGTCGATCAGCAAAAAGGAGAAGCGCTGGCGTATGACTCTCGCCCGCCATTCTCCGCCAGAATTATGGGGGAAGCTCTCCCCCATCACTTCAAGATCCCCAGGTGGACGCCTACGATGGCACCACCAATCCTCTGGATCATCTTGACACTTATAAGACCCACGTGATGTTTCAGGACGCCTCCGACGCCCTCCACTGCATCGCCTTCCCTGCAACACTCAAGAAAGCGGCTTGGATGTGGTTCTCCGCCATCCGACCAGATACGATCCATCCCTTCTTCTAGCTAGGAAAACTCTTTTTATTCCATTTCAGGACCTGTAGCCGGACGCCGAGGAACACGGATTGCCTCTTCCTCGTGCAGCAGAAGGAATGAAAAACCCTCCGGGATTACATGGCCTGATTTAATTCGGCGACCATGAAGATCCCGGACCTCAACGAGCATGTAGCTATGTTGGCCTTCAAGAAGAGGCTGCGATCGTCCAGGCTCACTTTCTCACTGGACAAAAAGTTCCCGACAAGTTACTCCGAACTACTGGCCCGGGCTCAAAAATACGTCATGGCAGAAGAATAAATGGCAAACCGACGCCAGGCTAAAGGGAGGTCGGCTTCTAAAAGGAGTGATAGGACTCCCGAAGTCCGACCTCCCAGCAATGGCACCAACTCAGCCCGACGCCGATCAAAGTCCGACCTCGATCGGAATGGCTCTAAGACAGCCCACCTCCAAGTCCGATCTCGATTGGAAAGGCTATAAGACAGCCCACCTCCAAGTCCGACCTCGATCGAAAAGGCTCTAGTGCAGCCCATTCAAAGTCCGATCTCGATCGGAAATGTTCTAGTGCAGCCCACTCAAAGTCTGACCTTGATCGGAAAGGCTCTAGTGTAGCTTACTCAAAGTTCGACCTCGATCGGAAAGGCTCTAGTACAGCCCACTCAAAATTCGACCCCGACGGCCGAGTGGGCCAGGTTGGCCGCTTATCATTGCGCCCCTTCTGTATTAACTGCTGCTCCCTCCGCTTCCAATGCGAGGTCGATACCTATCTCGGATGCGAGTTTATGGAGTGGGGAATGACCAGACGCAGCACACCTGATCAGATCCGCAATCCCCTCAAGGACGAATGCATTCAATGCGACAATGATGCTCTCACCCTCCGAAGCTACAAGCCTTCTCGAAGGCCAAGAGCAAGGAGAGCAACTGTTATACACAATCGACCCTCCTCCGAACCAAACAAGAATCGACGACCCTTCAATTGGGTCAGACCAGAATCTATCATTTTGTTGGCCGACCTATCAGAGGTCTGACTAACCCACCAGAGATCCGATCGACCCACCAGGGGTCCGACCAATCCACTTCAGCTAGGCCCATATCAATCCAAAACAGATCGCTCCAAGGATGGTCCGGAGGCCCCAGAGATCCCTTCCAGCTAGTACCAGAATTCCATTATAACAGATTCCTGACACCTTAGCGCCACTACTCTGCAGATCCCACGATGACATTCCATCCTGGTGCTACCTGGCCACTACCAAGATTCTTCTAGGGATAAATCGATAATTTTCAGCCTAGTCCCTAGCAGATTTCGATAAAGTTCCGTGCTTATATGAGATAAAAGGGGATCTCAAGAAAAAAAAAAAACTCTTCCTTTCTCGTGAGCTATCTCTTTTCGATTCCTCCATTATATTGCTCCGAATTTTTCACTGACTTAGCCATCAAAGTGTCCCACCGGAATATCACCACCGTAGGATCTTTTTACAGGAACCGAGAGATGTGCCCTCCAATAAGCCCAGTCAAGAGAATCCAGCCTGAAAGATTCAGCAGCAACAGGACTCAACTACGTCGATAATAAAACAAACATCGATAGCTTTCCATAGAGAGAGACAAGGGTGATCAGTTCAACAAACAAATCAACGGAGACGAACAACTTCTAGATTTCCATAAAGACTGCACTAAATTACCTGAACGAAAGCACTCCCCTTATCAGAGATTTCAATTGGAACAAGCCAGGTGCTGTACGAGTACATCCAATCCATGGTCAAATTAGCCGTCGCCCCCGAAGTGACGATCGCGATACCCGATTCGCCAGGCTGAGCCGTAGAAGAAGAAACATCGATACTTAACAGCGTGATGTTGGACGCAGCCATGCGAACAGACCCTACGACCGGAATTTTCACATACTCCTCGATGTCAGGGAGGCGGAGCGGGGTGAGGGTCTTGACCGCCTTCTCGATCAGCAGGTCCTTCACGAAGTTGAGACCCTTCTCGGAGACGACGGCGGAGATGAAGCTTTCTTCTTGGGATTGGATCTGGGCTGTGGCTGGATTGGAGAAGATGGTGAGGAATAGGAGGAAGGAGAGGAGGGTTGCCATCGGATTTGGCGTAGAAGCACGGAGTGGAAGCGGGGACGGGAGGCTTCAAGAAAGGAAGGGAACGGAAAGGGGGAGAAAATTATGAGGAAAGGGACAAGGAGGAGGAGACGATGACATCACGAGGGATGCTTGTCCGGCTCCGCCACCCCTGTCCGGTACCTGATGGAAGCTTGCCTTTCGTTTTAAAGCTGGAGTCGTGTTGTGATCACACGCGGTGAGTTTAAACGGTGTTTACTTTAGCAGGATCCTGCAGGGGCTTCGCAGCGCATCCAGGCGCAGGTGCTAACAAGAGAGAATATACTTGGGTGCTGGGCCTGCAATCTATGTTTGAGTGGGATCTGAAAAATGAAATCCAAATTAAAATGTTGGATAGGATCAGATATTTTTATTAGTATATTGGATTTTTTTTTGGGGTTCAAAGGATAATCCAAGAACGGCCCATAATTAATTTATGTAATTTGATTATCTAACTGTATCATAAATGTTATATAATAAAGTATTGGTAGATAATATGTAAACATTATTTACAAAATGACCCATAATTAATATATATAATTTGATTATCTAACTGTATCATCAATGTTATATAATAAAACTAGATGCTGGGCCATGCCATATATGAAGCATAATAATTCTGATATTTAATATATTTTAAAATTTATTTAATAAAATGTATTATTTTATTATATTTATTATTTTAAATTTATTTAAAATTTATTTCAAGATTTTAATGTTTGAAAAAAATCTTTCCAAAATTAAGTTATAAAAATTTGATGCAAGTTTTGAAGAGAAAATTCCCTCCAAAACTAAGCCATACTTTTTTTTTTTTATAGATAAATAAATTATATAAAGATATAATTTTGATCGAGAAAAAAGGATTAAAAAAATTTGAAACTCTGCGGCCATATTGAATCCAAGTAATACTACTTTAATTATATATAATAGATATTAGCAAGTAATATGTAAACATTATTTACAAACAATTTTATATAGTCAACAATACAAATAAATAGCTACCTGCATTAATTTAAAAATTAATTTCTAAGATCCAAAAAGTTATAGAATATATAATGCATTAATTTTGAATTGATTTGTCTTTCACTAGGGATACTAGTACTCCAAATCCAGTGAGAATATTAAGTTAATATTTTCAATGCAAGCCTGATTTCGATAATTTTCCCCTTTTTTTTATGATTTGGTGGGAATTTTTTTTATGTTTTCAAACCATAAACAAGTCGTGACATTTTTAGCTGAGATTGAAAAATAAGTAAATCAATTAAAAATCTTGATAACATTGAGGAAATATGAAGGTATGTGCAAATTAAAATGTTTTGTTGGCATGGAGTAAGATCCATTGGCCGATGGTGGCATCTATGTGCCTTTGAAAAACTAGCTTAACCAAAATCATATAACATTTTACTTTCTCAAAAAAAAAAAAAAAACCTCCCACATATGTTAAAAAAATAGATAAATATTCCAATTCTACTGGAATCAATGTTTCTTCCATGTATAAAATAGTCTAATCACCAAGGAAATAATAGGTGACAATCTATAAATAACAAATAATAGATTTTTTCAAAAAAGTAAGGGTCTATTTTGATAATCAAGCCCAAAATCCTATTAGATTTATGGTTAGACTAGTGCAAGTAGGAAAATTAGCCTGGTTTTGGATTATATTTCCAAAATACTTGCAAATATTTGAGATGGGTTGGCCTAAATTTTATAGGAAAAAAATCTTAGTAGATTAAATTTTACTAGTTGCACCGGTTCAATTCATAAATTTTATAGAATTTTAGATTGAATCATTTAAATATGCCTTAAATAAGAGTTATTGTGATATTTCTTTTAAAAAAATTATCATAGGAAAAGATTTGATCCAAATAAACAATGGAGAAGCTAGGATAGACTCTTGCCATGAAAGAGGCCCAAGTGAGTAGCACACACCAAATCTTCCTCAGACTTATAGCTGCTCACAAACCCTATAGTAATATAATATAATATATATATGATGTATATGGTAGTCTTGTCTCGCTATATTCCTCCGTTAACTCGGTTATGCATTAATCCAAATAATTTCTTTTGCATAAAATTAGCTGTGAAATAATTATGCAACTTTACTAGAATGACAACTATCACGGGATACTTTGGATGCCTTAAATAAAAGTTAGTATAGATTTAGAACCCAACTTCAGAGATGGATGCGTCACTTGCTGACCCACATGACAACCTATTTACTGGCTAGAGCCTATTTCCGAGATATCTCTATAGCTAACAACAGGATGATAAGCCCTAGTTATTCGGCCCATCCGCATGACTATCAATTGAACCGAGCCATACTCTGAGGTACGCAGTTATCGGGTGTAGCCTATTGGCACACCCCTTCTCACATGACCAATTTTAGGGATTTCAAATATCCTATCACCTAGATCACAAGAATAGTGACCTCCATAATCCATGGAAGCGAACTGTGGCCATAATCCTATAACAACGTGATCATGGCTCAACATCTACAGAGTTGCCCATCTTGGCTCAACCATCTTCTATAAATAATCCATGGAAGCGAATTGTGGCTATAATCTTACAACGACATGATCATGGCTCGACATCTACAGAGTTGCCCATCTTGGCTCAACCCTCTTCTATAAATAATCAAAGTCCCGAGGATCCTCGGTAAGCAACTCTTTTCCACACTCACTATTTTCTTTTTATTCTAGATCTCTGACTGGAGTGTCGGAGGGTTATCGTCGAAGCCAACTCTAACTAGGAACTTGTTTATCAGGTCACTCCTACAGTAGATCTGTTCATCCAGTACCTTCTCTAACCTTAAGCCAAAATCTACTGCCATATATTAGCGCTAGTGGGAGGGCCCAGGCCGATTTTTAGGAAAAAAAATGAGCAAAGCTTTCACGATGCTGCCCAAGAATGTGATGTCGAGGAATATTAAAGCTCGCTCAAATAATAGCACTCCTACTCCTACATCATCGCCGACATAGCTACTGGTGTAGCAACCTTCACCTACGGTGAAGGTAACTCCAGACTAATTTAATGATCTAGTTTATCTAGTCCATGACTTGGTAGATACAGTCCAAGGGATGCAGCAGAACACTGCTACCTAGTAAAAGGTGCCATGTGCTCCTTCGTAGCAACAACCACCTGCTCCTCCTCTATAGTAGCAGCTGCTTGTCGTAGCCCAACCACCTTAGCTGCCTCCTATAGTATCTCATCTTCCATCATCGAAATCGGAGTCAAAGTGACAGACGAGGTAGAGCCAACCCCGGAGTCCAGTTCGGGAGAGAAAACGGTCACCAACTCCTCACTCCGAAAGAGACTCCATCCTTAAAAGATTACTGCCATAATAGTTCATGGCCAACAATACCAAAAACGTTAATATGGAGCAGTGTCTATAAGAAATAAACCAGTGGATCGAGGCATTGCAGAACCAAGCCTCGACCGGAGGTGAAGGGCCTAACCTCAGCATTAGCCTGCACTTCACCATTAGAATAATGCAGGAGATTATTCTTATGAATTCCAAGGTCCCCCATCTGGAGTCCTACAATGGGTCAAGGGATCTACTAGATCACTTGGAGAGCTTCTAGACTCTTATTCTGTTCTACCAGGCTTCTAATGCAGTCCTCTACCAAGCCTTCCCCTTAACTCTCAGAGAGATAATGAGGTATTGGTATCCTAACCTAAAGCCCAGCTCCATTGACTCCTTCAAGGAGTTAAGCTAGCTATTTGCCTCCCACTTTGCTAGTATCTAGTGGCATCGTCAGGGGTCAAACTATTTGATGACCATTCGACAGGAAAAAAAAATCTCTCTACTCGTACCTTAGCTACTTCAACATGGCTACCCTAGAGTTATGAGATTTGGATTAGTCCATGGCTATAACAACCCTGAAGAGTGGGTTGCAGAAAAATGCATTTCTCTTCTCCTTGCAAAAGAAGTAATCGAAGAGCTTCACTGAGATGCTGGTCCAAGTGGAGAAATATGCTAATGCCTAAGAAGGGTACGATGCATACCTAGTTCACATCAAGGTTAAGGTGGAGCAGAAGCTAGAGAGCTCAAGGTAGGTCCTTGCTGATTGGGGCAACCAGAGGAATCGACGAAGATCTCACAATCTACCTCACCACCGATCTAGGAGTCCACCGAGGAACCAGCAGAACCGATCTCTACCTGGGGGTTGTGACTTCTCTCTCTCGAGGCACTACACCAATTACACCCCTCCGAATGCATCTTGGGGATATATATTGATGGAAGTCAGGGAAAAGCTACCCCTAGCAGGGAGGATTTGGGCTCGCCCCAGATGTCATGATACGAACAGGTATTACCACTACCATCGTGACCATGGGCACGACATGGAGGAATTCATCCAACTGCAAGATGAGATCAAGAGTTTCATGCATGAGGGGAGGCTTAACTAGTTTCTCTAGAGAATCGCTCCATGGTAGCAATCAGAACCAAGGCATCAGTAGCTACTGCCACTACCATCATAGCAGCTGCGCCAAGCTCCTGAACAGCCTCCACAGTAAGAGAATAGTGAAAGAAGCCCACCTCCTCATGACATGAATATGATAAGCATGGCCATGATGGACGAAACTCGTTGAGAGCTAGTAGAATCTTCTAGGTTGTGGAGAAGCAAAGTATAGAAGAGGAGATCTTCTTCGAGGTAGATAAAGCCACCATCTAGTTCCAGCATAATCACCTGATAGTTGTGACTCTGAACATTGATAACAATAATGTACATAGCATCTTAATTGATAGTGAAAGTATGGTTGATATTTTGTACTTCTCAACTTTCTCTCAAATGAGTCTTTCTACGAATCGCTTGCAAGAGGGTGGAACTCTCATACAAGGTTTTTGTAGTGACCCTGTGCCTCTAGAAAGAGTAATCACTTTACCCATAAAAGCTAAAACCTACCCTTAGTGTGTCATCATCTCAGTGAACTTTCTAGTGGTCAAACTCCAGTCACCTTTCAATGTGATCCTTGGATGACCAGGGTTATTCGCTCTTGATGCGATAGTTTTCATCTAGTACTTGATGATGAAATTCCCAACTAGCCATGGATGGGGGTAGCTTAAAGGCACCCAAGCCGTTGCACGATAATGCTATAGTGCCAGACTCCAGGTCGAAGCTAAACTCGACCCATTTTTTATGGAGTTAGACCCTAGAGATGAAGTATCTGAAGAACATGGCAAGCCATTAGGCGATCTATTAGAGATTCCCATGTCAAGAGGGACCCTAGCTGAACAGTTTGGATCGGCTCAGACCTAAACAAGGTAACGAAAGAAAGGCTAATTACTTTTTTGTAGGAAAAAGTCAATGTATTCACTGGTCTATTGCTGACATGCAGGGGATAGCACTAGAGGTGATTGTGCATTGGCTAAACACCGATCCGACTTATCGCCCGATGAAGTAGAAGTAGCAGAGCTTTATCACAGAATGGTAGAAGGCCATCATCGAGGAAGTCAATAAGTTGGTAAGAGTCAGATTTATTAAAGAGGTGATATACCCAGATTGGCTATCCAACATGGTGCTTGTGAAGAAGGTGAATGGAAGTGGCGTATGTGTATAGACTTTACTGATCTAAACAAAGCCTGTCCTAAAGATAGCTATCTTTTTTCTTGGATCAACCAGCTAATTGATGCAACTTCTAGTCATGAGCTCCCTACTTTTATGGATGCCTTCTCTCGCTATAACCAAATTCGAATGGTTACTAAAGATAAAGAGAAGACTGTCTTTACCACTGATCTTGGGCTCTATCATTACAAGGTGATGCCCTTTAGGCTCAAGAATGTAAGTGCGACATACCAGCACCTTGTGAATAAAATTTTTAAAGATAAGATTAGCCAGAATGTGGATGTTTACATTGATGATATATTGATCAAAAGTCAAACCACTCAAGACCATATCACTGACTTCTAGGAGACCTTCAACATATTATGCTAATACAAGATGAAGCTAAACCCAGTGAAGTGTGTCTTCAAAGTGACATCCAGTAAGTTTCTAGGCTTCATGGTATCGAGTCGAGGCATCGAGATGAACATAAAAAAGATCCAAGCTATGTAGGAAGTGACCCCACCGAACTCCATCAAAGAGGTGTAGCACCTCATGACGAAGGTGGTGGCCCTCAATCGTTTCATGTTCAGGTTGATAGAAAAGTATCTCTCGTTCTTCAAAATACTCAAATCGCCAAGAGAGTTCTAGTGGACCATAGAGGCCTAGCAAGTATTCGAGGAGCTGAAGAAATACCTTGGCTCCCTGCCACTATTGAGCAAGCCCAAAGCTCAGCAAGAAACTTTTCCTTTACCTTGTCATGTCTCCTATTGCAATAAGTTCAGTGCTACTTCAAGAGGAAGGGAAGAACCAAAAGTCAGTTTATTATATCAACAAGGTTCTCTATGTCTATGACATAGAGACTAGGTATATGAAGCTCAAGAAACTCCTCTTTACTTTTATTATCTTTGCCAAAAAGTTTCAGCCATATTTCCAAGCCTACAACATCACCCTCCTCATTGACTAACCTATGAAGGCAATCCTCCATCAACCAGATATCTCAGAAAGGATAGCCAAGTGGACATTTGAACTCTTTGAGTTTTATGTAATGTTCCATTAGAGGCCCTTAATCAAAGCCCAAGTGCTGGCAGACTTTGTATTGGAGTGCACCATTCCAAAGAAAGAGAAGATGCAGGAGGAAGGGACAAGTTCCTAAATAGACCCAGAGGAACATTGGACATTACATATGGATGGCTCATCGAGCTCTTCTGGATTGGCACAAGGTTAATACTGGCTCACTCCAAAGGTGAGTTATGGAATATGTGCTACGGTTCGACTTTCTAACTATCAATAATAAAGCAAAGCATGAGGCACTCCTTGCTGGACTCAAAATTATAAAAGAACTACGAGTTGGGCACCTTACTATCTTCAGCGACTCTTCAATGGTAGTGGGGAAGGTGAATGGTAAGTATGAAACCCGAAAGTAGAATATGAAGAAGTATCTTACCAAGGCAGAAACCTTAACTGAATCCTTCTAAGATTTCGACATCTGATAGGTGCCAAAGGTTGAAAATGCCAAGGCTGATGCACTATCGAAGCTGGCAGCACTCTTTCCATCAAACCTTCAGAAGGACACATACCTCAAAGTGTTGAAGCAGTCAAGCCTCGGAGAGCCTCAACTTGTCCAACAGGTCAACGAGGAGGAGCCGAGCCAGATCGACCCGCTTTTCAAGTATCTTAAGCATGGTGAACTGTTCTTAGATCTAAAAGTGGCTTGGAAGATAAAGTATCAAGTTTTTTACTATATCATATATAATGACTAGCTATACAAATGCTCGTACTTTCTATCTCTGTTGAGTTTGTGCTAGTCATATAAGGCGCAAGTCTTTGGCTTTTAAGATACTTCGACAAGGCTACTATTGGCCTACTATGTGCTAAGATGCGGCTAAATTTGTATAAAAGTGTGATCGCTGCTAGAGGAATACAATCATCCAATGCAACCAACATCGCACTTGATCCCAATTGTCAACCGTGGCTTTTCATTTAGTGGGGGATGTATATCCTTGGTTCATTCCTTCTAGCTACCAGGTAACGTAAATTCTTATTAGTAGCAATTGACTATTTCATCGAGTGGATCGAAGCCAAACCTCTAGCTTGCATTACTGAGGCCTAGGTAAAAGACTTCGTGTAAAAATCTATCATCTACCATTTGGTATTTCTAGGGCTATTATCACTGGTAATAGGTATCAATTCAGTGGTGCCTTGTTTCATAAGTTTTGCCTAAAATATGGCATTGCTCAGTGATTTACTTCAATGGGACATTCTCAGGCCAATGACAAAGTTGAGGTCACCAATAGAACTCTCCTACATGGCCTAAAGGCTCAGTTTAGTCAAGTGAAGGGATACTAGGTGGATGAACTTCACTTTGTTTTGTAAGCTCACCAAACCACCTAGAGGATCCCAACTGGAGAAACTTCTTTTAGATTCATGTTTGGAACTGAAGCCATCATCCCAGGAGAGATTAGGCTCTCTTTATTCATAGTCAAAGAACATAATGAAGACACAAGCCTTGAATGGCTCCGAGTGAACCTGGACCTGCTCGAGGGACATAAGGAGCACGTTGCAATGAGAATGGCTTTCTACCGACAGAGGATGGCCAGGACTACAATGGCCAGGCCAAAGCCAAAAAGTTCAGAGTGGGAGACTTGGTACTATGGCAAGTCAATGTTTCATATCCTACCGAGTAAAGAAAGATGTCGCCAAACAAGGAAGGCCCGTACCAAGTAGATAAGGTGGTCCGTCCTGGCACTTATCACTTGAAACATCTTCATGGGACCTTACTCCCTAGGCCTTGAAACTCTTCCAACCTGTGCATATATTATCGGTAATGGGTTGTTATTGAATAAATTTTGATTTCATCATTTACTGTGCATACATTTAGCATAGCAATTCTTTGCGTTATGAAACAAGAAACTAACCACTGCTAATCCTTGGAGGGTAAACCACTCGATGGACCTTCTCAGGCAACTATGCAAGCTAAAAGCTCCAAAGACTTGGGGGACTAAGGACCACCATGATAAGTCAGTGCTAGAAAGCCTTTGGCCTAACCTAATATTGGCAGGTGCATTGCCTAATGTGAATCCATAGGAAACATCCTGTAGAATCAAGTTGACTGCAGTTGATTGTTCGTTCTAATGGTTTTATGTCAAAGTTGAGTGGCGATATCTCGTGGACTGGTTTGATTGACAATCAGAATGGTCATGGCAGGTGGGTCCAAATTATGGAACTATCTGAATCCTTAGTCACTTATGCTTCGACATGAGTACTTTATGGAGTTCTTCCTTACCTATTCCAGGTTGTTAAATTATTTAAACAACTTTGAGTCATTGACTTCTTTTTGTTCATGTGGTGAATAGTTGAGAATTACTTACTTATGCTTAAGAAAAACAAAGTTTATTCATTCATGACAAAGCTCGGAAACAATGTTCAAATAAAGGAGTGATATTGAAATAAAAGCTGAGAATTACTTCATGGAGTTCTTCCTTACCTATTCTAAGTTGTTAAATTATTCAAACAATTTTGAGTTATTGACTTCTTTATGTTTATGTGGCGAATAATTGAGAATTACTTGGTCACTTATGCTTCAACCGAGGCAAAAACAAAGTTTATTCATTCATGACAAAGCTTGGAAGCAGTGATCAAACAAAGAAGTGATATTGAAATAAAAGCTTTCATTGGTTTGGGAAAAAATGTCTATAAAGGCCTTTTAAAGGCCAGACAAAGCTTACAAAAAGAAAGAAAAGCTAGGGCCCTATGATAAGGGAGCCAAGGCATCTCTTGAGGCATCGATGTCGATTGCAATGGGGGCCAAGGGATCCACTAGAGCATCTGCTACAACTTCACCTTCTTCAAGGGTAAGGGGCTCATCCAAAAAGCCCAATTCCATCCTAGGGCATCGAGCGATGACCATCTTTCGAGCATCCTTAACCCCCTCCTCGTAGGCAATAGTTGCGAAGTTGGCATTCTCATCGAGGAAGGCTTTCGATGCTCAAAAATCTTTCATGGCCTTCATAATAATGGTAGCCTTCTTAGTAAGGAAGTCAAAGAGGTTTGGAAGTCTTTGATATCCTTCAAGATAGTGGCCTTGATCTTATTCTCGTTGGCTTCCTTCACTTCATCTTCTACTACTTTGAGAGTGGCTTTCAACTTCCTTATTTCACCCACTTGACTCTCCTGGATGGCCTCTAAATGAATGTTTTCCACTGTGACCCTTATAGGGTAGCTTCAGAGTCCTCGATCTTTTGGACAGCTCTTTTGTCTTTCTCCTTGACCTCTTCAATCAATTTGTCAAACCTTTTCGTTAGCGTCTTGATTTCTATCTTTCATTTTCTAGTTTCAATCGAGAAGTCTCTATTGTCTTTGAAGCAATTACTCATGTATAGGGCCATCTGCCAAAATAGGTATGCTAATAGTTAAAATATGTGCATATACATAAAAATATGAAAACTTGCAGGTAGGCTGGCTTAGCCTGATGAATCACTTTATCTTCTCCTATTGTTTGGTGACCCGAGGTGCATCCAGGACCATGTTCATGTCGGTGCAAAAGAGGTGCCTGGAGAAGGCCTCATGCGCAAGTTTGTAGTCCTCTAGCGCAAAGGCATGGGGCTTGAGACAAGCAGGGGCCATGCCTGATACAACCTCTTGGGCTTGGAGGGGAAAAGGCTCATCCAAGGAAGTGGGCTCCTCCACCACCTGCTTACCATGGTCTAGGGGGTAGGACCTGGCTCTCCTCGGCTTGGGGGGTAGAAGAGTCTGGCCTCACTTCGACTTGGGGGGCCAGTGTTGGGAATTGTGTTCCAAAGCCAATCGTCTAGCCTGTAGACGGTTGTACTATCTTGTAACTGTATATGATTTTTTTAATGAATAAAGTTATTTTTTGGTTGTTCATCATATTTGCATTTTCCTGAAATGAACTCTTGTATGATGGAGTCCTTAGAACTACATTATTTTGATATAGAGAGGATATATCAAGTAGTTCTTAAACTGGTTCATAACCAAATGATACATTGTTATATGATGACAATGTATCAAGTGTAGGTTGTTATATGTCACATTTGTTGGTTGTCCTCTTAACTAAGGAGTGTGGAGACACTGGTGTGACATGCAAGTGAAATGTGCGACATCTCACTGAACGTGACTATCTGCGGAGCTCCCTTCTGCCAAAAGGTTGCTCGTGAAGGGATATGGATATACGTGTCCCTCAGACATGAGATCACCATAGCAGTTTGCAAGCAACTCACTATACTTTGTGACAGACTATCTGGATTTCTAATCCAGTGATGGAAGGTTTCTGGGTGCAGTCAAGTACTTGTGGAGCGGTGGTGGATTAAGATTGAATTGATCCCTCCAAATAGTTTGGAGTGAATGACTCACTATATCTCAATTTAGCAAATCCTTGATCAGGGTAGTTCTTGTGATGAGTCACAGAACATGTAAAGTTGAGACATGATCTGGATTAACCAAAATAGGGTTGGCAATCAAACCTTAGGTCATCCTGAGCATTATGAGATCAAAGGGATGAATTATACGGTAACCATATGCCAGAGATTCTTGTGAGATGCTCTGCATCTTCGACCTATCTGGATGTCGGGTATCATTGCTAAATGAGGACTTTGACTAGTATTGAAAATGTTCCAGAGCTACTGGCTTAGTGTTCGAACCTATGGGGTCACACACCATAGGGGTTTCTATCTGATCTTAAGGCTGATCGGCGATTGAGAATTGTTTGCTATCACTGGAGGTCAATATGATTGACCATATTCCAAGTGTCGATACTTACTTGAGTCGACACCTGGGAAGTGTCGACACTTGGCATTTTGCAAGTGTCGACACTTGCTGTGACGAGCAGATTTTTTGGAAAAAATTTTTGGAATGTTTTGACTTTGAATTTTAAATTCGAGTTTCAGTTTTTGGACATTTTTGGCTCCAAGCTTTTTTGGTATGATAGTCATACTTACCTTCTTTGGCTTGGACCCATTTGGTATGGCCCTTGACCTTCTCCCCCAATCACTCCTCCTTCCTCTTTCTCCCTTTCATGGCTGCCCCTATAAATGAAGGTCATTTTAGAGGCTGTAGATTGTTAGAATAACTAGAAAAATAAGAGGGGTTTTGTGAGGACTTAGAATTGGGTGTGAGAAACCTAGCATTCAAGCTAGGTCTTGGGAAGAGAGTTTCTTGGGAAGGGTTCCACCTCTCCTCCTTGTCTTCCTGAAAGAAGAAGATCGGCCTGAAGGATTTCGAAGAGTTAGCACTTCGAGGGAGTTGATCGGTATCGAGCCCTGGTGTGGATTATCTGTAGAGGCCAGACACGTGTGTGGCTTGGGCGCCTTCCTCCTTTTTACAGTTTTTTCAGAGGTATAACGGTAAGATACTTTTATATCTTTGTTTTTTTTTTGTTGTTGATATTTCCTTGCATGCTAGATTATTATACTAGATCCTATTATGGGCAGATCGGTAGATCATCTTGATCTATCTATTGAACCTTTCGCTGTGCATGTTTTAAAATAGTTTTAAAATATATTTTTTTTGCTTAGCATGCTTGAATGTTTTCACGTTCAGCTAGGACTTGGCTCTGCCTCGGCTTAGGGGGTAAAGGAGTATAGCCTCACTTTGGCCTAGGGGTTAGAAACCCTTGGCAACCCCCTTGAGTTCCAGACCCTCGATTAGCTATCCTAGCTTGAGGAGGTGGAGAGACGACCGGGAGTGTGACAACGATAGGCATGTCTCCTGCTCTAATTTGAGGAGGCTGAGAGGAGACCAGAGATGTAATGGTTACATGGCAAACATGGTGCTCTAACCCTGAGTGCCTTCGGGGAGCTGGTGGCAGGAGAGGACTTCTACTTCTAGAGCGAATGCCTTCGCTAGCCCCGAGATCATCATGCCTCTTCCATTTGTAAGAACACTTGCGTTCTTGCCCTGACCTCCTTGTATCCTTGCGTTCTAACCTCCCTGCACCTTCACACTCCAACCTCTTTGTGCCTTTATCCATCTCTGCAACAAGAATAATCTAAGGTTAGTATCAATTCCCAAATTAAATAGAAATAAGCCTGAGGCAAGAGTTCAGGTCTGCGCGCACCTGGAGGGTTGGCTGGCTTGATTCTGACATTATACAACTTCTACTTCGAAAGGAGTTCTCTCAGGACTGATACCTAATAGTCATGCAAAATTTTGAACTCCTCTATCTAGTACCGGTCCAAACCAGGCTCCTTAAGGGCCGACGCTCAAGGCTTAACCAAGTTGGCGAAACCCCAAGCTTCATCGAAAGTTTTGGAGACGAAGAAGTAATGCTCCTTCTAATCAAGGATTGCATAAGGGGTGCCTTGGCTCAGTGGGGCAATACCTTTCCTCTTACGAGTCGATGCATACCACCATGCTGCGGAGTTGGGATGCCTTTTAAAGGTATAAAAAGAATGAAAAAGAGAAACATGAAGAGTAACCCCGACCAAAAAATAGGCTATGGTAAAACTATAGATGTGATGTCATGAATTCGAAAAAAATGAATATGGTGATACATCGAAAAACCTGAGAAGAGCAATAAAAAATGGATGGAGGAAAAGCCTCAGCCCGGCCTTGAAGCTCTTCTCATAGAGACTCATCTGGCCAAGGCGAGGCCAGTAGGCCCTGTCTTTCAATCCTAAAACTTCTAGTTGGAACTCTGGAGGAATAGGGAACTCCTCATGGAGTTTAATCAAGTCCATTTTCGAGAGTGCTGACTAGATGTTCATCAAGTCAAAGTCCCACTCCATCTCTTTCTCCTCCAAAGCAACCATCACCAAGTCTCAGGGATCCTTAGAGGCACTCATTTTGAAAATTGATAAATTAAAGAAAGATTGAAAACTTGCAGGAATAAGGGAGAACTAAGGAAGCAAGAGAGCCAAGAGTTCGTAGTAGGAAGATGACAGGGAAACCCTATAAAAATGGTACAGACCTAGTAAAGGGATTTAAATAGAGCCAAAGCCTTGTGGGCTTGTAGGACATTTTTACCTAGAAAAATTAATGCGGAGACAGTGAAAAGGCGAAGTTCGATAGACAGTGGCTAAATGGGTTATATGTGGCACATCCTTGCTGGGCATGATCATCGTGATAGATTTGGTGATTATTTGCAATGACAAGTGGATCGTACTTTGCCCATAATTTAAGGTGCCATAACCTTTTACCATGTGGGAATGGTTTAAATCCTAATTGGTCTCATCACAATACAAATACCAACACAACAAGTCTAGATTAGATTTTGGTTCGGAATTGACTCGCTCCTAGTTTGGAGTTTGGGTTGGATTCAATTCATTTGCTCAGATCAGGTTCAATTCATTCACCCATTATCTACACAGAGAAGCTAAGGTTATGGCTTAGGACAACCTCTCCGCAAGTATGTCTCCCCTAGAATGGCCGAATTAGAGCTTGGTTATGGATTGTGCCTCAGATCATGCTTCATAATGACCTACACCTAAGTTTTGAACAAGACCTGATAGCATAGAACTCAGTAGGTACTTCGGCTAGGATAGTATTTAGTTCAGAACTAGTAGAAAATTAGCCATTATAACATGGCAAAGTTTGAAATCTGAACATTCAAAAAATATACCAAGGCACATAGTCCAAAGTCAAAGATCTCATAGAAAATCTATCTTCATTAAATTCAAAATGTCATTACAAAAAGAAGGTTATTACATGTTAAAAGAAAAAAGATACATCGAAAAAAAAAAGAAAAAAAACAAGTGGGGTCGAAGGCATTCACTCGAGCCTTGGAGTTGTGTTTTCCTTAGGTCATCTCCCAGGATCAGTCTTAGTGGCCTTATGGATCATAAAGTGAGGAGGAAGCAGGTCAAGGCCTTCTATGAACATCTTTACATGATTGTTCACCTCGACCTTTAAGCTTTCGTCTAAAAGATTGGCTCGAGAAAGTTTGGCACCAAGGGTGAAGAGATAGGTTGGAATCATTGACTTGCATCATTCGAAGTCCACGAAGAAGCCCTTCCCGTAGGCCTCTAAAATGATTTTAGTCCTGCTCTTTTCCAACTTTTCGACTCTTTTTCTGGTGGAGCTAGTTAGCTCCTCCTAGTCCATGAGCTAGTGCTGAAAAGAATATTTACAATCCTCTTCCTTCTTCAATACTTCATATGCCTAGCCTTCAAGTTGAATGAATGGAGCCAGCATCAGAACTTAGATATTTCTGCAACTATCAGGGCTTCCCTTGCAATTGAGCCGGCTCTCCCGGGGGAGGCCTCTGTCTGGGAGCTCTCCAATAGTCGAGCCCCGGCAAGGATGACAGCATGACCCTTCTTCCTCTCATCTAGTTCTTTCCTTAGGTGCTTTATTTCCTCTTGAACATTTGAGCAGCTTTTTTTGGCCTCGGCAACCTGCTGCTCAAGGTCTTATTATTATGTCCTGATGGTCGACCTTCTCTTATACCTCTTGGAGGGCCTCCTCACAACTATCAACTTCTTTCGTCTTGCTAAAAGCTTTCTCTTGCTCCACCTGGAACTCCAATTAGTCCACCCTTTCTTGTGTCGAAGAAGACAGGATGACAAAGTGAGCTAAAGAATATCCTAACTATGTAGACACCAAAAGAAATGGTGATCATTATGTAGGTTAGGAAAGATATAACGAAGAATCAAGAGATGAGGTATGAAAAACCTACTTGGACAAATGCCCTAAGGGTATCGAAAACTTGGAGCATCTGCCCCACCAATTGCTGCTCTGTAGGTAGGAGCAGGCCCTTAGCATCTCGGTGACCCTTTAGAGTTTTGCTTGCACCACCTCCGGCTAGCCTTCTAGTTCCGTAGCTTTTCCTCCTTGTGTCACGTTTGGCCAATCTTTTGGCTCCGAAGCTTTTAGCTGGCCTCCTTTCTCTATTGCTTTCGGAGCATGTAGATTCATTTGTGCCTCTTTTGAAGCGTGGACCTTAGCCTCTTGTGCATGGGCTTCGGTTTCCTTTGCTTTTGGCATATAAGGCTCTTTCTCTAGCATATTTGTTGTGCCAAATGTTGTGCCAATCAATTTGGCTTGAGATCGGCTGTCGATGAGCTCATTGCGTCAACCATCTCTGCATGAAAGCCAGCAACGGGTGGACTAGTCATGCCTGGCACCTTCTTTTGTAGATCATTAACTGCATCAGCTTCCATTGGAATCATCTCCGGTCGAGTGATTACCTCCACCATAAAGGCTTCGTCTGGTGGTGTGAGGATATTTTCGACCTCCATTGGGACCATTTCAGACTACCTTCCCTTTTCACCCAGCGATGATGGAGCTTGGACAACTGATAGAGTGATATCTTCCTCCATTGGAGCCGACACCATAGGTGGAACAACCGGAAGATCAACAGGTGCCAGAGGCCGGCCCATAGGAGGAGTAGTCGCCAACATAGCTCTCTTGACCCATTTCCTTTGGAGTGCCTCATTGAGCAATGCATGTTCCTTCATATTCATTTTGCCTTGGGGAAACAAGAGGAAGAATCACAAAAAACTTAGCTAAGAGATTTTTGGGTGAACCCTAGAAGAGAGGATAAGCGGATTTAAATAGGAGACAGGTGATAAACAAAAAGGCACTCTTGTCTTGACAAAATTCCCAAGGTACCCCTCAATAGTAGCAAAGGGGTGTGGCCACTTCAATTTCTCCAACAGACAGCGATTAAGGATGATCAAGTGCCACTTGCATTAAATAATGACACTTCACCATAGATCACAACCAAATCTTCTTAGATCCGAGGCATGTCTTCAGCATCACTTTCTTAATCTAATCTATTTTGACTTATACTAGGGAGTAGGGGGCAAGTATTACAGAAATATTTCAGATGCCTTGGATAAAGATGGTATAGATTTAGAACTCAACTCCAGGAATGGATGCATTACTTGCCGACCCACATGATGACCTATCTATTGGCTAGAGCTTGCTTTCAAGGTATCTTCACAATCAACAACCAGATGCTAAACTCTAGTTTGTCAGCCCATCCGCAAGCCTATCAACTAAACTGAGCCATATTCCTAGGTATACTTAGCATTTATCAGGTGTAGTCCATTAGCACATCCCTCTTCACATGACTAACTTCAGGAATTTCAAATAGCATATCACATAGATCGCGGGAACAAATACTTGCTCCAATGTTATTGTCGAAAATAATGGCCTCCACGATCCGTAAGAGTGAATCATGGCCATAATCCTACAACGGTGCGATCATGGCTTGATATCCATGAAGTTGCTTATTTTGGCTTAGTCATTTTTTATAAATAATCAAGGTTACAATGATCCCCGATGAGTAATTATTTTTCATGTTCACTATTTTTTTTTTTTTTAGATCTTTATTTTTAATATTGGAGGGCCCTCATCGAAACTAATTTTTATTAAAAATTTATTTTACAGGTCACTTTATCAATGGATCGATTCACTTAGTACCTCCTTTGATTTCAAGCCAGAATCTGCTGTAACAAAATTAGCTCACCATGTCCAAGGACTAGGTATGATCGATCTGATCGATGAACTTGCTTTAGGATTTCTATTAACCGATCCAAACCAGTTGGACCCGGCTTAGAATCGGAACCCGATAACTGCACTCCACCGCACGTCTTTCAACGAACTGGAGTATATTTATCAATTCCCGAAAGAAAACGCAACCTGGCGCGCCACCGTCTCAGGCCATCGACGCCGAAAAAGCGTCGAAAGCCGCCGTTTCTTCCCTTTTTTTCGTTCCTCCTCTTCCCTCGGACTTCCAGAAGGCTCCGATCCCCCTCCGGCCGGAAATGGCGATGCAAGCCGGGATGTCGCCCTCTAAAGTTCTCATTCTCGTCGGAGCAGGTCTTTTCATCCCCAATTCTCTCTCTCTCTCTCTCTCTCTCTCTCTCTCTCTCTCTCTCTCTCTCTCTCTCTCTCTCTCCGGTTAGCCATGCCTTTCTAATTATTTACATCTTTATATCAGCTCTAGAAATCTTCATGCAAATAGGTATACAGGCCGATGAATTTAGTTTCGATTAAAACTCACGTAGTCTGCGTTTCTCCTTTTTGTGCTATGAAATTCTTTTCTTTTGTCCAATTGGTAAAGTCAAGCTATCTTTTCTTCTGCGATCAGGTCTGACGGGTTCCGTGATATTGAGGAATGGTCGCTTGTCCGATGTCTTAGCGGAACTTCAGGTAATTGCCCAAATTGCAGTATGATAAGCAAATTATGCTGATTGAATGATACTTCTTTGATTTTTTTTTTTTTTTTTTTTGAATTTTATCATCATGCTTCGTCACAGTTAGTTATAAATGATAAAGGGATTGAGAATTTTCAAGGATATACTCTTATGGGATTACCAACAATAGGATAGGTCTCTTGTCGTAATGGCCATTATTTTTTGCTAGAAACGGTTACAGTCTGCGATCTTCTTGGTGTTTGTGTCAATAGAAAAGTTTAGGTCATTTCTTTGGATGTCTTCTTATGGTTTCTTGAAGTTTATGTTGCATTCTTAGCAATTTGGTCTGGTTTGGTATAAAGATGGGACCAGCTGGGTGCAGTTCGTCAGTCATAGAGTTTGTCAACTGCGAGTACACATTGAATATTAGTAGTTTATGTTGGTGGAGCATTACAGAGCCTTTTATCTATTTTTTTGCCCTTCTAAAAGATGGAGTCTCTAGATCATTAGGTGATCCCTATGTGCCTAGGTGATGCCTAGGCAGTTAAGATCTCTACTGACTAAGGTCTTCCTAGCTTCCTTGGCAACCTTGGGTTTTGAAGAGTTGCTTTTTGATGCTTATGTTGAGACTTGAGAATTTTGTGAAGCGGTTCGTTTTTTAGTAAGAGCTCAAATAAACCACACTATCCCATGGACTTTTAGGTTTTATTACCAATCACGGTTTTCTACAATACATTCAGTTAAATATTCTCTTTCTTTCAATATGTTGTTAATGAAATAGTCCAATTACATGATCGTAAACCCAATCTTGTGAAAATAGACTTGATTTAATTATCCTTGGTAAGAATCCTTATTGGTGTTATCTTCGGCTTTTCAGGAATTAATTAAAGGTATAAAAGAAGTGGAAGTCTCCTCAAACCACTATGATCCTTGTCTTCTTGCAGCTCAGGTACCACTGCTGTTCCTCTTCAATTGTACCACATGAATGGTGATGCATGTTCCTTAGTCTGTGATGTGGTTCATATTTTCCCTTTTTCTTTCTTTTTAACATTTTGCATGTTTTGCTGTCAGTAGATAGTTTATCTTTCTAAAACTCTAATGGAAACTTGTGCATTGATATTTAATCATGTTGCTCCAAATTCGGTTTCCTTTTTTTATGCCTTTGTTTTGATGGAAAACATTAGAGTTACAACTACTTCTCCCCATAGGAAGTAGCAATTCTAAACTTTAGTCACTAAGGGAAATATGATAAAAAGGTTGGCAGGAGATTTTAGCGCTTCTAGGGTAGGCATAATGCCATTTTTAACAAAAATATAGGTTTACTTGCTGAACCTGGTAGATCTGTGCGCTATCAACAGAACATATCAAATTGATTCCTTGTCCAATTTCGACCACCCACAGGAACTCTGATATAGGGTAATTGGTTGAACTTTATGTCTATTTCCACTTTTAAGCAAGAAATTCACCAGAGCAGAATGTGCAAGAAGATTAATGCCCATAATTTTGTTTAACAAGATGGTTATTAGCGAAGGACTCCCGATATCTTTGGTTTTTTTTTTTAAATGAAATTTTGTTTTCAGTGTCGAGAACTTTTATTGGGGTGGTTGGGGGATGTGGCAGGCCTGGTTTGCCAGTTGGCTGGGAAAGATTCGAGTCTTTGGACCAACCTGTGCAGGCTTTGCACTAAAATAACCAGGATTGCGAACAGATGCCAGTAAACTCAATAGAGTTCAGTGTTTTTGGGTTGGATCTTTTCTTCTTGAGACCTATAGCTGACCATCTTGAATAAACTAACCAGGATTGTGAACAGATGCTGGTGAACTCGGTAGAGTTCTTTTGTGTTGGATCTTGTCTTTTTGATACCTATAGCTGACCATCTTGGATAATTTACTCTACCTTTTCTATTTAGGTTAAGCTAAATCTGCTTACGCTGGCTGTCATGACCCTCTTAGCAAGTTGACTTGATAATTCTATTTGGTTAGCTGCTAAGTGACCTTGCTCACCTGTGAATTTGGATCTAATAGCCTATCTCCAAGCAGACTTAACTTTGATGACCAAGATGAACCCATCTTGCTAACATGCCTTATCTCATGGGTATCCAAGCCAAACATATCTGATGAAACCTAACATACTGCCACTAGTAATGGCTCAACACAAATCATGGCATCTAACCCAAAATTAGACCATATATATTTCATCACACAGTGCTTGACTGTGACTACGTGTTTGTGTAAATGGTCAAGGTTTGGCCAAACTTAAACACTTTAACTCCCACCGAAAGGCCAATTTTCTGGCAAAACCCCTTTCCTCCCTTAGATTATTGATTTTCAAAAACAAATAGAGCATGGTAAGAAAGTGTACAAGAACAGAGAAGGAAAAAGATACGTGCACCATACCTTTAAATTATAATTTTTGAGGAAATACTGCCTTATTAGAATCTTCATGGTTATTGTGTTTTGCACATTTAGCAATTGTTCTTTTCTTTGCAACCTTAATCATTCTTTTTTCTTCAACTTCTTATGATGTAAGTTAATGTGCCCACCTATTCTTTGGAAACTTCAATTCTTATTAAAAGTTTTGATAAAGTCTCATGAAATTAGTGACCCATATTTCAAGATTCTCATTTGACTTATTTGGGTTGTTATGTGAAAACTATTTTGCTGTAAGTTCTAATCTCAGTTTTTCAATATGGAAATTGTCTTCAAGTCATTGATGCTACTTCCTTGGCAGTCTTCATGGGATTCCTCCTTTGCCCTTTGAACTTAGCGGCATTTTGCTGACTCCTTAATGAGGTGTTCTTTGACAGGCCTGTGCTGCACAATACAAAGCAACCTAACCATTTGCCCTCTTATCTTATATTGGTGGTGATTATTACTAAATTCAATGCAGTCATTTCTAACTCCATTTGTCATAATTATACTATACCCACATTAAGTAATTTAATCTTTATTATCCTCATCTTATGCTCATCTTATGCTTATGGAAATTTTTAAACATCCATACAAGCATGAGTTTTATTTTTGAGTTGTAGTTATCTTAGGAAACTTATTTAAAAGTTTTGGTTTTGGTAGTTTCCTAAGCAGCTATTGTTGTTGTGACAGATGTATTTGAGAAGTTGGTTATATATGTAAACTTTTGGAGATGTAGTTTCTACCAAAGTGATAAAATGCTAAAAGATGAGACATACATTAAATATTATAAAATAATTAATAATAGCATCAAAAATAGTTTTAAAGATACTGGCATAGCATCTCACCACATATATATATATATGTTACTATCATTGTCTAAAAGTCAAATAATTGATATATCATATTCTAAGATGTACAATTATTTGTTGTTATTTCTTAGGTACTAATGTTAGAACAAATTAGATATTTTACTTTTCATCATTTTTTTTTTTTGGATATCATTTTTGACTGTTGCTTACTCATTCCTTGTACTTGTAGATTCAACATTTGGCTCAAGAAGTTAGGGATTTGACACTATCTAGACCAGTGGCTATATTCAATGGAGATTCGACTTCCACTGGTATTTACACAATTTTTTCCATGAATTAATTTTCTGCTCTAGGCAATATATGTAAACTCATAGTTATTCATCCTCTCACAATATACTGGAAGCTATGAAATAAAATACCTATAGTTTTTCTGTTTTTGGAGGAGCATAAAACAAATGCAAACATAAAAGACAAAGCATGTTATACAAGTTACTAATCAAGACATTCAACAAATCTTATTACCTTAATTGGCAATGGTCTTTAGCTTTCAATTTGTAAATGTGCACCATGTCTGTAAAATATTGACTCAATTAAAAACCAGATGGCTGCTGCGAAAGGGCTGTAGGAAGTTGGATCTCTTGTTTTCTCACATCATTTGTAATCTTATTCATTTGACATAAACTTGGATCTATGCTGGTGCCAGTGAAAGTTTTCTTATCTTCTTTCTTTCTTTCTTTCTTTTCCCCTTTTCTGGAAGTGGGGTGCCAAGCAAAGGACTCAGACAAATTGCCTCTCTTCATTAGTAGTGAAAATTTCAATTTACATACATGCCAAATAAATATTTGTCTTAAAGTGCTCATGAGTTTTCTTGTTGACACTTCAGGGAGTTTGTCATCTTACATAATGCCAGCTGCTGCAGTTGGAGCAATTGGGTATTGCTATATGTGGTGGAAGGTAAGATTCTGAACAACAGTAACCCAAGACCAAGAAAGTCATGGAACCGAAATTCTTCTTTTTTTTTTTTTCCCTAAGTGATACTTTTTGTTGCATGAGTTGCCTGCGTTTCTGTTTTTTGATTTTTCAGTTTGTATTTGTAAAGAACCATTCATTTTTATGTTTAGTCATCAGAATTTGATTGATCAATATGTTCTATTTGACGAGGTTGTTAATTATTTCATGAATAACTTCTATAGGTAAATTAAACTCTCTTTAAAGGAGCTACATGTTAGTTAAATTTGAGAAGAAGACAAAGGTATCTAGGTGAAAACACTTTTTTATAAATTGAGTAGATAATAATACCATACAGCTGTATGAGTGTTTGCTCTTGATAATGCATCATCTGTGTTCACTTTCAAGCTACACAAAGCAGTTGTCTAGCTTGAACTAGTGGATGAGCTTACAAGAAAGAAAGGAAGCGGAGGGAAAACATCCTCATTGTCAAAAGACATTTGGTAGAAAAGCAAATGCATAACAATGTGTATTCTGTTGTATTTCTAAGTTCTTGATATTAAGCATCTTAACAAATTAAGGGTTTATTTGATTTTTGGCTGTTTTTTAATTATTTTTCTAGGGTTTCAGAATGTAAGTAGGTTGCGGCTCTTTTGAAGGCATGTTTACATGGGTACTTAATGGTTGATGTTACTGATTGGAAATCAAGCTGTAACCTCCATCTTTCTACTTAATAGTACAAAATTCCTATAATTTAGGCAATATTGGATGCCAGTATTAACTTGATTCTTGAACATGGGAACATAGAGCAGTAGATTCGGGAGGAATTTGATTTTGGGCATTATTTCATGTATGTGCTTGATCTCTTGGCTGCCTTATATTGCTTCATATTGCAGCATTTTTGTACATTCTTGTTTCTTCCAATTATTAGTAAGGATGTACTGCCTGTAATAGAAAGACACTCTTAAAATTTAGTGACTTAATTATTTTGCTTTTGTTTTTTCTTCTTATGCAGGGCTGGTCCTTCTCTGATGTTATGTTTGTCACAAAACGCAATATGGCCAATGCTGTAGCAAATGTGTCGAAACAATTGAAGCAAATATCTGCAGCTCTAGCTGTATGTTTGAGTTATCATTTTTAACTTTAGTTTAAGTCTTTTCTGCACTAATTGAGGACTTGTGTTGCCATTCTGTCCAGGCAACAAAAAAGCACCTCACCCAGCGGCTTGAAAACTTGGATGGGAAATTGGATGAACAGAAGGAGACTTCTAAGCTCATCATGAATGAGGTTAGTAAGAATTATAATTTTTCTGACCTGACCAGACAAGAATCTTTCTTTCTTCCCAAAATTTTTAAACGATATTCAATTTGAGATGCTTTAGTTGCTTTTTTTTTTTGGCTTACTCTAATACTTTAGCTGATGCACAGAAGATGGATGTAGTTTGCAGTAGTGAATTTTTGTTTCCGAAGAAGCAATTAATCTATTAGCTGACTATAACATTTTATTTTGCAGTGAACATGTAATTTATAACTATATTGCTTTTGCAAGCTGAAAGAAGAGCCCGTTTGCTGGTTGTTTGTTTTATAATGCTGCCTTATTATTTATTATTCTGGTTTCATATTGATAATTCACTTTATTCATGTTGTCTAGCATATATTTATTGACTATGCTATGATATGCATTTTTTTCCTTCAAATCAGTATTGCTTTTGTTTATAAAAAAAATTAAAACAAATATCTTTTGCGGCGTCTGACTGAAGTTTCAAATATACTAAAATACCTGTGCTGATTCACTCTTTCCATCTGTATGTTAATTAATTCAGGATTCACTTGTAGATCCTGTTTGATTTTCCTCTTCTTCTCTTCTTCAACCTATGCAGTGCCAGAATTTGTTCCAGTTCATGTACTTACCCAGCTCATGTCTGTGAACTTCCACTTGAGTTTCTCAAGAATTCTGTTCATAATTCAATCTACAGCCTCAGATTTAGACTTAAAATACTTGAAGAGTTATTGTTAAATGATAATGGCAACAGGTACTTCCAAAAAGCCTGTGTTAAATCAGTTTCCATTTCTTCTCTTTTTCAATTTCGTCTATCTGAGGGAGTCAAGCTTTGGAGTTGTATTCAAGTTAACCTTTCAGGTCACTTTTGAGATTCAATTAATGCATCATTTGTTGTGTTTTCTCCCTCAAGCTCTAGGACTAGAAATTAGCAAATAGTAATGTTTGGATATGACTTTTTTCCCTTTTCTTTCGGTAGGACATGAAAATGTTACTTTCTTATGTTGTTGCTTGAACCTTCATTAACCTTTCAGGTCACTTTTGAGATTCAATTAATGCATCATTTGTTGTGTTCTCCCTCAAGCTCTAGGACTAGAAATTAGCAAATACTAATGTTTGGATATGACTTTTTTCCCTTTTCTTCCGGTAGGACATGAAAATGTTACTTTCTTATGTTGTTGCTTGAACCTTCATTAGTTTTTAGTAGAAATGTCTCCTGATTCAGAAGATTGATCATCAAATAGCTATGTACTTTATATAGTTGATAAGCAAGACATTTTATTTTTTCTTCAATCTCATAGTGCCATGTTGATTTCTTGCCCTATTGAAAGAAACCTGACCCATCCTATGCTCCAGGATATTGCTATATGGCTGAGAGGTTGCTCCTCTTTTTTTTGTTAGACATGTATATAGGGAGGCTAATTCAGCAGCTGATTGGGTTGCTTCTTTTGTGACCTGCCATTCTGATCAGGTGTTTTGGTCTCATCTCAGTGAGACGCTTGTGCCTCTTAGGGACCGTATATTTTCCGACTTTTTTAAATGTATTCACACCAGGACTATTGGTTGAATTATCCGCTTTACCAAAAAAAAAACGAAAAAAAAAAGAAACCTCAAAATTTGGTAACTTTAACTTCATTAGCAGCTACTTATGAATCGTTTTTTGGCATCTGCAATGTTAGTGTTTATGTAATCAAACTTGATTGTGGATCAGAAGGCTCAGAGAAAGGTCAGGTTATATAACAAGTACTCATTAGATCAGATTGCCAATGAAGATTTCTGATACTAGAACTGCCAGTTATGACATGGTTAATTTTTACTTATTATGGCCTTTCAGAATCATTGTGCTTAAGTGTCAACTTTGTGGCTGGCCTTCCACATTTCACAATTCATATCATCTGGGTTCTGGTTTCTACTTGGATATTACTTGTGCTAGTTTTTGACTTAATGCATCCGCATTTAAGGCAAAAGCAAGCTCTATTTTTTTTTAAAATCTTGGAACAAGTAAAAATCTTTGAAAATCTCTCGAAATACATCTCTCCATTTATTTGTTAATGGTATCTTGGCATAATAATTAAATGATCTCAGTAATGCTTATTATTCAACAGTTATTGATGTCATGACATGCAGGTCAATGAAGTTCAAACTGGTCTTTCACAAATTGGATTTGATATTGAATCAATCCAAAGAATGGTATCTGGATTGGTGAGTCTGTTCAGAAGCATCTATCCTTTCTTGCATGATCACAATATCAGGCTTAGCTGACTGATTAAGATTGCGGTCACTTTGAACAGGAAGGAAGAATTGGACTTATCGAAAATAAACAGGTTTTGTTAAATGTTTCCCATTTGTAGCATCATAATATGCATATTTACAAATATTTTGCTTTGATCATGCTGTTTTGGTTTTGTATTTGTTCAGGATATAACTAATGCAGGTATATGGTATCTTTGCCAATTTGCCGGGGGCATCAAGGAGGGATTAAATACTAAATATTTTCAGGTCAACATTGTGCTCGTTTTCTTCTTTTCAATTTTGTGTTTGAAACATGATTGGTACTTGTATGACTATTGTTTGTTGGTCTCATGTAACGAAGTTAAAATTGCAGACTCTGTTATCTTGGAAAGCCAACACAAGTAAAATGACATGTTAAATGTTGGCCACCAAACTTTTTCAAGTTTGGCTAGTGATCTTATTTGCCAAGCCTTTATTATCATGAAACCACATGAAAATTGTGTCAATAGTGTGCATGCATGAGAAAGCTGGCTGGTGTCAGTTGGTTGGACTGATGCCAAGGTCTACTCAATCTTGGTCTGCAACTAGAACCACTAGTATGGAGTAAGATTGTACATATCTTGCCTGGATCTGGGTCAAGCTTTCTTGAAGCCAGGTGTGGCTAGGATAAGCCAGGTTTGGGGTATTCATTAAGAAAGATTTGAGCTTAACTCTAATTTCTCCAAGGCAAGCCCAAGTCAAGCCTGAATCCATTAGGGTATTGGTTACATGCCAGGCCCCACCAACAGACCTAAATCTTGAGCTGAAGCACAGAATATTTGGTTCAGGTCTTTAGGCTGGTGTTGCTTCGGTCCATTGGCTCCCTAGCTAATCTGTAATCGCCATTCATTTGATGACTATCCCTCATCTGCAGTTAAACCTTTAACATATTGGGTAATGATACAAGTTTATTATTGAAAAAAAGTGTTACAATCACACCAAAATATTAGCTTTACAAAAACAGGCTCATGAAAACTGAGCAACATAAAATGTTTTTTTTGGAAAACACATGCTGATCTTTTTTATATCAAATTAAATATAAAATGGCTATAATATATGAAAGTGAAAACATTGTTTATCATAAATAAGGCCATCCACAATCTTGTCTTCTGCTTAAAGGAAAGAAACACCTCACTGTAAAAACTAGGAGACAATACAAGCACAGTAATTTCTGTTGTGCATTGAAAGGATTCTTTGTAAAATTTCTTTAAACTCTACTTGTATGCATCAGAACCCTGTTCGTAGACTTTTACCACATTAGTTTGTTAAAAGAACCTTAGTTTTAGAACTCTGAACAACATAAAAGATAACTAGCGGATAAGAAATATTAATTGGCATTTTGACTAGGCAATTAAGTTTATTAAGGAGATATCATGGAGATCAAGATTCTTATAGTAGAACAGAGCAACGGTAAATGCTTGAACATGTCATGAGAATATTTTTGCTGTTTTAGTTCAACGGGTATAGGGAGATCTAGTACAGCTCAATAAAGAATGTCAAGAAACCTTTTCTCTGCAACAGCGTTGAAACTTTGATAGTTGCTAAAGTAGCAGCCATATTTCTAGAAAATGTATTGAGATATTTATGATCTTATCATGTTGTTGTTCTATACTGAATGTTACACTTGCTTGAGTTATTTGCAATGATCAGTTGCTATCTCTGTTTCTTTGTGATTCTTTTGCTGTTCTTGGATTTCTTGCTTTACACAATCCCTGTGCATGTTGATTATAATCTTTGTTAATGGACTATAATATCCCACATTGCATGACCTCAATAAATATTGATCTGGTTCCTGAGCAGAAGAAACTTATTTTTGTTCTATTCTCTGAGACTAATCAATTGTGCTAAGAAAGTTAAGAATAATGACTACCTGATTATATGTGATATATCTAAGGCTTGCTTTGTTCAGTTTGACAAATCCTTTTATTATTATCATGTCTAGTGTGTCACAATCCTGATCTGGTTTCTCCATCATAATCTTCACCGGCTCATGTTCACCCCCTAATTCTTTGCTTTGATCGCATCTAGTCAGCATTTAATGTTGAAATTTTAAATATTGTGCAGATTCACCTATTACTTTACCAAGTCTTTGAATGGTTTTTATGAACCAAGTAAAACAACCAAGTTTTGCAAACTTTCTTGAAATCAGTTTTCCCTCTATTACTCAGCATGGATTGAATTGACTTTAAATTTGCTTCTTCCTCCTAATATGACAGGAAGCTAGTGAGAAACTTCAATCTACTCCTTTCTCATTGACCTTTTCTGAGGATAAATCCCTCAAGGTATGGTTTGATTCTCCTTTCGCTGATTTAGACTACCTGTTTTTACACCTTATGTTTCTGTTTGCTTTAGGGACTACAATTTCTTGCTGAAACCGTCGAAGATGGGGGAGTAGAGAAATTAAAGACAAGCACTATCTTACAGAAAGACCTTCAGGAAAAGCCAGTCAAAAGCATTTCGTCAAAAGCTACAACAATACACAGGTCTTACCTTAGCATTGCTCTAAGAAAGGAAGGCCTTGCTTTATGATCAAAGGCACTTGCTAAATTTTATTGCTTGTAATAAATCTTATATTTGATTGATTCAATTTTTTGGCATTATTGTTGGCATACCTGATCTATGTCAGCTATTACGTGTCCAATATTACAATGTCTGCTAATCTGGCCAGTAACTGCCTCCTCGCCAAAAGTTCCCATTTTCGTTTTCACTGGATTGTTTTAAGTTAAACATGAGACATTTGTACTTCAATTTTTTTTTTCTTGTGAAAGTGGTTACAACATTCAATAAATGATAACGACTGATGTGGTTGGTTACAAGTTTTGGTTTATAGCGATGGTTGATTCTCATGGATGCGCTTGCAGAATTTACATGCCTATAATCATTAATCATCTTCCCTTAAATCTAAAATGCTTTTCTTCATGGCTACGGCATAAACACTAAATTCACAATCAGAATCTGGCTTTTTCTTAACTATTTGGGATTGGTTTTATAGATCCTCATTTGTCAAGTAATAGCTTGGGTTCTAAACCCGGATAAGCAAGATGGAGGGTTGACATCAATTTAACGTGGTTACAAATATATATATATATATATATAAATATGAATAGATTCAAATAAATGGTGAATTATATTTGCTTAAGCAGCCGATAACAATGGTTGCAGTTACGATTGATCCGAAAGTAGTCTAGCTAGATTTGAAGGATTGGGCACCAGCCAGCCACCGGTGTTTTCATGGAAGGCACAAGACACCAATTTTTTTTTGGTACTCTTTATGAATCCCCATATATATGTTTGGTGCATCAGCTTTCTCTCAATAAATCATGCTCAATGTGAAACTTCTCGATGGCGTTTTGGATGCCTACAACCTGTCTCAAATAATTATCGACAATCCACGCACCTGCTCCATCTGATTGTTTCTAGGGAATTTATTTTTGAGATTGAATTGTTTTTCACTAACTTGGCTTGTTGCAAGCTTGCATGGTGTAAAGCGCTGACACCCGTATGGCTCGCCCGTATGTTGGAGACGATACAAATTGCCAGTAGCAGTTACATCAGGAAATGGACCGTCCAAATAAGAATGCTGTTCACTGGTGAGTAGAAAGATCGCGGGTGACCTTTTTGTGCTACCATTGCCAGTAGCAACTTCTTGTTGGTAAAATATGCTGCTTGAGAACTTAATTGAAAATGTTGCTTTTCAATTAAGGTCACTAGCTTTCATGCTGTTTGCCGGAAGTGTGGATGCATTTGGTTGGGATAATTTATTACATAAAAATAAATTTCATGTTAGCTTACGATGTTTGGTATGAACGGTAGAAGAGAGATGATAAAAACAAGTGATGGATTCTATATTTACTTTCTGGTGAGAGAAAGTAAAATAAATATCATGTATGGTTCATGGTTGATAAGTTTTCGAGGGATATTAATTTATACATAATAAAAACATCTTCAATTAAATATATTTATGATCATTGAATTTATTTTATTATTTTTTCAAATTCATTCAATAAAGAACTTTTGTAAAATAATTAAAATATAAATAATATTATACAAAGAATCATATGATTATAGTTAAGGATAGAACTGAACCGAACTAGACTGGGCCCTACCCCGATTGAGCCTGACCTGAAATTTATTTTTGGGCTTCGGGCATACTTAGGCCCGATGATTTTAGAAAACCTATCCCCAAAACCAACTCAGGCCTAAGCCCGAGTCCGATCCGAGCCCATTTGGACTAGCTTAAGACAATACCCGCCTCTTCCCCTCTCCTCCTCCGATGGACCCCTAGAGGAAGAGTCCTCCCCCTCCCCACTGCTGCCCCTCCAACCCGTTTTCAGCCCCGGTGGCTTCAACAACCCCACCATCGCCAATGATGTTCTCCTCTGCCTTTAGCTCGATGACCCTGATTTCATCCAATCACTCGGTCTCTATCTCTACTCTGCCGCCCTCAACTGCTCTTACTACTTTGCTGCCCTCATCTTTGACCAATGACACTGCCCTAACATCTTTGGAGGTGGGATTTGATAACTTTTTCTCAAGATTTTTTCTATTGGCGAACTCTTTTACCAGCTATTCGAAACCTATGTTACCATCCTCCACCTCCTTCACATGCTCAACTTCGTTGACATGATTCGCTTGGTGGTCGGCGCGCTAGAGATGCTTTCAGTGGCACTGGAGCTCCTTTTTGATAAGGCAAGGTCATAAGGAGGAGTCATGGGAATACAAGAGAGAGAAAGGAAATGATGTTTTGTCTCGGGCTAGAGATCAGGCTTATAGTCGGGCTTGGACCCAGGTCGGGCTAATGGTAAGCCCAAGCCCGGTCCGGAAATAAAATGGACTCTATATCTAAACCCAAACCTGGCCTTATTTCATTCGGGTCTAGTCTAAAGCCTAACTTGTAGTCGGGCCGGCCCAAGCCCATTTCTAGTCTTAATTATAATCATTATATAAAAATTGATTAAAGATGACAATGTTATCTTGGTATTAAAAAATTATTTTTTGATAGACGTATTTGTAAATTTGACTATATTCTTATATAGGATTATCTCCAACCAAACATAACAATCTTTTTCCAGTTTTATTTTTTAGAAAAAGAATTTCGCCAACCAAATATGAAAAAAGTTATTTTTATCTATAATTATTTTTTCAGATAAATGAATTACAAGAGTCATTAGATAATTCTATAATTTGATATATCCCAACCAAATAAATCTTGGTATTTTAGATATAGCCTCCTATTTAGCATACCATGAATTTTGCAGTTCCCTATGAATATATTAGATAATACTAGGAGGGCAATGCACTCTTACGCATTGCAAATAGATTCCCTAAAATAATACTTATCCTACGGTAATTACCTTGTCCTCGTTCATTACTTATGGTCAATCATTTATTTAACATGATATTGGTGCCATTTATACTATTAAAAGGAAATATTGTAAATAGCAATTTCCAGGTTTTTAAGTCAAAGCTATGCCACATGAATGTTTATGTAATTCTATTATAAAACTTTAATATTGAAACATGAATGAATAAATAAAGAGATATTGGAGAGGTACTTTATAAGATCTTGGACATATTTGTAATTTTAAAATAAGAATAATTACATTATATCAATAAATTTAGATTTTATCAAAAATAAATAATTAGATTTGAAGGAGGAAATTAAGGTGTTATTTTATGCCAAGATGCTTATAATGCCCATCTCAAAGTTTGTCTAAGCTCAATTTATTTTATTTTACTTTATTTTGACTCAAAACCTACTGATCATATTTTATTAATAATTTGATTGGCTGTTTATTTTAGGCTATTTTACATGCTTGCACTTTCTTCAAAAGAAAACCAACTAGGATTGTGGAGGGAAGGGTTGCTCTAATACCAAGTTAAGATGAAGGAAAATATTGATGTTCATTGATCATAGAGCCCTAAAGGCTTTTAAATAGGGTACAAGATTATCATATATGGTAATATGTGATCCTAATAGGATTGTAGTAATACTCCTAATATGACTAAGATAGAGTATGATATTCTAGGAAATAATATAAGATAACCCACTTTTTTTCTTAATTCTAACAATACCAAACTTGCACCTTACTTTGTCACCCTTTTAAGGTCAGCTAGGTTATCTTTCTTTCTTTTTCAGTTTGCACACCACCTGGTCTACTACATGAAGTTGACCAAGGCAATAAGGTTGGAGGTGGCCGAGGTCAATGCAAGGTGGACATGGCTGAGGAGAGTGTCATTAAGGCAAAAAGTGCAAAGTAGGAGGCCTAGGTCATTCTATCTGAGGCTAGGGCAAAGGCTAAGTTCCTAAAGGAGGTTCTTAAGGTAGCTGAGGGGAAGCTTGCCTTAATCAAAGAGAGGGCTCCAGTAGCTGAGGAGAAAACCACCAAGGTAGAAGCTGAGGGTGCCGAGTCGACTCGAAAGGTGGTGGAGAACTTCCAAGCTTCTAAAAAGCTGGTTAAGGAGAAGATTGACTTTGCTTTGGAGTCTACATTCTTGGACTTTAGGAATGCTGACCCAAAGTTGTGGAGCACTTCCTCGACCTCAATCCATTATTCTTGGATAATGAGGGCTTCGAGGACATAGCCCTTTCAACCCGTAAGGAGTTTGGGGCTTTTTGAGCCGAGGTTCATGTAGAGGAAGCCACCTCCTAGCTTGGTCCTGTTATTGATGAAATCATCCATGATCCAAAGATGCCGCTGTTCCTCCGGAGGCACAAGCTTGCCTCTTTTTTCTTTTTTCTATCTATCATGTAAGATTTGCTTGGCTTTCACCAAGCCCTTTTTGTAGTTGGCTTGTCCAACTTTTTGTACTCATTTTAAGTAATGTAATGCAACTTTTAGCTCAATTCATTTAGGAATGAGGAGCTATATAAGGGTCATCTCATCATACGCCTCCAATTGTAGCATTTTAAACTCGCTCAAGATTCACTCATTCATAATTTTTTTTTTGAATGGTGAATTGGTATTGAAGCCATCTCACCATCCCTAGTAGAAGCTCGTTATGCAGTGCCTCTATTCATTAGTTCATCTCCTGAAACCTCTAATCTACATTAGCTCTTGGGCGGTATAGAGCCCTAATTGCCCAAGTGGGGAGCATCTCGGATGGAACCTTTTCTAGATTGTAGGGTCAGGGATTGCTTCCTTCTGACATGATCAAGGCTTCTGTGTTGGCTGTGTCAACTTTGCCTTTCCTGATTTAGGCTATGAGGGGGAGGTTGAGGTAGCACATACAAGGACACTTCTCATAAAGCCATGATTATCTGTTGAATAACTTAGATGGCTATGGCCAAAGTCTTCACCTGTTGAATGAGTAGGCTGGATTGTTCGGGGGGCACCCCCGTAGTTGGCTGAGGGGGTGGAGGCTATATTTCAAGCTACGGGATTGGTGCCTTGACATATGGGATACCTCGGCAGCTAGGTAATGTATCTCAACTGACCTCAAGATGGTTGTGTTGGAGCGGCATGAGGTATTTAAAGTTTCTCTAGGTGGTGCCATGGCATTGATCTTTGCTTCTTCCTGAAAATAGACATGAGGCCCTTCTTCTAGTGCTAATATGTTGCTGCTAGTCTCCAAATAGACATCTAAGTCAGCTTATCCAAGGTAAATGTCAATGTCATTGCCAAAAGATGAGGGGCCAGACTTGCAAAAAAAAGTTTCTTGCCAAAGTTGTTTTTAGCAGGGACCTTCCAATGCTCAAGTTAGATAATAGGGAATAGTGGAAATGAATAAGTTGAGAGAATTAATAGCATACCTTGGAGGTCACCTTTCTCCTCCATTTATAAGTAAGGGAGGTTAGTTGTTGAGTAAATCTTGTCATGCTTGCCATATCTAGCCTTAATGAACTATCATTGGATGGTCTCGAGCATATCTTTAGTAATGAGCAGATAAGGTAACACCTTAAGCATAACTCCCATCAAAAGTTGTGGTCTAGTATAACAATGGAGGGACTTTAGCTTGGTATACCTTAAGTGCATCGGTAATATCCGAGGTGAGGCTTTCTTTGGTACGACCAAGGTGAACTCCCCCTACTCCCCATCACCAATTAAAAAGGTTCAATGCATGAGTGATCATCAACCTCCAGATGCAAAAGCCATGCTTTCTCACAAAATGATGGTGGAGGTATTTTCATAAGCAACACCATCCTTAGAGAAAAGTCATCAGGAACATCTACTCCCCTAGCCATATTCCTATTCGATGAAAATGCCATAAATATAATTATGCCCAGGATAAATTCTATCCCTTATATACTAATTAAATTAGGTAATAACTCAATAATATCAAATCTAAATAAAATATAAATCAAACCAAGCACAAAGATACCAGATTTATATAAAAAACCTTCCAATATGGAATAAAAATCATGGGACAGAAGTCTAGATCAAATGTTTACTATTACCAAATAATGGGTATAGCAAAATTTCTTTTTTACATACTAAAATCTCTCCAATTAACATATAATACTAATCTTAATATAGCATATCAATACTATTAAGGAATACAAGAGAAAACAAGAAAGATCTTACCAAATATGCATATGCTTAAAATAATTTATTAAGAAGGTTTTTCAAAGGTTGAAACTGCTCAACTTGTAAATCTCAATACTAAAATCAACATAATAAAATTTTATCAAAATTGGGATAAGATCAATCATCCGATTATCTGACCAAGTAGCCCCCTTTCTCTTTCTCCTAATATTTTTTTTGCTGCCTCTCTATGCTTTTGGTTGCTAGGTTTTTTTATGCTTTCCCTCATTTTATCCACTACTTGGTTTCTACATTTTATTAATTAGTTTGTAGGTCCCACCATATAAGTAGGACACCACTAACAAATCTTCCTCTCATGTCCATGTTAGAAAGACCACCAAACCAGTACTAGCTCTATAGCATGCAAGCTTTTCTACAGGTAATGGCTTAGCATATTTGAAGTATTGTCATCTATATGAATCTTCTCTAGCTGTAACAACTTCATATCCAAAGCATCCCATATCCAATGGCACCTCACATCAATATGCTTCGACCTCGAATAGAAAGTCGGATTCTTGCTAAGATGAATTGCATTCTAACTATCACAATACAAGACAATTTTCTCTTACCTCGAACCAAGTTCCTCAAGCAACTTTTTCATTCATAATAACTTTTTGCTGGTTTCTCACTACAATATACTTTGCCTCTATATTTGACAAAGTAACACATTTCTATAGTCTAGATTGCTATGAGATAGCTCCCCCTAAAAATGTCATCAAGTATCTTGATGTAGACTTCCTAGAATCAACAATATCTACCATGTCTGCATATGTATATTCATCCAACATAGGTTTATCAATACCAAAACATAGACATACTTTAACAACCCCTCTAAGATAAATGAGAATTCACTTCATTATAGCCCAATGCTCATTTCCAAGATTAAAGAGAAATCGACTAACAACACCAAAGCATGAGCAATATCTGGCCTAGTACATATGATGCCATATATCAAATTGCTAACTGCAGATGTATAAAGGATCTTTTGCATCTCCCCCTTCTTTTCCTCACTAGCAGGACACTGTTAAAAGCTCAATCTGAAATGTTCTGCAAGTGAAGAGCTAACTGGTTTAGAGATGCTCATCTGGAATATCTCTAACACCTTTTTGTATCTCTCATGAAATAGCCATAGTCTCTCATTCTTCCTGTCATGAGCAATCTTGATATCAAGTATTTGCATCATTGATCCCAAGTCTTTCATAGCAAGGTACTTCTCAATTCAGCCTTCAAGTTTTGAATTCTCTTAACATCATGACCAATAATTAGTATATCATCAATATATAATAGGGGAATAATGAGATCATCATCACTAAACCTCTTCACAAATAATCAATGGTTAGAAATGGTTTTATTGTACATATGATCCATCATGAAGGAATCAAATTTCTTGTTTTGCTATCTAGAAGCTTGTTTCAAACTATAAAAGCTCTTCTTCAGTCTACATACCAGGTTCTTCTTGCCATTAGCTATGAACTTCTCTGGCTGCTTTGTATAAATTTTCTCTTCAAGGTTACCATAAAGAAAGATATCTTCACATCAAGCTACTTAATCTCCAAATTCAGGCTGACAGCCAAACCAAGAACAACTCAAATTGAAGACATCTTGATCATGGATTAAAAATTATTTTTAAAATCAATGCCCTTCTTCTAATTGAAGCCATTCACAATCAATCTCACCTTGTACCTCAGTTGTAAGCCGTGTTCTTCTATCTTGAGTCTAAATATCCATTTATTCTTCAATGCACCCTTCCCTTTTGGTAGTTTTACTAAGTGAAATATGTGGTTCTCATGCAATGATATCATCTCTTTTGCATGGCTTCAAACCATTTTCTTTTCTATGCATGTGATATAGCCTCTTGATGGCATTATGGCTCTCCCCCTTTAGTCATTATCATATATTCATATGAACGATATCTTTGAGAAGGCTTACGCTCTCTGGTAGATATTTTTAACTGTTGGTCTGCCATTGGTTGTGTAGGAGCTTGTTCGCTATGCTCATTTGATGCATTATTATGATGTGTAGGCTCATCATTCATTATATCACCATCTCTCTATAATATATCAATTATCAACATCTCCCTGGCTTGAGACACGGGAGGGCAATCAACAAATAACTCTATAATAGGTTATGGCTTATCTGCTTTTTTCATATCTCAGTAATATGATTTTCAAAGAATACTACATATCTACTTCTAATCAACTTCTTCTTTACTAGATCTCATAGCACTAGATCTCATAGCCTATATCCAAACTACTTATGTCGAAATCCAAGAAAGATGCACTCTTTTGACTTGCAGTCAAATTTTAACCTCACATTTTTAAAAATATGAATAAAAGCTTTACATCCAAATATTCTGAGATTGTCATAAGAAACTGATTTTCCTATTTATACCTTTTAGGAACATTACCATCAAGGATAATTAAATAAAAGAGAGGAATTAATCAAGTCAACTATAATCCTTATAGCTTCATCCTAAAATGTTGACTAGGTACCAACGCACACCCGTGGGACCCAGGTGGGGTTGCCACATGGGGGTGGCTGTAGACCGGCAACAATTCTTGGAGGGTCAACTCGAGGTATAGGTTGGCTCGACCCCTGGGAGGATTGACTAAATGGGTCTAGCTAGCTCAGCCTGCAGCTTGAGTGCGATCTGGCTTGATGCAGGATAGCTCAGGTGCGAAGCTCCTCATGCCTGCCAGCGCGCTTACCGATGGGCTTTGACTAGCTTAAGATTATTAGTTTCCAGCCTTTCCATGGGGATGTTTCTTTTGGAATGATGGTTAGGGGCTCTGATCCGACAGTTGGTATCAGAGAAAGGTTGTAGGTTCGAATTCGGACGGGCCCCCCGAGTGCCACTAGGGGGGATTGTTAGCTAGGTTCCAGCGCACACCCATGGGACCCAGTTGGGGTTGCCACATGGGGGTGGCTGTAGACTGGCAACAATTCTCGGAGGGTCAACTCGAGGTATGGGTCAGCTTGGCCCCTAGGAGGATTGACTAAATGGGTCTGGCTAGCCCAGCCTGCTGCTTGAGTGCGATCCGGCTTAATGCAGGTCGGCTCAGGTGCAAAGCCCCTCATGCCCACCAGCGTGCTTATCGCTGGGCTCTGACCTACTTAAGATTATTAGTTTCCAGCCTTTCAATGGGGACATTCTTTTTGAAATGATGGTTAGGGGCTCCGATCCGACATAGAAAGAGCTGGGCAACTTTGAATGAGAAAGCATGTACTTGACTCTTTCAATAATAGTGCAATTTATCCTCTCTACTGCTCCATTCTGCTGAGATGTCTTAGGGATAGTTTTTTCTAATCTAATGCTATGCTGTCTGTAGTATTTCTCAAATACTTCTCAGTATTTGCCACTATTATCTGCTCGGATACATTTTAGTTTTCTTCCCTTCTCCCTTTCAATACTAGCATGAAATTCTTTAAAGACATCGAACACCTGGTCTTTAGATCTCAAAGTAAAAGTCTATAACTTTTGAGAATGATCATCAGTAAAAGTAATAAAATATTGTACATCACCAAATATCTTTATGGTCATGAAGCATACATCAGTGTGAATTAAATCTAATGCATGTGATCTCCTATGTGAGGGGGGCTTATAAAATGAAACATTATATTATTTACCATGTAAATAATGAGTACAAGATCTCAAGTGCATACCTTTTAAAGGAAGTAGGTTATACTTGAATAAAGCATCAAGTTCCTTCTCACTCAGATGGCCATGTAGCTGATATTATAAGTTTGTGGAGGTCTCGTCAACTGCATTTATCTCTTTATTGCATACCTTAGCCTGCAATCTATAAAAGTCAGCTTTTCTACCTTGTGCTATAACCAAGAAAATGGTACCAATACAAATCCTTATACTTCAAGTTCATTAGTCTTCTGATCAGGTAAGCTTTATTTTGTATATTTTTTCACTGTTACAAATTCTCTAGCTTCTTCTTCACTTGGTAAGCATCTATAACAATATTATGGACCACACTCACATCAATCCATTGTTTAATTATAGCCATAGCTTTCCTATTTAACTTTTTTTAGTCAGCAGCATTTATATTATCTATCATTTTTCCTTACAAGTCAATCGGCTCAAACAAATCTCGATAGTATAACAAATCTTCCTTTATCATCCTTTATAAGAAATAATTAGATGAAATAAATTTAATCATATTGGATTTATTATCCATTTTAACTAGTATAAACTACACTGACCGTCTAACCACAACTCTAATACCGGTTATTGGGATGAAAGTGCTACAAACATAATTATACCAAGGATAAATCATATCCCTTGTATGCTAATTAAAATAGACAATAATTTAACAATATCAAATTAATCGAGCAAAATGTAAATCATACTAAGCACAAAGATATTAAATCTATGTAAAAAATCTTTCGATATGGAGATAAAAAGTATAGGATCGAAGTCCAAATCAACCACCTTCCACCATCACCAAATAGTAGATATAATAAAGCTTCTTTCTAGTACATTAGAGAACATACAATATTCATCTCAGCATAATATCAATATTAATGAGAAATACAAGAAGAAAACGAGAAAGATATGGCCAAATATATAGCTACCAGAAATAATTTATGAATTTTTTTTTTTAAAAAAAAAATTAAACTATTTAAGTTGTAGCTCTTAATATAGAAATAAATGTATTAATTAAAATCTTATTAAAATCAAAATAAAATCAATCACCTTGATGGTATTATAAGGTAGTTTCATTTTTTCAAATTTTTTTTCCGCCGCCTCGTTTTTCACACACCGCTTGGTTCTCACATTTTATTAATTAACTGGTAGGTCCCACCGCATGAGCGGGACACCCCAACAATTCCAAGCCAAAGCATGATGAAGGTGATAAATAAGATTTCCACGTATGGAGAGGAAACGCCAAAGCAAGCAGCCGGTTCTTCCTTCAGAGTTTGGCACGATAATTGGTGGGTCAGCACAGGATGCTTGTTTTGGCACGATAATTGGTTAAGCAGGGGATCTCTAGGCGCAGCTTCCGAACACCATCCCTCCTCTACAAAGACCAATCTGCTTTGGTGTCCGAATTCCTCAACAAACTCGACAATGGAAATGCAAAAATCGTCATCCTAACCCAAAGAGGAAGACATGATGAACCTCCTTAGCAATGTATCTCTCTCTCAACCAGAGCAGATATGGTAGAATGGAAGTGGTGCTCCTCCAAGAAGCTTATGGCCAAGAATTGCTATATATATATATATTTGGGGGCAAATATCTTACATAATACCTAAGATCCTATGGAATCTACCTTTGCCTAAAAAAAATAAAAAAAAGAGGTTAAGCTATTTAGCTAGTTAATCTACCACAACAAAGCCCTCACAATAAAAGTTCTAAAGAAGAAGAAAATGATCGAAGCAACACGATGCATTATGTTCAGAGGCAGAGGAAACAGCTAATAATTAACTCGTTCACAATCTATGCATTCGCAAGCATGGTATGGACAATGCTCGGCACCTCAGACCAATTACCGCCAGTTACACGCATAATCGACAGCCTCCGGAGCCAATGGAGAGTGAAACAAAGGGACAAACTCAGAAGAATGGCGTTGTTGGACTCATGGATTGTTTAGCGACCTCCATATTGGGAAGCAACGTCACCCACTGCAGTGGCCGAACGAACAATTTTTTAATCTTAGAAACTGGATCTCTCCAGAAACACCGGAAAGTACAAGAATGAATACGCCTTTAATTTAGGAGCTGACGTACGTACCATTCCGTCTACCTAAAAATTCCGCCCACCCTTTATATGGAAGCGCCCCATGTTTAACGCATTAATTGGCACCGAACTTTCACTCCTTTCGTACCTCATTTCTGAGGAGCTCCTTTGGCCTCGAACCACTTAAACTGGATCCATTTCTAGAACCAGGATCCTCAGCAGTATGCATGCAGTACCCGAGATGCTGTGGACTCGTGGTTGACTGCCCATAGAAGATTGATATCCATCAAATAACACATGCAGTGTATGGCATAATTCATAATCATAAATTTTTTATTTAATAATTATCCATCTCTTGATAAGAGTTATATGTACCGAGTGCATATTCCAGGGGATCCTTGTTTTCCTTTTCTAATTTTTTACTTGGACCTCTTTGGATTCTTTACTTGATGATGCCACACAACGCATCATCCATTTGGTTTACAATGCGGTCATCGCACACACCGTATATTGTTTCATTAATACATTCCTAGGCCGGGAAACCTGTCCATGTCATTAGAAAAATGATTCGATTATAATGAAACATACTGACGTAATTTTTTTTTATCATTGAATAATATCGACATTGGACTGGAAATAATTCCAATAGCCAACAACGGGCTTGCCACCGCCCAACCCTTAAAAAAAAAACAAAACAAAACAAAACAAAACGCGAGAGTCACCCTCTCCATGGGATGCCTCCCCCACTTTTATGCACGTTCTTCTGATTATAAAAAATAAAGTGACCTTCCAATCATACTCCTAAAGCTGGATGCCAATTTCAAAATACAATTATCTTTCTGCAACAACCGCCGCATTTAATTTTATTGGATCTCTTCACGTTTGAAAGGTCAAAAACGTGACAGCTTTACCATAGTACCTAACGCCAATGATGCCAAATGAAAGCAAACAAATTGGCCAGCCTAATGATGCACAATAAACAATATTATCAGCCTCAGACCGCATACAGAGGCCATATGGGCGGCCGTTCCCTCGGGCGCAGATCCTCTGTCGCATCCTCGATGCACCGCACGATGCAGTGAGTGCATCGCGCGTGTCATATGTAGCGCGGTGCATGGCAGCTGTCACGCGGTCTTCCCTGACCCGGACGCAGATACTCCCTGCCCACCAGCTTCTTTCTATCTTTCGTTCTTTCTTCTACTTCTTTTTTTTTTTTTTTTTTTTTTCTTTCTTTTTTTTTTTTTTTTCTAATTTGTTACTGCTATTGATTTTTGATTCTGCTCAGCCAAAACTTGCAGTCTGCATCCCGTTATTCCGAGTTCCTACGGTAGCTATCTCGAGTCCCTTTACAGATCCTCACTGCTATCCCAAAATCCAGCATACAACACATCCCAAGTGGCACATTCAGATCTACAGGAAAAACTCCAACCCCTTTGATTATTTCTCTCAAATGGGATATACACATTTTTACATAGAAATGTCTGTAGCAATTCAAGGCTACTGTCACCCACAGCTTGTAGCAGAAGGTTTTTCTCCCTCTCTGTCCATCTAGCTCCTCTCAGCCCCACTTAGGCCTTGTGGTTGACATGCCCAACCGCTGGCAGTTGCTGGAAACTACCCAATACTACTCTAAACTGCCTCCCAGTAGTTCTATGGGATAACCACCCACTCTTCCATACAGTGGACATGCCCCACTGCCTAGCCAAACTGCTGGCAACTGCCCAGCCTAATTCTGCAACCGCCCAGCCCCAATCTGCTCCCGGTTCGGTCAAATCTTGGCGCACCTGGCACGCCCTTCCAGCTAGCTTGGAATGTGCCCGGATCCAGCTTCACCCAGTCCTTCCTGCGCCTGTCTGGTCTCGCTGTTCGCACACAGCAGCACGTGCAACCTCGCGCACATGCTCGGCACCGCGTGCACAACCTGCACGCCCATCTTGTTCAACTGCATCACGCTCCCCACAGGCCTGCGCACCTGTTTCTGCGCCTGCGCACGTCTGCCCCGCGCGCTCCCAGATCCGGCCTTCGCTGCCCTGCGCGTGTTCGGCCCGCACATGCCCAGATCTGATTTTTGCTGTTGCGCGCCTTGCTGTCTTACGCCCAGCCGAGCAACCTCATGCCGCACTGATACCCACGTTTCAGCATGCCAAAGACGTGCACCCGCACGCCCTGTTGTGGCCTGGCATTGTCTGGCCAAGCCACCGAGCCTAGCAGTCCCCTATGTCGAGCTTTGGGGGCGTGACAATCCCCCCGCACTTGAAATCAGCGACGTCCTTGTCGCGTCCCCTGCCAAATACTGTTGCACCTAATCTTCAAATTGCCATAAGGTTTCGTCCCGCCCCCAAGTTGCATCCGCCTCGCTCTCCCCCTTCCATTGTACCAGAAATTCTGATCTTCTATTTTGTCGGCTCTCCCCAAACGTGCGGTGAGCCAAGATTTTCTCCAGCTCCTTGTCAAACTCCTTCCTGATGACGGAAGGAGCTCTCCTCCCTTGCACCCTGCCAGGATCAGCATCTTCATGGAAGGGTTTTAGGAAACTTACATGGAAAACATGATGGATTTTTAGCCTGTCCGGCAATGCTAGCTTGTACGCCACACTCCCCACTCGTTGCGTCAACACAAAGGAACCGTCATAATGCTGAATGAGTCCCTTGTGATACCTACGGTCTATGATTTTCTTCCAAATCTGTGGGGTTATCTTCAGTAGCACCTTGTCCCCCATGTTGAACTCCAAGGGACGTCGGCCCATATCAGCATACTTTTTCATTTGCCTAGTAGCTTTGGTAAGACTTGTCGTGGCTCCTTCGATCAGCTCCGTCTTGTCCCTTGCAAAGTGGTAGGCTGCTGCACATAGCCCCTGATCTTTCTGTTGAACCACCTCCAGTGGTATTAACGGCTGAAAACCGAAACATAGCTCGACTGGACTTAGGCCTGTTGCAGAAGTTTTGTGCAGGTTGTAGCAAAACTGTGCTACAACCAGTAGCTCAACCCAATTTCTTTGACTGGCTATTGCGTAATGTCATAAATACTCCTCCAAGAGGGCATTGATGCTCTCGGTTTGCCCATCAGTTTGTGGATGATTCGCTATCGAGAACTTCAGCTAGGAACCCAACAGCTTGAAGAGATATGTCCAGAATTTCCCCGTGAACCGGGGATCCCTGTCGCTCACCATGTTGCTGGGCAGACCGAACACCTTCACCACATGCTGGAAAAATAACTCTGCAGCCTTGTCTGCTGTGCATACCTCCGGTGCCGCGATGAACACGGCATATTTTGAAAACATGTCCACCACGACCAGCATCGATTTCAACCCATCGACATTTGGAAATCCCACAATGAAGTCCATTGAAACCGACACCCACGGCTTCTCGGGGATGGGTAAAGGCTGCAGCAAACCAGCTGGTCTCCTTCTCGCGATCTTGTCCAACTGACATACTTGGCAGGTCTTGACATAGGCTTCCACATCATCTTCCATCTTGGGCCAATAATAACTTCTACTCAACAAGGCTAGCATCCTTTTAACTTCGGGATGCCTCGCCCATTGCGGGTCATGTGTCTCTCGCAGCAGCTCCTGCTTGAGACCACCTCCATTGGGAACATAAAGTCGGCCTCCTTTGGCATACATCAGGTTGCCTTCAACCCAATATCTTCTAATTAGCCCGTCCAACACTTATTGCTTCAAATGAGCATATACTGAATCTGAATAGGCTTGCCTCCTCACCCGATCTAGGAAGGTAGATTGAATGGCTGTTAGGGAAGCCACATAACATTGTACCTCCTTCCTACTCAAGGCATCCGCCACTTGATTCAGTTTCCCCGGCCTGTGCACCCACACAAAGTCAAATTCAGCAAGGAACTCTTGCCACCGAGCTTGCTTGGGGGTGAGTTTCTTTTGTGTCTTGAAGTAGGTATCGGCTACATTATCCGTCACCACCACGAATCGAGTCCCCAACAAGTAGTGCCACCATACATCGAGGCAATGAATTATGGTAGCCATCTCCTTCTTGTGGGCCAAATACCTTTGCTCCACCTCCTTCAGCTTCTTGCTCTCATAAGTCACAGGGTGGTCGACCTGCACTAGAACTCCTCCAAGAGCCCAATCTGAAGCATCGGTGTGCACTTCGAATGGCTTATCAAAATTTGGCAGCTTCAATATGGGTTCCGTTGAAACAGCTAACTTGAGTTTGTTGAAGGCCTCGTCACACTCCTCGGACTAGATCTACTTCCGATCCTTCTTCAACAAGTCAATGAGCACACTGGCCTTCTTGGAGTAGCCTTCAATGAATCTCCCGTAATAGTTAGCTAAACCCAAAAATGATCTCAAGTCCGATACTTTAGAAGGAATGGGCCAATCAAGGATGGCTTGAACCTTGCATTCATCCATACGGATTTCACCCTTCTTGACCCAATGCCCCAGGAAAAACATTTCCTGGCAACATAACTCACACTTCTCATTTTTTACATAAAGCTTATACTCCCTAAGCTTGGAAAATACTTGTCTTAAGTGGCTAACATGCTCATGTAAGGACTCACTATAGACATCTATGTCATCTAGATAGACTACAACAAACTTGTCAAGGAATTCATACAAGACATCATTCATCAAGTTGCAAAAAGTAGCAGGTGCATTGGTGAGTCCAAACGACATCACTAAAAACTCGAAAGAGCCATACCTCGTAACGCACGTGGTCTTGGCTTCATCACCCTCCGCCACTCACACTTGCCAGTATCTCGAGCGCAAGTCCAGTTTGGTGAAGTAGGATGTCTTGGCCAATCGATCAAACAAGTCCGCTGCATGAGGGACCAGATACTTGTTCTTGATCGTCACCTTGTTTAGCGCCCTGTAGTCTACGCACATCCGTATAGACATGTCTTGCTTCTTTTGGAAGAGCACGGGAGCACCATAAGGAGCCTTGGACGGCTGAATCAATCCAGCTTGCAGCAAGTCATCGAGCTGTCTCCGCAACTCGGCCAATTCATTTAGCACCATACGGTAGGGTGCTCGAGCAGGAAGTCTTGCACCGGGTTCTAGCTTGATCCTGTGGTCGACGGCCCTCCTTGGAGGCAGCTCCTTTGGTAATTCTGCAGGCATCACCTCAGAAAATTCCTCCAAAACCGTGGTCACTTCATCCAGCACCTCCACCATGGTGTCGGGTTTAATCTGCACCAACGCAACTAGGAACGTCGGCTCCCCTTTCCTCAGTCCCTTGTCCACTTGCTTTGCTGAAATTGCTGCTCCTTTCTCCCGGTCGCCCTTGAGAATTCCTTCATCTATCTTCATAAATCAGGGATTCTCCTCATCCCCTACTACCATGCCCTTTAAATGTGGCATCAGGATCACCTTGGCCTTCACAAAGAACTCCATCCCCAACATGAGATCGAAATCATCTAGAGGGACCACCATAACACGGCACCATCCCTGCCATGTGCCCAGCTTCAAAGAGATTTCAGCAGCCCCGCAAACTAGTGTAGCACCCAAATTCATGGCCATGATGGTGCTGCTGCTCTCCAACAGGTTCAGTCCCAACCTGCTGGCTTCTCGTTGAGACATGAAATTGTTGGTAGCCCCCGTGTCTAGCATGGCTTTCACCTCTACCCTGTTGATCTGCACTACACAATAGAGCAGATAACGAAAATCTGTAGCTTGTTGTCCTCCTGGCTGAAATGGTGTTGATCAGCTACAAGGGGTTGACACGAGGCCCAGCCTCCTCCTCGGCTGTCTCGCTGCTGGTGATGGCAGCGACCTTCTCCTTTTTTGGGCACATCTTGGCATGGTGAGGACCTCCACAAATGAAGCATCCCGGCTAGTAGGGGACATTCACGAAGCCCTACTCCTTCTTGCCGCTGTCCTCCTTCTTTGTGAACTTTTTGTTCTGCTGGCCCTTCCACTTCTTCTTTTCAGTGGGCTTCTTCTTGTTCGTCGTTGTGGAAGGGTTGGCCATCCGGAAATCCACCAGTCCTTTGGCAGCAGCTATGGCCGAAGGGACATCCTTCACGCCTTGCCTCCGTAGCTTGGCTTGAGCTCATGGTTGTAGCCCCAATGTGAAGTTGAAGAGCTTGTCCTCCTCTGACATGTTCATTATATCCAGCATCAACGAGCTGAACTCTTTCACATACTCTTGGATTGAGCCCATTTCTCTCAATCTTTTGAGAGCTTCCCTCACCATCCACGAGGTGTTGCACGGCAGGAACTGTTCCTTCAGCTCCTTCTTCATTGACTCCCATATGGTGATGCCTAGTCGGTTGGCATTAAGGTCATCCTGCACCCTTGTACGCCACCAAAGCTTGGCATCCCCCACAAGATACATGCTGGTGATGGACATCTGCTCCTCTCCAGGTATCTTTGCAGCCTGGAAGTACTGCTCCATGTCCCAAAGAAAGTTTTCTAACTCCTTGGCATTATAGCAGCCCGTAAATTGCTTCAGCTCCGGGACCCTCACCTTCGTTACCACCCCTTCTTCATGCGGTTGGACTGCTGCGCGCTTTAACAGCCCTATCTCCACTTCCATGGACTGAAGAAGGGCCTGCTGGCCCCGAATCACCTCAGCATTCTCCATCTTCATGTTGTCCCACTAGACCTCCATCTCGTGAAGCAGATCGCCAAGCCTGGCTTAAATGCTAGCCACTCTCTCGGCATTCTCCATGGTCGTCACCACCAAATCCGGATACCCTTTTGGTAGATCACCCACTATCGTTTCCAGCCTCCGAATCCTCTCCTTAGCTTCGGCTAGAGTCATCTTAGCGCAGAATTCAACGACTCTCGCCTTGAACCATGCTATGATACCAAGCTGTCACGCGGTCTTCTCTAACCCAGAATTTTTCGCGTGCCGGCACTAGACACGCCCTGCCTAGCCAGCCTTTTTTTTTTCTTCTTCCCCCAGCACTTAGTCGTCCAAGTGCTGATTTGCTGCTGTTGTTGATGTTTGGTTCTGCTCGACCATAACCTGAAGTCCGTATCCCGTCGTCCTGAGTTCCTACAGTGGCTATCTCGAGTCCCCTTACAGACCCTCACTGCTGCCCCAAAACCCAGCACACAACACACCCCAAGTGGCACACTCAGATCTACAGGGAAAACCCCAACCCTTTTGATCATATCTCTCAAAAGGGATACACACTTCTTTACATAGAAATGTCTGCAGCAATTCAAGGCTGCTATCACCCACAGCTTGTAGCTGAAGGTTTTTCTCCCTCTCTGTCCACCCAGCTCCTCTTGGCCCTACTTAGGTCTTGCGGTTGACATGCCCAACTGCTGGCAGTTGCTGGAAACTACTCAGCACTACTCTAAACTGCCTCCTAACAGTTCTATGGGATAACCACCCACTCTTCCATACAGTGGACATGCCCCACTGCCTAGCCAAACCGCTGGCAACTGCCCAGCCTAATTTTGCAACCGCCCAGCCCCAATCTGCTACTGGTTCGGTCCAATCTTGGCACACCTAGCATGCCCTTCCAGCTAGCTTGGAATGTGCCCGGACCCGGGTTCACCCAATCCTTCTTGTGCCTGTCTGGTTTGGCTGTTCACACCCAGCAACGCGTGCAACCTCGCGCACTTGCTTGGCACCGCGCGCACCACCTGCGTGCCCATTTGGTTCAGCCACATTGTGCTTCCCACGAGCCTGCGCACCTATTTTTGCACCTATGCACGTCTGCCCTGTGCTTTCAGATCCGGCCTTTCTCTGCCCTGCACGCGCTCGTCTCATGCACGTCCAGATCTGATTTTTGCTGCTACGCGCCTTACTATCTTTGCACCCAGCCCAGTAATCTCGTATCGTACTGGATACCCATATTCCAGCATGCCAAAAACATGCACCCACATGCTCTATCATAACCTGGCATTGTCTAACCAAACCACCGCGCCCAGCAATTCCTTGTACCGAGCTTTGGGGACGTGACAGCTGCAAACGGATGATAAATAGCTGCGCATGAAAAGGTACCGACACCGTATATGTCGTATGATTTGCATTGATCATCTATTTCACGATAAACAGCGCGTGCGGTGAACCGCGGAGGGTCTGCTCGCCCCTCTGCGAACCGCCTTTTCCAAATACTTCACATCACCGCAGCCCGTAGCAACCGCATACAAGTCTATGTACGTCCGTCCCCGAGAGATGAGAGGCCTTTTCTGCAGTACGTGGATGGACCGGTCAACTATGAACGCAGCAAATTATGACCGTTGATTTTAATGAGCCCATTTATCAAACACGTATCTGGATGCACCACACCCTCCCCCATCTCTCTCCCTGTCTATATATGCCCGGCTTCCTCCAGCAGCTCATGGAAGTTGCAAACCAGGAAGAGATCTCGATCGGGTGGTTCGTCTCGGCCTGGCCAAGCAGCTTGACTACTACCGGAGAACAAATCTAGCTTCTTCCATGGCTACTAAGATCCAGCCGGCCATCGAGTCCACCACGCCGGTGGAGCGGAAGATGGAGGAGGAGGCACCGTCGAAGCTCCCCACCAAGAGCATCCCCGGGAGCTACGGCATCCCCCTCATCTCCCCGATAAGGGACCGCCTCGACTTCTACTACTTCCAGGGCCAGGACGGTTACTTCCAGTCCCGCGTCGACAAGTACGGCTCCACTGTCGTCCGCCTCAACGTGCCTCCGGGCCCCTTCATGGCCTCCGACCCCAAGGTCGTGGCCGTCCTCGACGCCAAGAGCTTCCAGGTCCTCTTCGACGTGTCCAAAGTCGAGAAAAAGAACGTTTTCACGGGGACCTACATGCCCTCCACCGCCCTCACCGGCGGCTTCCGCGTTTGCTCCTACCTCGATCCCTCCGAGCCCACCCACGCAAAGGTCAAGCAGCTCCTATTCAACCTGCTGGCCTCCCGCAAGTCCCAGGTCATCCCGGCTTTCCGCACCAACTTCGCCACCCTCTTCGAAACCATGGAGGCCCAGATCGATGCCGACGGCAAGGCCGACTTCAACAAGCTCAACGACGACACCTCCTTCGAGCTCATCGGCGAGGCCTACTTCGGAGTCCGGCCCTCCACCTCCGGCCTCGGCACCACGGGCCCCGCCAAGGCCACCAAATGGCTCCTTTTCCAGCTCGCCCCACTAACGTCCCTCGGCCTCCCCAAGATCGTCGAGGAAGTCTTCCTCCACACCTTCCCCCTGCCCCCTTGCCTCGCCAAGTCCGACTACAAGGCCCTCTACGAGTACTTCACCACCGCGGCCAAGCCGGTGCTCGACGCCGCCGTGACGCTTGGACTGTCCAAGGAGGAGGCATGCCACAACCTCCTCTTCGCCACCGTGTTCAACAGCTACGGCGGCATGAAGGTGATGTTCCCGGGGATCCTCCGGTGGTTGGCCACGGCCAACTCCGATCTCCACGCCGGGCTGGCCCAGGAGATCCGGTCGGCAGTGGCGGCGGAAGGCGGGAAGGTGACGCTGGCGGCGGTGGAGAAGATGGAACTGACGAAGTCGGTGGTGTACGAGGCCCTGAGGATGGACCCGCCGGTGAAGTTCCAGTACGGCAAGGCGAAGAAGGACCTGATCATCGAGAGCCACGACGCGGCCTACGAGGTGAAGAAGGGGGAGATGCTTTTCGGCTACCAGCCCCTGGCGACGAGGGACCAGAGGGTGTTCGCCAACGCCGGGGATTTCGTGGCGGACAGGTTCGTCGGGGAGGAGGGGAAGAAGCTTCTCAAGTACGTGGTGTGGTCCAACGGGCCGGAGACGGAGAACACGTCGGTGTGGAACAAGCAGTGCGCGGGGAAGGACCTGGTGGTGCTGCTGGGGCGGCTGCTGGTGGTGGAGCTCTTCCTCCGCTACGATACTTTCACCGCGGAGGTCGGGACGCAGGCGCTCGGTGTTCAGGTCAACTTCACTTCGGTGACCAAGCCCAGTCTTTAGCCACACCAATCCTTTGATGCTTTCCTTATGCGCGCGCGCTCCTTTCAGTTATTTATCCAGTTAAATAAAGTTAAAATTCAGGATGTGTATTCGATATTTTCAGTCTATATCAAATCAAGTTTTTTAGAAATTAAATTTTTAAATTTATATTTTCTAAAATCAAAAAACAAATTGAAATAGTTTCAAATTAAATAAATTAAATCAAAATAATTTTAATTCGAGTCTGTTCAGTAATTTAATTTTGGACTTCTATGTTTTGGATTTTTAGTTTTGGTTTGAACTTGTGAAATTCTGTAATAATTTTATGATTTGGAATATAAAATTATGCTTGAACTTTGCATTGTCATTCAAATTCAAATTAATAATAAATAATTCATTATTATAATTTTTGATAAGCTACGTAGAGACGAGGGCATGATTTTGCTTTGCTCTGGTTATGAGATCAATGGATGGACTGTTACTGTTTGCATCCCTTGATTGCATGAAGCTGTAACTGTACCTCATGATTTGCTTAGGTTTTACACATGTATGCCACATGTTGAATCGCCACAGGTGGATTCGAGTAGTAATGGTAGTTGGGCATGGGATTTATGCTGTATCACTTACTCTCCACTTTCAAGAAAAGTTAATTTTCTTGGCTCAAAGGAAGTAGCCAAATTATCCAACTATAAATCGATTTCAGTTGATTTGAATCAAGTTGCCAAGTCTAAACAAGAAGCTTTTAGATGCAAGCATTAAATTCCTTATGGGAAATTTCCCACTACAAGAATACCGGGCATTAGTGATAGTCTTTTAGCCATCATTAATAAAGATGTTTAATGAGAAATTATTATGATGAAAAAAAAATCCATCATTAAAGGATAGAAAAATATTAGTAGTGGAATGTTCCGTTATAAATGTTGAATTTTAATTATTTATTTTTAATCTAAGAAAAATCTATTAGTGATAGGACCTGATTTATCATTACCGTTAATATAAGTACCTTAAATTTCCATCACCCCGCCCAATCGAGCCATTTTCCTCCCTCTCTTTTTTCCTTGTCGCATTTTCCTCTTCTTCCCCATCACTGTTTACGCGCCCCTATCCTCGTGCCCCGCCGCCTCTCCCTTGTCGAATCCACCTCCCCTTTCTTCTCCTGCTATGCCTCTATTCTCGTGCCTCCCGTCCCTGCACCAACGGAACCCTCGTTAGCCCTTGGCGAGTATTAGGAACGACGGCGTTGACAAAGCTATCACCGGTCATTGTTATTTTAATTATTCATTTTTTTATATCTATGCATAGGTTAGAGAGTGCTAGGCTTAGTAATTATGTCTTAGACCCCTGATGATCTTCAAGCTAGGAACCAAAACCTAGCTGCCACACTCAGCAATTGTTTGATTGTAAAATATCCTTGTATTTGCCGCACTAGCATGGCTTGGGCATCTACTCATGGAACTTTTAGGATTTTTATTTGAATCGATTATCCTATCATGTATGTTGTGGTAGTATAATATATGTTAAAAATCCATGTTGATAGGTAAAGGTTAATATTTTGTATATCTATTATAAGTATATTTTCATGCACAATTTAAATTTTCTAACTAAATAAATTTGATTTCAATCTCATTGTATTTGATGGAAAAAATAGAGGGGCTCATATTTAAGTACTAGATTAATTTGTAATAGTTGCATTCTTTCATGGATGCCATATGATGGCAGCTCTTACAAATTTGAGCCCTGAATTTTAGTGTCTTATGGTTCTAGCTGAATAATTGTTTATATTACCAAGGACTATAATTGTGTAGCTATGTTATTTTGTTGGAAGGTTTTTTTCAATTATTTTTATCATTATAGTATTTTATAAATACATTTATATATTTATTAGAAAATTAATAATTGAATATTCATCGTGACTCTTATTAAAATCATCATCTTTACATACTTAGTTTCAAATATATAATTTATAAATAAAAAATATATTTTGAAATTCAATTTTATTTTGGTTATTTCTTAGACATTCAAAGACTAACAAAAAAATAATATGCTTGATTTACTTTACATAAAGTAATTAGTATTTGTTGCCGCCCAGATCGTTGTGGCCCGTAGCTGCTGGTGGCGTCGAGGATCGCACGTCCACCGGCTCGGGATGCCTCCGGTATCTCGGGACCTGCAAGAAACAACGTCAGTGATCCGAGTCGGGGATTCCGGCGGGGGCGCTCTGACGGTCAAGTTAGTGACGATCCAGGGGAACAGATCCTCCTGGTCAAGCCCCTCGGGATGAGCTCCACGCTAGGAGGAGTGAATGTATTGTATATGGAAGTGAGAGTAAGCTGGAAGAGATGATGGCCGAGGTGGAGGAATCCTCCTGTGTGGCCCTTCTCCCTTGTTTCTTTGCTTGCTTACTTTTGGCTTACTCTGGCTAGGCTTTTACTTTGGTTTGCCTCGGGATCTCCCCGTGTCGTTAGACCTGTGCGATGAGGTATCGTGTCGTAGACGGGATGCCTCTCCTGTCAGATAGCCGGGGAAGCTTCCATGCGCTCTGACATTCCCTCTGCTTGCTTTTTTCCTGGAAGCTTGGCAGGACCTCGATCGGCGGGTCGCCGCCCTCGGGACTCGCGCTCTCCGGTTGGATCTTTTTCCTGGTGGTACGGCAGGTTGGTGGAGAGCGTGGCGTCTTGATGTGAGTTTCCTTTCTTTCTGGTATGAGTGACGGTCGTGGGCATTAATGGCGGCATGGCGGGTGTTGCTGTACGACCCTCGGGAGGTCCGCCGTCGTCCTTGGAGAGGAGGCACCGCTTCCTTCATGGTTGGTGCCCCTGCCTAAGCTGGGGACCGAGCTGAAAAGGTGGGGCCCGCCTCCGAGGGGCTTGCCCCGAGGTGGCTCGGCTGGGAGAAGGAGGGCTGAGCTCGACTCCGATCCAGCGAAACTCGGCTTCGGACGAGCTCAACCCGGGGCGCCGCCCAGCCCAGGGGATCCGTCCTCGGAGGGGCTCCTCATGGCGGAGGAGACTTGAGCTCGACTCATGACCACAGAGCCCGATCCTAAGGGGTTCGCCTTGGGTGGGGACTCGTACTCAGCTCCGGCGTAGGCATCCCGACCCGACGGGAACCAACCTGGCGGAGGACGGAGCTCAACTTCGGCGGGCGACCTCGTTGCTCCGGAGGAGCTTAGCTCGGCGAAGGGGCCCATGTTGAAAACCCAACATGGCATCTAATGGGGACTCCACGTCAGTTTACTCATCCTATGTCAGCGATCCAGCCACATCATTTGCCCCCCACTCCCGAGGCCCGTTGGCACGCGGCGCTCGGGGCGAAGGGAGTAATTGCGATGCTGATGTGGAAAGGCGAAGAAATCCGGTGTAATAATGACCGATATCGACGGTGCTTCGCACGGCGGTCCTTGGAGCCTGTATGGGGGTGCCACGCGGCCACGTCTGAGGAGCAGTTATGGCGGGCACGGAAGTCAGAGCGGCCGAAGTCGGATTGAGGCACTGGCCCCGTCGATCGGCGACACGTGGTGAGCGTCTCTTGGGAGAGCCATAACGGTATGGTCGGGCATTGGTTGCCTCGAAAAGAAAGGTAAGTTTTCCGAGACTTACTTTCTTTCAAATCTTTCGTGCCCGGCGTCGTACAGAGGTTCTCTTCTCCTTCTTCTTCGGCCGCTATCGTTCTCCCAGACTCTTAGCAGGTTAGCTCCTTCTCCCTCTCCCTCCTCGTCGACTAGGGGTCATTTTATGTCTTCCTTCGTCCTTCTCTTCTTCTTTCATGGACTGTTTCGGCCCGAACTTCCATCCTTCATGCCAAGCCGAGGCCGGACCTTCCCGGCCGAGGACTCCTTTTTCCTCCGATGAGGAAAGGGAGGTGGCATGCTATGAGTTCAGTAGGAGGCCTTCCTACGATCCTGTAGCCATTAGGGAACCCGAGTCCGTTCCCCCATCTCGCTTGTCTCTCCTTCCTGCTCCTCCCCCTGCTCTTGCTCCTGCTCCCGAACCTTCTCGGTCAACAGGTCCCGGGGGGATCGCTTCGGTGATCACCGCCGAGGATCTCGCGACCATCCAAGGTGCTTACAACATCCCTGAGTCCATCCAACTTTCTGTTCCTCGTCCGGGGGAGCGAGTCACATCTAGTGGCCCTCGTCGGATTGCTTTCTATGAGGAGGCCTTCGTCGGGGGTCTCCGATTTCCTGTCCATCCTTTCTTCCTCTCCTTTCTGGCCAACTACCGCCTTGTTCCCGTCCAGTTGGTCCCCAATGCCGTCAGAATGATCTTCTGTTTCATTGTTCTATGTCACTTCCACGTGATTGTCACCCGTTTCTCCCTGTTCAGGGCCTTCTTCATCCTAAAACGCCACCCTATTGAGGAGGGATGGTGGTCTCTTTCTTCTCACCCTCGGGGCATTAGGTTTGAGCTCCCCTCTTCTATCAAGGGATGGAAGAGTAGGTACTTCTTTGTCTCGATCGAAAGGATCGACTAGGTTTGGAGCGACCCAGATTGGTCTCCCAATCGAAACTCCTCCGTCGAAGTAGCCGACTCGACCTGTACGAGCTGCTCAGATCGGCCGAGATCCCTTCGCTCGAGGTCCTGTTGTCGAAGCAAAATCTCCACGAGGCCGGGGGCGACTCGATGCAGGAGTTGGGTGAGTTCGACTTGGCCACCCCTTCCCTTTCTCTTCTTTTATCTTTCTCCTTTTTTTTTGAACTTGGGATTGACCGTGTCTTCTTTGGTGCAGGAATGAAGTTCTCCAAGGATGAGCTGCTCTCATTCTTCGAGGAATGAGAGCAGGCAGCTGAGGCCGGTGAGCCCGCTCTGAAGAGGGCTCGTGCTGATGATGGTGCGAGGCCGGTGCAGGCCGGGCCGTACGTGCCGATTTCTGAACGGAGGCGGAAGAGGGCGGCTGAGCCCATCCTGGAGCCTTTAGGGCAGCGCGACCCGGCCTCGGTGCTCGAGCCCGAGGTGGTCGTCCGGGCCAGGTCGACTGCTGCTGCTGCCAGGGTGGGAGCCCCCCCTCTGGAGGTCGTCGATGTCGAGGAGGACGGGGAGCCGAAAGAAGCGAGGCCGGTGCCCAAGGTGCGGTCCGAAGCGGTGCCAAGCTCGCAACTGACGTTGAATGCATCCTTCACTGCGGAGGGGTCCGAGTCGACAGAGAAGAAGGATAGGGACTACCGTCGAGTCCCTTTCAGGTTGGGGCCCAATGTCTCCCTGATAAAGGACCCAAGTCTCACCGAGCGGATGATGGACTTCTCAGTCCAATCCTGCGACTGACGGGAAGGGAGCGGAAGACTTCTAGGCGATGTCGTCAGCTCGTCTTTTGCCAACCTCTAAGCTGTAAGTTCCTCCTCGCCCATCTCTATTACTCCTAACCTTCTTTAGTGTCGCAGCTGACTTGCTTTCTTTGATGCAGCAAGGCAGAGAACTGATCCTCATCCGGGACTACTGCCGTAACTGGGCCAAGAGGTACAAGGAGCGGTAGGCAGAGCTTGAGTCCCTGAGGACCAAGGCAGGTCGAAAGGGCGAGGAGACCCAGGAGGCTAACCTGAAGGTTAAGAGCCTCATGGCTGAGGTCGCCAGGATCAGGAAGGAGCTCGAAGGAGAGCTCGAATTGAAGAGGACCCGGTTAAAGGAGCTTCGGGCCAAGTCAGAGGCATCAAGGGAAAGGGTCGCCTCTACTGAGAAGAAGACGGTGGTCGCTGAGAAGAGGGCCGCGGAGGTAGAGGAGAAGGCTACCGCCGCCACCCGTTCCACTGAGACCGCCGAGAAGGGGATGGCGATCCGCCAGGCCGAGTGCGCGGGAGAGCAGCTGGCCGAGGCAAGATGTCGGGCGGAGGCCGCAAGGAAGGAGGCCGCCGATGAGGTTGCCACTTTCAAGGCCTCTCCTGAATACATAAAGGACTTCAAGGAGGCGGCGACGGACTCCTTCGCCAAGGGGTTCGCCTACTGCCACACTCAGCTACGAGAGATCCTTTCCAAAGAGCGGTTGGCCTCGCTCCGGGCCCCTGGCAAAAAGGCTCCAACTCCAGTGCCAGCTGCAGTGGGGCAGGGAGTTGCTCCAGTCGGGCCTCTCCAAGAGGTGGACCCGGCGGCACCTGGCCGTGTCGAGCCGACTCGATGGTGACGACGGCCAAACCAGGGTCGCAGGCGGAGACAGCTGAATCAGCCCCGGCGGCATCAGCAGCCAAACAAGTCCCTCCGGCGAAGGCTGCCCAAGAAGGTGCCCCTGCAGCGGAGGCGGAGGAGGGGGAAGTCACAGCCATGCACCGCCCAGGGAAGGAGCCGGCTCAGTAAGGTAGGACCCCTTGTAAAGACTTTTCTTCTTTTTATTGGACTGGGCTACCTGGCTTGTCAGGGCCCAGGAGATAATGTAATATATTTTTTTCAAGTAATGAAAAATAGTTTAGCCAATACGGCCTTTTCTTCCTCTTATGGTGTGAATGCTTTTTCTCCTCCCCCCTTCTCTCTTTTCTTTTCTCTCTTTCTTCTTCTCTTTTTTTTTTGGGTGTGAGAAGGTCGGAGAGGGGAGCTCTACCTTGTATGGGCTCGAGTCTCACAGCCTTGGAGCTAGGCCCGAGGACACATTGGCCGGAGAGCTGGGCTCCGGGTCTTGGTCGCCTAAGAATAAGGCTCAGGAGTCATCATCTCGGAGCTGGGCTCGGAGACATGCTGGCTGGAGGACTGGGCTCCAGGTTTTGGTTGCCTGAGGACAGGGCTCAAGAGTTGCCATCTTAGAGCTGGGCTCGAAGACGTGCTGGCTGGAGAGCTGGGCTTCGTGTCTTGATCGCCTGAGGATAAGACTCAGGAGTCATCATCTCATAGCTGGGCTCGAAGACGTGCTGGCCGGAGAGTTGGGCTTCGTGTCTTGATCGCCTGAGGATAAGGCTCAGGAGTCATCATCTCGGAGCTGGGCTCGAAGACGTGGCCGGAGAGCTGGGCTCCATGTCTTGATCGCTTGAGGATAAGGCTTAGGAGTCATCATCTCGGAGCTGGGCTCGAAAACGTGCTGGCCGGAGAGCTGGGCTCCGTGTCTTGATCGCCTGAGGACAAGGCTCAGGGCTTGGTGCCGGAGGACTTTTCTCCGAGCTTGGATGCCTGAGGGCTTCTCAGGTCTTGAATGCCTTGGAGCTGGGCTCGAGGCTTGAGCGCCTGAGGGCTTCTCAGGTCTTGGTGTCGGAGGACTTTTCTTCGGGCTTGAATGCCGAGGAGCTAGGCTCGAGGCTTGAGCGCCTGAGGGCTTCTCAGGTCTTGGTGTCGGAGGACTTTTCTCTGGGCTTGAATGCCGAGGAGCTAGGCTCGAGGCTTGAGCGCCTGAGGGCTTCTTAGGTCTTGGTGCCGGAGGACTTTTCTCCGGGCTTGAATGCCGAGGAGCTAGGCTCGAGGCTTAAGTGCCTGAGGGCTTCTCAGGTCTTGGCTGCCTTGGAGCTGGGCTCGAGGCTCTGATGCCAGAGAACGGTGGCTCCGGGCTTGATTGCCTGAGAACAGTGGCTCAGGGCTTGTCGTCTTGGAGCTGGGCTCGAAGACGTGCTGGCCCGAGAGCTGGGCACCGGGTTTTGGTGGCATGAGGTCGGGGCTCAGGAGTTGCCATCTTGGAGCTGGGCTCGGAGACGTGCTGGACGGAGAGCTAAGCTCCGGATTTTGGTTGCCTGAGGATAGGGCTCAGGAGTTGCCGTCATGGAGCTAGGCTCGGAGACGCGTGGGCCCGAGAGCTTGGCTTCGGGTTTTGGTGGCCTGAGGTCGGGGCTCAGGAGTTCTCATCTTGGAGTTGGGCTTGGAGATGCGCTGGCCGGAAAGCTGGGCTCCGGGTTTTGGTGGCCTGAGGTCGGGGCTCAGGAGTTCTCGTCTTGGAGCTGGGCTCAGAGAAGCGCTGGCCGGAGTGTTGGGCTCTGGGTTTTGGTGGCTTGAGGTCTTCTCAGGTCTTGAATGCCTTGGAGCTAGGCTTGAGGCTATGATGCCGGAGAACGGTGGCTCAGGGCTTGAGTGCCCGAGGGCTTCTCAAGTCTTGAATGCCTAGGAGCTAGGCTCGAGGCTTGAGCGCCTGAGGGCTTCTCAGGTCTTGGTGCCGGAGGACTTTTCTCTAGACTTGAATGCCGAGGAGCTAGGCTCGAGGCTTGAGTGCCTGAGGGCTTCTCAAGTCTTGGTGCCAGAGGACTTTTCTCCGGGCTTGAATGCCGAGGAGCTAGGCTCGAGGCTTGAGCGCTTCTCAGGTCTTGGTGCCGGAGGGCTTTTGTCCGGGCTTGGATGCCTTGGAGCTGGGCTCGAGGCTTGAGTGCCTGAGGGCTTCTCAAGTTTTGGTGCTGGAGGACTTTTCTCTGGGCTTGAGTACCGAGGAGCTAGGCTCGCCGGTATCGGAGCATGGTCCGGTCTTTGGTGCTGGAGGGGCGTGGGATCCGTGCTAGAATGCTTGAGAACAATGGCTCAAGGCTTTTTCTTCCGGTGATTTGGGTCCCGGACTGCTTGGTGCCTTGGATCTAAGCTCGAGGCAGGCCTCCCGGAGAGCTGGGCCCCGGATAGCAACATTACTTCAAGGCAAATAACCCGTTGTGCAAAGGAAAGTCTTTATTTCTAATGGAGGAAAAACTTACACTACTGATAGTATCTCCTTAAATTACAGGCATTCCATGTTCGGGGGAACCTGGCACCATCCAGGTCCTCGAGATAGTAGGCCCCATGTGAGAGGGCCTCAGCCACTTTATAAGGGCCTTCCCAGTTTGGCAAGAGTTTGCCGCACTCCCGGGGTTGAGACGCTTCGGCCTGGTATAGTACCAGGTTGCCAGGTCAGAAAGTCTTCAGCTTCACCCATGCATTGTAATATCGGGCGACCCGTTGCTAGTATGCTGCCATCCAAAGTCGGGCTTTGTCTCTTGTTTATTCTAGGAGGTCTAGATTGAGTAGGAGGTGCGTCGAAATCTGCGTCTCGTCATACTGCTGCACCCGCAGTGTGGGCACGCCGAGCTCGATTGGGATTAATGCTTCAGCGCTGAAGACGAGGTTGAAGGATGTTTCGCCTGTTGCTATTCTGGGCATTGTGTGGTAGGCCCACAGGATGCTTGGAAGTTTCTCTACCCATCTGCCCTTCGCTTGGTCCAACCTGGTGCAAAGTCCTTGAAGGATAGTTCGATTAGTCACCTCAGCTTCCCCATTTATTTTGGGATGAGCTACTGAGGTGAACCTGTGCCAGATGCCGTGTTCGGCACAGAACCCTTCAAATTCCCGGTTGTCGAACTGTCGCCCGTTGTCGGTGATGATGCAATTTGGGAGTCCGAAGCGGCAGATGATAGACTTCTAGAAGAATTGTCGAACATTGGCTTCTATAATTCGAGCTTGCGGCTCCGCTTTGACCCATTTGGTGAAGTAGTTGATCGCCACTAGCAGGAACTTCCGCTGCCCCGGTGCGGTGGAGAATGGTCCCAGAATGTCCATCCCCCACTGTGCAAAAGGCCAGGGGGATGACAGTTGGGAGATCGGTGCGGCCGACAGGTGCTGTATATGGGAATGGCGTTGGCATTTGTCACACTTCTTGATGAAGTCGGCAGTGTCTTCTCTTATCGTCTCCTAGAAGTATCCCTGGCGAAGAGCCTTGTACGCCAGAGTCCTCCCCCCTACATGGTTCCCACAGAGGCCCTCGTGTATCTCCCGAAGCATGAAGGCTACCTCCGTGGGTCTGAGGCACTTCAGGAGTGGGTAGGAGTAAGATCGCAACTTCTTTGCGATCCTCTGGTAGGAGGCTACCCTGGATGTACTTGATGTACCTGTCCATCCAGCTTGGCTCGCTGGCTGCTTGTTGCACCTCCTCTATGCTTTCGTAGCTTGGATTTTCAAGATACTCGACGTAGGCGCGCCCCAGGGATGAGTCTGGTAGGGTTGCGAGCCTTGACAGTGCATCCGCACTAGGTTTTCTCCATGAGGGATGTGAAAAATGCGGAAGTAACGGAAGCCCGCCGTGCTCGAACGAACCCTCTCCAGGTACTTCGCCATCTGGGGATCTCGGGCCTCGTACTCTCCGGAGACATGTCCGGCAACCAGTTGGGAGTCGGTGAAAACCTTCAGGCTTTGGATGCCCAGCTCGCGGGATACCTATAGGCCCGCGAGGAGTGCGTCGTACTCCGCCTGGTTGTTCGTGGCAGCAAACTTGAAGCGGAGAGTGCATTCCGTCACCACTCCATCTAAATTGGCGAGGATGAGGCCCACTCCGCTTCCGCCGGAATTGGAGCCACCATCCACGTGGAGGATCCAAGGGTCCTCCCATGGACCGGGCTCAGCTTGGCTCTCCGGGATAGTCCACTCTGGCTCCTCGAGGGGCCCTGTACATTCGACCATGAAGTCAGCTAGGACTTGGGCCTTCTGCGATGACCTCGGTCGCTATGCGATGTCGAACTCGCTCAGCATCAGGGACCATTTAGCCAGCCTCCTGGAAGTCTCGGGGTGGCCTAGTATGGTCCTCAGCAGCTGATCAGTCACAACCACGATGGGATGCGCTTGGAAGTAGGGCCTGAGGTGCTTAGCAGACATGATTAGTGCAAAAATGAGTTTCTCGGAGCGAGTATACCTGATCTCCGTATCGCGAAGAATTTTGCTGGTATAGTACACCGGCTTTTGAGATCCGTCCTGATTTGTGCGGATGAGAACCGAGCTGACAGCCCCGGGTGTAACCGCCAGGTAGAGTAGGAGCTCTTTCCCTTCTTCCGGTCTGGATAGCAGAGGCGGAGAGGCTAGGAACTCCTTCAGCTCTTCAAAGGCCATCTTGCCCTCTTCAGTCCAGGTGAAGTCATGTATTTTGTGCAGCGCCTTGAAGAAGGGGAGGCAGCGGTCAGCCGACCTCGAGATGAACCAGCTTAAGGCTGCGACCCTCCCTGTCAGACGTTGAACTTGCTTCTTGAATGTCGGATGCTCCATATCAAGATCGCTTGGACCTTCTCCTGGTTCGCTTCGATGCCTCTCTGGGTGACCATGAAGCCGAGGAACTTTTCGGCCGCCATTCGAAAGCATATTTTGTCGGATTGAGCTTCATTTGGTGCTTCCAGAGATTATGAAAGGCTTTGGCGAGGTCGGCGACGTGGTCTGAGCTCGGCTAGCTCATAATGAGCATGTCATCCACGTACACTTGCACGTTCCGGCCAATCTGGTCTTTGAAGACCTTGTTCACCAGACGTTGGTACTTGGTTCCAGCATTCTTCAGGCCAAAGGGCATCATCCTGTAGCAGTATGTCCCTCGGTCAGTAATGAAGGCGGTGTGCTCTTCGTCCCCCGGATGCATCCGGATCTAATTGTATCCGGAGAACGCATCCGTGAAGGAGAGCAGCCTGTGCCCTGAGGTAGCGTCCACCAACTGATCTATCCTTGGCAGAGAGAAGCTGTCATTCGGGTACGCCTTATTGAGGTCGGTGTAGTCTACACAGATCCTCCATTTGCCATTGCTCTTCTTCACCATCACCACGTTCTCCAGCCAGCTCGGGTATTGCACCTCCCGGATGAAGCCGGCGGCCAAAAGTTTCTCCACTTCCTCGTTGATGGCCGCCTGCCTTTTTGGGGCGAAGCTTCTCTTCTTATGTCGAATCGGCCTGTGCTTCGGATCGACGTTGAGCTTGTGGATGATGATTTCATGGGGAATACCTAGCATGTCCGCCATTGTCCAGGAAAACACATCTGCATTCGCCCGCAGGAACTCCAACAGTGGCACCTTCTCCTTCTCGGGCAGCTGGGCTCCGATCTGCATGGTCTTTGTCTGGTCAGCCCCGAGCTGGTAAGGAAGTAGGCGCTCGGCCGGGCCTCCCCTGGGATCCTGAATCCTCTGGTCGAGCTCATCTACCTTGGAGTCATTTTCGGGTGCCCGAGCCCCCGGGGAGGGTTTGGAAGTAGTGCTGCACCAACTGGGATGTACCCCTCATCTCCCCCATACCATGAGGGGTTGGGAATTGTACAAGTAATCTCTTGGTAGAGACAATAGTGTCGAGGAGGTTGAGCCCAGGTCGGCCCAAAATCGCGTTATAGGCCGAAGGAAGCTTGACAACCGTGAACGTCATCATGGCGGTACTCTGCCGAGGCGGGGTTCCGGCAGTGACTGGGAGAGTGATTTCTCCCTCCATCCTTACGGAGTCTCCCGTGAAACCAACAAGGAGGATATGTACAGACTTGAGCTGAACAGAGGAAAGATTCATCCTGGAGAAGGCATCGTGGAAAAGCACATCCGTGGAGCTTCTACTATCTACCATGATGCGTTTTACAGGATGCTTTGCAATCATCATCTCGACGACCACAGCATCATTATTTACATTTCTCTCCCCGTCTTCCATTTTCCTCATAAAGGGGAGTACAATCTCAGGATGCTCTGCCCCCCGGGCCCTCTTGGGCGCGCGCTTGGCTCCCCAGCATATCATCCCCATCAGCTTCTCGGTAGGGCAATTATCGATCGCTGGGACTGATGGGAGGGCGACAAGCGCTTGAGATTCTGGTTGAGGTCTGCCCCCGACATATCTTCCAAGGTAGCCCCTCCTAATGAGCTCTTCGATCTCCCACTTGAGATTGCGGCATTCCTCGATGTCGTGGTCATGGTCACGGTGGAAATGATAGTACTTCGTCTTGTCATGGCTAGAGGACGGCTTCAATGGTGGTGGGCGCCTCAAATAGGTCTCGCCTTCGATCTCCATGAGGATCTTCGTTCTCGGGGCGAGGAGGGGGGTGAAACTCCCCTCAAAGATGGGAGCGCTTCTTGGCCTTGGTCCCGGGCGGGAGCTCTGAGCTGGCGGCCCCGGCCTCCATGCCCCAGACGCCTCGATGGGTGTCGGCCTTTTCAGCGGCTTCTCGTCGAGCTCCCGCCTTGTACAATCTGCCTCCTTGACGTGGATGTACTTCTGAGCTCGGGAGAGGAGCTCGGAGTAAGTCTTCAGGGACTTCTTGTCAAGCGAGTAGGTCAGGCGAGAAGTCCTGAGCCCTCGCTTTAGAGCCAGCATTGCGACCGGCTCCTCCAGGTTGTAGATCTCCAACACGACTGCCTTGAAGCGAGCCACATAGTTTCGCAGCGGCTCGCGGTCCTGCTGCCTGATGGAGAAGAGGCTGTCTGCCTCTCACGGCATCTTCCGACAGGCATCGAAGTGAGCCATGAATATTTGCCCTAGTTGAGCAAAGGAGTTAATGCTCTCGGGCTCAAGGCGGGTGAACCACACTCGAGCCGCTTTCCGGAGAGTAGCAAGAAAGGCGACACACAGGAGAGCATCAGTGGCCCCCTGGGCCCTCATGAGGGCCCGATAACTTTCCAGGTGGTCCAGGAGGTCGGTGGTTCCATCATAAGGATCCACCTATGGCATGCGGAACCGTTGGGGAATCGGCTCCGCTTGGATCTCCCGGGAGAACGGAGGGTGGACGTCGTAGTCCACTAGCTCGCTAGCGGGGCCGGGCAAGTTAGCAAACCGGTGGGACAACTCTGTCAGTTTGCGGTCATGCTCCTCCATGCATTTCTCCACCATGCGCCTGATGGCTTCATCCGTCGACCCATCTACTGAGAGAGGCGGGGAAGGTGTCGCGGGTGCATGGTGCCCGTGACGAGGGGTTTTGCCCTTCCTGCCTTGGCGGGGTTTAGATGCCCCCCAGTCAAGGTGTGGTGAGCAGCTCTTTTCGTCGACGGACCTAGCCCGTTGTCGCTTCATCTGGGCTTGACGACTACCCCGGGGGTCTGTAACGGCCCGCGGCTGCGAAGGCCTCCCATGGAAGGAATGCAGGCTATTGCGGGGTGCTATGGCATGGGTCGCGGTGGTCTCTGGCTGCTGGTGAGTAGCCAGGGACCGATGCTGGTGTCGGAGCTGGCGTACTGCTGTAGTGAGAGTGTGCATCTGCTGAGCAAGTGCGGTCAGCTAGACTTCTAGCGGAGGCAGTTGAACCGGGGTGGGTGGCTCCATCCCCGGATCATGTGGGTTCCCATGGGAAGGGGACTCTTCCGCACGGCTGGGAGAGGCTCCCCTCGCCCGAGTGGTCACCATCCTCTTGACAAACTATCCAAGTGGGGATTGAACCGGATCGGAAATCGTTCTGCCCCCCTTTCCTGGTGCGCTAATCTATTGCCGCCCGGATCATCGTGGCTCGTAGCTGCTGGTGGCGTCGAGGGTCACGCGTTCGTCGGCTCGGGATGCCTCCGGTGCCTCAGGACCTACAAGAAACAATGTCAGTGATCCGGGCCAGGAATTCCGGTAGGGGTGCTCCGACAGTCAAGTCAGTGATGATCCAGGAGAACAGATCCTCCTGGTCGAGCCCCTCGGGATGAGCTCAATGCTAGGAGGAGTGAGTGTAGTGTATATGGAAGTGAGAGTGAGCTGGGAGAGGTGATGGCCGAGATGGAGGAATCCTCTTGTGTGGCCCTTCTCCCTTGTTTCTTTGCTTGCTTACTTTTGGCTTACTTTGGATGGGTTTTTACTTTGGCTTGCCTCGGGATCTCCCCGTGTCGTTAGACATGTGCGACGAGGTATCGTATCGTAGACGGGAGGGCTGAGCTCGACTCCGGTTTAGCGGAATTTGGCTTCGGACAAGCTCGACCTGGGGCGCCGCCCAGCCCAGGGGATCCGTCCTCGGAGGGGCTCATCGTGGCGGAGGAGACTTGAGCTCGACTCTTGACCACGGGGCCCGATCCCAAGGGGTTCGCCTTGGAGACTCGTACTCGGCTCCGGCCTAGGCATCCTGACCCGGCGGGAACCGACCTGGCGGAGGACGGTGCTCGACTTCGGCGGGCGACCCCGTTGCTCCTAGGGAGCTTAGCCTGGCGAAGGGGCCCATGTTGAAAACCCAGCATGGTGTCTGATGGGGACTCCATGTCAGTTTGCCCGCCCTACATCAGCGATCCAGCCACATCAGTATTAAATATAGATTAAGCATGTAAATTTTTTAGTTGTATGTGTTAGTGTAATTTATCAAGATGGAAATATATCAATAAATGCAATAACTTCTGAGATTGGTTTATCATGATAGAAATATGTTTGAAAGCTTATGAAAATTTGGAAATATAATAGTTTATGTATAGCTAAATATTGATCTTGGAGTTGGTATGAAAATTTTGGTTTTTACTTTCACATTTGACAATGCATATAATAGTTTATATATGGCCTAATGCACAAGGCTCCTACCATTGTAGGGCTTTGGGAGGGGTTACTAGCAATCTAAGGATTTATTTGCACTTTTATATACTACAATCCTTTGTTATACCAACAGAGCAAAGGTCAATTAATAAAATATACCTTATTAATATTATAAGTATTTATTGAGTGGTTTACCACTAAGTTTCTTGAGATCTATCTTTGTATCTTTCTCATTCTTCCTTCTAAATTTGCACAATCAAGAGCTATTTATTTGCACATGTATATATTCCTTAATAGTTAATAGAAGAAGTTGAATATCACATTCAAAATTATTGCCTCCTAAATCGCCATGGCCTGTTGCTGAAGAGGATCTCGGATCGTGCTCTTGTCGCTCTAGACCCGCCTGTGTAGCTGGACCTGCAAAATAGAGGAGACCCAGGCCGGTGGTCCCGGCGGGGGCACTTCGACACTCAAAGTCAGTGACGATCCAGGGGAACAGATCCTCCTGGTCGAGCCCCGTAGATGGACTCCACGTTACGAGGAGAAGGAAATATGCTGGAAGAATGTAAATGAGCTGTGAGCTGAGCAGGAGAAGTGGTGACGGAGGAGAAGTTTGGCGGAAGGGCTGTGTCCGTCGAGTCCCATAGGGTGGATCTTTGATAGCCTCAGTTTCTCCATTTTTTCTCCCGTGTGCCACGCTTCTTGCCCGTTAGCTTGCCTCACGTTTTTCTTGCTTACCTTCTGGAACCTTGGAGAACTCCTTTTAAGTTAGGATGGTTGCCAGGGGCCTATCTTGGGATCCTCCCATCGCTCATAGGCGCGTGCAGCGGTGTTCAATGCTGTGGATGGGATGCCTTTCCTCATTTGTGATATGGAACCTACCGTGCGCTCTGACATTCTTTCTAGTCGCTTCATTTCGGGTAGCCTGGCAGAGTCTCGATCGGGGGACAGCTGTCCCCTAGATTTGAATCTTTTGGGCTGACTTCCTCTTCCGGGTGGTACAAATGGTTGGTAGGGAATGCAGCGTCTCGATCGGAGGACCCTTTCCTTTTTGGCATAAGTGATAACTAGGACCATTATTGCGGCCTGGCAGGCACCTTTTCGTGGTCCTTGGGTGGCGGACCGCCATCCAAGAATAGCGGCGACATCCTTCGGTTGCTCGTCCTTTTGTCCGAGGTGGAGCTTGTCTGGAGAGGCGGAGCTCGACTTCGGCCACATTGTCTCGACCCGAAAGGAGCCGCCTGGCGAAGGAGTCCGGAGGGGTGGAGCTCGACTTCAGCCATGGTGTCTCGACCCTGGAGAAGCTACCTGGCGAAGGAGTCTGGAGAGGCGGAGCTTGACTTTGGTCGCGGCGATTCGACCCGAAGGGAGCCGCTTGGTGAAGGAGTCCGGAGAGGCGAAGCTCGACTTCGGCCGCGGCGTCTCGACCCGAAGGGAGCCGCCTGGCGAAGGAGTCCGAAGAAAAGATCTGACATGGCAGCTCCCTCCGACGTGGCGTCTGACTGGGTCTGACATGGGCTACACGTCAGTGATCCCGCCACATCAAAAATAATTATTAATTTCAGTAGTTCTCATTAGTGATATTTATGTCATAAATTTTTTTTTTTTTCCCATGATGAGATATTAATTGTGGTTTACAATTTAACTTCCCTTGATCAATGTTGCTTTTTTTTTTTTTTTTTTTGGAAGCCCCTTGCTACTAATCCTTATAGTGCTTGGAGTTCTTACCACCAAGGTTTCCTAATCCGACTAGGTTTCTCCCTTGCTGCTGCTAAAGCCTGTTGCAAGCCCCTTGCTACTGTTATCTTGGTCTCCATGCCCTAGAGGATAGGTCCTACAATTGGTATGAGAGCATGGTCAAGCATAGAAGGGAAGTAGAAGTCTTTGGTGTGCAAGGTGCAGTGCAAGGCAGCTAACATAAAAAATCTGTCGCATAGAGAATCCTTTTCCACCCCTTCTTGGATACTTTTCTTGCTGGTTCTAGGTTTTTCCAGAGCTCAGTCAGATTCTCTACACATGGTAGGAGTCAAGAAAAGGAGCCTCTCAATAATATTTGTTTGGTTGGGGAGGATGAAGGAAGGAAGAAAAAGTTGTCCAAAGAAAATTTATCAACCCAGATTTTTTTGTGCATGTCCAAAATTTTTTCTGGTCTCTCCCCTTCGTTGTGGTAATTTCCAAGAGAAACTGCCTAGGTAAGAGACTCTTAATATGAGTTAGGAAACTCTGGTTCGCATGGAAAAGAAGGGGGAGTAACCTAGTTTCGTGGGGAAGAAGAAGAAAGAAGGCTCTCCCAACAATAGGCATGAGAATGGGGGAGTACAGGTTACTAAGGCTAAGAATGGACTGCAGATGGCTAAACAATAAACTGCCGAAGTTGAGGAGAAGACCCTTCGAGTCATAGAGTACAAGGTCTCAACAAACTATCAATAGGAGCTCACTAAGAGCATGGTCAATTTGTTCTTGTAGGGCTTCATAGAATGCAAGAATCGAGTGAAGCTCTTTGCCAAGGCTGACCTCAGCTATCTCACCCCTAGCATGGAGGGAAGCCATGATGGCACCAAGGAGCAAGCAAAGTAGGAAGGAAATGTTGTTGGCCTTCCATCCCAAGATACCATGTTCAAGCTTCCTCTCCCAAGCCTCAAGGAGCAGGCCTTCAAACCTTTGTAATTATTCTTCTTATCGTGCTCGATCTTCCTAGGCATGGCGTAGGCCTTCTTCCTTTTTGCTTGGCCATGTAGAATGGCAAGCTTGACCTTCTTCTTTTGTAATTAAGTCTATCCCAAGCCGACCTATTTGCAATCAAATATTTGAGTATTTATGAAATGAACTATCTATCCCAAGCCGACCTATTTGCAATCAAATATTCGAGTATTTATGAAATGAACTATCTTTGCCTATATGTCATTTCTTTTGTAATGTCTGAATGCTTGATTTGTCACTCAATTATTTGAAGTTATCTTGCATGCATTAGGGACAACTGAGTTAGGTTGAAGCACATTCAGGAACAAGCTCAAGTATTTGTGGTTGTCTAGAGGACATTGGCGTTAGCTTGTTGAAGTTGAGTTGATAGACTATAGTCTTTTGTGAAGTAATTATGGACTATCGCCCTTCGTTGTTGGCTTGGACCTTCTACCCCAATTCTCTAAACTATTAAGCTAGGGCAATGGACTATGGCCATTTTGTGGTTGGATCTGAGAAGCTTGAAGTATTTGTAGTTGGCTCAAACTTGTGCTTCCTATTCTTGGTGTTGTAAGGCTGGCGGACTATGGTCCTGTTGTTGTAACTCAAGGTCGGCTTCCTATCCCGAGGGCTCCATTCTCATCTTCGAGAGGTTGGGATATTGAAGCTTAGCTCATCAGATCATTGATCGGTTGGGTTATTGGGATAGCACCTTAATGATCAAGCCAAATCATCCTCCAATCTAAGTCTATGCTTTGCTAAGAATTTTCCTCAGCTCTTGGTTGGCAAAATGGAGGTCCTAGTCAATCATCAGTTATCTCTGTGGGAGGACTAGGAGTTTGCTCTCCAGGGGCACTTGATAGTCTTGTAGGCTTATAGGACAAAGGTCTCGGTCACCCTTGGATTGACTCGAGAGAGGAACGGGGTTCGGATCTTTTGAGTTCGCTACATAGGCTAATAGGTCAGGGATTCCTATCACTTTTATTAACTTAAGATTAATTTTTGATAATGTCAATACTTGAATACAAGGAATACCAAGGCACGCTTAAGAGAATAGTTTTAAGGTTTCTTGCAATGCTAAAAAATTGCACATAAAATCAAGAAGAAGTGATCTCCAAAATATCTATAGATGATGTTCCACAAATTTGAGCCGACTCCTGAACCTCCATAGGCTTAAATAGAAGATGGATATTTGTTTGAGATGTTCAAAAACTGACCTCATGTATCAAGAATCGACCCTGGCATGCCCAAAAAAAGACCAGCACATTTTATGAGTTGATCCCAATAAAGCACGTGTCTATCCAAGAATAGTCTCCGAGTGCAGAACAAAAGCTATGAAATTGGAACATTTTATGAGTCAACCTCAAAATATAATGAGTCAGCCCCGGCAGGGTAGTTGCCAACTCTAACCAGGGCTACAAATGGATCCCATCGGGGCATGATTGATCCTAACCTGACCGGTTCCTTGATCAGATTTTAATATTGGATCCAAATCCAATCTAATAAAAAATCGGATCGGATCGAGTCTATAACCAAATTTCTTGATTTAACGGATCATTCGGGTTGGATCGGATTCGTATATAACCTGGCTCCAATCCATAAAATATGGATCTAGTCGGATCCGGTTCGGACCGGGTCATAGATTGTACATCTCAAATTAAGAAAGTGCCATATTGACCGTATAACAAACACAAGAAATAAAAAATAACAGGAACCGGTCAAATTATTAGATAATGCAAATGATTTCTGTTTCATAAGATTAAATTTAATATACCGTGATATCTTGTCAGGGTAGTTCCACAACAATCACTAATGATGACTACTCCTTTTCACTTAATTTCATATGCTGGCATATTTGGAAAAGTTCAGAAAGATAGGCAATAGGTTACAAAATTAGATTTTAATTGAAGCTGCTGAGATTTCTTGCTCGACATGAAAATTGATATATACAACATAGAGCTTGGCTGCCTCCACTTCAACATGCTGGGAAGAAGCCATCTCATGAAGAAAACTATCATGAACAGAAAAGATTAAAGAACAGCAAATGAAAGATTAACTTGGCCATGAGAATCTTACAAAATAATAAGATTGATATAAATTATAGTTTTAAGAGAAATTAGCAATTACCTGTGTGCATGATACTCTAGAACCCCCAGAGACCACATAGTTAAGAACCTCTAGAAACAAAGTAGTTCCTTTATCTGTGAAGTTCTTTAAATAGAATAAAAGCAATTCTCCAGATTTAGCCCTCAAATGCTTTAACCTCTGTTCAATGTCAGGTTCATATTGCATGACAAGTGGCCGTAGGAAGGTATCATAGATAAGATGATCAGATCCCTGAATACGGTTGAAATATATGCTATGAACATCACAGAAATGTCACGTTATCAAATACGATAAATTAGTGTAGTTTTTGGTGAATACCTTCATTTTTTGGATACCACAAGTAGACGAAAAATGCTAACTTGGCTTCTCCATACATTGGAAACCTTCATGGATTAGTAGCAAATGATACAAGAATAATTTAAATAAGGAAGTGGACACATTAACCAATTGAATTGTCATTACCATGAAACAAGAGGATCGCCAAATCTCTCAATGCTTGTTATAATTGCAGCCATGACCCTGCAATTTCATGTTGTGGTAAGCATGATTCATTGCACGAACATGTTTCCATATACCAATATAATCAATAAGAATTTCAGATGATCCTGCTGCTTGAATGCCATGGAAAAAGTGTGATGATTTGAGAGAATTATATATTGACAAACTATAGATGTTGAATGTGAAAAAATTATAGTCAAAACAAATGAATTGCAAAATCTTAAATAATTGTATAAAAAAAATCTATCATGACTTCAAATTCTTCACCAAGTAGTATTTGATTCATAAGTACCCCACTTGCTCTTCAGCTAAAGTTGGTGCCTTATGCCCAAAGAATCACTACAGTGAAACTGGTTTTTACCGATACTTTTTTTGACTTTTCCCGATATTTTTAAGCATCGTTAAGCAATCTCCCGACGCTTTGTAAAGCGTCGCCTATGTAAGCATGGAGACGCAACCTGCCGATGCTTTTTAAAAATGTTGGCATTTGCCGATGCTTTAAAGCGTCGCTAAATTTTTATTTACCGACGTTTTAAAGCGTCGCTTGTTTTAAGTCTAGCGACGCTTTAAAGCATCGACGTTTAGCGACGCTTTAAAGCATCGACGTTTAGCGACGCTTTAAAGCGTCGCTAGATTTAAAACTTAGTGATGCTTTAGTTAGACTTAAAATTAGTGACGCTTTAAAGCGTCGCTAGACTTAAAACTAGCAACACTTTAAAGCATCGCCAGTTCCAAATCTAGCGACGCTTTAAAGCATCGCCAGTTCCAAATCTAGCGACGTTTTAAAGTATCGCCAGTTTTTTTTTTTTTAAAAAAAAAAATTAAACAGCCATATATACCATACATGAAATATATACAACACAACCTGTATATATTATCAAAATGACAACATTTAAACCTGTATCACATCCAACATACACAAACAAATGAAAACATTCAAACCTGTATCACATATCACATCAACATACACAAACACAAATACAAACCAATCATAAAAAATTATATATATATATATATATATAACAATCCAAGTTCAAATAAACAAAAAAAACATACATAAATAATAAAAAAAATATCTGGCATCACTGATCCATGGGAGGCTGGTCGTCAGGTCTGCGACTCGCAGATGCACCAGGAACCTACAAGATATACATAAGGAATTATGATACATACATTATATATATTCTAAATTATTAGATACATACAAAATTAATAAATAATTACTTACCTGAAATGAAATGAACATATGCAGCACAGATGTAACATGCTCTAGCTGAGATCTAATGGTTTGCATCTCTGCTTTGTCTGCATCACGTGTCTGTCGGAGCTCTGCTATTTCCTCCTGGAGCTGACGAACATGTAACTGATCATGACTCTCTCTAGTATCCCGAGTATATCTACTCACCTCAGATAACTGAGTAGGGATAACTCCAATCCCATAACCCCTCACTCGTCCAGGATGCTCTGGTCTCATCAACTCCGAGAATACCTCGGTCTCGATGCGACTGCTTTGAGTAGATGATGAACCGTTGCCAGCATGCTGGAGATCATAGAGGTAGCCTTATTCTATATTTTATAAAAAACACATATATCAATACTTAATAAAAATAAAAATATAAATCATAATATAATATAAATAAAAAAATATATATATATCTCTGGACTCATCCCGAACAAAACTGCCATCCTGGTGAACGTGAGTCATCCGATAGAACTCCACCTTACCAAGCTCCCTCCCCTGCTGATCAGCTTATATAAAGAATAAATATTACAAAAAAATCCAAAATAATACATCTTATACCCCCGTAGCATGATACATAGCACATGCATGTTACATGATGATACATGATGTTAAAACTAAAAGTGTACTAAAAGTATTATAGGATGAGAACATACAAACTCATGCCTGAGCCGTGCATAACTCTTGGACCTCGCTGTGTGAGGAATAGACTGAGCTGCTCGTGTAGCTCTACTAATATCAGAATACGTCTGCAAAATAAAATTAAAATAATATTATATATTGTATAAATATAATTATGACGAGTGAAAATTAATAAATTTTGAAGTGTTTGATGATGCTACACAACCTGTGCCCTCTCGGAGAACCAATAGTGCACCAGCTCCATCCACTGATGAGGGTGAACATCAGGAGGACAGGTAGCTACAACCTGCTCCTTTGTCCTACCCTGTCGCTTGTAGTCTCTCTTCAACTTCGCCCTATATTCTTTCCACTTGTGATTGAGAGACTTAAGCACAAAATCAGAACAATCTGAAGGGAGAACGAACTTGCTCTACAATTTAAATAAACAATAAAATAAATATTAAATAAAATAAGCAATTCAATTGTTAAAAATCTAAGATATAAAATAATATATTAATTTTTTTACCTGCACAACTCGTAGCATCTCTATTTTATATGCAGGAAGCATGTCGTTCCATTTCGAATAATTCAGGGAACATAGCTGACCACGGCGTGCTACTGTCCCCAAAAAGCTAGTCAACAAGCTAGTAGCTTTCTTAATTGGCTGCCCTAGCTTGTTGCACTCTATCACTATTCTCTTGCCCTCAGGTAACTGCCACATATCATGGACTAGTGTGGGTCCTCGCCTCCGCCTAAGTCTCCCGTTAATTAACCACTGTACATATTTCTCCCATCCGTACAAAAATAAAATAATTGTATGGATGCTGTAGAATATGTACTTTAATCAATTGACGGGTCTATATTTCTATGCAATGCAAGTTTTTTAAAAAATATCTAAAATATCATAATTGATCGTAACAAAGCTACAGATGGTATTGAAATCAAAGATTTGCAATAATGAAACTAACCCTAAAGCATAACATGTTCAATAAGATGCAGGTATATACCAAGAAATTTATAAATAAATAGAAATAATCTACTAAGAAAAAGAATAATAAATAATAGAAAATAAGGAGGAGGCTCAGTTATATATAATTTAATCTGCAACTAAATCAAAACGACAACAAGATTGTTACCATTAGAAACAGTTAAAAACTTTGTGAGAACTAATAAGACCAAGAAACAGAATCCTAGGGCAAAAAAAACAAAACCTGCAACCAGTGCAGGCTTTGGTTAGGCATGAGCATTACCAGATCTGATATGATCAGTCCTCGCCCAACTTGATAAAACAATGACCCATGATCAAAGGATCACTTTTTCTATGTGTCTCACAAGGGAAGCTTCAATTGAAACCTCCTCCTATCCATAGATAAAAAAGCCCTTCCAACCTCTAAAGAAAGAATGTCTGCTACGGACAATAGGTCATATCCATGTTCAACACCATGTGCGTGACAAAGTAATGAATGCTTGAGCATTATTGATATGGTAAGGAAGGATGGAAGGTAAATGCAGGGTCATCATTATGCTCACGAGGGAAGACTTTTTTAGATCCTTGGGCACCAACTTCTTCTACAAAGGCTGATAACATGGCTAACTAGCTAAGAAAGGATATAAGATTTATGTGACTAGAATTTAATTGACAAAGTGTCAATTGAATTATGCATTGCTGGAATATATTTTTTTTTTTGGTAAACAAAAAGGGTGGGATAAATCCGACGACACCACTAAGATATACCTAATTAACACGGGCTTCAGAGAATAATTTTTGAATTTAATCAAATTTTCTATAGAGTCATGTCTTGAACCCGTGATTTGTTGGTTGTAAGGCAAGATCCTAATAGATAGCCCAGACGGTGGCCGAACATTCTTTGATTTGTCTTCCTTTCTTATTTGTCAAAATCATGTAATTTGTCAAAGAAATTTCCTATCACCTGAGAATGGTGCACCTTAGCATTAGTTTCTGGCTTAGCCCAGAACCGAAATGGGTCATACCATCAGTATATTGCAGGATCGAGAAATTTATATTTAATGCATGCTTCGTGAGATGAAGGATTAAAAGAGAGAAATTTCATTAAGAAAAGATTTTTTTTTTGGGTAGAGAAATGATCCTTTGTTCTTACCAAAGGATCTTTTAATTGCATGTCTCTTATACATCACTACTTTTAATTTCATCTCATACTATTCTTACTCCCTCAAAAAAAAAAAAAGACTGAAGATAAAATCCTAAAACCCTCTTTCATAGTCATTGGGTGTACGTATGTATCCAATGCTTTTGGCTTCTGGATTCTTGAAGACATCTATTTGGCCTATGCATTATTAGGTCCATATAGCAAGGTAAAACCAAAGCTGTCACATAGACGTATGATTCACGAATTTGAAAAAACTGAGGAAAAACCTCCTCCCCATCAATGATTTTCAAAACTGCAATCTCCATTTCATCAAATTCTACATAAATTTTCCTGTTTTAGCTCATGTTTTAGCTCCTTCATTTACCATCTCATTAGAAACAATTAGCAATACATACTACTTCATAATTGAAACTTCAAACCCAGCAAATTATCTGTCAGAGTGTCTATAGTTGTTCAAAAAATGAAAAATAGCAAAGGAAATATTTTGCGAGTGGGTTATATTCAGTTTATTATATGTAGAGAAATTACATATTCCTGAACAACAGAGAGACAACTAACCATGTATAAAGAGGATGGAGCAACCAACAGATGATATTATCATGAAGATACTAAAAGGCAAAACGAAGCACATATAACCATGAATCAAATTCTAAAATTATGTCGATACATAATTTAGTCATCTAATGAGGCTTATATTCATTTATGTTTTAAAACAAAAAGTTTTTTCAGGTTATAACTCCACCGACATAGGGATTCTCTGTTCCAAGGAGATGGAAATGTAGAAATTTTATTTCCAATATATGGTTGAGTGTAAAGTGCAAAAGCAATTTTTTTCGAGTTATAACTCCACCGACATAGGGATTTTCTGTTCCAAAGGAGATGGAAATGTAGAAATTTAATTTCCAATATATGGTTGAGTGTAAAGTGCAAAAGCAATACCTTTTCTTTTTGTGCATGTGTGTGGGCGTACGTGGAGATACACTATTATAACCATAATGGGGGCATATCAATTTTTGAGAATTTGCATAGACATTGGTGAGAAAAAGTGATGTAAATATTACATGGAAAGGATTAGTGCCCATGCTTTTAATTATATCTAAACATAGATAAAAAATTATGCATCTGTAAAAAAAATAACAAATAAGATCGGTAATGTAACAAAAATAACAAAAAAATTAATCGATCGGAGGAAAAAAAAAACCTGTGGAATACGGCCGGTGGAGCAGGCAGGGCAACGGGTGGGAGGGAGGGGCTTCGATCGGTGGGCCAGTAGGGAGAATGTGGTGGTCAGCTCGAGCAACGCACCGGAGATGAAGGAGGAGGGAGAGGGAGGAGGAAGAAAAGGGTTAGGGGCTTCGATCGGAGGAAAAAAATAATCGATTGATAATGTAACAAAAATAACAAAAAAATTAATCGATCAGAGGAAAAAAAAACCTGTGGGATACGACCGGTGGAGCAGGCAGGGCAACGGGTGGGAGGGAGGGGCTTCGATCGTTGGGCCGGTAGGGAGGAGGTGGTGGTTGGCTCGGGCAGCGCACCGGAGATGGAGGAGGAGGGAGAGGGAGGAGGAAGAAAAAGGTTAGGGGTGATGGCGGATGGATTGAATAAAAACTAGGGCTCGGGCGGGTAAAAGAGGGGAAGTCCGGCGATGCTTTCGACCGTCGGGAGTTGCCGACGTTTCATAAAAATCCGTCGACGCTTTTAAGCGTCGGCAATTAGGTGCATGCTTACCGACGCTTATAAGCGTCGCCACCCTTGTGAAACGTTGGGAAGGAAGCCCTAGGAGAGTTTCTGGATCTTCCCGGCGCTTCACCGAAGTATCGAGAGAAAACGGTCGGCTTATCCCTGTTTTACTATAGTGAATACAAAGGATAACATCATTTATCCCATCAGAAATAAGAACCTGTCTAGACTAAACCTACCAAAATTATACCTACCTGGTACAAAACCTGCTGTGCCACAAAAACAACAACCACTTTCTAAACCGGGGCTTAGGACTTTTAGATGCAATATCAAAAACAATTATGGCAAAGTATTATATCAGCTAGTGTAGTGACATCTAATATTCCTTTTCCTAAAAGAATACTTCAAGATAGCTCAAACAACAAAAGCTATAACATAAAGGAATATTGAAAAAAAGAATATATGATTAAAAATGGATAAAAATTAGGAACTATGGTTTGCTCATCTATCCTTCCTTGGTAGCACATGACTGAGCGATCCATTGACCATAAATTCTGTTATAATGGCTAGTATCCCTCCAGCTCCATTAGGAACAATCTCTATATTCCTTTTAATTGCAACTGCACTTTGGCTTCCATTTTGCATTCATTTTTTAAATTTAGAGGTGAAGTAAATTCATTTACCAAATGGTCAAATTCATAAGATGATAATAAAAAAATAGTCAAATTACTTAAACAATGCTTGAAGTATAGATACCCATAGTAATGAGCAACATTGAACTTATGTAGGATAATTAAACAATAGCATGATAGAATTCAACAACAAAAACACAGTAACTAACAAGTAATAATATAGTAACATTATATAAAAGCCAAGTAATCAAAGAATTTAAAGCACCATAAAATTGGTGTTAATAATTATAATTGCAAACAACATATTATCTCTAAAGCACGATGCGTAGATGTTTTTTGCTCAGTGACATCCTCTCCCCAAGGATCCCCGAACTGTGCCATACCAGAAGGTTCAGGTCATACTAAATTGGACTGGTGGCCAACTGGCATGGTTCGGTCTAAAAAATTGGTTCTTTGGTTTCAGAATAAAAAAATTTGTTAAATTTATCTGAACCGGTCTTGAATCGGCCTGAACCGTGCCAAACTGGTCGGTTCGATCGGTTTGGAATTGGTTCTGTCCGATTCAAAATCGGTGTGGACCGGTTTTTTTTCTTTTGACTACTGTGCACTTATGGTAGTGGGGCCTTTTTAAAGAAACTGAGATCCAAAGATCTCTCTATTGGTCCAAAGAGAGTAATGAAGGCTAAAAAAATTATTTTTTCCTGATTCAAGCCAATCAAATGCCAAATAATTTAAGAGAAATGTAGATTTAGTATTGATGTGGCAGGATCGATGACGTGGAACATTTGTCAGTTGCCAGGTCAGAGTATGCCGCCACGGTGGACACTGCCTCCCGGGCCCGCTTCCCGGGCCGGGCTCATTCGCCGGGCCGAGCTCCCTCAGGTAGCCGAGACCGCCCGCCAAGATTGGGCACCGCCCTCCACAGGTTGGATCCCGGGAGATCGGACCGCCCAGGCCTGGGCCGAGCAATCTCCCAGGTCGACTCCCTCGAAGTCGAGCTCCCCGGTCCGAGGTCGAACTCAGCCCTCCGACGCGTGGGGCACCTCCAAGGTCCAGTCCTCCAACCCGGGGCTGCGTGCCGTCCACTTCGGCCAAGCCAAGCCTCTCGATGTCGAGTTTCATGGACCAAAGTCGAGCCCGGCAAAGCCAAGTTTTGCGGTACAGCTCGGCAACCACCTCGGCCAGGGTGCCAACCGCCAAGGGTGACGGCAGGCCTCCTGAGGGCCGCGAGGCGGTGCCCCCCATGCCGCAATAACTCCCCGCCACTATCACTTGTGCCAGAAGAGTAGAAAGCTCGCTGACCAAGGCACAATGCCCTCCACCAACCGTCCGTACAGCCAGAAGAGAGGGGCCAGTCAGAGGGCACAAATCTCGAGGGTGGCGGCCCCCCGATCGAGGCACTGCCAAGTTTCCAGGAATGGGGTGACTGGAGAGAATGTCAGAATGCACGGAGGCTTTCCCCACCGAATGTCAGAAGAGACATCCTGTCCATGACACGGTACCCCGCCGTAGGCTCCGGCGGGGGGGGGGGAGCATCCTGAAACAGGTTCGATTAAAAAGAAACTACCGAGAGTAAGCCAACAACAAAAAAAAAAAAAGAAGAGAGATCACTCACACATAACGAGAGGAGAGGGGAGGCCGCACAGGAGGACTACTTCACCTCGGCCACAAACTCTCCCAGCTCGCCCTCACCTCCACTCACACCAAACTCATTCCTCCTAGCATGGAGTGAAAGTGATATGCCCTACAAGCCAATCTATGTTGTATCTCCCAAACCATTGTAATTAACAATTTTCTATATAAAGGCATTATTTTTCATCATACGCTGTGTTTATATTATATGATGAACCCCATAGATTAGGGCTATGATTTTAGGGTTATGATGAGATCATACCAGTGAGACCTAAAATCTTAAAACCTTAATCTAAAGTATTCCTAGTCAAAGGAACCCTGAGTAGGGGATCAGGATTTTTCTGGTAAGACTAGCACATCCCATGTATACTGAAAAGGGTGACTGCTCTCACAGTCACTTGTGTATGACACTAATACTGGGATGTGGGTGCTCATTGGAGAATGAGTTCACTGATATGATCTAACTTGAGAACATCTAATGGAGTCTTAGCTACATGTCAATAGAAGGTTCTCATAATGGGAGTGGTACAAGTAATCTTTTGACCTGAGACTGCCATAAGTACCTTATGTACATGAACCCATTCTTTGGTTCAATCCTAATCATGACACTGAGTCATGCACAGGATTGATACTGGGAATGGTGAATTGGATATGAAGGTAATGAGTAGGTCAACAAGGAATTGATCACTCTTAGTAAGAGGAGATTGCATCCAGCTAGTTAATAATCGGATGATGATTCAGGGAATCTTTGATCAAAGTAAAGATATTAGAGATGGTTTCTAATATCAAGATAATTGAATCATCGATATAAGATTGAGCTAGAAATAAATATAATATTGGATTTGACATATATCCATATCCATAGTTATATTTTTGGGTGCAGGCTGATCGAAAGTATTAATTATACGGTAACTCTCTACTGAAGGATAATTTTGGTATTTCACCAGAATTTTCATATCTTCCGGGTAGACATGACACGTTGCTAGACGTCAATCTTGTCTTGTGGGTTGATCAAATTCAAAGATCATTTATTAGGAAGAGTCCTAATTGATCAAATCGGGTAAGCCCGGTTTGACCTAAATCGATTAGAAAGAGTTCTAATCAAATTAGGTCAACTTGTATTCGAACCCACTGCTGGCTAGATGTGGAACCCAATGGGTCACACACTTAAGAGGATTGATCAAGAGTTTAATTTGGAATTAAATCATCTTTGCAGGATAACACTCTAGCAGGTGTAGCAAACCCTAGCTTCTATTCGAATCGGATTCGAATTAGGGTTCCGGATTGGTTCAAATTGGGTTCAAATTGGACCTAATTAGATCCTAATTGTGAAAATAGGATTATGGCTAACCCTATTGGCTAGCCATGTAACTAGGCTAGCCTTCCCACCCGCCCCCTTTGCTTTTCCATGCCAAATGCCAAGAGTCCATGCGCTTATGGACTCTTGGCACGCCATTTGGAAGAGTCCATGGCGCATGGACTCTTGGCATGCCCCGCTTAATTCTTCGATGAATTAAGATGCGGCGACCTCCTTTCTTAATGATTAGCGCACCATCTCTCCCCCCTTGGATGGGAATCCAATGGCTGATGGATTTTAAGAAAGAAGGAATGCGCTAACTCTTCCCGGGCGCGCGAAATAACATCTCTTCGGAGATGAAAAGTCGCGACCCCTTTCCTTTTAAAACACCACGGTTTTTCCTTTAAGAAAAGCCATGGGATTTAATCTGGAAGGCCGTGAGATGGGAGAATGGGGCGTGAGAAATAGGGAAGGGGCGTGAGACAAAGTGGAATGGTGTTTACGAAGAGTTGTGTTCTTTTGAGAAGACATCTCTCTGTAATCTATTTAAACAACAGAGGTCTCGGGTGTTTGACTAATGAACGACAGAGTTTATTTTTATTATCTTTTCTTTCCAGGAAATTGATTCTTCCTTAGTTTGTTTAGGACACAAAGAGTTTCCCTCTTACAGAGTTCTCTTCTCTGTTGAAACTCAAGTCCAAAACAAGAGATAGGAAGAATCTCTTGATCGGTAAAAGAAAAGAACTCCTACTCTGTTTCTATTTCCTTTACTTTAAGACATTAGTGTCTTAAATCCTTCTCCTCCTTCAAGACAAGAGTTTTATTCTTAGGACAAGGTCTTAAGAAAGGGAGAGGAAGAAGAAAGAAAGGAAGTAAGGAGCCCCTACCCTGAAGTTTTAAAGCCATAGTCCTCTTGAGTTCTAGGATAAGAATTCAAGTGAAGGAATTTCAAAGAAGCTTGCATCTTGATCAATCATCTTGTGGATCACCATTGGAGGGTGGACATTTGGATGCCTGGTGAATTCAATCAGCCCCTTCAACATCAAACTTTGTTGGAATTAGTGATTACAGGTTGGTACCCTAATTCTAACAATGTAAGTTTGTATGTTCATTATATGTTTTAATCCTGAATAAGGAGATTTTGGCTAAGGGATTATGGTGCCAATTTCATCATTTTTTGAAAATACACTTCGGCTGCGGTGCACCGGATTCCCAACATGGAGTCCATCAAGAGGGGCTCGATCAGGAGGACCTGTTCTCCTGGATCGTCACTGACTTAACCATCGGAGCGCCCCCGCCGGAATCCCTGGCCCGGGTCTCTAACGTTGTTTCTTGCAGGTCTTGAAGAACGAGGAGCTCCCAGGAAGATGGTAGGCGGTCTGACACCCTCGGAAGCTACGGGCCACGACGATCTTGGCAACAACATATTGGCGAATCAGGTAGGGGGCATCTGACCCGAAGGACTAACCGTTAGAAGGATCCCCTTGCTTCGAAGGGTCGACCCCGCCGTGAACAAGCCTATCCGGAAAATGGTGATCACGCGAGCGAGAGAAGCCTCCACCAGTTGCACGGGGGATTCCCTATTCCGAGGGGACCCGCATGATCCGGAAGTGGCACCGCCCGCTCTAATTCAACCACCTCCGGCGGAAGCCTAGCTGGCCGTGCTTGCCCAACAAATGCAAGTTCTCGCCACAGCAGTGCGCCAGCTCCAGCACCGGCAACAGTCCTTGGCTACTCACAACCAGCTAGGGACTCTCGTGGCACACGCTGCAACGCCTCGCGACAGTCTGCGCTCCTTCCAAGGAAGGTTGTCACAGCCGTGGGTCGCCACTGACCACCGGGGTAGCTATCAAACCCTGATGAAGAGACCACGAGTCAGGTCCGCCGACAGGGAGAGCCGCTCACCGAACCTCGAGTGGGGGGCATCTAAAACCTGCCAAGGCAGAAAAAGCAAGACTCCCCGTCGCGGACACCATACACCCGTGCCACGCCCTCCGTCTCCTTCGGCGGAGTCTACTGATGAAGTTGTCAGGTGCATGGCAGAGAGGCGCCTGGAGGAGCACGAGCACAAGTTGGCAGAATTCTCCCGCCGGTTTGCCAACATGCAGAGCCCCGCTGGCGAGCCGGCGGGCTATGACTCCCACCCCCAATTTTCCCGAGAAGTCCAAGTGGAGCCAATTCTGGACCGATTCCACATGCCGTAGGTGGACACCTACGACGGGACCTCTGATCCCATGGACCACCTCGAAAGCTACAAAGCCCTAATGAGGGTCTAGGGGACAACCGACGCGCTCCTCTGTGTTGCATTCCCCGCTACTCTTCGGAAGGCGGCCCGAGTGTGGTTTACCCGCCTCGAGCCAGAGAGCATCAGGAGCTTTGCTCAACTGGAGCAGAAGTTCGTGGTCCACTTCGATGCCCGTCGGAAGGTATCCAGAGTGGCAGATAGCCTTTTCAACATCAGGTAGCAGGACCGCGAATCCTTACGGGACTACGTGGCAAGCTTCAAGATCGCTACACTGGAAATTTACAACCTTGATGAGCCAGTCGCCATGCTGGCACTGAAGAGAGGGCTCAAGACCTCCCGCCTGACCTACTCCCTTGATAAAAAGCCCCCCAAGACTTACGCCGAGCTCCTTTTCCAAGCTCAGAAGTACATCCATGCTGAGGAGGCAGATCGTACGAGACGGGAGCTCGACGGGCAGCCACCGAAGAAGCTAGCCCCTGCCGAGACATCCGGAGCGCGGAAACCAGCACTTCCAGCTCAGAACTTCTGGCAGGGGCCGAGACCAAGGAGCGCCCCCATCCCTGAAGAGAGCTACACACCTTTCCTCGCCCCTAGGGCGAAGATCCTCATGGAGATCGAGGACGAGCCCTACCAAAGCGCCCACCCCCAATGAGGCATTCCACTGGCCATGACAAATCCAAATATTATCGTTATCACCGCGACCACGGCCACGACACCGAGGAATGCCGCAACCTCAAGAAGGAAATTGAGGAACTCATCAAGAGGGGCTACCTCGGGAGGTTCGTGGGGGGCAGATCCCAGGTGGAACCTCAGGCGCTGGTCGCTCTCCCACCAGTGCCGGTAGTCGATAACCAACCCGCCGAGAAGCCGGTGAGGATGATATGCTGGGGAACTGAGCGCACACCCAAGAAGGCTCGGGGGGCAGACTATTCTGAAAATGTACTCTCCTTTATGAGGGAGGGGGAAGACTGGGGGAAAAATATAAATAACGATACCGTGGTCGTCGAGATGACGATCACGAAGCATCCTGTAAAATGCATCATGGTTGATAGTGGGAGTTCCATCGATGTACTTTTCTACGATGCCTTCTCCAGGATGAATCTTTTCCCTACTCAAATCCAACCTGTCTACACCCTCTTGTCAAAGTCACAGGCGATTCTATAAGGGTCAAAGGAGAGATCACTCTCCCCGTCACCGCTGGAACTCTGCCTCGGCAAAGACCGTGATGATAACCTTTACCATTGTCAAGCTCCCCTCGGCCTACAACGTTATCCTTGGGCGGCCCGGGCTCAATCTGCTCGACACCGTCATCTCCACTAGGAGGCTACTTGTGTAGTTCCCAACTCCCTATGGTGTCGGAGAGATAAGAGGGGCGATCCAGCCAGTGCAGCACTGCTTCCAAGCCGTTCCAGGGGCTAGGGTCCCCGAGGACGACCCCAGGATGGATGACCTCGACCAAAGGGCTCAGGATCCCATGGGTGGTCCGGTTGAACGACTGTTGTCTTGCCCCCTCGGGGCCGACCAGGCGAGGACGGTGCAGATCGGGGCCCAGCTGCCAGACGAGAAGAGGGCCCACCTGCTAGAGTTCCTACGGACGAACGCGGATGTGTTTGCTTGGATGGCAATCGATATGCCGGGCATCCCCCCGACATCATCACCCACAAACTGAGCATCGATCGAAGTACTGGCCAGTTCGGCAGGAAAGGAGGAGTTTCGCCCCAGAGAGGCAGGCGGCCATCAACAAGGAGGTAAATAAGCTCCTTGCCGCCGGTTTCGTTCGTGAGATACGGTATCTGAGCTGGCTGGCGAATGTGGTGATGGTCAAGAAAAGCAACGGCAAGTGGAGGATCTGTATTGACTACACTGACCTCAACAAGGCATACCCGAAGGATAGCTTCCCCCTGCCAAAAATCGATCAGCTGGTGGATGCCATCTCATGGCACCGCTTGCTCTCATTCATGGATGCATTTTCTGGATACAACCAACTATGGATGCACTCGAAGGATGAGGAGCACACCGCCTTCATCACCGACCAAGGGACGTACTGCTATAGAATGATGCCCTTCGGTCTAAAAAATGCTGGGGCCACATACCAGCGTTTGGTCAATAGGGTATTTAAAGACCAAATCAGCAGAGACATGCAGGTGTACGTGGACGACATGCTGGTCATGAGCAAGCCGGGCTCGGACCATGTTGCCGACCTTGCTGAAGCATTTCATAACCTCCGAAAGCACCAAATGAAGCTCAACCCAGAAGTGCACCTTCGGGGAGGCGGCCGGGAGGTTCCTCGGCTTTATGGTCACTCAGAGAGGCATCGAAGCTATCTCGGAGAAGGTCCAGGCGATCATCGACATGGAACACCCTACATCCAAGAAGCATGTCCAGCGCCTGACGGGGCGGATCGCAGCCTTGAGCCAGTTCATCTCGAGGTCGGCCGATCGCTATCTCCCCTTCTTCAAGGCGCTGCGCAAGATGCACGACTTCACCTGGATGGAAGAGTATGAGACAGCCTTTGAAGAGCTGAAGGAATTCTTGGCTTCTCCCCCTCCACTCTCCCGACCGGAAGGAGGGGAAGAACTCCTGCTCTATCTGGCGATACCCCTGGAGCCGTCAGCTCGGTCCTCGTCTGTACAGATGCGGATGGATCCCAAAAGCCGGTGTACTATGCCAACAAAATTCTCCATGATGCGGAGATCAGGTATACTCACTCTGAGAAACTCATTTTTGTTCTAATAATGTCTGCTAAGCACCTCAGGCCCTACTTCCCAGTGCACCCCATTGCAGTTGTGACCGATCAGCCGTTGAGAACCATATGGAGTCGCCCCGAGACTTTCGGGAGGCTGGCCAAGTGGGTGCTGATGCTGAGCGAGTTTGATATCACTTATCGATCGAGGTCGTCACAAAAGGCCCAAGTCCTAGCTGGCTTCGTGGTCGAATGCACAGGGCCCGCCGAGGAGCCGGAGCAGACGACTCCGAAAGGTCAGATCGAGCCCGGACCATGGGAGGACCCCTGGTCCTCCATGTGGACGGCGCCTCCAATTCCGGCGGGAGTGGAGCGGGCCTTATCCTCGCCAATTCTGACGGAGTTGTGGCAGAGTGTAACCTCCGATTCAAGTTCACCACAACGAACGATCAGGCGGAGTATGAGGCACTCCTCGCGGGCCTAAGGGTATCCCGTGAGTTGGGCGTGCAGAGCCTGAAAGTCTTTACCGACTTCCAGTTGGTTGTTGGGCAAGTCTCAGGAGAATATGAGGCCAGAGATCTCCAGATGATGAGATACCTGGAGAAAGTCCGCTCAAGTATTGTAGGCTTCCACCGCTTCCATATCTTTCACATTCCTCATGGAGAGAACGCTCGTGCGGATGCACTGTCAAGGCTCGTGACCCTGCCAGACTCATCGCTAGAATGCACCTACATCGAGTACCTAGAAAATCCTAGCTATGAAAGCCCGGAGGAGGTGCAGCAAGTAACCTCCGAGCTGAGCTGGATGGACAAATACGTCAAGTTCATCATGGATGGCACCTTACCGGAGGACTGCAGGGAAGCCGGCCTCGTGAAAAAGAAGGCCTCCCAATTCGTTATGATGGAAGGCCAGCTTTATCGCCGATCTCACTCGTACCCACTTCTGAAGTGTCTCAAGCCCGCAGAGACGGCCTTCATGCTCCAGGAGATACACGAAGGCCTTTGCAGGAACCACGTGGGGGGAAGGACTCTAGCATACAAAGCCCTCTATCAAGGCTACTTTTGGGAGACTATGAGGGAGGATGCAGCCGCCTTCGTCAGGAAGTGTGACAAATGCCAACGCCATTCCCACATACAACGCTAGCCGGCGGCACCGATCTCTCAGCTTTCGTCCCCCTGGACTTTTGCCCAGTGGGGGATGGACATCCTGGGGCCATTCCCCACTGCGCCAGGGCAGCGAAAGTTCTTGCTGGTGGCGATCGACTACTTCACCAAGTGGGTCGAAGCTGAGACACTGGCCCGAATCATAGAGGCCAACGTTTGCCAGTTCTTCTGGAAGTCAGTCATCTGCCGCTTCAGGTTCCCCTACTGCATCATCACCGATAATGGATGGCAGTTTGACAACCAGGAATTCGAAGGGTTCTATGCCAAGCATGGCATCCAGCATCGGTTCGCCTCGGTGGCTCACCCCCAAACGAATGGGGATGCTGAAGTGACCAATAAGACCATCCTTCAGGGGCTCCGAACCAGGCTGGACCAAGCCAAAGGCAGATGGACAGAGAAGCTTCCAAGTGTCCTATGGGCCTACCATACAACACCCAGAACGGCGACGGGCGAAACACCTTTCAACCTCATCTTCGATGCCGAAGCGGTCGTCCTAGTCGAGCTCGGCGTATCCATATTGCGGGTGCAGCAGTACGACGAGACACAGAACTCGACACATCTTCTACTCAATTTAGACCTTTTGGAAGAGACGAGGGACAAAGCTCAACTCCGGATGGCGGCATATCGGCAGCGAGTGGCTCGGTACTACAACGCATTGGTCAGGCCAAAGAACTTTCGACTTGGTGACCTGGTGCTATGCTGAGCCGAGGCATCTCAACCCTGAGAGTGCGGTAAACTCTCGCTGAATTGGGAGGGTCCCTACAAGGTGGCTGAGGCCCTCCCGCACGACGCCTACTACCTCCAGGACTCGGACGGTGCTAGATTCCCTCGGACGTGGAATGCCTGTAACCTGAGGAGATACTACCAATGATGTAAGATCCCTTTGCAAGAGTAATAAAAACTTTCTTCCATGCAAATGACTCTTCGAGCCCAGCTCCAAGACATCCAAGCCCTGAGCCAAGTTCTCAGGCCATCAAGCCTGGAGCCAAGTCCTCTGGCCACCAGGTCTTCGAGCCCAGCTCCAAGACATCCAAGCCCTGAGCCAAGTTCTCAGGCCATCAAGCCCGGAGCCAAGTCCTCCGGTCACTAGGTCTTCGAGCCCAGCTCCAAGACATCCAAGCCCTGAGCCAAGTTCTCAGGCCATCAAGCCCGGAGCCAAGTCCTCCGACCACTAGGTCTTCGAGCCCAGCTCCAAGACATCCAAGCCCTGAGCCAAGTTCTTAGGCCATCAAGCCTGGAGCCAAGTCCTCCGGCCACCAGGTCTTTGAGCCAAGTTCTCAGGCCATCAAGCCCGGAGCCAAATCCTCCGGCCACCAGGTCTTCGAGCCCAGCTTCAAGACATCCAAGCCCTGAGCCAAGTTCTTAAGCCATCAAGCCCGGAGCCAAGTCCTCCAGCCACCAGGTCTTCGAGCCCAGCTCTAAGACATCCAGGTCTTCGAGCCCAGCTCCAAGACATCCAAGCCATCAAGCCCGGAGCCAAGTTCTCCGGCCACCAGGTGTTCGAGCCCAGCTCTAAGACATCCAGGTCTTCAAGCCAAGTTCTCAGGCCATCAAACCCGGAGCCAAGTCCTCCGGCCACCAGGTCTTCGAGCCAAGTTCTCAGGCCATCAAGCCTGGAGTCAGGTCCTCCGGCCACCAGGCCTTCGAGCCCAGCTCCAAGACATCCAAGCCCTGAGCTAAGCTCTCAGGCCATCAAGCTCGGAGCCAAGTCCTCCAGCTTCCAAGGTCTTCGAACCCGCAAAGACTTCCATACTCGAGCTCGAAGCCCGATTCCAAAGCAGAAAAGAAGGAAAAAATAGAAAGAGAAGAAAGGGGAGAGGAGAAGAACACACAAGTATTGGCAAATAAAGAACTCCATTCCATTTCATTTACAAAGGTATGTTCATGTACAAGTGTCCTCGAGTCCCCGACATGCCAGGCGACCCGAGTCAACATAACAAAAAGAAAAATACAAAACTCCTACCCTACTCCACCGGCGCCTTCCCCTGACGATGTCCAGCTGGCACCTTGCTCTCCTCTGCCTCCGCGCCCGGGGCCTGCTCCACGTTCGCCACCGTGGATGGAGTTGATTCGGATCCCACCGCCGCTGGAGCTGGCTCGATCGCTGCCACCTGCTGAGCTGGCCCGACCATCACGGTCGATGGGGTCGGCTCAGCTGACGATGCTTGCGCGACCGGCTCCACGACAGCAGCCTTCTCCCTCGCCGCCGCTGGTGCCGAAGTTGAAACCTTGGAACTCTTGGAGCCCGGAAGTCGAAGGGTGGCCAACCGCTCCTCCGAAAGAATGCCCTGCAGCTGGGTGCGGCAATACGCCAACCCCTTGTAGAAGGAATCCGTCGCCGCCTCCTTGAAGTCACGCAGGTATTCCAGGGAGGCCTTAAACATGGCCACCGCATCAGCCGCACCCTTTTCGAGGACCTCGGCTCTACGAGTTGCCTCCAAGGCCCTCTGCTCCACATCCACGGCTCACCGGGTGGCCTCGACCACCTCCTTCCTTGCAGCTTTTGCCCGACAGGAGGCCTCAACCGTCCCCCTCTCAGCTACCTCGACCGAGCTCGCGGTGGCGGAAGCCTTCACCTCTACATTTGTGGCTCTTTGCTCAGTGACCGCGATCTTCTTCTTGGTAGATGCATCCCGCTCCCTTGCTGCCTCTGACTCAGCCCGGAGCTCCTTCAACCGAGTCCTCTTCAAGTCGAGCTCATCCTGGAGCTCCCTCCTGGCCCGCTCGGCATTGGCAACCGCACCCGTGAGGCTCTTGACCTTCATATTGGCCTCCCAGGCCTCATCGTTCTTCCATCTTAGCTCGACCATCTGAGACTCGAACTCCATCTTCTGCTCTTTGTCCCTCCTGGCCCAGTTGCGGAAGAAATCCCGGATAAGGATGAGCTCCCTACCTTGCTATGACGGAAGACACGTTAGCCATGGCGGTTAGAGATGTGAAAAGAGAGAGTGGAACATAGTGAAGGAAGACTTACGGTGTACAGGTTGGAGAAGGACGCGCCAATAACATCGCCGATGAGCCTATCGCTCCCCTCCCACCGATCGCAGGACTGAACGGAGAAGTCCATCATCCGCTCTGCGAGTGGCGGGTCCTTCATCAACGAAACATTGGGCCCCAATTTGAAAGGAACCCAGCGGTAGTCCCTGTCTCTCTTCCCCGCAGTCGACGCGGACTCATCCTCGGTAGGGGAAGCTCCCGGGTTAGGCTGCGGGCTCGGTGCCACCTCGGACCGCATCGCTGATGCCGGCCGTGCGCCTCCCAGCTCCTCATCCTCCTCGACCTCGACGATCTCCGGAGGGGTTGTTACCATAGCCACGGCAGCAGCAGACCTAGCCCGGGCCACCACCTCGGGCTCAGGAGCCGGAGCCAGATCACGCTGCCTCGAGGGCTCCACGATGGCCTCTGCTGCCCTCTTTTGCCTCCGCTCGGCAACTGGCACCACTGGCTCGCTCGGCACCAGCCATGTGCCATCATCCGTGCGGGCCCTCTTTGGGGTGGGCTCACCAGTCTCCGCTGCTTGGCCACGCTCCTCGGTAAAGGAAAGAAGGTCGTCCATCGAGAACTTCATGTTTGCACCAAATAAGATATCGTCAGCCATAGACTCAAAAAGAGGAAAAAAGAGAAAAGTGAAAGGAGGAAAAGGAAGGTTGAGCCGAACTCACCCAACTCCCGTGTCGAGCCGACCCCAGCCTCGTGGAGATTCTGCTCCGACAGCAATTCCTCAAGCGGAGGGATCTTGGCGAAGCGAAGCTGCTCGTACAGCTCAAGGTCGGCTGCTTCAACCAAAGAAGTCCGGTTAGGGGATCGGTCTGGGTCACTCCAAACCTAGTCGACCCCCTTAACCGAGGCAAAAAAGTACATGTTCTTCCATCCCTTGATGGAAGAGGGTAGCTCGAACTTCATCCCTCTCAGGCGGGAGGAAAGAGACCACCACCCCTCCTCGGTGGGGTAGCGCTTCAGGGTGAAGAAAGCCCTGAACAGAGAAAAATGGACGACGATCCTGTGGAAGTGACACAGGACAATGAAACAAAAAATCGTCCTGATGGCATTTGAGACAAGCTGGGCATGAACAAGATGGTAATTGACCAAGATAGAAAAGAAAAATGGATGGAAAGGGAATCAGAGACCCCCAGCAAAGGTCTCCTCATAGAAAGCTATCCTACTAGGGCTGCTAGAGGTAACTCGCTCCCCCAGAAGAGGGATAGAGAGTCGGACTGAGTCTGGGATGTTGTACTCATCCCGGATGGTCGTGAGCTCCGCGGAAGTGATCACCGAGGCAATCCCCCCGAGACCCGACGATTGAGAAGGTTCAGGAACAGGAACGGGCGGGGGAGACGGGTGGGATGGAGGAATGGACTCGGGTTCCCTAATCGCTACGGGACTTGGACAGGATGCCTCCGACTGAACTCATACCGCGTCGCCTCCCTTTCCTCATTAGAGGAAGAAAGACTTTTCGGCCTGGAAGGCCCAGCCTTGGCTTGGCAAGAAGGATGAAAATCTGGACCAAAACGAGACATGGTGAAGGAAAAGGAAGAAGGTGAGGGGAGACCTAGGAGGATCCCTACTCGACCGACAGGAAGAGAAAGGAGACTGACCTGCTAAGGAACTGGAGAAACAGAAACCGTCGAGGGGAGAAGATGGAGGGAAAGCTTCGGCATGGCTGCAAGCACGAGAGATTTGAAAAAAGGTAAGTCTTGGAAAGGCTACCTTGTTCTTTAAAGTGACAGGCGCCCGACCGTACCATTACGGGTCCTCCACTGTAGGGCGCCCGCCACGTGTCGTCAATCAACGGGGCAGGTGCCTAATTTCGGCTACGGTCGTTTTGGATTCCGTGCCCGTAATAACTGCTCCTTGGGCATGGTCGCGTGGCGCCTCCGCACTGGCTCCGAGAACCGCCTTTCGAAGCACCGCCGATCACGGGCATTATTTCACCGGATCCTCACCTTTCCATGTCAACACCGCAATTACTCCCTTCGCCCCGAACGCCACGTGCTAACTGGCCTCGGGAGTGGGGGGCAAATGCTGTGGCAGGATCGCTAATGTGGAACACCTGTCAGTTGCTAGGTCAGAGTATGCTGCCACGGTGGACACTATCTCCCGGGCTCGCTTCCCGGGCCGGGCTCATTCGTCGGGCCGAGCTCCCTTAGGTAGCCGAGATCACCCCCCGAGATTGGGCACCGCCCTCCACAGGTCGGATCCCGGGAGATCGGACCGCCCAGGCCTGGGCCGAGCGATCTCCCAAGTCAACCCCCTCGAAGTCGAGCTCCCCGGTCCGAGGTCAAACTCAGCCCTCCAATGCGTGGGGCGCCTCCGAGGTCGAGTCCTCCAGCCCGGGGCCGCATGCCGTCTACTTCGGCCAAGCCAGGCCTCCCAACGTTGAGTTCCATGGACCGAAGTCGAGCCTGGCAAAGCCAAGTTCTACGGTCTAGCTCGTCAACCACCTCGGCCAGGGCACCAACCACCAAGGAAGCAGCGTCTCCCCTTCAAGGGCGATGGCGGGCCTCCCGAGGGCCGCGGGTGGTGCCCCCCATGCCGCAATAACTCCCCGACGCTGCCACTCACATCGGAAGACAAGAAAGCTCCCTGACCAAGGTGCCATGTCCTCCACCAACCGTCTGTACGGCCAGAAGAGAGGGGCCAGTCAGAAGGCACAAATTCCAAGGGCAGTGGCTCCTCGATTGAGGCACTACCAAGTTTCCAGGAATGGGGCGACCGAAGAGAATGTCAGAACGCACGGAAGCTTCCCCCACAGAATGTTAGAAGAGACGTCCTGTCCACGACACAGTACCCTGCCGCACGCTCCGACGGGATGGGAGTGTCCCAAAGCAGGTTCGGTTAAAAAGAAACTACTGAGGGTAAGCCAACAACAACACAAAAAAAAAGAGAGATCATTCACACATAACGAGATGAGAGGGGAGGCCGCACAGGAGGACTACTTCACCTCGGTCACAAACTCTCCCAGCTCGCCCTCACCTCCACTCACACTGCACTTATTCCTCCTAGCATGGAGTCCATCAGGAGGGGCTCGACCGGGAGGACCTATTCCACTGGATCGTCACTGACTTGACCGTCAAAGTGCCCCCGTCGGAATCCCCAGCCCGGGTCTCTAACATTGTTTCTTGCAGGTCTTGAAGAACGAGAAGCTCCCGGGAAGAGGGTAGGTGGTCCGACACCCCCGGAAGCTACGAGCCACGCCGATCTTGGCGGCAACAAGTATATGTAAAGCTTCCTTTCTTTCTTTCTTCCTTTCTTCTTCTTCCCTCTCTTTTTTTTTAAATACATGGAAATTAAGAAAAAATACTATCAAAATTTTTTTGAGGGGAATGATTTTAGAGTATGTTATAGATTTATGAAAGATCTATATAATGATACTAAAATCTTGATTTTTTATTAAGTATATAATTTTTAAAATTAAAAATTAATTTCAAATTAATTTTTTTTAAAATAAAATAATTAATTAAAAAAATTATAGATTATAGATTATTATTATATGGCTTGTAAGCTACTTTTACTATAAATTTTATATCGATTTATCCAAGTTTTGATGCATCTTATGAATAGTATTTTAGGTTTAATATTGGAGAAAAAGTAATCTTTAATGTATTTATAGTATCTTAAAAAATATATGTATCATCTATGATAGGATCTTATATAAATCTATGATCAAATTATTTTTTTATAATATTTTAATTTTTTATAATTTTTAAATCTTAAAATAGATAAATTATATATTTAAATAAAAAAATAAAAAATTAGGTTAATAAAGTACTAATTAATATATATAATTATTGAGCTTATGTATTTTTTAAATATTCAAAAATAGATCCATCGAGGAGGAAGAAGGATTCGATGCTTGACATTGATTGGTTGCATGGAAAAATGCTCTCGAGTTGGTATCACTGGAGGTGTAAATGGTGTAATGTAAAATTTAAAAATAATGGGGTAATGAGGTTGAAGCAGCACTTGGCTAGCGACTATTCTAATGTATCTGCATGCCGACAGTATCCATAAGAGGTCTGTCAGTTGATGAAAAAGTATTTTGCTGAGTTCAAAGCAAGAAAGGAAAGAACATCAAAAAAGAAGGTAGAGATGGATCATAGAGCCGTAGAACCACCTTCTTATTACTCTAGAGAGTAAGAGGGAGCATCTATTCCTTTTAATGAGGCACAGATGGAGGCAACCATTCAATCGAACTTGTATGAGCAGAGGCAGCTAGAGGAGATGGTCAGGTAGAGACAGTGATTTGGACTATCAACTTTTAAGTCAGGATCGAGATCTGCAAGTATTGTAAGAGAGTCTAAGACATAGTTTATGAGGACCTTCTTAATCAAAGAGCCCGTTAGGAATGGCACCGCTGTATTGCATCCATGTTCAGAATATTTGGTAGTAGAAGGAAGTTTTCTAAAAACAATCCAGCAGGAGCCATATACATGATGTCGATCCAAAAGCCTTTCCTAGCAAAGATTCTAAGCAACAAAGGATTGATGGCATACTGAAAAGGATAAAAAAAGGATATGTGGCCCATTGGATCCTGGTTTTATTTCAGTCATATTTCAGTGCACGTAGCAGATAATCCATATTATTGCTCTGCTATTTCATTTATGCAGGTGCTGGTGCAGGTATAGATCCTCCAGGATCAAGGGATATTTATGGTCAGCTTCTAGACAGCAATAAGAAGGAGCTAGAAAATTGGATTGCCTCCTATCAGAGCAAGTGACCCATATATGGATTGTCAATGATGTGTAATGGTTGGACTGGTCCTACTAGATGGAGCATCATCAACTTCTTGATTTATTATGATAGAAAAACTTTTTTCATAAATCTATTAATGCTTCAAATCAGGTGCACAATAGCAGTTATATCCTCAGATTAATGGAGGAGGTGATTGATCAGGTGCGAGAGCAGAATATTATATTGGTCATCATAAATAATGGATCACAATATAGAGCCGCGGGCAGCTCTTGATGTAGCGGCGACTGCATATTTTCTTAATCCCTTGTTTGCATATTGTATTGATATCATGTTGATGGATATTGAAAAAATTCGTAAAGTACAGAAGATAATTAATCTTTCTAGTTTCACTTTTTGCAGGTTATTATGGTAGCGGAGCAAGCAGGAAAAGCTTTTAGTCCCTATCGGAGAGATCGAAGCAACCTCCGTTATTACTAGAGCTCAGTGATGGGTGATCAGATGGCAACATATGTATTCGCCATCATCCATGTTGGAATATGGCTAAAGTGAAACTAGTTGGCAATTACCATTTCTATTTATTTTTTCTTGTTCTTATTTATTTAATTATTAATTCCTAATTGCTTTGACTGTAGATCTGGATATGATGTAGGATCTAGATCATGGATGCTGGGATCTCTTGAGCTTTTCTTTGATTTCTTCCCAAATGCATTGAACAAAGAGTTGATTGAAGATGATTCCATTTTTATGGATTGACTCCTTTCTAACCTTGTAGACTGTAAATATGAACGTGATCTTTCTGTTATACCATAACCACCACCTTTTCAAAGTGAGAGCGTCCAAATTGTGATATTTATTTTAATACTTCTTCATGTTGCACTAGTTTTATTGAGAGACTCATATAACCTCTTATAAATGAGCTGCCTCTAAATCATCTGAATCAACATAACCATCATTATTGTCTTATGTGAATATGTGATTGAGATGTCTGATGATCAAATGCTTCTCTTCAAGCTCTAGATACTATCTTCGCCTCCTTTTCTTTATACATATGCTATTTCATCATCACTTGAATTTCTGCAGGTATTTTTGGACACTTCTTGATGTCATTAAAGCTACCTACCAGTGTTGCTCAATTAGGTGACTCCACCTCTTTTATTTTTAAATCCATAAAAATTACATTTATATTGATATCGGTCCTTTCCTATTCTTTCAAAATACCATCCAATATCCGAATCCTTTTGTTGCATGATATTAAGCTCCTTCTAGTTTTAAAAAAATTATGAAATTACTAATTATGAGTACTTAAAAATTAGATTTAAGTTTCCTATACTATATCCATACTTTTTCAAATTTATTATAATTTTTAATAATCATTAATAACTTATATTTAATAATAATTTAAATTTTATTAATTTTTTTAAAAAAACTTGGAGATATATATTATGTATATTTATTATTTTCATTAATTTTTTAAATATTTTGAATAATTATTGAAGTAATAATCAAAATTTAGTTTATTATTTTGTGTAATTACTAGAATTCATTAAAAGTAAATAAATGTAATATTAAAATTTATATATTAAATAGAAGATATATTTAATATATTACTTAAATACATTAAATAATACGTTAAATTTACATATTATTTTATTAAATATAATATAATATAATTTATAAAATATAAAATATAAAATTATATTAATACATTATTAAAGTATTATAATATAATTAAATAAATTAAATTAAATATATTATGTAATTATTTTAATTTAATAAATTTAATAAATTAATATAATATATTTATATTATATTATAAATATTATATTTTATAATATAATATAATATTATCTTGAAGGGAAGCGGAAGGGAGAAGAGAGGGTAATTTGATAATGTAAATTATCTAGAAGGTGGTAATCTAGATTATAATCTCTTCTAAAAGATAATTTTGATTATTTTTTAAAAAATAATCCAGATTATCAAATAGAATAAATTATTTTTTATAAAATATACTAAATATAGTAATATTATGAGATTTTATTAAATTATCAATAATTTGGATGGATTGCTAGTAATGTAGATTACAAGTAATGTAGATTATTGTATTTGGTACATGAAAATCAAAATTTCAAAATTTCTAAATTAAATCTATATTTTTTATAAAAATATAATTTTAAATATTTTATATTATAAAATATATAAAAAATAAAAAAAATATTTTTATGTTAAATATTAAAAATTATTTTTATACAAAATATATTTAATATAAAAAATTATCTATTAAATAGATAACATATTTAATATATTATAAATAATATATTATATTTTATAACATAAAATATATTATATTATATTTAATATAATATAGTATATTAAATATAATGTAGTATATTTATATTAAATATATTTATACATAATATAAAAATATTATATTACATTAAATAATGTAACATACAATTAATTGTATGTTACATTATTTAATGTAATATAATATTTTTATATTATGTATAAATATATTTAATATAAATATACTACATTATATTTAATATACTATATTATATTAAATATAATATAATATATTTTATGTTATAAAATATAATATATTATTTATAATATATTATATTATATGAATATTATAATATTATATAATGTATTCTATAATTTTATATTTTATTATATTAAAAAATAAAATAAAATATAGTAATATAATGTAGTGTAATATAATATTATGTACTATAATATTATTATATTTATAGTATTAATATATTATATTATTATATAGTATACTACATTATATTTAATATATTATATTTTATTAGTTTAAATATAATACAATATATTTTATGTTATAAAGTATTATATATAATTTATATTATGTTATATTATATTAGTATTATAATATTAAATATATTATATAATTTTATATTTTATAATATTATAAAATAAAATAAAATATTTTAATTTAATATAGTATAATGTCAATATTTTTATTAGTATTGCATAATTTAATATAATGCATTATTATTATTATTATATTTTATTATATTTTTATAATGTTATATTATATATTATATTATATTATATTATAAGAGGAAAGGAAAAGGGGAAGATAATATTAATTAAAAAATTTTCTGAGGAGTGATAATCTAGATTACTATTTAAATTATAAAATAAATTATTATTTAAAAATATATCAAATATAATAATATAATAATATTTTATTAAATTATCAGATTATTTTTTAAAAAATAATTTAAATTATAAAATAAATTATTATTTAAAAATATATCAAATATAATAATATAATAATATTTTATTAAATTATCAGATTATTTTTTAAAAAATAATTTAAATTATAAAATAAATTATTATTTAAAAATATATCAAATATAATAATATAATAATATTTTATTAAATTATCAGCTATTTTGGTGTACTACGTGCTACCAAGACCGAAGGGCCGTGTGGGGGAGTTGGCGCGGTCCAACGGGCGGCGTTTATTTCACGGAAAAGATAAAGCCATCGCCCGAATGCGTACGGTAGCAGAAGGCTCGAAGCGGAAGCGTCGGATCGAGCCCTCTTTCTCCTCCCTCCCGGTTTACTCCTCGTCGGAAAATCCGACCGCCTCCTCCCTTCTCCTTCATCCTCCCTACCGGTTTGCTCATCGTCGGAAAATCCCTCTTCCCTCCTCTCTTTTCCCTTCTCCTTCCCGAGGATTCCTCCCTCTTTATCGAGTGCTCCTCTCTTCGTGGAATCGGAATCGAAGGGCGACGGCCGTGCTCCTCCCTCCCGGCGACGACGACGACGCCGACGCCGATGCATCAGCGGAAAAAGGCAAATAAAAAGGTCAGTACCCATTCTTTCTTCTTCCTCCCGGCGTCCACTCGGCCATTCGAAACCTAAAAGAAAAACAATTAGGGCTCGTGCCGACCGGGACGGCCGTACTGGCGCCTGATCCGGCCAGGATGAAGGCGGGATGGCCGGGACGAAGGCCGGAGGTGGGCTTTGCGAGTTCGCGGTCCAGCACCCGTCCCGGGTGCCGGAATTTCAAAGGGACGGGACGGCCGGGACTTAAATCCTTATTTTTTGAAACTGGCGTCTAATTCATCGTTAAATTGTACAATACTGCCTATAGCACAGTGTAGTTTTGGATATATTCTTATTTAATCTTCTTTCTTTCACTTAACTATGGAGATTATCATTTTTACTTTGGATTTCTTCTTTTACTTGAGGAAACATAATTTTCTTCCAGTAAAAAATTGAGGTTGGATCCGTAAAAGTAAAGGAAATTGATACTCTTTATTAGCAAGGAGAGGTTATGCTGAAGATGTAGGTTGAAGTCAAGTTGAGTGGGAATACAAATCTATAGAGATCATTGATCATTCAGATTTGCGGGGATGTCCTTCAAACTCCATGAATGGTACAACTATTTGGGATCTTATAGTGAACATGAAATTCCTTTGAGAAACACGTTGGATGCCTAATATCACCAGACCTAATAAAGTGATGTTGATTATGGTGGCTGAGATTGTTGAAGCGAGGGCTAATTTTTATTTATTATGATTTGAATTTGGTTGAATTGGAGTTAGATGGGGGAGGGCTTGAGGGAAGACTCTTTAAATTTTTTATTGTTAATACTGGATAAATGCTAATTTATTGTTAATACTGGATAAATGCTATTTGATCTGGCTACTAACCACTTATACGGCCCACCTCATCGTCTTAGCCAACTTAACCACCTCACTTGGGAGGCCAGAACTACTTTGAAGTTCATTGCAGCTATGTTCAAATTTCAAAAGATAGATTTGCTTTGGTTTTGGTTGAAATTTTAATGGTGACCGTCCAATATTATCTTGTCAATTCCACCTCTCTCTATAAGTGAACATTTCAATCAACAATTTTAATTATGGCACATTTTGATTGTTTAGAACAGTGTAGATCACTGTAATTTACTTCCATTTGCATAACAGCACCATCATATTTTTTGTTAGACAATCTGAGAGCCAGAGCTGGAAGAAAGAGAGAGAGAAGAAAGAAAATTGGCTAAGGAGTTGGGACATTCTCCGTTCTTAACCTCACCTCAGGTTCCTTTTTGGCCTTTCAAAGTGGAAAGATGCTGGAAAAGATTGGTTTGCCAGCCAAGCCATCAATGCGAGGCGGAAGTTGGGTGGTTGATGCAACCCATTGCCAGGGTTGTTCTTCTCAGTTCACATTTATCAATAGGAAGGTCTGCATCCTTCTTAATAACATTTATTTTATACCCATGTTCATTCTCTTCATTTGTATTGTTTTGATTATTTTTATTTATGAAGCATTTTCCGCTTAATAGAGTTCATTAAGAAGAATCCTAATATTTTACAATGCCATAGTTTTATTTACTGCATATGCATGATTATTCTTGTAATTTATTCTTGTTAATTGCATATGCTTATGGTGAAGGATTTTAAAAATTCGTTGTTTCTTCAGGATTCTATTTATTCCTTCACGCACTCTTGTAATACTTCTTGATTAATTGGGTAAGATGGTGATCATTCTATTTATAATTTAAGTTTATTAACCTTGTTGATGAACACAGAACAAAAAATGTAGGATTTCCATTACTATTGTAGGTAGATATACCCTGGTTATAATCACAATGATTAGTGTAATGGGCAGTATAATAAAGCAAAAAGGATTATCACCTGCTAGCTGGAGAGTCAGCTTCCTGGTGCCTGGTTTGCTTCATGTCACACATATAACTTGTTCTTTTTTCGGAAAATAAAAGTATCTTGGAGAAGGCAGCAACAATTTTTAATTTTGGTGATCACTTAACTGGATTCTAACTTTTTAAGAGACAAACAAGAAGTTGTCTGCGGCTGATAGGTTCTACACCTTCCCGATTCACTTTGATCTCAATAATGTTAACAGGTTTATGCATTGCCTTCAGTACTTCCTAGCAATTGTTTTGATTCACTCAGTTGTGATAGTTTGACCCACCAATAGTTTTGGGTTGAGAATGTGTTCACAGCAGAATATAAGATTCCATGTTGGTTTTCTGAGCTATCACTGTCAATATTGCCCTGAACTATTGATTTCCAGCTGTATATGCAAATTAATGCATGCTTGTCCCCATAGTCTATGATATATCTTGGAAAGAGATGAGCAAACATTCCTTGGCTGTTTGTTAACAGTTCCTTGCTTTAGGAACAATGAACAATTGAGCACTTGTCCTCACCCTGTTTGACAGTTATATAAAAAACATGAGCACATTATTTAGGTGAATACTGATTTAACTAGACAGTAACTTGGTACAGCTGTGTATTGGTTTTTTTTAGTTCTGATAGGACCAGCATTTTGTGAGCTTTCTTTTTGTGTTCATAGTATCACTAACTAAAATGAAGTCTAGAAACAAATATAATGGAATAAAATAGCAGCTTTCCTTTCAGGAATCCACCTAGAAAAAAATCTTATCCCAACATGGTGGTTGTTGAAAAGTGTGGACCTGTGCTTTCCTCTCAACATTCCCTAAGAGATTATCCAATACAACCTGTGTAAGTATATACTCAAGTCGATAATATCCTTGCAATACTCAGCGCGTTTAAATGCACATAATGACCTCTCCCCACCTTCTCTCCTTTTTTTCTTTCTTTTTTGTAGTAAGTAATGGGCCAAAAAATGCTGTTACATTGTATACAAACCAACTCCCTGAGAGTCAAACACAACAAGAGCTATGAAACCAGGTGGGAGACTAGAATCCCAAACCAAAAATTCATCAAATGTAGTTCCAAAATTGGCAACCCAATGGCAGGCCGGTTGCCTTCCCTAATAACATGGGAAATCTGAACATCCTGAGAATGTGGCAGAGACTCTATGAGATGCAATAAACAGGGATTATAGACATCTGCTACATCTTGCTATGGCCATGCAAAAACTGTGCTGGAATCTCCTTCTATCCATAATTTACTATCATGTAAGATTGTTATCACATGATAATATGTATTGATGCAGCAAACAGCCTGCAATAGGAACTGTCACCTAGCCAAAGGTTGACAACCAGATGCTAGAGCCAACTCCCCTCATCTTGAACCTCAAATTCAGCAGCAGCTGTATCTGGTCCTTTGTGACAGCCATCAAAATTGGTTTTGAGAAATCTTGGTGGAGGGGGTATCTAATGCACTAAGCAGGTTGAGGTGGTGATTGAGTGGAAGAGACTCCAGGAACCAGGACATCTGACTGGCAGTGCCCTTTCTAAGGAGCTAAAGAAGCTTTATGTAAAACCATGCTGAGAACTTGGCATGCTGAGGTCTGAACACCTTGGAATATCTCTTCATTCCTTGACTTCCATAAGTTCCGCAGTGTATAGGCTATGAATGGCGAGCCCTTCAACTTGTCTCACTCCATAGCAGTCAAGCATGGAGTTGTTATAATGGAAGATCAGATATTGTGCCTAAGTGATATGTTGAAACTGCTGTTTGAACGGAAGCCGATGTATGCCTTGGAAAGAAGGCACTCATAGCACATGTTGAAAATCCTCTAAATCTGCTTTGCTTTACCAAACATTCTGAATTCTCCAAACCCATGTTACTGAAGCAGTATTTGGCATGGCAGTCTAGTCCATATTAGCTATGTTGAAAACACGGTCACTTGAGGGGCTGCCTTAACATACCAAACCCAAGCTTTTGAGGGAGGCCTCAATATCTTATTTGACTCATGCACATGTTATCTGTGTGTATCGTTTTCTCTTTTTTTTTTTTTTCAATCACTGGGGCCCAGGCGAGGAGAGGGAGGGAGGGTGGGGGGTTATCCTGGAAACATGAGAAGCATAGAGGTGGTGGCGGAAGATGTTTTTTATCTTTTTTGTTGGGTGGGGCCTGGATGGTGGCTGCATGAAAACTTTAATTTTTGTAGAATTCTAGAACTCAAAGAGGAGACTGTATGGAAAGATATTAAGAAATTAAAGAACTACCTTTTTCACAGGAAGTGGGCTCAGGGTGCACTGAAGGGAGAAAAGAAAATTGTATGTTGTCTTCTATTTAAATTTGAAGGCATGTGGGTTCAAGGTGCAGCTTTATGCTTTGAGGTTGGCCTCAAAGCCTTTCCAATTATATATGAGTACATGGTTTATTATGTTAGTTTGGACACATATTTGTTGAATGACTCTTGTCATCTTGTAAATGGATGCTCCCTTATGCCTCCTCTTCACACCTGCCTTCTATATGCACCTAAATATTACATTTTTCAACTTGAAATATCGGTTTCAGTAGCTTTTGATTTAAAATTTATTCACCTTCATAAAATAAAATAAGATGTATGTTGACTAATGAATAGTTCTTCCTGCTCAGAAAGTGATGTTGAATTCTACATATTGCAAACTAGAGAGAAGAAAAGAGATATGGTCCTTTAGTCTTGTCTTTTCTCTCTGTGCTGTTATTTGCGATTCAAAAAAGAAAAACCTTTTTCTACTTGATATTAAAGTTGTCTGGATGTGTCTCAATCAGAATAATCATATAAATTTATTTCAGTGATCTATGTATATTTTTTCATATCATATATATAGAATTTCCTGAAGAACAAAAGCTTTTGTCCATACTGATGTTTGGTTTTCTTGTTATTAGCATCATTGTCGCAGATGTGGAGGCTTGTTCTGCAATAGTTGCACTCAGCAGAGAATGGTTTTACGTGGACAAGGTGACTCACCGGTTCGAATATGTGATCCTTGCAAAAAAATAGAGGAGGCGGCACGCTTTGAGTTGAGATATGGACACAAAAGTCGGGCTGCAAAAGGTCAATACTTTGTCGTACTTTTTCTAGTTGATTGCTCAGTCTTCATCTTTAGGCATTGTGAAACATAAATTTTTTTAGACAGCAGGGTTAGTCCTTCCTGTTTGTACAATTAAATCTTGTTTAGCAGGAACATAAGCGGGCATTAGTCTACCACCATCATTTTTATCATTCATGATTTATTAAAATTTCCTATTAATAACTTCCAAAAATTTGTTCTGTTTACGGGAAGTCATGGAGAATTTGTCAGTCAAACAGGTCAAGTGAAAGGGGATGGAACTTCTTTTCTTGGAAAATTGCTTTAGTTTGGAAGAATGATAGGCAGAGATTTTAATTTTTTATATGTACGTGACTGCTTTTGATAAAGTAGTGAGCATTTTGATGCAGCACTCCTGTTATATGTAATGAGTTAAGTAGGAGGGATTATTTTCTTTCTTTAGAATTTTGATGGGGGCATCTGCCTTCGGGCATGCCCAAAAAGACACAATTCCATTTTGATGACACAGACAATAAATGTTTCACCTTTAAGATAGCTACTGACTTGAAGTGGTTTACTTGATTATTTGGTAGATAAATAAAATGTAGGCTTAAATTATATCTTTCCATCATATGCTTTTTGGACAGGTAATCTGAAACATGCCTTAAGGCATGAGGAAGAAGTTCTAGGTCAGATTGTTGGAGCTGATGGAAAGCAGCATTTGTCATCTGGACAAGAATCACATGCTAATGCAATTTCTGATAATCAGAAGTTAGGGAGCAGTGCTTCCTGTTCGAGTTTGAATGAGTCTGCTACTCCAGTTAGGGAACTAGGTGTTATTAGGAGCACATCTGTTGAAGTGCACAATACTGCCCACCCTGACGTTGTGTCCGGTAGCCCAGAAGAATTGCGTCAGCAAGCTGTTGAGGAGAAGAAAATGTATAAGATCCTAAAAGCACAAGGAAAATCTGAGGAAGCACTTCAAGCCTTCAAACGTGGTAAAGAACTTGAGAGGCAGGCTGGGGCTTTAGAAATTGCAATAAGAAAGAGCCGTAGATTGGCTTCGAAAGCTTCAAATTTGAGCAGTGCGGCTGGCACCCAAAATACAGATGAAAGTGAAGAGTTGGGTGGTAAAAGAAAGTTACCATCACAAAGGAGTAATAAGGAAAAGGATGACCTTGCTGCTGAACTTAGAGAACTGGGATGGTCTGATGCTGATCTTCATGATGCATATAAAAAGCCTGCGAAGGTGAGTTTGGAGGGTGAACTGTCAAATCTTCTTGGAGAAATCACTCCAAAATCTTCTCAAGGTAGGAAAACTGGTGGCATGGATAAGTCTCAGATCACTGCTCACAAGAAAAAGGCTCTTTTGCTTAAGCGAGAAGGGAAGCTTGCTGAGGCAAAGGAAGAACTGAAGAAGGCTAAAATCTTAGAAAAACAACTAGAAGAGCAGGAGCTCTTGGGTGAGGATGAAGATTCTGATGATGACCTATCTGCTTTAATCCGCAGTATGGATGATGACAAACAAGATGATTTACTATTGGACCATGGACCTGACCCTGATAGAAACTTCAACCACTTTCCAGGTGTCATAGATGATCTTGCCATTGATGAGAATTTTGAAGTGACAGATGATGATATGAATGACCCAGAGCTAGCTGCCGCCTTGAAATCATTCGGCTGGAGTGAAGAGGGTGATCAAGCAACCAATCATGTCATGCAATCTGTTGCTGTGAACCAGGATGCATTGCAGAGCCAGGTGCTTGCCTTGAAGAGAGAGGCCCTCAGTCAAAAACGAGCAGGCTACACTGCAGAGGCAATGGAGCTGCTTAAGAAAGCTAAACTACTTGAGAGGGACCTGGAGAGTATGCAGTCTGATGCTGGAATCTTTACACCAGAACTGAAGCGGGAGACTTCAACCGCTCAAGTTTCTGGAGATCCATCTGTGGCGGTGACATCTGTTGAGGAAAGTATTACAGGAATAAGTAACTCATTTGTTAAATCTCCACCAAAAAGCAAATTAGCAATTCAGAAAGAGCTACTGGCTTTGAAAAAGAAGGCACTCACTTTAAGAAGGGAAGGGCGCTTGAATGAAGCAGAGGAAGAACTAAGGAAAGGAAAAATTCTTGAGCAAAAATTGGAAGAGATGGAAAATGCACCAAAAAGGCCTGTAGCCAAAGTGGGCAAGGAGAATTTGGAATCAACTCATATGCATGAGGGTGCTTCTGTAACCTTAGGTGTTGCAGAGGAAGGGTTGGATGCGGAGGTAACAGAACAAGACATGCATGATCCAGCCTTGCTGTCAGTTTTGAAGAATATGGGATGGAATGATGATGATGTTGAATCTGTTAGCATGACAGATAAACCCACTGAACAGATGAATGATGAATCTTCCCATGACAGTGTTCCTTCTGTAAAACCTTGGAAGGCAATGAGGACCAAGGCTGAAATTCAGAGGGACTTATTAGCCTTAAAAAGAAAAGCCTTGGCTTTGAGACGCCAAGGTAAAACTGAGGAGGCCGAGGAAGTGCTGGAGAAGGCAAAAGCCTTAGAAAATGAGATGGCAGAGATGGAAAACTTGCATAATGCCAAGTCTGTGCAGGTGGAGTCACATGTACTTGGAATTCTGGAAACACAAAAGACATCAGATAATCAGAAAGCTACTGGTGACGTACAAAATGCTGATGCAGATTTGTCTGTTGTTATGAATAATATGCCAAAGGATAAGGTGGTCCTGACACAGGATACATATGATCTCAATTCAAAAAAAATGAGTGAAGCTAGAAAACCTCTTCCACCTGGATCTGGTGGGAAAGTTCCTGAAACATCATGGCATGAGCTGCAGAAATTTGGAAGACCAGGTCTTCTAGCTGCAGAAAGTTCTATAGACCAGCCTTCAGACTTGCTTGATTTTCTCTCGGGCAACGAGGAAAAGATTTCACGGCCATCTTCTGGAGAATCAGCATGGGAAGAAACTTCAGGAGCCAATAGTTCCTCTCCTGCGATTGTTCTGGCCCAGCCACAAATTCAGATTATTAGTGCCAAAGAGGCCGTCGGTGAAACTGAAATCCTATCACATGGAGGCTCAACTCTTCATATGGCTCAGAAGACAGAGATAAATGTTGCTACCACAAATAATTCATTAGCACCTGAAGAAAGATTAGATCATGGGACTGGTGATCTTAAGGATGAAATTCTAGCTCGTAAAAGAAGGGCTCTTGCCCTAAAGAGAGATGGGAAGTTAGCAGAAGCCCGAGAAGAACTGAGGCAAGCGAAAATTTTAGAAAAGAGTCTAGAAGATGGTCAACAACGCAATGTGGGTAGTGCAACTGTTCTGGGTTCTACTTTCAACATTACTTCTGTCGTGCAAGAAAGCAAAACCAACCAATCAAAGAAACCTATTTCAGGCCGTGATCGCTTAAAAATACAGCAGGAGTCCCTCTCTCACAAGCGTAATGCTTTGAAACTGCGACGAGAAGGAAAGATGGAGGAATCAGAGGCTGAACTTGAACTAGCCAAGGCATTGGAGAACCAATTAGAAGAGTTGGATTCACAAAGTTCAAGCACGAGCACTTTTGCTGGCAAATTGGAAGCGGTGGATGATGCGGTGGTGGAGGACCTGCTTGATCCTCTACTCATGTCTGCCCTCAAATCAGTAGGGTGGCAAGATGCTGATTTTGGAGTGCAACCTTCGAGGAAAATAGAGTCTAAGCCAAAAGTTGAGAATGATGGAAATCCTCAAGCAGAGAAAGCTTATCTAGAAGAACAGATCAAAGCTGAGAAGCTTCGAGCGCTTAACTTGAAACGGGCAGGTAAGCAAACAGAGGCTTTGGTAGCCCTCCGCTCGGCCAAACGTCTTGAAAAGAAGCTTGCCTTATTAACTTAAACAGCACATGATAGAGCGGTGATACTTTAGGCATACTAAATGCATTTGGATGTGTTGCTACCTTTGATTTGATTGGACTCTGTCTGATCTTTCTCTCTCGCTCAAAATAATGTTGCTATCTTTGATGATAGCCAGAGTTGTAATTATGTAGAACTGTATCGCATGATGAAAAGTTCATTTGGAAGAGTTGATAAGACTTAAAAGATTGGTGCAACTAGGTTTAATTAGTGGTGTGCTCTTAGATTGAATTGTTAGAAAACTGGTTCCAAGGTCGTGGAAGCTCCCTAGCCACAAATACAACTTGAGGTGAAGCTTTATAGAATACTTGCATTTATATCCTGGATATCGGCATGATAAAATTCATTTGTAGCTGTTTGGGAACTATACTCCTGGTGCCAGTTTGGTCTGCCAGATAAACATTTTCTTCATCGTATTAAGGTGATCACTGGATCTTATGTGTTCTATTCCACTTCTAGCTCCAAACGTTTATGTATTTTCCCACATCTGATCTAGAGACCAGTCGACTTACCATGATATCAAGGTTTGTGCAGCAAGCATGGGTGGCGTTTGATGCAGCCCGGGTGGTTGTGTGCTGTTTAGGGAAGTTATATCAATCGAAGAGAACAATAAGAAAGTATGGTTTTGCATTCTGTTTAAGTCACTAGGATGCGCTTGTGGGATGCTTGATAACTATTAGCAACGTTGCGGTTACATCAAGATTGAGGAAGAGTTGGGGATGGGAGTATAAAATTGAGTTCATCTTCAAGAACCTGATCGAGAAGTGCATTGAATTGTTCATTAATATTGCTGAGGACAAGGACTACAAAGCCCTAAAGCATGCATCATCGACTTGATCAGATTTTTGGTTTTCCAATAAAAACCCTTCTGGAGAAGGAACTGATGAAGATATTTCCTTTCCTTCGGATCTCTATATTTAGTTTAGTTTATGACAAAACCCGACCAAAATTTACCAACCATCCAGTCATTTTGCAGCTTTTCTAAATTTGGATGCATATGCATCTTGGACAGGAAATCAGTTTGCTATGCCTGAGACTGTTCTATGGAACATCACCATGGTTAATTATGTTCAGGATCCATTCAAACCCAACTATGAGGGGGCAAGTCACTGGACACAATAGCTTTAATTGCATGTAGAGAAGTGCTAGAACCACCTATTGCACGTTGCTGTACTCATCAGTGATTTAAAAGATTCACCAACAGAGACTAAAAGTTACACTAGGGCTTATAAAGTGAGTCTCAATTTTCCTGGAACAATCACCCTTATTCATTGCCAATCACCAAAGAGAGGGAATCAAATGAACGTGATTTTTCGCTGACATTCAGTTGACCATGCAAACCCTGTTATTTACCCATGGAGTCTTACCATAGCATTAATTTGCTTCTATTAGCTCCAAGCAAAACTTGGTTATTATATCAAGAAAGATCATACTTGCAAATTTTTCATAGAACCTTAGAAAGAACTGAGCCAAAGTTATTTGACTATCTGGTCATAGCATAGCTTCTCAAACTTTGGACATATATGCACCTCTTGAAATCATCCATTTTTGCTGTCTTAACATTGTTAGAAGTTGAAGACCAGCCACAATAATATTCTGGCATCAATTCAGACCAAGTTGTTAGGCAGGGCAGCACTCATGCAGTAGACTACAGCTCAACAATTGCAGCTGGAGAGAATTGCTAACAACACCTGTCATTCTTTTCAGCATGTACACATGCACACCTGCCATGTGTAAGGAAAGAATCTAGAAGAGATGAGAGCTTAGATCTTCGGTGCTGCAATGACGATGCCACTTTCCTCAGCTAGTCTAATCTTTTGTGATGCACTATTCCGCATATATATCCCAAACAAGCATATCATCTCCTTGTTCTCTTTGTTTCTTCCTTCCTTTCTGTTTTCTTTTTCTTTGACCAAATAACGAGTTGCACAGCCTCTTTTCAAAGAGTAAAAACTGATCCATTTTCTTCAGTCACTTTGTTCTGCAGCCAAGTAGGAAGTGGGATGCCAGATGCCATGCCTGTCTACCATGCAAAAAATGAGGTTGCATGAAACTTGGCTTTGGAAGTGTGAACCGTGAACACTAATTTATGTGGCATTTGAAGTTTTCCTTGCTGCGGTCAGTTTCAGCATTAGACTGTAAACTATGTGGTCAAATATTATAAGAATGTAAACAAGTTTTGAGATTATTGTTGGTGATAGATGTATATGAACAATGGCTACCTAATTGACAAGACCGAATTTAGAGTTATACTCTATATCCTTAAGACAATTTCATTCTGCAATGGTGTTTATGGTTTTATGACGATTGTCTCCTAGGATACAACGGTCTTTTTCTGGTGAAAGCAGCACTACAATTCACCAGAAATTCGAACCAGGAATGCTTTTCTCTCTTTGTATACACTATAGCTATACTCTCTTTTCAGAGCATGCAAATGTCTAAGAGATTTATGATGCACTATAGCTATATTCTGTTATTCGGAGTATGCAAATGCTTAAGAGAAAGAAGGAAAAACTTTTTCCACGAAGTGGATGTTCAGAATTTGAGCCAAAAATACAAATATTGATATTGAAATTTAAATGAAACATAAATAAATAACAATTGAACATGTAAAATCCCTTTTTCCACGAAGAGGATGTTCAGAATTGCAAGAAATGCTCCGTGCCACGGCATGCCATGATATATAAGTTTTTGAGATTTTGACGTGCTTTCTTCCTGAAAACTCATAGCTTGAAATACATATTAGTATACAATATGCACTCAATGTTTTGTTATTCATCAAAATCACTGGGTGGAGCCAACATCTCCGAGCCTAGCTCCGAGACGCCAAGAGATCATGGGGCCACGTAGCTTCCATCAACGCCTCGAGCCTAGCTCCAAGGCGCCAAAGACCTGGACCAAGATCTCAGACAACCCCCTAGGCCCTTGCTTAGCTCCACGTCCAGGAAGGCCTCGAGCCTAGCTCCAAGGCAATCAAGCCCGGTAACCCCCTTCTCTGATCTCCCCACTCGAAAAGAAGACGAGAGGGGAAGGAAAGAAAGAGAATAAAGGGGGGAGCCCAGTAGCCCCCATCTCTGATCTACCCACTCAAAAAGAAGACGAGAGGGGAAGAAAAGAAAGAGAATAAAGTGGGGGTACAACCAGTATCCTCTCATATGATCTCCCCACTCTAAAAAAAAATAAAAAAACAAAAAAAAAAAAGAGAGAGAGAAGAAGAGTGGGGAAGGAAAGAAAGAGAGAACAAGAAAAAAATATAGCATCATCGAAGCTACCACTTTCGCAACTATCGTCCCCGAGCCCAGCTCCAGGACACCTTCTCAAGACCGGAGCTCAGACCTCCGGCCAAGAGAACTTCGAGCCAAGCAGCTCTCAGCAACCATCATCCCCGAGCCTAGCTCCAGGACACCTTCTCAAGACCGGAGCTCAGATCTCCGGCCAAGAGAACTTCGAGCCAAGCAGCTCTCAGCAATCATCGTTCCTGAGCCCAGCTCCAGGATACCTTCTCAAGACCGGAGCTCAGATCTCTGACCAAGAGAATCTTGAGCCGAGCAACTCTCAGCAATCATCGTCCCCGAGCCCAGCTCCAGGACATCTTCTCAAGACCGGAGCTCAGATATCCGGCCAAGAGAACTTCGAGCCAAGCAGCTCTTAACAATCATCGTCCCCGAGCCCAGCTCCAGGATACCTTCTCAAGACCGAAGCTCAGATCTCCGGCCAATAGAAATTCGAGCCGAGCAGCTCTCAGCAACTATCGTCCCCGAGCCCAGCATCAGGACGCCAACCCGAGACCGGGGCTCAGACCTCCAGTCAAAGGACCTCCGGGCCACATGGCCCTTAGTCAACAGCACCTTCGAGCCCAGCAGCTCTCAAGTGTCATCACTTAACCTCAAGCAAGGTGAAACCCTTCTCCCTGAGCTCCCCACACAAAAAAGAAAAGAAAGAGAAGGGAAGAACCAAGCAAAGAAGGCGGAGGATAAAGCAACTCAAGTTTCATTGATTAAGTACAAATTTCAAGTGTCTTCTGGGCCCCCGACATGCCGGGTGACCCCGAACAAGTACAAGAAACAAAAAGTACAAAGCAAGACGAGGAAGGAAGAGGTCATTCCATGCCAGCCGGCTTCTTTGTTGGCTCCTGAGGCCGAGAGCTCCCGCCATCAGAAGTCTCTGGCTGAGCCATTCTGACCTCGAAAGGGCCACCCTCAGCTGGTGTCGAAGGCTCTGAACCCGCGACTTCCTCGATGGCTTCCTCGTTAGCCTCCGCCTTTGAGGCCGAAGGGTACCTGAAGCAGCTACGGTTCTTGTTAGGGATAAGCAACTCGACCCGGCCGCGCAGGTACATAAAACCCTTGTAGAAGGAGTCCGACGCCATCTGTTGGATATCGGCAACGAACTCCTCCGAAGCCTTAAAGTTGGCGACGGCGTTCTCGGCACGTTTCGTGGCCTCAGTGGCCACCCTCTTCATTTCGGCGGCCTCCAGCCTAGCTGCGTTCGTCGAGTTGGCTGCCGTCTTCGCCGCCTTCTCAGCCGCGGCGAGTTTCTCCTTCGTGGTCGCCAGTTCCGCCTGGACGGCTTGGGCGATCTCCTTGTGCCGGTCGGCCTCGGTACTGTACCAATTCAATTTCTTCTCGACAGCGGAGAGGTCGTCGATCGCCTTCTTCGAACGGCTCTGCTCTAGATCGCAAGCCGTCGAGAGCCCTCTCACTCGCCCCTCAGCATCGGCGAGCTCTCTTTCGAGATCCTTGATCTTCAACTCAAGGGCCCCACTTGCCCCAACCTTCTCCTTTAGGTCGGCCTTCAAAGATTCGATCTCGGCGGCCTGTTGCCGCTCGAGACGCTCCCCGCTCTAGAAGTGGCCCCTAATGTAGAGGGCCTTAGCACCAATCTGCACCAAAAAAAAAATTGATGAATGAATGAAAATGAAATGAAAAATAAATGGAAGAGGCGAAAGAGCTCACCGAATACAACTGAGAAAATAAGATCTTGAAGACTTCAGCCACCTGCATCCCGGCCATCTCTTATCGGTCGCACGCTTGGATGGAGAAGTCCATCAAGCGTTTGGCAAGCTCGGGGCTCCAGAGGATCGAGTTCTCTGGCCCCATCCTAAAGGGGAGGTGGCGCCGCGCCTCCTCCCTCCGGCTCTCTCCATGAGCGGGCGGCCTTGCACCGTTGACCAAAGGACCTCGGGGGGCAGGCTAGGAAGATGGTGCCGGCACAGGTGGCACCTCTGTCGTGGCCCTGGATGTGGTCCGAGTCTCCTCACCTCTGGCATCGACGACTGGCAGACTCGGAGGATGGCAGGGCACGCAGCAGCAGCGATAGCGGCATCCCTCGCTCGGGCTACCACCTCGGGCTCTGCAACGGGGGCCTGCGGGGCAGACCTTGGTGCCGCAGGAGTTGCCCTCTCCACCGGCACAGGAGCAGCACGGGGCGCCTCTGAGCTCGGGCCAGCAGCGGCGGTCGAGCTTAGACCGATCACCACCGTGGGGGCGGCCGCATAAGCACTCTCACCCCTGGCCAGCCTGGAAGCAGGCTCCCCGGCCAGCCCGGTCGGTGGCCTCTTCTTGGTAATGGCCAAAAGATCATTCTTGGAGAAGATCATACCTGCATGCAAATTACGTAGAGGTCAGAACCTGTGGAGAACAACACAAGAAGTGCAAGAATGAAGGAAAAGAAAAAGGTTAGGTCGAACTCACCCGACCCATTCGTTGGGTCGACCCTGGAGTCGGCGAGGTTCTACTCAAACAACAGGACCTCGAGAGAAGGAATCTGCGTGGTGCGGAGCTGCTCGTAATCATCTCGGTCAGCCGCATCGACCGCATAATTTTGGTTGGGGGACTTGTCCGGATCGCTCCAGACCCAGTCAACCCCCTCGACCTCGACAAAGAAAAACTTACTCTTCCATCCCTTAATGGAAGAGGGAAGCTCAAACTTAATGCCCCTCGGGCGGGAAGACAAAGACCACCACCCATCCTCGGTTGGGTGGCACTTCAGGACAAAGAAAGCCCTGAACAAAGAGAATCCGGCCACGAACCCATGAAGATAACAAAGCACAATGAAGGAAAAAATGACCCTAATAGCGTTTGGCACCAGCTGCACCGGGACCAAACGATAATTGTCTAAGACTAACAGAAAGAAAGGATGGAAGGAAAAGCGGAGGCCTCCGGAGAAGGTCCCCTCATAGAAGGCAAGGTGGCCCAGGCCACTCGAAGTGACCCGTTCCACCGGATGAGGGATTGTGAGCCGGACAGAAGACGGGATGCTATAGACGTCCCGGACAATCCTGAGTTCCCCGGCGTTGATCGTTGAGGCGACCCCACCAAGACCTGCAGGCCGAACAGACTCGGAAGTAGGAACAGAAGAAGGAGGAGGCAAAGAAGGGCCAGATCCCGGTTCCCTAATGAGAACCGGACCAGGAGCACGCCTCCTACTGAGCTCAAAGCGAGCTACGTCTTCCTCCCCGCCGGAGGAAGAAGAGGAGGACGCCGGCCTTCGCTCGGAAGGACCGGCCTCGCATTGATCAGTAGAGGGGTGGAAGCCCTGACCAAAACGGGACATCCTCAAGGACAAAGGAAAGAAATAACTCAAAGCAAAAGACTAAAGAGGAAACTCAACTGAAAGGAGATTACAGACCCCGAGAAAGAACCCTATTTTAGTGGAGGAAGGAGGAAGAAGAAGAAGCTGACCTGTTGCCTTAGAAAAACTCGGGACGACTGGAAGGAGGAAGAAGCTTGGGCACGGCGGCAGCAAGCATGGAGAATTCAAAAGGAATGCATGGTTCGGGTAAGGCCCTCTTTTCATTTCGAAATGACCCAAGAGATTCGTACCGATTCAACCGCTCCACCAACGGATCTGTGCCACGTGCCTCCCATCGGTGAGGATGGCGTCCCGGCCGCTCTGCATTCTGCGCCAGCATTAACTGCCCCTCGGACGTGGCCACATAGCATCCCCGCATTGGCCTGCAGGGTCGGTCCCTGAAGCACCAGCAATCATAGCCATCATCATGCCAGATTTTTGCCTTTCCACGTCAGCACCGCAATTACTCCCTTCAACCCGAGCGCCGTGCACTAACGGTCTCAGGAGTGGGGGACAAATGATGTGGCAGGATTGCTGACGTGGAGAAGCCGGCAGGCGCCACACCAGGAGAAGACGCCACGTCGACTCTCTAGCTCAGACCCCACTACCGAGCTGAGCTGAGCTCCCTCAGAACAGCAAGTCGAGTTCAGTCCTCCGCTAGGTCGAGCTCATGAGCTCGACGCCTAGGTCAGAGCCGCCTTTCGCCCTCCAGAGCGAGACCCTCAGAGGTTAAAGCCCTGCGGTCAAGGTTGAGCCAAGAGCTCACCCGTCGATGTGGAGCCTCTCCGAGAGCGCCCTTCTAGATCGGGTCCACCTTCCGCCCTCCAGAGCGAGACCCTCGAAGGTTAGTGCCATGCAGTCGAGGTTAAGCCAAGAGCTCACCCCCCGATGTGGAGCCTCTCCGAGCGCGCACCCTCTGGACCGGGTCCATCTTCCGCCCTCCAGAGCGAGACCTTCGGAGGTTAGTGCCCTGCAGTCGAGGTCGAGCCAAGAGCTCACCCGCCGACGTGGAACCTCTCCGAGCACGCGCCCTCTGGACTGGGTCCGTCTTCCGCCCTCCAGAGCGAGACCCTCGGATGCTAGTGCCCTGCGGTTGAGGTCAAGCCAAGAGCTCACCCGCCAATGTGGAGCCTCTCCGAGAGCGCGCCCTCTAGATCAGGCCTGCAGTTCGCCCTCCACCACCCAGGCATCCCCGCGAGCTCAGAGCACCTAGGATGGAGCGAGCCTTGCCGTCCCAGCTCGGCCCTAGCCCGGACGAGGTCCTTACCAGCCGAGGACACCGGTGAGCCACCTGAGGACCATACCGGAGCTTCTCCCAGACCGTACTGACCGTCCGAAACTACCAGTTACACCAGAAAGGCAGGCAGTATGTTAATCGAGACGCTACGTTCCTCACCAACCACTCAAATCACCCAAGAAAGAAGGCCAACCAGGAGATTCGAATCCCGCGGGCGGCGGCCTGCCATTCGAGGCACCCCAAATTTTTCGGAATGAGGCAACCAAGAAGAGTGTCGGAGCGCCTGACAATGCACCCTATCACGATCAGGAAAGGCTCCCTGGAACACCGCCGCATGCGCCTGACAGCCCGGCGGGGATCCCGAGACAAGCACCGAATGGTAACCAAGTTTACAGCAAACCCGGAGGTAACACAACAACTCCAACAAACAAGCAAAAAAGAAGGGCAACCCCCACCAGCGAGGGGGGATGGCACCACCATCACCACCATCACCATCATTACCACCATCACCACCACCAGCACAAGCACAAGCTCGACCAAGAGGGTGAAGCGCCGCTACCACCACCGATGAAGGGAAACGAGGGGTACAAGGAGAGGCGGAGTAACAGAGCATCCCTCTGTCCCCTCTATCACTCTCCCCCTGCAACGTGTACACCTTCACGCACATTTTTACTCCTAGTACGGAGTCCATCAAGAGGGGCCGGACCAGGAGGATCTGTTCACCTGGATCGTCACTGACTTGATTGTCGGAGTGCTCCCGTCAGAAACCCCGGCCCGGGTCTTTAACCGTTGTCTCGCAGGTCCAGGAGAGGCGGAGGACCGTCGGGCGGTAGGCGTCCGCACCCGGCGCGGAGACCCGGGCACCGAGGATGCCGGGTAGCAGGAGGAGCGCACTCCGGCGTCGACAGCAGCTACGGGCCACGACGGTCTTGGCGGTAACACATATCATGTAGGTATGGTTTTGGCATACATACATTTGTCACATTCATTGATTTTGAATCCATTGGACAACATGACATTGTCAAATTTTATATGCCATTATTTAGGTACTTGTTTTAATCTATATAAGGATTTCATAAGTCTACACACCTTCTTTTCGTTTCCTGGACCCACAAACCCTTCAGGTTCCATATAAATTTCTTCATCTAATTCACCATTAAGGAAAGCTGTTTTTACATCCATTTGATGTATTTCAAGATTGTTAATGGCTGCAATAGCAATTAACATTCTTATGGATGTTATTTATTACAGGTGAATAAGTATCAAAGAAGTCTAGACCTTCCTTTTATTTAAAACCTTTAGCTACTAATCTAGCTTTATACTTATCAATTGATCCATCAGCCTTTAACTTCTTCTTGAAAATCCATTTACATCCCAAAGGCTTCATACCTGATGGTAAATCTATCAATTTCCAGGTATGATTATGTATGATGGACTCAATTTCGCTATTAATAGCTTCTTTCCAAAAGGGTGCTTCTGGTATAGACATTGCCTCTTTGAATGTCTAAGGTACATTTTCTATTATGTACGTAATGTAGTCAGGACCAAAAGATTTTGTAACTTTAGGTCTCTTACTACGTCTATGTTCATCTTCAGGATGTTTTTCCTGATGACTACTACTTGCCAAATTATTATAAGTTCTTTTATTTGAACTTGTACCAGATATTCCTTTATAAGGGAATATCTCTTCAAAAAATGATGCATTTCTTGATTCCATGATTGTATTTTCCTGTATATCAGATGTATCTGATTTATGTACAAGAAAGCGATATGTACTACTATTTTTTGCATAACCAATGAAAATACAATCAACCGTTTTAGATCCTATTTTAACCTTTTTGGGATCTGGAATAGCTACTTTAGCTAGACACCCCCACACTTTTAGGTAATTATAAGAAGGCTTTTTCCCTTTCTATAACTCATATGGAGTGATGTTCTTCTTCTTAAGAGGTATTTTGTTAAGAATATGATTAGCTGAGAGAATTGCTTCTTCCCATAAATTCTGTGGTATACCAGAATTTATCAACATGGCATTCATCATTTCTTTCAATGTTTGATTTTTGCATTTAGCAAGTCCATTAAATTGAGGTGAATAAGGAGCTGTAGTTTGATGAATAATGTCATGTTCTTGACAAAAGTCATTAAACGGTGCATCATATTCACCACCTCTATCATTTCTTATAGCCTTAATCTTTTTACCAAGCTGATTTTTAATCTCATTTTTATAACATTTAAACATATCTAAAGTCTCATCTTTAGACTTTAGTAGATACACATAACAGTAATTAGTTGAATCATCATTAAATGTTATAAAAATATTTTTTACCTCCTCTAAATTATACTGACTTCAAGTCACATAGATCACTATGGATCAGATCTAGAGGTTCAGTATTTCTTTCTACTGAATAAAATGGTATTTTGGCTAGTTTAACTTCAACACATATTTCACATTTGTAATGTAGATCGATTTTATGATTAGGTAACAATTCTAAATTCATTAATTTTCATAATGAATTAAAATTCACATGACCTAATCTATCATGCCATAGATAAGAGGAGTCAACCATATAAACAGAAGAAACATCTTTGTTCTTTTTAATGTTGCAATGTGCAGTCATTACATTCATCTTGAATAATACATTATTCAAGTAACCTCTATCCAGAAAGATCTCTCCTTTAGTAAGTACAAATTTATCAAACTCAAACACCATCCTAAATCCATGTATGCTTAGGTGGGAGCCTAATACCAAGTTCTTACGGATGTCAGGAACATGCAGTACATCGTTCAGTAGAAGCTCTTTGCCAGATGTCATCTTTAAAATAATGCGGCCAATTCCTTCTATCTTCGATGTAGCGGAGTTACCCATTAGCAAATTTCTATCTCTGATAGGAGTATATGATGAGAACATACTCTTATCAGAGCAGACATGTCGAGTAGCTCCAGTGTCAACATACCATTCATTTGGTTTATCAACCATGTTTGCTTCAAACACAACTGTTGACAACATCATCCCTAACACTTCATGGGATAGGGTATCTTCAGTAGTATTGACTTTCTTCTTTTCTTTTTCCTTGAAACGACAATCCTTGGATTTGTGGCCTATTTTATCACAAATGATGCACTTTCCTTTGAACTTCTTAGGATTGTCCTTCTTCTGTTTATAGCCTTCACCAGGAAACTTGCATTTTTTCTTGTTGACCTTTCCTTCCATAAGATTGACCTTAGGCTCAGCATGATGTCCTCCTGTCTTCTTAACATGTCTCTTGTTGTCTTCCTCAATCCTCAGGCGGACCATCAGATCTTCAAGTCCCATCTCCTTTCGCTTATGCTTCAAGTAGTTCTTGAAGTCTTTCCATGATGGAGGTAGCTTCTCAATTATAGCAGCTACCTGGAATGACTCACTCAGAGACATCCTTTCTACATATATCTTATGCAGTATGATCTGCAATTCTTGAACTTGTTCCAAGACGATCTTGTAATCTACCATCTTGTAGTCAAGAAACCTGCCGACCATAAATTTCTTATGGCCTGCATCCTCGGTTTTGTACTTCTTGTCCAAGGATGCCCACAGCCTTTTGCTGTGCTTATACTACTGTACACATTGTACAGAGTATTCTCTAATCCATTAAGGATGTAGTTTTTGCATAGGAAGTCTGAATGCTTCCATGCATCGACAGCAGCGACAATTTGCTTGTTGTTTTCTCCTTTTTTTAGGAATGATGGATCTTCGTTGAGAACTCTTACCATATTCAGAGTTATCAGATAGAATATCATCTTCTGTTGCCATCTCTTGAAGTCAATGCCGGCAAACTTCTCCGGCTTCTTGGCCTGAACTGGTGCAGCCATTGTTGCCATCACTTGAGCAGCACTTCAGTACGAAATTGTCTTAAGATTGTTTGTTTGTAGATGTATATGAATAATGGCTACCTAAGTGACAAGACCGAGTTTAGAGTTACACTCTATGTCCTTAAGAATATTTTGTCCCGCAATGGTGCTTATGGTTTTATGACGATTATCTTCCAGGATACAACGGTCTTTTTCTGGTGAAAGTAGCACTACAATTCATTAGAAATTCGAACCATGAATACTTTTCTCTCTTTGTATGCACTATAGCTATACTCTATTTTTAGAGTATACAAATGCCTAAGAGACTTACGATGCATTATAGCTATACTCTGTTATTCAGAGTATGCAAATGCCTAAGAGAAAGAAGGAAAAACTGGATTGAATGGAATGAAATGAATGAGGAATGGGAACCTATTTATAGCCTTAAGGTGCCCCTTGGAAGCAACCTTCTAATTTCATCGAAGGGAGTTTCCGATATCGTTTCGTAGTGAGATATGCATACGTTTCTTCAATCGCGATCGGACGGCATGATATACTGATTCATACCGTGATCTAGAGATCACGCGATCAGCATGCTTCTCAATGCATCGTTTCATGACCCGATGGCACCCCTGATCTCAGAAGAGACGTTGATCCATTAATAGATGCGTGATTACGTCTCCGGATGCATGATCCGTTGTTTCATGATTCTGAAATCCCGTCATCTGAGTCAGCTCGAATTTCTCGAGTCGGCTCCTTGTTACAGAGAGCGCCCTGGTCGAGTCGGCTCGATTCCCTCGAGTCGACTCGTCCAGACCGCATGATACGGCTCTGTGAATCCGAGCCAGCTCGACCCTGGTCTAGTCGACTTGTTCAGACTGCATGATACGGTTCTGTGGATCCGAGCCAGCTCGACCCTGATCGAGTCGACTCGTCCAGACCGTGTATTCCCGTTCTGTGGATCCAAGTCGACTCGCCTTAGAACGGAGTCGGCTCGAACCACTCGAGTCGACTCTCCTCCCTGCAACCCTGGTGTGGTGCTAATCAATCTCGACCATCTGATCAGGAAAATTTTAAAGGCTCCTCAAGCTCCTCGCGACGATGCGTACATGCAAAGTGCACCTACAAAGCGCCCATTGCGTCCTTGTCGTCCGTCGCACTCGCCCGTCGCACACGCGCATGCGGGTGATGTCATCCTCAAGCTCTCACTACAAAGCGCCCATTGCGTCCTTGTTGCCCGTCGCACACGCGCATGCGGGTGATGTCACCCTCAAGCTCTCTACTTATGGTGAGCCTAGAAGTAAGAGCTTGGAAAAAGATTTTCTTATAAAGAGGTTTCTCTTTTTCCAATATTTCCATGTGGGACTAAAAATTTTCATCCCACAGGATAGTTTCTCATCCCAAAGGATAGTTTAGAAATAAAAAATTTTTATTCACTTTTTTCAACAATTACCGTTAATATTGCTCTTTGGAAAACATTTTTATTAAAATTTGTGGTATAGTTTTTTTTGGAAGATCCTTGGAGCGATAGGACAGCCTCTTTTCAGAATTGGTGCTAAATATAAACATGACAAGCAATTCGAAAACCATAATTGAATTTCTGATACCACTCGCTAGAAGGAGATGATGAAATTACCGATAAAAACATCATATAATCAGCCATTAGAGTTGTGTCGTCTATTCGAGAAAACAGTGTCGCTACAAAGGATTTACTTCCATTCATCACAAGCGACGTTTCGAGCAGGATGTGAAAGATCGGTGCTCTCCCATACCGACAGCTCATCAGCCACCGGAATTGTGTCGTTTACTCATAAAATGTTTGTCGTATGATAAATTTGCTTCCACTCCCTGCAACGGACGTTTCGAGTAGGTCATGAAAGATTGACCGTCACGAATTTGCTTGGATTAACTTTCGAATAGTATGCTTCTCAGAGCCAAGACTATTTGAACACTAAAAGAGAGAGAGAAATGCATCCTCAGTGGAAGGCGAAGACACCGTCTAAGAAGAATCCCAAGGCAAGCAGGGCAATTGCTTTACTCCGGATCCTTTCGATAGAGTTTGGAAAGAACATTGTCAAAAGTTCCAAATTACCATCTCATTCCGTAGCTTCTCAAAATTTGGACATGCATACAACTCCTAAACGATCCATTTTTGCTGGCACGAATCCGTTAGATATTGATCCCTACCCATGGTTTCATTTAGTATGCATTCAAATCAAAGTTTTAGACAGGGCAATATCCCTGCCATGACTCTCCATCTCCGAACGCAGTCGAAGAGAAGTCCTCGCAACACCTGTCACACGTACACACCCGCCCCACCCACGTGTAAGTAAACCAACCAGAAATAGTCGAGAGCTTAGACCTTCGGTGCTGCAACGACACTCTCATCTCTCAGCAAATCCGACCATTTCTTACTGGTCAAGAGAACGCCTCGATTCGGCTAAAAAAATGTCTCGATTCAATCTAAAAAAAAAGCTCAGTCATAGTAGATCCAGGCCCATAGAAGACCCAGGCCGTATAAAGGTTGGCCGCAGGCCAGCACATGATCAACTTAGGTGCACACGAAGCATGGCCCAAGCACATGTGAGAGTTTTGCCCTGACATGGTTCACCACGATCCAAGATTTGGTGCGCTCCACAACAGGAGTTGCACGTAAAGCTGGAACTGAGCCGGTCAAAAGCTCATTGCCTGGAAATGGACTGGGCTAGTTCAATAAACTTCGGGCCAAAGCTCATTGCCTGAAAATGAACTGGGCCAGCTCAATAAATTTCGGGCCGGCCTGAAATTGATTCAGACTTCGGATCAAATTTTAAGCATATCGGACTAGACTTCGGGTTGTAAAATAGAGTCCATTTAATTTTTAGACCAAAGAATGCCCGGATTTGGTCCGAAAATTCTTAAAATATGGTCCAAAACCTGATCTAATTTTGGATCGGGCCGGCATAATAGGCTTTGGGCTGGCCCGGTTCCAACCCTAATTGCACGGTGCACTGGGTGAAATCTAGTCTATTATCATGATTCAGGCATGCGATTTGCATAGTCGGATGGTGGCATACATTCCTCGATGCGATCAAACAGCTTGGAGAAGTTTCCGACTCCGATTGAGATGGATATGTGCGATTTGCAACACAATGAATGCCGATCAGATGGTTAGAGCAGTTCTAGGATCAAACGCGAGTTGGGAAGAAAACATAAATCCTTTTTTAATATGGTTTGGACCACTAACTGGTATCAGAGTCCCGAATTATCGAGGTTGTCCATTGTTATGATATCCCGATTTTATTTCAATTAATTATTTATTCTTCTATTTTATTTTATTGATCGCATCAGCCGATAAAAGGAGTCTTCGGTTTTGTGGTACTGTCTTCTCATTATTAACCCTAAGTCTTCGGCTTCGTATCATTATCTCAACCCGAAGACCAAGCCTAATATTTATGACATTATGTTCATTCTGGAAGATGTCTAACTCCAGGTCTTCGGCTTCGTATCGTTATCTCAACCCGAAGACTATGCTCAATATTTATGGCTTTATGTCCACTCCGGGTCTTCGGCTTCATATTATTGTCTTAATCCAAAGACCATACCTAACTCTCTGGGGAGCAAGCTTTGTTTACTGTCTTCGGCTTCGTGCATCCATCTTGATCCGAAGACTTGACCTCCCAGGCAAATGTTTTCGGCTTTATTTTTCCAACATAATCCGAAGACTGTAAGTATTTATTTTTGTTATGTTCAAAAGAATCCAAAGTGCTAACATTCCCTTCAGGAGCACTACTGAAGAGAATATATAGTTCACTTCGGATTCACCCTTAAAAGAAAGAGGGCTCTGGAGCAGGTGGGTTTCTTGAACAAACAGTTAATCTGTTTGAGTTGTTATAACCACCCACATAATCCGAAGCTTCAACAAACCCCGAGTGTAACGGCTTTTCCGACAACCGCTACTTACAGTTATGAAATGGTTACATCCGTCAACCTCCACAACCGTGAGTAGTTACGTTGGAGCCTATAAATACTGGTAAGAGGGGATACTTAGGGGACTTTTTGGACGGGCATTTTCTTGATTCTTTCTTTTTCTTCTTGCTCTTGAAACTCTCTATTCTGCTGTTGCCTGGGCTCTCTCTGACTTAGGCATCGGAGTGTCCCCCGCTGGAAAACCTCCGGACAGGGACTTCTTGCAGGCACCGATCACCGGCGATCCAGTGGAAGAACCACTCCATCCAGTCTATTTGGTCCAGCATCAACAGATTGGCACGCCGGGTAGGAGAAGAAATTTGATTCTTCTATCTTGAAGGAGATTTCTACTGTGCGAGAATGGTGAAAGGGAGAGGTAAGAATGTTTCCACGAGCTAGGAGCAACAGGCCCCTCCGTCAAATGGACCTCTGGTCAATTTTTGTCCGGCGGTTCAGGGATCATCACCTCCCATGATCTTAGTGGAGAAATAACAGTTTGAGAGTCTGGTGAATAAGGTAGAAGCCTTGACGGTGCTGGTGCAGCACTTGCACGAAGCCGTAGCTCAGAAACAAGGCCCTCCCTCTGTTCCACAAGCTGATGGTCCACCTGAGAAGGAGCGAGATCAACACCGAGAGATCACCCCCAGCTTCTCACAGATTCGGTCATCTCATGGCCGCCGCATCTCTCTGCCAGATCGACAGGCAGAGGGTCATGCTGAAAGAAAGAGGGTCCAGCGGTCTCCCTCTATTTCTTGAAGGAGTTATGTGCCAGAAAATTCAAGGCAGAAGGAGATCAATCAAGAAGTGCAGGAGAAATTCAAGGCTATGCAAGCACAAATAGCAAGAATTTCAGATTTGAGAAAAAATGATGAGATTGTGACCTTCAACTCTCAACCCCCTTATTTCGATGACATCATGGATGAAATTATCCTAAGGCACTTCAAGATCCCACAATTGGAGGCCTATGATGGAACTTCGGACCCCCTCAACCATCTGGGGAGTTACAAGGCACACATGATGGTGCAGGGAGCAACTGATGCTCTCTACTGCATTACATTTCCTGCTACCTTGAAGAAATCCGCCCGAATGTGGTATTCAAGCTTGCCTCCAAACTCGATTCATTCTTTTGCTGAGTTAGAGCGACAATTCGTCTCGCACTTCAGGACATGCCAGAAGATGACACATAACACAGATAGTTTATTTCTTCTTCAACAACAAGAAGGGAAAAGTTTGAAAGGTTTCGTCCACCGTTTCAATTCAGCTACTTTGGAAATACCTAACTTGAATGAGCATGTGGCCATGTCTGCCTTAAAGAAAGGCTTAAAATCGTCCAGGTTCACTTTTTCCCTGGATAAAAGATTCCCAACTAGCTATGCCGAACTGCTGACAAGAGCTCAGAAGTATGCTGCCGCTGAGGAGTAAGCGGCAAGCTGAAGACTGGCAGAGGGGAGACCCCATCCCAAAAAGAAGAGCACCAGAGAACTAAATACGCCGACATCCTCTAACAACGCTTCGGCTTCCAGGCGCAGTCCCAGGCCTCAACAACAGAACAGCCGGTTCGATGCCTAAACGCCTCTCAACTTACCCACGGAAAAGATTCTGCTGGAGATAGAGAAAGAGAAATATTTCCAGAGGCCACGTCCCCTGAAGATGCCAGCGAAAGCTAGGGACAAAAGTAAGTACTGCCGGTATCATCGAGACCATGGCCACAATACTGAAGAATGCTTCCAGCTTCGGGATGCCATTGAGGATTTAATAAAAAGAGGATATCTGAGAAAATATGTCAACCGCCCAGAGTCTCATGCCGAAGCAACTGCCCTCCCAAGAATATCCGAAGAAGCCGATTTGCCTCACCAGAAACCAACCGGAGGAGATGTTGGGATGCTTCATCGATCTTCGACATGGAATGAAGAAGCCGAAGAGAATGCGCCAAAGAGGCTCAAAGGAAAGAACTCTATTACTTTTACTGATGAAGACATTCAAGATGTACAGCTTCCGCATGATGACCCTATAGTGGTCTCGGCAGTAATTGCAAAATTTGATGTAAAAAGAATACTAATTGATAATGGAAGCTCAGTTGACGTGTTGCTTTATGATGCTTTTCTTCGGATGAGATTGCCTGGACATGAATTACGAAGATCCCTCATTCCAATAACTGGTTTTGGTGGAAATCAGGTTCCGGTTGAAGGCGAAATGGTCTTGCCCATGACCTTTGGGTCCGAACCATTTCAAAGAACCCTTCCAATCAATTTTATTGTGGCCAGAACATCTTCATCTTATAATGCAATCTTGGGGTGTCCGGCATTGAATAAATTCAGGGACATAGTCTCGACCTACCATCTGTTGGTCCGTTTTCCTACCATGACAGGCATAGGAGAAGCGAGGGGGGATCAAAGGATCGCTCGCCAATGTCTCATGATTCAGGATAAACAAACATCCAAATCCGTGGCACTTGACCAGCTCGATCTAAGGGATGAATCCGAAGATTCTGGAGAGCCATTGGAAAAGACACTCCCTGTACCGTTATCCGAAGACGAGCCAACTAAGCTTATGCAAATTGGCAATTTGCTCGATGAGGAGTCAAAGGTAAGGTTGATTTCCTTTCTTCGTGATAATGCTGACATTTTTGCTTGGACAGCTTCAGACATGCCTGGAATCCCGCCTAAAGTGATTACTCATCGCTTGGAGGTATTCTCCAATTATAAGCCAGTACGACAGAAGAAGAGAAATTTTGCTCCAAAAAGGTAAAAGGCAATTGATGAAGAGGTTAACAAACTCCTTGAAGCAAACTTCATAAGAGAGGTTCAATATCCGAAGTGGCTAGCAAGTGTAGTCATAGTGAAGAAATCAAACAGCAAGTGGAGGATTTGTATAGATTATACGGATCTCAACAAAGCATGCCCAAAGGATAGTTTTCCTTTGTCGAAGATTGATCAGTTGGTTAACGCTACGGTTGGTCATCAAATGCTGAGTTTTATGGATGTCTTTTCAGGCTATAATCAGATCCGAATGGATCCTAAAGATGAAGAAAAGACTGCTTTCATTACAGAGAAAGGACTCTACTGTTACAAGATGATGCCGTTTGGATTAAAGAATGCTGGAGCAACTTTCCAAAGGCTCATCAACAAAGTCTTCAAAAACTAGATTGGAAGAAACATGGAAGCTTATGTAGATGATATGATTGTAAAGAGTCTGCATAAGTCTGATCACATCACAGATCTGAAGGAATCCTTCGACGCTCTCAGACATCATCGGATGAGGTTGAACCCAACCAAATGCATTTTTGGAGTAACCTCTGGAAAATCTCTAGGATACTTGGTTACCAAGCGAGGAATAGAGGCTAATCCAGAAAAAATACAAGCTCTTCGGACCATGAGACAACCTACTTGCAAGAAAGAAGTGCAAAAGTTAACTGGGAGGATAGCCTCTTTGAGCCATTTCATTTCCCGCTCTGCAGAAAGGTGTTTACCCTTCTTCAAGGCTCTTCATCAAGCTCAAAATTTTGAATGGACAGAAGACTGCCGAATTGCTTTTGACAAGCTAAAGGGATATTTGGAAAACCCACCATTGCTCTCTAAACCCCATGAAGGAGAAACGTTTTATCTATATTTGTTAGCCACAGATGAAGCGGTCAGTTCGGTTCTGATACGAAAAGATGGCAATCTTTCACAGAAACCGATTTATTACATTAGCAAGGTGTTACACGAAGCTGAAGTTCGATATCCTAGAGTACAAAAGATCATTTTCTCTCTAGTGGTTGCGGCGAAACGGCTTTGGCCTTATTTCCAAGCCCACTCCATTATGGTTCTGACGGACCAACCCTTAAAAGGCATACTTCGTTGTCCTGATGCTTCAGGGAGAATTGCTAAGTGGGCTATTAAATTAGGAGAATTCGATATTGAATATCAACCCAAATCATCAATGCAAACACAAATTTTGGCTGATTTTATAGCTGAGTGCACATGGGGATCTGAAGAGGACCAATCAAAGGCCGAAGAGGAAAAAGCCAAAGATGTTCCAGAGTTTATTTGGATGTTGTATGTTGACGGTGCTTCAAACGCCAATGGATGCGGTGCAGGTTTAATTCTTGCTGGACCCAATGGGCAGGTCATTGAATATGCTCTTCGATTTTCTTTTTAGGCATTAAACAATCAAGCAGAATATGAAGCACTCATTGCTGGACTTAGAATCTCCCAGAAGTTGGAGATCAAAAGGATCAAAGTTTTTTCTGATTCGCAGCTGGTAGTAAATCAAGTAAAAGGTGATTTCGAAGCTCAAAATCCAAGTATGATCCAATATCTAGAAAAGGTCCGAAGCCTGGCATCTGGGTTAGAACACTTTGAAATTGTTCATGTGCCAAGAACAGAGAATTCTCGGGCAGATGCTCTTTCAAGACTTACTACCACCGCACCAGATTCTCTTGGGAGAACTTATGTGGAATATCTTGAAGATCCCAGCATATCGGAATCCCCAACTGAAGTCTGTCAAGTTGAACATGAGCCTTTGTGGATGGATCCAATTCTCAAATTCTTGGGAGAAGGTTTTTTGCCTGAAGATAAGTTGGAGGCTAAACGGCTTCGGTGGGCCACCTCTCAGTATGTTGTCTTAGACGGAACTCTGTATAAGAGGTTTTTCACACAACCTTTGTTGAAATCCTAGGCCCATCCGATATGGATTATGCGCTAAGGGAAGTGCATGAAGGGATATGTGGAGACCATCTGGGGGGTAGATCTTTGGCTTACAAAATAATCCGTTAAGGTTACTATTGGCCAACTATCCAAAAAGACTCTGCGGAATTTGTTCGAAAATGTGATCATTGTCAAAGATATGCCAATGTGCAAAGACAACCTTCCAACCAGCTGACTCCATTAATGGCCCCCTGACCTTTTGCGCAATGGGGAATGGATATTCTAGGTCCATTTCCTCCGGCTTCTGGACAGCGGAAGTTCCTCATTATAGCCATTGACTATTTCACTAAATGGGTTGAAGCCGAAGCATTAGCTCAGATTAATGAGGCCAAGGTTGAAGGTTTTGTAAGAAATTTCATCATCTTCCATTTTGGGATTCCATATTCTATTATAACTGACAATGGGAGTCAGTTTGACAATCCTAAGTTCAAAAGTTTTTGCACCCAATATTATGTTCTACACAAACTTACTTCGGTAGGACATCCTCAGTGTAATGGAGAGGCTAAAGTGACCAACAGAACTATCCTTCATGGTTTGAAAACCAGGTTAAATGATGTTAAGGGATCATGGGTTGATAAGCTGAATTCGGTTCTTTGGGTATATCGAACTACTCCTAGAACAGCCATTGGTGAATCTCCATTTCATCTTTCTTATGGCACTGAAGCGGTCCTTCCTATAGAGGTATCTTTGCACTCTCTTCGGATCGATCACTATGAAGAACCCGAGAACTCTGAATGCTAAAGAGTTGACCTGGACTTATTACAAGGCACACGACTCCAGGTACAATTGAAGATGGCTATGTATCAGCAAAAAGTTGCAAGGTACTACAATGCTCGTGTAAAAGAACGGTTCTTTCTTCTTGGAGATCTAGTTCTTCGAAAGTCCGAAGTGTCAAAGCTGACAGAATAAGGTAAACTTTTTCCTACATGGGAAGGACCATACCGGGTCAAAGAGGTCGTTCATCCCGAAACTTATCGGCTGGAAACTTTGGAGGGGATTTTATTACCTCGACCATGGAATGTACAAAACCTTTGAAAATATTATCAATAAAGGCTTCATTCAAGGTCATTGATACAGATTCAATCTGTTTCCTTTCATTCTATTTTTCTTAAAGGCATTATGATAATCTATGTGATCTACTATGTGAACTGCCAAGGTAAGCATGTATAGTCTTTCTTATTTCTTTTAAAGGCATGAGGATGATCTCCGGATCTACCTCACGAAGTGCCGAGTTGGGCTCAAAATAGTCCATCTTAATCTAAAAGGCATGAAGATGATCTCCGGATCTATCTCACGAAGTGCCGAGTTGGGCTCAAAATAGTCCATCTTAATCTAAAAGGCATGAAGATGATTTTCGGATCTACTTCACGAAGTGTCGAGATGGGCATGATCAGCCTGTTTTAATCCTAATAAAAAAAAGGCATGAGGATGATCTCTGGATCCACCTCACGAAGTGCCGAGGTAGGTTCGATCAGCCTATCTTAATTCCTAAATGGTTCAAGGATTTCTTTTATCATAAGTTCAAAGACTTAGTGTAAATTCAAGTCCAAGAGACTTGGTTATTATCTGGAATTCTTATATGAATTTCTTTTATCCTAAGTCCGAAGACTTAGTGTAAATTCGGGTCCAAGAGACTTGATTAACATCTGGATTTCTTTTATCCTAAGTTCGAAGACTTAGTATAAATTCAAGTCCAAGAGACTTGGTTATTATCTGTAATTCTTATCTGGATTTCTTTTATCCTAAGTCCAAAGACTTAGTATAAATTCGGGTCCAAGAGACTTGATTAACATTTGGATTTCTTTTATCCTAAGTCCGAAGACTTAGTGTAAATTCGGGTCCAAGAGACTTGATTAACATCTGGATTTTTTTTATCCTAAGTCCGAAGACTTAATATAAATTCAAGTCCAAGAGACTTGGTTATTATCTGGAATTCTTTTATCCTAAGTCCGAAGACTTAGTGTAAGTTCGGGTCCAAGAGACTTGATTATCATTTGGATTTCTTTTATCCTAAGTCCGAAGACTTAGAGTAAATTCAAGTCCGAAGACCTGATCTTTATATATCTGGATTTTTTATATCTTGAGTCTGAAGACTTAGCATAAATTCGAATCCAAGAGACTTGATTATCATTTGGATTTCTTTTATCCTAAGTCTGAAGACTTAGAGTAAATTCAAGTTCGAAGACCTGATCTTTATATATCTGGATTTCTTATATCTTGAGTCCGAAGACTTAGCGTAAATTCGGGTCCAAGAGACTTGATTATCATTTGGATTTCTTTTATCCTAAGTTCAAGGATATGATTTTTTGCATTAAATGCTTCGAAATTCTCATTCGCTCGAAAACTTCATACTTAAGAAATTTCTATCCTATCACATGTAAGTAGAGATTCCAAAAAAAGTTCTTTCATTGACAATAACTTTCTTACATCCCAAAAAGAAAAGAAAATTTACAGATTTTCTATTGGAGCCTCATCAGTCAAATCAATTGGGCCTACTGCTTCTTCAGCCATTGTTGGTGCTTCAGGGTCCGCTTGAAGTTCAGGCGTAGTTGGACTCTCAAGATCAAACAGTTGGATGCTTGAAACATCCAAGTTTGGATAAAGCTTTTGCACCTCTTCCACTCCGTCATTGAAGCCTCTTCGATAGCTATGGGTCCCGGCTTCAACCATTTCAGCTTCGAAGGCCGGAGATGCTTTGTAGTTTTCTATTGCCTTCTCCAATCGATCTTTTAAAGATCGATTCTCTTCAATGGCCTCTTCCTTTCTTTTGGAAGCTTCATCGAAATGCTCATTTGCTTCCTTAAGTGAGACCTCCAAGGACCGAATCCTGGCTTTCCTCTTCTTAGATCTCACCTCCTGTCCAGCATATTTTGATCGGACTTTGTCCACTTCGGCTTTCAAGTTTTGAACCAAGGCGTCACTTTGGGCGAGTTTCTCCTCCATAGCTTGTTTTTGCTCTTCAGCTATGGCCTTCTCGGCTTTGGTCACTTTTATTTCTTCTTTCATCTTTCTGTAAGTTATTCTGAAGTCGAAAATACTCTCCTCCATGTGAGTAATGTTGTGCATCATCTGCAATAGCAAGTGGAAAACTTAATAATTATAAATCTAAGTTCAGCATGGCAAATGGATATTTACCTTCAAAGCGGAGGAGAACATCGAGTCCAAGATTTCTTCGATACATCGAGACTTGACTCTGTCCCAGTCCTTTGGGAGAAGGGTGCGCTTCAACAACTCTCTCACCAGTTCAGGATTTTTTAAGCCCTCTCGATCTGAGAACGTAGTAAAATCTACGTTGCTCCCTCCTTCCGAAGTGGCGTTCCTTCTAGGACCCTCTTCGGACTGGTACTTCGACCTTTTCTGACTTCTGTCTTCCGGAGGGGCAATCACAGACTCTTTATTGAAGTTTGTATCTCATTGACCCATGGATAGCGCATGTTGAGGGCTCCGTAGAGGGGACACCCTCGGAGATGAGCTTCTGGCAGAACCAGCTGGAACCGGAGAAGCTGAAGGAGTGTCTTCAGCTGGTACAGGCATCATCGGAGGTGCGCTAAAACTCTCCTCGGCCCTTCTCTTCTTCCGAACTTCGGTTGTTGCATGAGCGGCTACTGCCCTTTTACTTGAAGCCTGTCGAACCTTTTCAAGTTGGGGCTTCATCTTCTTACCTACAATTAGGAGCAAAAAGTGTTACACATGTACATGTAAAGGAAAGGAGTAAGCTAAATCCGAAGACCATTTATTCTATACCTAATATTGGGACTTCGCTGATATGAGCGCGGTGAAGATTCTCTTCCCTCAGCAGCTCCTTAAGGGAAGGGATCTCCGGTTCCAACAAAGTCTCAAAATCTTTGGCATTGGCCTTCAATATCCTCTTACCGGCGTTTGCATCCAAACGCAGAGTCGACCACTCAGTATTGAAACCCTAGTTGGTATAATACACGAAAAAGAAGCAAGGCTTCCATCCATGTATCGCACTGGGAGTTCCTTTTAGTAGTCTTCAGCCCAGCCGAGGACCTATAACCCACCACCCTTTACCGTGAAAATTCCATTTCAGCATGAATAAGGAAGTAAACAGGGATGTCTTCGGCTCTACGTTCCTAAGTTTGCAAAGTACTAAAAATCCGCAGATGTTCCTAAAACTTTTGGGGGTCAGCTGAGCCGGGACTATCTGATATAAGTTAAAAATCTTCATAAAAAAAGGATGAAGGGAAAGCCGAAGACCTGCTTTAAGGTGGTCTTCGTATATGGCTATGGATCGAATGGGAGGCTTATCTACCCTTTCTTCGGGTTGTAGAAGAATCATGTGGAAGGTACGTGGAATGTGGTAACACTGTTTAATTCCTTCTATTTTGGCAAGGGTAAAGGAGCTCTGAACGGAATCCGATGATCGTTCCGGACTCCGTTTCCAACGGGAACTTCTCCCCCTACTAGTTTCACCCTGAGGGTTCCTACTAATACCACCTCCCGACGGGATACTAGCGGCCTCTTTTTCGGGTAGAGCCCTACCCGATTCATCTACCGGTGAACCACTGCTAGAGTTAGAGGGGGAACTCCCAGAAGACCCCGACATCGAAACGAATGAGGAAATAGGAGGGAGGAAGGACCTCTAACCTGTGAAAAAACAAAAATGGCGGTCTTGCAGGTGAAGACGACGGAGAAACAGGGATCCCAGAGATAGGCGCGAGAAGAAAATTTCTCCCTCGAAGTCTGTCTCCTTTTTATAGGTGGAGAAGGTGGGTCTCCGAGGTGGTTTAGAGATTTGCATGATCGTGCACCGTATCGGCGGTTTCGATCGTGGATACGGTCTTCTAGAAGTTTCATTATAAGACAAGTTATGGTGATCCGCGTGAAACCTCGGTATTGGCTGAGATCGTGCCAACAAGATTTCCACGTTCAGGATGATTGCTACGTGTCCAATCCCTGTCAAATACAAACCTCTTTTCGGGGAGTTTTCCGAGATTTTTTAGAATTGAGGCGTTCTCTTTTGAGGCCGCCCGTGGTAGGATGACGCGTGTCTTTTCCACGTTTTGTTGTGCCACAGGGCAGTTATAGCGAAAAGACGTGTCAGAATTTTACCATTATTGCTTGACGGTTATCACTAGAAGACAAATTTAAAGTACTCCCATTCTTCGAAACTTAATCATTTCGAACTTGGGAGTGGGGGACAGCTGTTATGATATTCTGATTTTATTCCAATTAATTATTTATTCTTCTATTTTATTTTATTGATCGCATCAGCCGGTAAAAGGAGTCTTCGGTTTCGTGGTACTGTCTTCTCATTATTAACCCTAAGTCTTCGGCTTCGTATCATTATCTCAACCCGAAGACCAAGCTTAATATTTATGACATTATGTTCATTCTGGAAGATGTCTAACTCCAGGTCTTCGGCTTCGTATCGTTATCTCAACCCGAAGACTATGCTCAATATTTATGGCTTTATGTCCACTCCGGGTCTTCGGCTTCATATTATTATCTTAATCCGAAGACCTCCACTCCGGGTCTTCGGCTTCATATTATTGTCTTAATCCGAAGACCATACCTAACTCTCTGGGGAGCAAGCTTTGTTTACTGTCTTCGGCTTTGTGCATCCATCTTGATCCGAAGACTTGACCTCCCAGGCAAATATTTTTGACTTTATTTTTCCAGCATAATCTGAAGACTGTAAGTATTTATTTTTGTTATGTTCAAAAGAATCCAAAGTACTAACATTCCCTTCAAGAGCGCTACTGAAGAAAATGTATAGTTCACTTCGGATTCATCCTTAAAAGAAAGAGGGCTCTGGAGCTGGTGGGTTTCTTGAACAAACAGTTAATCTGTTTGAGTTGTTATGACCACCCACATGGTCCGAAGCTTCAACAAACCTCGAGTGTAACGACTTTTTCGATAATCGCTACTTACAGTTATGAAATGGTTACATCTATCAACCTCCACAACCATAAGTAGTTACGTTGGAGCCTATAAATACTGGTAAGAGGGGACACTCAGGAAACTTTTTGGATGGGCATTTTCTTGATTCTTTCTTTTTCTTCTTGCTCTTGAAACTCTCCATTCTGCTATTGCCTGGGCTCTCTCTGACTTAGGCATCGGAGTATCCCCCACTAGAAAACCTCCGATCAGGGACTTCTTGCAGGTACCGATCACCGGCGATCCAGCGGAAGAACCACTCCATCTAGTCTATTTGGTCCAGCATCAACATCCATATTGATCAAGATCAAAGAAGATAGAGAAGACAAGCGCATTCAAGGTGGAGATCAACCAATTCGAAAGAAAGAACAATTTCTTTCTCTTGTAAGCAAGGATGAAAGACATGCTCATCCAGTTAAGATTGATCGATGCTCTAATATGCAAGAATAGGCCAGCCACCATGAAGGATAAGACTTGGAAGTGATCTAGATACAGGTGTTGAGCACGATCTGCTTGTACTTAATATATAATATGGTAATCCACGTACTAGTGAGATTTCTTGACCATACTATGGATGAAGCTCGAGAAGTTGTACATGATAAAGTCCCTCATTAACATGCTATTTCTTTGAAAGCAATTCTATCAACTATAAATGATTGAAGGATAGAGCGTACAGGAATATCTGAACATTTTCAGAGGATCTTCATCGATTTTCTCAGTATAAGTGAGAAGGTTGAAGAGAGACTAGGACGTTGGTCTTGTTATCATCACTTCCACACTTCGAATTTTTGGTGACTGCTCTTATAGTGGAAAAGAGTACCATCAAGATGGAAGATGTCACTTTGGCACTACTCCAGAATGAGATTCTTAGACAAGGGAACCAAGCTTCGAGTTTAGACAAGAACTCAATGTTGGTGATCTTTAGAGGAGTTGGTGATAGAAGGTGGAGCGATAGAGGATCACAAGATGAGTGGTGCAAGTCAAAGGATACGAGTAGGATCAAGTGCTACTGGTGCGACAAGCTGGAAGAAATTGCTCGCAGTTCAAAAATCAGATAAAAGCTACTGCGGTGATGGCTAATGATAGCGATAGTCATAGATACTATGGTGATGTACTCATGATATCTGATGAAGTATCTCTTTCTTTTTAGTAGTGGATTTTAGATTATGCATGTTTTCATCATGTGTATTGTAGAGAGGAGCTATTTGACTCTTTAGAGAGTAGAGAATGTACTGTCCACTTACTAGACAGATCGAGCTACATAATTAAGTATGAAGGGATGGTCAGCTTAAAGTTTCAAAATAGAATATCGAGAAAACTAGACGAAGTCCGATACATACCTAGCTTCAGCAAGAATTTAATCTCACTAAGCAAACTGGATTTAAATAGCTATATTTGAAGTGTTGGTGATGGAATCTTGAAGGTTATTTATGGTAGTAGGGTCATCTTGCATAGAAAGAAGCATAAAGGACACTACCTCTTGACAGGGAGTCTAGTGCGAGGTGGAGTTATTGATACAAATAGGAGCCTAGTACGAGGTCAAGCTTTGGGAGCAGGTGGATCAGGCACGAGATAAAAGACTCAGGAGGACGATAGGTGATGTCTCACGATGAAGTTCCTATTACTGTAAGATCATTCCCGAGTAGGTCTTAGGTCAAAGTGAGTATAGTAAGTAATGGAGATGGGATCAAGCAGCTTATCTCAACTCCCATATTTACAGATTTAGCATAGCAAGTGTTTGTCCCAGGACATCGGGACGATATTTTTCAAGAGCTCTCAAAGTCATATAGAGACTGAATGTCAAGCCGGGGTGGAGATTATTCAAAAAGAGCACCTCGATTCAGCTTGGAAAAAGCTCAACCATTGCAAACCCAAGCCTGCATAGACGTAGGTCACAGGTCAGCACATGGCCAGTCCAGGAGCATGCGAAGCATGGCCTAGGCGCGTGGGGGGATTTTCCCTTGATGCTGTTCACTATGGTCCATGGTTGGGAGTAGTCCATAATAGGGGTAGCATGGTCCATGGGGCAAAATATGGTCTATTATCATGGTCCAGACATGCAATTTGCTCGATCAGATGGTGGCATGCATTCCCTAATGCAATCAAATTCTCTGAAGACGTCTCTAACTTCAATTGAGATAGATATGTGTTGCCGATCTCACCACGGTGGCCTGTAGCTCTTGAGCTGGCACCGGTCTCGGACTCTCTCACCTCGAGATCTCCAAGCTTCCGGACCTACAAAACAAAGTCAAAGACCCTGGCCAGGGGTTCCGGCGGGGGCACTCCGACGGTCAAGTTAGAGAGCGACGAGATGGAACAGATCTCCTGAGGCGGGCTCCCGAAGGATTCACGTGCTTAGAGGAGATGTAAATGAAAGAAGTGTGGGGAATAGTGGAGTTGATGCCCAGCTCCCTGCGCTGAGTTCACCGAGCTCACGCCTGAGGACTCCCTGAGGACTCCCAAGATCGTTCTCTTGGTATTTTTTCTCCTTTTTTGACTTACCATTCTGCCCATTTTTACCATCCCTTTTATACCATCAAACTGCCTCCAGCTTTCCTTTCTCTCCGGGGGCTCCCTCCCACTTCTCGTCCTTCTCCCCCCCTTTCTTCTTCGGGTCTGGGAACTAGGTGGCTGGACCACCTCGTCCATCGTGTGTCACGAAAAAAGGGAAGGGAAGACTGGCGAGGCTTTGGGCCGAGTGCGAGAGCTCTTCTTTCGAGGCGTTGACGGTGAGCATCCAGCCATTTTGGGCTCCTGTCCGCAAGGATTCCATTTCTCGATTGCGGGGCCCCATCTGACTGGTGCAAATGAGGTTTTGTGTGTCACTGCAGATCGTACTGGCGCCCCCTACGGGGCGCGACACGCGCAGCCCGAGTGGTGATCTTGCAACCCGTGCCCCTGCTTCCTCGAGGCTTCGCAGAGTAGGGCTGACCTTGGCCGAGGTGGACCCGTCTCCGGGTGCCACCTGGAGGAGCAGGAGGGCCCGTCCCGACCTCGGCAGAGGTGGACCCATCTTGGGGTGCCACCTGGCGAGGGAGCGAGGGGCCGTCAGCTTCGATCGAGGTAGACCCCTCCTGGACACCTGGCGGAGTGGCAGAGAGGTGCTCAACTTCGATCGAGGTGGACCCATCTCCGGGTGCCACCTGGCGAAGGAGCAGGAGGGCCCGGCTCGACCTCGGTCGAGGTGGACCCGTCTCAGGGTGCCACCTGGCGAGGGAGCGAGGGGCCGCCAGCTTCGACCGAGGTGGACCCCTCATGGGTGGACACCTCGCGGAGTGGCAGAGAGGTGCTCGCCTTCGGCCGAGGTGGACCCGTCTCCGGGTGCCGCCTGGTGAAGGAGCAGGAGGGCCCGACTCGACCTCGGCTGAGATGGACCCGTCTTGGGGTGCCACCTGGAGAGGGAGCGAGGGGGGCCACCAGCTTCGACCGAGGTGGACCCCTCTTGGGCGGACACCTGGCAGGGTGGCAGAGAGGTGCTCGCCTTCGGCCGAGGTGGACCCGTCTCCGGGTGCCACCTGGCGAAGGAGCGAGGGGGGCCGCCAGCTTCGGCCGAGGTGGACCCCTCCTGGGCAGACACCTGGCGGAGTGGCAGAGAGGTGCTCGACTTCGGCCGAGGTGGACCCGTCTCTGGGTGCCACCTGGTGAAGGAGCAGGAGGGCCCGGCTCGACCTCGGCTGAAATGGACCTGTCTTGGGGTGCCACCTGGCGAGGGAGCGAGGGGCCGCCAGCTTTGGCCGAGGTGGACCCCTCCTGGATGGACACTTGGCGTAGTGGCAGAGAGGTGCTCGACTTCGACCGAGGTGGACCCATCTCCGGGTGCCACCTGGCAAAGGAGCAAGAGGGCCCGGCTCGACCTCGGCCGAGGTGGACCCGTCTTGGGCTGCCACCTGGCGAGGGAGCGAGGGGCCGCCAGCTTCGACCGAGGTGGAGCCCTCCTGGGTGGACACCTGGCGGAGTGGCAGAGAAGTGCTCACTTCGACCGAGGTGGAGCCATCTCCGAGTGCCACCTGGCGAAGGAGCAGGAGGGCCCGGCTCGACCTCGGCTAAGATGGACCCGTCTTGGGGTGCCACCTGGCGAGGGAGCGAGGGAGCGAGGGGGCCGCCAGCTTCGGCCAAGGTGGATCCCTCTTGGGTGGACACCTAGCGAAGGGACAGAGAAGTGCTCGACCTCGGCCGAGGTGGACCTGTCTCCGGGTGCCACCTGGCGAAGGAGTAGGAGGGCCCGGCTCGACCTCGACCGAAGTGGACCCATCTTGGGGTGCCACCTGGCTAGGGAGCGAGGGGCCGCCAGCTTCGGTCGAGGTGGACCCCTCCTGGGTGGACACATGGTGGAGTGGCAGAAAGGTGCTCGACTTCGACCGAGGTGGACCCATCTCCGGGTGCCACCTGGCGAAGGAGCGGAGGGTCTGGCTCGACCTCGACCGAGGTGGACCCGTCTTGGGGTGCCACCTGGCGAGGGAGCGAGGGGGCCGCCAGCTTCGACCGAGGTGGACCCCTCCTGGGTGGACACCTGGCGGAGTGGCAGAGAAGTGCTCGACTTCGGTCGAGGTGGACCCGTCTCCGGGTGCCACCTGGCGAAGGAGCAGGAGGGCCTGGCTCGACCTCGACCGAGGTGGACCAGTCTTGGGGTGCTACCTGGCGAGGGAGCGAGGGGCCGCCAGCTTCGACCGAGGTGGACCTCTCCTGGGTGGACACCTGGCGGAGTGGCAGAGAGGTGCTCGACTTCGGCCGAGGTGGACCCGTCTTCGGGTGCCACCTGGCGAAGGAGCAGGAGGGCCCGGCTCGACCTCGGTCGAGGTGGACCCGTCTTGGGGTGCCACCTGGCGAGGAAGAGAGGGGCCACCAGCTTCGGCCGAGGTGGACCTGATGCGGACATCGAGATGAATATTGAACCTGATCAGCTGACTCATATATCATGACAGCCTGGTGATAGTTCGGCGAAGCCCAACCCAGACGTTTCGGTTCAGCTTCCGGCCCATGACGATTTGGGGCTGCCAGCCTCGCCAGCAGGAAACGTGCGCAGGTCCAGACGCCTTCAAGGGAAGCAAGTTTCAAATCTGACCCGTTTTTGGGATGAAAACAATTAATTGGGAATTGGGCCGAAGGCCCAATACACTAATTGCATCCATGAAGTTTCGGATCCGGGAAAACACCGGAGTCTTTAGTCTTATTATTATTATTATTATTATTTTATTAGTGAAGTGATCTCTTAATTTTTTTTTATAAAAAAAAAAAATTCATTTGGAGTTTTCACGCAAGAGTCAACGTGTTGGATTGTGTTACAATTGTTTTCTCCCTCCCTTGTAGTCACGTGGGGGACATTAATGCTTGGTATTGTTTTTTTTAAAAACCCGTACCAAGGAAACAAAAGGCAGCGTATTGTTTGTTTTTGGAATATACAATAGGAGCGTTTTTCATTTTGGGAATAGTTTGGACGTCTTCTTTCCGTGGAAGGCCGCCGGCACCCTTTTCCCCCTTGCGCACACCAAGCTAGAAGCCTGGTTGGGAGAAGACAATTTCGTGAGGAATCTCTTTCTTCCGTTCCTGGTTCCTGATTAAAAAAAAAAAAGAAAAAAAAAAAGAAACAGGGACTCATGGTGAGAAACCCATCGTTCGTCCCTTCCAATTGTGAAGACCCGGATTGAAATCCGGTTGAGGGCTGGCAACATGAGGAATCACGCGGCCCTTCCAGCGCTTGATCGTTGCAGGTTTCAAAGGATCTTCCCCATCTTGCTCAATCCTAGCATCCAAGAATTTCCAGAACCCGTTCTCGCTGAATCGGGGTTTTGGTCGCTGCAGGCGTTTGACAATTGCCCTGCACCAGCTTGGTATCAGAGCCTTGATCCATTCTTGATCAGGGCCTTGATCCGTTCTTGATCTGTCCCTGATCCGTTCTTGATCTATCATTGATCCGTTCTTGATTTAAAAAAAAAAAAAATTCTGCTGGCAACCATAGAGCGGAACAACGAGGAGCCTTCTCTTCGTGACGTTGTGGAGACCCAGCAGCAGATGATGACTGTTTTGCAAGCAATGATGGCACGGTTGGAGGCGCAAGATCGTGCTATACCTCATCAAGATCGCAATATACCTGATGAACATCGAGAAGGTGATGCCGACCCTTTCCAGAATATTGAAGATCCTCCACCATTGCAAAGAGGGCAGCAACCGCGGCGTGATGTAGCGCTTCCCAGGGATTTTGGACCGCCACCTATGCATGACAATCAGACTCGTTGGGAGTCCGGGTTTCGGATTGAAATACCGGAGTTCAGAGGTGGTTTGAATCCTGATGAGTATGTGGATTGGACACTGCAGGTTGATGATGTTTTCCGGCTGAAAGAAGTGCCTTTGGACAAGGAAGTGCCGCTTATCACAATTCGATTCCAAGATCGAGCAGCGGCTTGGTGGCATGCACAGCACTACCGGAGGTATATGGATGGGAGGCCACCAATTGCATCATGGGCAGCCTTGAAGCAGGAGATGAATCGGGAGTTCCTTCCTCCGAACCATGAATAGGTCCTTTATTCTAAATTGCATGGTTTAACACAAGAAAATCAAAGCGTGGAAGATTATACTACAGAGTTCTACCGACTGGTGGCTCGAAATCGATTGATGGAGTCAGAATCGAGGTTGGTAGCCATGTATTTGCTTGGACTGCGATTCCCGATCCAAGATGCGTTGGCTTTGCATCGGATTGACAGTGTTGGTGATGCGCACATGCGGGCGCAAGCAGTGGAGCGGAGCCTGATGCGGAATAGAGGGTTCCAGAGTAGAGGAAAATTATCTGGTCAGTTTTCAGGGCAGAGTTCTGGTAGTAGGAGTGCACCTCCTATGGTGAGGCAACAAACTTCGATAGTTCTTCCGAGACCTACAGTGCCGAGTTGGGCTTCAGGTACCCAGCAGAAGGTGGGCAGCAATCGAGCCAATGTTCGCTGCCATCGGTGTCATGACTTAGGACATTATGCCAATGAGTGCCCCAAGGCGCGTACCCAGTTACTTATGGAGGAGGAGCAGGAAGTTGAATTTTCCGAGGATGAGGAGTTCGAGGATGAGATGTATGTGATTGACCCAGACCACATCCAAGAGAGAGAGTCTGATCATTAAGAGGATGTGTCTTGCACCAAGAGCTGGTGGAGATTGGCGTCGGCATGATATTTTCTCAACAAAGTGTATTGTAGCTGGTAAAACTTGCAAGGTAATTATTGATTCTGGAAGTTGGGAGAATATGATTGCTGAGGAAGTTGTGAAGAAATTGGGGTTGATGACAGAGCCCCATCCTCAACCATACAAGCTCGGCTAGGTGAATCGGGATGCAGATATTCAGGTCAGTCGACGTTGTAGGTTGGCCTTGTCTTTTGGTCCTCAGCTTGAGACGTCAATAGTAGCTGATGTTGTACCGATGGATGCGACACACATCATTTTGGGATGACCTTGGCAGTTTGATAATAAAGCAGTGTATAATTGTTACACTCATACTTATATGCTGAGACCAGATGGGAGAAAAGTGATCTTGAAACCGCTACAGGACATGGCTGAACAGAAGGTAGTAATTTGTTTGCCAAGCAGGGAGTTTGAGGCGAGTTTAGAGGGAGAAGATTTCTGTTTTGCCCTGGTTAGTAAGCCAGAAGAGTTTGGCCAGAATGGGGAGCAGGAGCTACATGATCTTCCTCAGGAGTTGGTGTCAGTTTTGGAGGAATTTCGGGATGTTGTACGGAGTGAGCTTCCTGCGGGTTTGCCACCACTTCGAGATATTCAGCATGAGATTGATCTGATTCCGGATTCTGTGTTGCCGAATAAGGCTCATTATCGAATGACCCCGCAGCAGCATGAGGAGCTGAAGAGGCAAGTTCAAGATCTTTTAGACAAAGGCTTTGTACAGGAAAGTATTAGCCCGTGCGCGGTACCAGCACTTTTGGTGCCGAAAAAGGATGGTTCATGGCGTATGTGTATTGACAGCCGGGCAATAAATAGAATTACTATGAAATATAGATTTTTAATACCGAGACTGGATGATATGCTAGATAAGTTGAGTGGTGCCGTGTTCTTTACTAAGATTGATTTGAAAAGTGGGTATCATCAGATCAGAATGAAGCCAGGTGATGAATGGAAGATAGCCTTCAAGACAAAGGAAGGCCTGTATGAATGGTTGGTGATGCCATTCGGGCTATCTAATGCTCCTACTACGTTCATGCGAGTAATGAACCAGGTTTTGCGTCCATTCCTTAGTTCTTTTGTTGTTGCATACTTTGATGATATATTAATATACAGTAAGACAGCACAAGAGCATGTTTCACAAGTTCTAACAGTATTACGTGAAAACTAGCTTTTTGCTAACCCAGAGAAGTGTATTTGGATGGTAGACAAATTAATTTTTTTGGGATATGTTGTTACTGGTGATGGGATTCTTCCAGATGAAAGTAAGGTGCGAGCGATAGTGGACTGGCCAGCACCTACAACTTTAACTGAATTGAGATCCTTTTTGGGTCTTGCGGGTTTTTACAGAAGGTTTGTGAAGAGGTATAGTGAGATTGCTATACCCTTAACAGACTTGTTGAAATTAAATCAGTTTGGATGGAATGACTCTGCTCAGGCAGCATTTGATGAGATGAAAGTCAAGTTGACCCAAGCACCACTGTTAGTTCTTCCAGATTTTGACAAGGTATTCGAAGTGGATTGTGATGCTTCGAAGACTGGGATTGGCGCAGTACTCAGCCAAGATGGGAGACCTGTTGCTTTCTACAGTGAGAAGCTTGGAGGTGCCAAACTGTTGTATTCGGTTTATGATTTGGAGCTATACGCCATTGTGAGGTCATTGCAACATTGGCGACATTACTTGATCCAGCGAGAATTTGTGCTGTACTCAGATCATCAAGCATTAAAATTTCTACAGGGACAGCATAAGTTGAGCTCCAGACATGCAAAATGGGTAAGTACTCTATAGGAGTATACTTTTAGCATCAAGCATAAGTCAGGCACTTTGAACAAAGTGGCAGATGCTTTAAGTAGACGGAGTTTATTGATTGGTGCTATGCAAGTATATACCCTTGGGTTTGAAAGCATGAAGGATGATATCCGTGCATATGAGCATTTCCAGAGCATTGTGACTGAATTGGAAGCTGGAGGTCAATCTGACTTCGTCCTACTTGATGGATATTTGTTCCGTGGTAATTGTCTCTATATTCCTAATACTTCACTGCGTGTATTGATTATTCAGGAGCTGCATAATCAAGGACATTTTGGAAGAGACAAAACTGCATGGTTAATTCGTCAACGATTTTATTGGCCTGGGCTTGACCGAGATGTCAAAACCTTTGTGAAAAGATGTCGTTTGTGTCAGGAATCCAAAGGATCAGATACAAATCAAGATTTATATACCCCTTTACCGATTCCAGATGAGCTGTGGCGAGAGGTATCTATGGATTTTGTTGTAGGTTTACCATGGATAATGAGAGGTCTGGATTCAATTATGGTAGTCGTAGATCGGTTCAGCAAGATGGCTTGTTTCTTGCCATGCAAAACGATATTTGATGCGTCGAAAGTAGCTGATCTTTATTTTTCTGCAGTAGTTCGACATTATGGGTTACCATCGTCGATTGTTTTGGACCGAGATAGCAAGTTTATAGGGCATTTTTGGCATGAATTGTGGAAAAAGTTGGGTACAAAATTAAAATTCAATAGTCCCTATCATCCTCAGACCGATGGGCAAACCGAGACTGTCAACCGAAGTCTTGGTAACTTGTTGAGAGTCAATGTGCAAGAATTTAAAAACTGGGATGTATGTTTGCCAAAGATTGAGTTTGAGTTCAATTCTTCGTTGAACCGTTCTATTGGTTTTGCACCCTTTCAGGTATTGTATGGATTTCTGCCAAGAAGACCACTTGATATTTTACCTGTTGATGTGCCAAACAAATCAAGTAAGAAAATAGAAGATCGAGTGGCTGATCTCTGTGAAGTGCACGCAACTGTTAAAGCCAATCTAGAGCAAAATTATGCCAAGTATAAGGCTAAGGCTGATCAGACGCGTCGTCAGCAGACTTTTGAAGTTGGTGATTTGGTATGGATCTTCTTGCCAAGAGAACGATATCCACAAGGGGCCTACACCAAACTCAAACCAAAGAAAATTGGTCCTTGTCAGGTGTTGGAGAAATTTAGTGACAATGCCTACCGAGTTGAATTACTAGACGATGTCCTTATTTCTGATGTATTCAATATTCGACATCTAACCCCTTATGCAGGTGATAATTCAAGCTTGAGGACAAGCTTTTCAGAGGAAGGGGAGAGTGATGCGGATATCGAGATGAATATTGAACCTGATCAGCTGACTCATATATCAGGACAGCCTGGTGATAGTTTGGCGAAGCCCAACCCAGACGTTTCGGTTCAGCTTTCGGCCCATGACGATTTGGAGCCGCCAGCCTCGCCAGCAGGAAACGTGCGCAGGTCCAGACGCCTTCAAGGGAAGCAAGTTTCAAATCTGACCCGTTTTTGGGATGAAAACAATTAATTGAGAATTGGGCCGAAGGCCCAATACACTAATTGCATCCGTGAAGTTTCGGATCTGGGAAAACACCGGAGTCTTTAGTCTTATTATTATTATTATTATTATTTTATTAGTGGCGTGATCTCTTAATTTTTTTTATAAAAAAAAAAAATCCGTTTGGAGTTTTCATGCAAGAGTCGACGTGTTGGATTGTGTTACAATTGTTTTCTCCCTCCCTTGTAGTCATGTGGGGGACATTAATGCTTGGTATTGTTTTTTTAAAAAACCCGTACCAAGGAAACAAAAGGCAGCGTATTGTTTGTTTTTGGAATATACAATTGGAGCGTTTTTCGTTTTAGGAATAGTTTGGACGTCTTCTTTCCGCGGAAGGCCGCCGGCACCCTTTTCCCCCTTGCGCACACCAAGCTAGAAGCCTGGTTGGGAGAAGACGATTCCGTGAGGAATCTCTTTCTTCCGTTCATAGTTCCTGATTAAAAAAAAAAAAGAAAGAAGAAACAGGGACTCACGGTGAGAAACCCATCGTTCGTCCCTTCCAATTGTGAAGACTCGGATTGAAATCCGGTTGAGGGCTGGCAACGTGAGGAATCACGCGGCCCTTTCAGCGCTTGATCGTTGCAGGTTTCAAAGGATCTTCCCCATCTTGCCCAATCCTAGCATCCAAGAATTCCCAGAACCCGTTCTCGCTGAATCGAGGTTTTGGTCGCTGCAGGCGTTTGACAATCGTCCTGCACCAGGACCCCTCCTGGGTGGATACCTAGAGGAGCAGCAGAAATACTTCTCCCCGAACGGAGGATCTTTTGAAAAAAAAAAGACCACGTGGTACTGACCGTGTCCAGCTGGACCTGACATGCGTCCCACGTCAGCGATGTAGCCATATCAATATGCACAATTTGCAATGTGATGGATCTGATCGGGCAGCCAGGAGCAGTTCTAAGATCAAACACAAATTGGAAAGAAAATAGAAATCCTTTTTCAATGTGGTTTGGATCATTGAACTCCTATTGATATACAAAGATGTCCATGAGATTATAAAAAAAAAAGGACAGGTGACCAGGGACCAGATGTAAAGATTCAAAGTACTTTTAGGAGGTATGGTGGTGATAAAAAAATTTTATAAGGATTAGAGGTTTTCTTAAGAGTTGAAAGTTTTCATGAGTGATTTAAATTTTTTTATGAAAAATTATATGAGATTGAGGATGAAAATTCCGATCGTATAAATATTTATTTTTTTATAATAAAATTTTATATATTTAATTAATTATATGTTTTATTTTAATTTTTATAGTATTAATATCGATACGCTATTCTTGAAAATAAGGATCATAACAGCGTGATTAAATTTTTAAGAAAATGAAAACGGTGTCTTTGTTACCTGAACCAGTTTTAGACACGGCAATATCCATGCCATAAGTATACATCTCCGAACACGCTCGAGGAGAAGTCCTCGCAACACCTGTCACACGTACACCCCCGCCCCACCCACGTGTAAGTAAACCAACCAGAAATAGCCGAGAGCTTAGACCTTCGGTGCTACAACGACGGACGCTCCTCTCTCAGCTAATCCACCTTTTCTCACCGGTCTCTCGTACCTTTTTGCAAACTGCCAAGAGACACAACCTTCTTCCCTCGGCTAAATCTAGTCGCTCTTTTTCGTTGCATGATAGCTCGCACCATTCCTTACACGTGTCAACATCTCCTATCTCCGTGGAAAATAATCCCTGCCCAATTTTAATAATTACCGTTTTTTTGTTTTCAATTTTATCATCTACTTAACTTTTTTATTTTTTTTGGATGTCACATGCATTGCAGATGGTGGGTGTGCTATATATGCTCACGTCAAGATGGACCGGCCATGGAGAGCCACCGAACAACCTCGCTTGCAAAAGTGTGAGGAGGCTTGAAGAAGAGACCCAAAGGGTACGTTTCCAAGAATTCATCATTTTTATTTTTCCCGCTTAAAATAATATACGTAGAAAGAGGGGAGAGAGAGAGGGAGAGAGATGAGAATGGGAGGAGATATGATGAAGCAGGAGAGACAAGCGTACACGGTGTTGGGCGCTCTGCTGCTGATCGCGGTGGGATACATGAACTGGAACTCGTGGGGGAACGGCGGGGGAGGCGGCTTCCGGATCCCGATCCCGTGGCTGCAGCCGTGGATGGAGTTCATCGGGCGGAACGGGACGCAGTTCATAGACCTGGAGAGCGGCAAGCCGGTGTACATCAACGGCTGGAACTCCTACTGGTTGATGTCGTCGGAGAAGCGGAGCTGGGTGCCGGAGATGCTCCGGCGGGGGCGGGAGATGGGCCTCACCGTCTGCCGCACCTGGGCCTTCAGCGACGGCGGCCCCCTGGCCCTCCAGCTCTTCCCCGGCCACTACGATGAACGACTGTTTCAGGTCACTCTTTTTTTTTTTTCCTTCCCCCTTAATCCTTTAAATTTTTAAAGCCCTTGGCTTTATTCTTTCTTTTTAAGTATTGCTGGAATAGCGCAGGTGGAAATTTGATGACTATTGTTTTATTTTATTTTATTTTATTTTTTGGATGAAGGATGACTATTGTTTTATCAAGAAATTGAATTGTATGGTATCATGTCATCCGATTATTTCAGATTATGTTTCATGGTTTTTTGAGCCGAATTTGTGATTTGAGGGTGCTGAGTGCACGGGAGGAGGAAAAGGTTTTGGAATTTTAAATTTCATTTATAGAAGTATTTCTCTCCAGGAGGATGAAATATTAAGTCTCTGGAGGTTAGTTCCTTTCTTGGAACTTTTTGGCAGTTTTGGTGTTAGGTTGCTTGTTTTGCCATGATGAAGCAGATTAGTTAGCTTAAAGTGAGAAATATTTGGGGCGTATGTGTGCTTTTCTGAAAGCATGCTTTCATTGGAATTGCCTTATTGGTGGAGTGGCCAAAAAGAAACAAGGTGTGCACCCCCCCCCCCTCCCCCTTAATGATTCTATTTGTTTATTAGGTGTTCCAAATAGCATGTTTCTTTAGGCTACTTGGACAAGGGATTGGTGGAGTCAAGATGTGCCTATCCTATCAGTGGTCCAGGGTAGTGCTTTGGTTTGCCTAGCTCTTTTAGTATGTTATGTTGTGCTTGAGTTTGTAATAATACCTTTTTTTGACCACGGCCAGTAAGATTATTTTTGTCAGTTCTGCAAACGCCTATATTTGATTTATTAGGCTGGCTGGATTTCTTCCATGCATGTCCTTTTCGGTGATCAACTGTTTTTATAACTGGGTCCATCTGGTTTCAGGCTCTGGATTATGCGATATATGAAGCAAGGAGGAATCGCATAAGATTAATTCTGTGTCTTCTAAATAATCTCAATGCATTTGGTGGTAAAGATCAATATGTTAGATGGGCGCAAGAAGCTGGATTTAATGTGAATACCTCATCAGATGCATTTTTCTCTTTTGATGTCATCAGGGGCTACTTCAAGAATTACATAGACGTAACTTCTAAGCCTTTCTGATTTAATTATTGTCTGGTAACGGTTGTTTTTCTAGAAGTTTGCGTTGTTTGTAACTTAAGATTGTAATCGAGCCTGTCAAGCTGCCATGTTATACTTGACAGGTGTACCTCTTAGTGAAAATCTTTAAGTGAGACTCTTATCGACAGAAACTAACATAAACATGCACCTAATACGTCCATAATTTTCCATTGCTCAATGGATCCTCCTATTTAAGTGCAGTTAAATTATTTTGTGCAAGCCAATGTTACAAGTCATATAAAGTCTTTGGTCTATAAACTCTTCGATCTCCTATTGTTGTGTCAACCGCATGAGTGTTCAGTAGAATTCTGATTTTTTGATACAAGATGGGTTTGAATTAGCAAGAGAAAAAGATAATTAGAAGCACTTTATGTTTTATTAATATAATATTCCTTTATTTATTATGAAAAGAAATTTTCTTTTCTTTCCATTGTTTTGTTGTCTGTTTCTGTCATATTGATATATTTAGCATATTTCTGACTTCATCTTCATTCTTCACATTTTCATTAATTTTGTTAATTACATTTGTTTTCTGATTTTTCAAGAATTTGATATGCTGACATGTGCAATTTAGGGACATATTTTGATTTTTTTTCTTTTTATTTCTCTTTTCGAGAGTTGTGGGAATTCCAAGAAACACCGGTCATAGTATGATTTTTTATAAGAAAAAAAACAATTTCTCACGAGAAACATTGGACTATATTTTAGTACCTACTTGTGGTGTCTCTATGCATGAGCATGTATGTGGTCTGGGTGTGGTGTCTCTATGCATGAACATGTATGTGGTCTGGGCATGACTCGACCTCTGTCATAACATGAACAGAGTAGTTATTAATGTTGTTATATGGTGGTCCATCATAATGAAAATTTACCCCACGCATCACAAGCAACATCATAAATGTAAAAAGTCAAAAAAATCAATGTTCTAGTACTTTTGGTAAGTCGTTATTTGTCATCTAATGGTCTCACGATGAAATCCTTTGAAGATAGGATGAGCTTAGTTATTTAATCAATGGTTGGAAAATATTAAAACAAGCATGTCTTTTAGGTATGTGGAACATAATGAACCTTGTACATTGACATTCCATGGTCTGCTTGGGACATAAACTGGGTGTTCTCTTCCACAGCTCAGTTTGTTTTTAATCACAAGAGGACCTTAAAGATTTAATCTTCACTCTGTAGCCATTAGCATAATCCACTGATTCTGTTTGCTAAATAGACATTTCATATCTTATTATTGTGGTGTAGAACCTTCTTACATCTATTCTTTATTGGATAACGCCTGCTCTTTTCCACAAAGAAAAATTTAACTACTAAGCATCATTTATGTTGTGCAAGCTTCGGTAAAGCAGACACTTGGATTTTATGCTTTTGTGTCTATTGAAAGTTGCAACACAATTAATGCTTTTTGCATCTACATTCTGAAAAATAAACGTTACAGACAATCCTGACAAGAAGGAACACATATAGTGGAGTTAGATATTGTGATGAACCTGCTATATTTGCTTGGGAGATCATGAATGAGCCTCGGTGCGTATTTGAATCGTCTGCTCCAATTCTTCAGGTAACAAAACTAGTCTGCAACTTGGTTTGCTTAAGTTACCTTTGAATTGATTTTTCCATTGTATTCGATAGCATAATCAATTTGTTATGAAAGAAGGAAGCTCGAAAAGAAAAACAAAGTGCTTACATGAGATGCCAAGAAGCCTAAGCCTTAAATGTGCATTTTTCCAGGACTGGATTATTGACATGTCTTCTCATATTAAGAGTATAGACAAGAAACACCTTGTCACAATTGGACTTGAAGGATTTTATGGGCCTGGAAGAACTGATAGATTGGAGGTGAATCCAGGGGGATGGGCAGCTACATTTGGCTCTGATTTCGTCAAAAATTCAGCCGATAAGCATATTGATTTTGCTTCAGTACATGCATATCCTGATAGCTGGTTGGTGCCCACATCTAACTGGTTTATTTCCTGTAGTGCTAGTTTGTTTCTCCTTAAAATGGAACACCTTTTTGTTTTCAGTATTTTCACAACAAAGAAAATGACCCCCTGTCTTATGTTTAGGATCCCACAGGCAAGCCTGGAAGAGAAAGTGAAATATCTTTCCAGCTGGGTGGATTCTCATGTGAATGACAGTCAGAATATATTGAACAAACCAGTACTGTTTTTAGAGTTTGGATCCAATTTGCATGTCAAGAAAAATGGAACATATGAAAGAGATGTTCTACTGAAGGTGGTTTATGATAAAGTATACGAGTCAGCGAAGAAGGGTCAGGCTGGTGCTGGAGCTCTACTTTGGCAGTTGATGGTTGGAGGAATGCAAAAATATCATGATGAATTCTCACTGGTAGCATGGGACCACCCATCCACATATAAGTTGATAGTGCAACAATCTTGTCGATTACTGAGGTTGTTCCAAAGAAAGAAAAGTATCGGCAAACCCTGTTTGAAATTACAGCCATAAGGATCCATGATCTGCAAGGCATTTGGAATTATTTTCGTCGGATGTGGAGTGATTTAAGAAATTCGTGAGAATTATGCATGACTTAGTTGGAGTTAAATGTGTTTAACTAATGGAGAAAAGTTCTCCTATTGAAGGTGAAGTTTGTTATGTCAGAATTCATAGTAGCAGCTTTTCAGTGTTTGCTAAATCATCTAAGCTGTTGTCAATGAAGATTGACCAACGGCAGTACAAATATTTCTGCAGTATGAGATTATGAATTACTGTTTCTTATGACATTGTATGAACAGCAGCACAATTGTAATTTCCAAAAAAAATGTATTTCTTTAGTAATTGGTTGGTGATGTTCAACTAGTTTCTATTCAATATTCAATATTGGATTGGCTATACTTAATGAGTTCTCAACTGGAAAGAAATGAAACAAAAAATTTTTCTAATAGGATCGCTATTAATACGGCCAAGCACGCAGTTGCAATATAATCAACAAGAAATAAATAAATAAACAGAAAAATACAAGAAACAAGAATCAAAACCAGCAAAAGACGGGGATTTTACGTGGTTCATCCAAACTGGACTACGCTCAAAACACACTCTCTCAGAAACTCTTTTAATCTCCTTAAAAGATTTCAGGATTTCTCTCAAATGCACTCGGAGGTACTCACAAAACCTCTCAGATATTCTTTCTGAAATCTCACTTACAAACTTCTCGAAAAATCCTATTTTTTCATCAATAATCATAAACCCTCGCAGCCTCTGTTTATATAGAGTACAAGAAACATGGCTCGTAGGGATCCAAGAACCCAAAAAAATACAAAACTCTAGATTCTCAATCTCTATAGAAGACTTCTGGGCAGTTAGATCGAGACAAACAAGTACCTCATATGAAGCCACGTCACCGCGCCAAAATTCGTGCGCATAAAAACGGAACGCTCGCCCAGCGCCCGACCACCTGGGCCTGGGTCGCGCGACGCACATCCGCGCGCGTGGGTTGGTGAACGTGGATCGGGACTTTCGGGATGAAAATTAGTCTCCATCTACAACATCAACTAGATGTCATTGTCGTCATGTTCGTGCCCTTTTTTTTCGCAAAAAAAAAAAAAAAGGAGAATTGCTTCTTTGTTTTGTAACGTAACCAAGATTCAGGTTAGAAGCCAGAATCGCATGATGCAAATGGCTTTTGTAGTGGCATCGGATGACATTACATCGAAGGACAAATATACGCGAAAGGGGGATAAAAACACAATCAACATAGAGCAGCATCAGGTTGTAGCGAGAGCTTCTTTTCCTGACTTTTATTTATCAGTTTGGACTGGTAGGATATTGGTTTTTTTGGTGTCAATGCATCGATCAGCAATTCACCTGAGTTGACAGAGTGCTGGTGAAGCTTGCGCTCATTATCAAATTGACTTCATGGGAGAGTTTGTCTTCTCTCTTTCTTATATGGTTTCTCATTCTAATTCTCTGTAAATTGCTTATAAACGGCTCAGTCTACATAAATTTTTCTTGCCAGATGTGTTTAAATCGAGTATCAGAAGTGCTGCCATGGCATTCAAAATTGGTCTCCAATGTTATTTGGATGCAATCCATGGATCGCTGATACAGAGCCTCATGAATGGCCAGAGTGGTTACGTGAATTGCATTTAGTTTCCATAGATTTTGACTGTCGCACGCCGCCTCACTAGCACAAGCGAGCTTGTAATTGATAGCTGCACAGCTTTATATATCCTGCAGATCAAATCCTAAAGGATGTGACACTGACCTCCCATCCTTAGCATCAATCAATCTTCCCCATTCAAGTTGGACCGGTAATCCACTGGCTATCATAGTGACATGCCATGGTGGTTTGCAAAATGCTGATACAAGGAGTAACCTTTGCAAAGAAACTGAGAAATAGGGTGGGCATTTTAATTTTCCATGCATGCATATATATATATATACATATATTTGTACCAATTTTTTCCTATTAGATATTGAATTGCAACTTAGCCTGGGAGGATGACATAGAAACTCGGGTCTAAAAAAGGATGATTAATGGTCGAAACCTCTTGGGATCAAGGCTGTAGAGGATCGTTCTCGGGCTGGAGTGGTCTCAAGGCTGTCTCTCACAAGACTGATCACCCGAAACAAGTAAGAATAAGCATATATGGTTGCAATTCCCATGTAATTAACGATTTTTTCCAACTAAATAGACAATCTCCTTGCATTATTTTCCATCTCTTTTGAAACTAAGAATCGTAACGCTAGAATCAAAAATATGTATAAAATGGCTGAAAATAAAGTACCTTGAATAAAAGTATGAGACGGTGAACAGGCTCATAGAGTTGGAGGAGGGGCCCTTCGAATTTGGCTATAACATCAATGACAAAATTCTTGCAAGCGGCGAAGTTTGTCGATTTTCGTACCTGGACTGCTTTAATTATGCAAATTTGGAGCCATCACGAGAAGAAGCACACGGAAGTTCTACGCCTAGATGACTGTAGAGTGTGAGAAAACCGCTGTCAGTCATGAAACGGAGGACCTGATGGATTTCGAAAAGCGGGCGGTTGCGAGTCCCTGACGATCGATTCCATCTCCAGATTTTTTATTATTATTATATTTTTTTTAACAAGAAAAAATGCAACATAGATACTGGAATTAATGAGTCTTTATTCGGGCTCAAAATGGAATGTGACAGATTAGAAATAAAAAAGAAATCAGAACCATTAAATTTTAAAAAATAAGAATAAATTTAAAAATCTAATATTATTTCGAGAGTTCATTGACATAGGTATGGAAACAATATGGAAATTCCGTGGAAATCAATAATTAAATTTTCCCAGTAATAATGATGGACCTGCTTACCTTCGTTTCTTTCCATCATGGCACGGACAATTTGGTCCTCATATTAAGGGGAAAGATCGTTAATTAATGAAAGATTTTTTTTTTACCCCGTTATTTTAGGACAGAGAAGCACATTATTCGATTCGTCGCCTATGGACTTCACATCATCATGTACAAGATTAGCAGCATATGTGCCAAAATTTACCACACCTTTTACAAAGGAAAAGAAGGGAAGGAGTGAAATTGTTTGAATCACAAAGTAGGTGTGTCGATTCCTCCCCATATGGAGGTACTTCTTAAATGTTTCACATGAGCAATGCTCCTATCACTTCTATGAAATAATTAGTCACACTCCCCATCACCATTCTAAAAGATCCAAAACTATGCCATCAAGAAATCAAAAGCCAATCTCATTCAACAATCCAATCAAGAATATATCGATATTCTCATGTCGATACAAATTGTTGCTGATTAACGACGATTTCCCATGGTCCTCTCCAATAAGAGTTGTTGATAACTAGTGAAGATTTTCAATTGGACCGAGGTTGTCTTATCTCTCTCTATTGTCTCAAATCTCCTTTCCAGCTTCTTGGAACATGCAAGAGCTATCACTTGACTAGACTGGTTCACCACCAATGATTAAGAATCTCTGTGCTAGGGTCCAAGCCCTCTTCTTTACTGCAAACTTCTTCTGTTAGTATTCTATCAGAAAAGAAATCTTCTTCTGTACTAGCTCTTGTTTAGGAAAAATCTACGTTCCAAGCAAGTTTTGTCTTGCTTGAGATTGAGAAATTAACAAGTACACAAGCTAATGTTGAGGAACCAATTGACCCCAAAAGTTTAAGCTAATAGGAAAATAATTAGAGAAAGAGTCAGCGAAGTATATCGAGCTTAAAGGCTGAGTGGAAGTATATTATTAGATGGGGAATTTCGCACTAGCATGCTTTCTCTCATGTGATCCCAATCTCTTTTTTTTTTTTTTTTTCTTTTCAAGAAAAGGGGAGGGGACTAGCCCCACATGTTCAATCATTCATGCCTTTTCTCATGTGCATTACAAGTGCCAATAATATGATAATGGTCTTGAAAGTTAGGATAGCAACTATGCAATTATAATGTATTATTTGAGTCATCAATTAATTATGTATATCAAGCATAATAGCTAAGACTAGAAGTACATTATTTGATGGGGGATTACACACTAGTATGCTTTTTCTTATATATATGATCACCATCTTTTTATAAGAAAAGGCAAGGGGGACTAGCCATTCATGCCTTTTATCATGTGCATTACAAATGCCAACAAAACTAAATTGTCTTAATTGATTGGATAAAAGAATTCCACATCGAGCTCGAAGCTCATCACTGTCACTGGCCCTTTTTGTCCGTGCTATATCATAGCGTAAACAAGTTTAGCCCTTGGATATGGTTTAGAGTCTCTATGTGTGAAGTACTATTTTCAAATATTTGCTATTAACCTAATTAACAAGTTGTCACGTCCCGATCCAATACCTAGATCGGCTACGCAACCGGCCGACGCGGTTTTCCTTTTCCCTACGCGTTAAGGAGACGACAATGATTTCTTTAAATCTCCCACACCGCCGCCCCATCAAGCTATCTCTCCACGGTGTCTCTTCCTCTCCGGCGAGCAGCGAAGAGTTTCAACTGCCGGTAAATCCGGTTACGTTTATTTTAAATTATTTAGGAGAGGATTTAATCGGGATGGGGGAGATTATTTGGTAGGGGCCATGGATCATCCGTGACTGCGCTGTCGTCCTCTCCGGTCCGTCGAGCCTTCCTAGAGATTTATCTTCTTGGCCGCCGACAAATCGGGGGAGGAGGCTGGTTCGGCAAGGCCGAGGGAGAGGCAGGGAGGAGTTCGAGAGAGAAGAAAAGAAAAGAGAAAGACAGAAAGAAGGGAGGGAAGAAAAGAAAAAAAAAAGAAAAAAAAGAAAAAGGGAAGGGTTCTATACGGTTCAAGAAAAAAAAAAGAAGAGAGAAAAATAATAAAAATAAAAATAAAAATAAAAGAGGAGAGAAATATGATGAGTGAGAAAGAGGAGAGAGAAAAGATGAGGAGAGAGAAGAGGAAGGAGAGAGAAGATGAGGAGAGAGAAAATTAGGGGGAACCTTCTTCCTCAAAATTTGCAAAATTAGGGTTTGGGTTGAATGAATTTATTTATTAATGTAGGGAATCAGTCTTCTGAGTAGGAAGGCGTCGCGCAAATTTTGGGAACGAACTAGTTCAGGTGTAGACGATTGATTCTTGAGAGGTAAAGATTCTGAACGTGATCACCAGTCTATATATTATTTTACATGGCATGGTTTTGATCCGAGTACATGAGCATTGACATGCATGATTGATTGTTGCATGGTGTAATTGAGTTTTTATGAAGACTATGTGTTGGCTCCACCCAATGATTTTGATGAATAACAAAACATTGAGTGCATATTGTATTCTAATGAGGATTTCAAGTTGTGAGTTTTCAGGAAGAAAGCACCTCAAAATCTCAAAAACTTATGGTTTATGGCACGTAATGGCACGGAGCAATTCTCACAAATCCGGGCATCCTCTTCATTGAAAAAGGGCATCTAAATGTTTAAATATTGTGTTTATGTTTTCTAGAATTGTATTTATGTTTTCGAGGCATTTACACTTGAATCTGAGATTTTTCAGTCTCAAGTGTCGACACCTGGACAGTCAAGTGTCGACACTTCAGCATTTGGCACAAACAAAAATCCTTGGCACGCCAAGTGTCGACACCTATATCCAAGTGTCGACACCAAATGTCGACACTTAGGTTTCAAGTGTCGACTCAAGGCCTGAGAATTTTGAAAATACAGAACTTTGTAATTTGAGGATTTTTGTGTCAAGTGTCGACACCTGTGCATCAAGTGTCGACACTTGAATGTTCAAGTGTCGACACCCAGAGATCAAGTGTCGACACTTGACAGCCAAGTGTCGACACCTAACAGCCAAGTGTCGATACTTGCAGCCTGATAGCTCTAACGAATATCTTTTTCTGGCTTGCAGAACTTGCTTTTCAAGCTCCAAATGACTATTTCCGAGGTACCAACGGTCACAAACCATTTTTTGGAAGGTTCTTGGTGTATTTAACCTCCACCAACCTCATTTTAAAGATAAGCAAGTGTATGGAAGTGTATTGAAGTGCATTCAAGTCTACTCAAAAGCCAAAAAGCTAATATTCTCTCAAATACTTCACATCGAAAGCCTCTTATAGTTTGATTCCTTAAAAAGACTACAAGCTCATCCTTATTTCATTCCAAAAGAGGCACTTTGAAGGAGATTCCAAGGAAGAGTGAAGACAAAGTATCTACTTGAGCTTCAAAGATTCCAATCTACTCTTGAAGAGAGTTTATTTTAGTTTTAAATTATATATCTGTTTTATTGTGATTTGACCTTGCTTTCAAGGATGTCTTGAAAGAAGGTTATTATGGTTTGTTGGTGAGCCAAAGGGATAAAACCAACTATGGTTAACTTGTGAGCCCGAAGACAAAACAAGTGTTAAGGTTTGTTGGTAAGCCTAAGTGATAAAACCAACTTAGGTTTTGACTTGTGAGCCTTGTGAAAAACAAATCAACTGTAATCTAGTTTGGATTATAGTGAAATTTCCAAGGGTGGCTTGGGGAGTGGATGTAGGTGCTAGGTTTGCACCGAACCACTATAAACCTTGTGTTTGTGTGTGATTACTCTCTTCCTCACTTGCTCCTTAATTATTGCTAACATCTTACATTGAATTCATCATTGTTCACAAGCACCACTAGTCCCTCTTATTATTGTCTTAAATTTTTTAAAAGACCTAATTTACCCCCCCTCTTGGGCTTCATTTCTGGGCAACACTATGGTTGTTATTATTTTATATTTCTGGATACTGTGTTTATCGGGATAAAAATTACTTTTGATGGTTTGGACCATGATACTAGATATCGAGTGGGTTGGACCACGATATCGATTATTAAATGGGTTGGACCATGATATCGGTTATCGAGTGGGTTGGACCACAATACCGGTTCAGTTGGACCATGACACTGGTTATCAAGTGGATTGGATCACGATACCAGTTATTGATTGGTTTGGACTATGATGCTAGTTATCGAGTGGGTTGGACCACGATACCAGTTATTGAGTGGATTGGACCATGACACCGGATATCGAGTGGGTTGGACCATGATACCGGTTATTGAATGGACCATGACACCGATTATCGAGTGGGCTGGACCACGATACCGGTTATGGAATGGATTTGGACTACATGATATTGAGTTGTTTGACTGCATGATATGATATTCTAGTATGTTCATGCTATTTTTAGAAATGTATATTATTGTTGGTGTGATCATATGGGAACCTTACTGGGCTGTATAGCTCACCTCCTACTTTCTATTTTTTTTTCCAGAGACTCAGGATACATAGCGAGAATTTGGGCTGGGCATGAGATGGAGCTTCATAAATGTTGAATTAGTTAGTTATTTGGTATTAGTTTTGGTTGCTGATGCTTGTTGTGAATCAGTAGACCAATTAGTGATATCGACTTAATAAATGGATTATTGAATTGTTACTCAATTATTTATATGATATTAGTTTTAATTTGATGTGTTGACTCATGTATACTTAGGCCTTGCATGATCTCTACGATAAAATCTAGGGTTTGTGCGGCCGGTCGCGTAGCCGATTCCAGTGCTGGATTCGGGACGTGACACAAGTATACCCAGTTAATTCTACTTTCAAACACATTCTCGTGACTCCATGACAATGTGAAAATGTGGCCGAGAAAGCAAGCTAGATCTTAATACCTTCCTCTCAATTGCTAAAGATCCTCGTACAAAGACGTCGATCATAAAAATAAGGCTAATGGGCGCCATTCCAGAAAAGTCTTACAAGTATTAGCTAAAATTCCATGGAAGAATATTGACATGTATAACCTCATGAATATATTGCTAGAGAAACATTATCAAGGAAGAATTCATGATATCTGTAGAGACAATGATCACTCCAACGAACAGAGCGATACCAGAGGATCTTGATCTGCACAAACAAGAGGTAAAGAAAGAGAAGAAGGACCAATCACAGATGATACTAACACCAGTATTTACTTGGTTCGGAGAGGCAAGATGCCTTCCTACGTCCACAAGCGATGGCAACAGTAGAACTTCACTAGATGTGGAGAATTTTACAGCAAGCTCACACCCCCAAAGAACTTTTAAGATCTCACCAAAAGGAGTCTCTCTATTCTCTCTATAAAGAGTTACATAGCTCTCATCGTGGGGAGTTCCAAAGAAAGAAAAAACAAAATGGTTTCTCAGAAACTCTCGCATTAAAAACAAAGGATCCGGAGGAGTTATTCCCATATGTTGAGCAAGTGGGCTCCCTCCCATGAACCACGTAACCGCCATGCATGCAGTTTCTCAAGAAAACGAGACACCCATATAACAATTCTCCTCTTGGCTCGTCTTCACAAGCCGCATCCAGTGACAAGCTCCATCATGATCATTATCGCCACCAATGCCTTTGCCAAGGCCACCTCATGTGCTCTGTAAGCCAACCAAGCCCAGGCAATGCCTGAACTTTTCAGAAGGAATAGACTTCGTCAGCATGTCTGCTGGGTTCTGCACTGTAGAAATATTCTGAACAGTCATGGTACCCTGCAACACAACATCACGAACAAAGTGATACCTGACATCAATGTGTTTGGTTCTCTCGTGATACATCTAATTTTTGGTCAAATGTATGGCACTCTGACTGTCACAGTACACTGGAGTAGTCTCCTGTATAAGACCCAAGTCACCAACCAAACCTCTCAGCCACAAAGCTTCTTTCATTCCCTCTGCCACTGCCATATACTCTGTCTCAATCGTCGACAAAGCCACAGTAGACTGTAAAACAGCTTTCCAACTGATAGCACAGTCTGAGAAAGTAAAAATATAACCTGTCAGGGATCTCCTCTAATCCAGATCACCAGCATAATCTGAACCGACATAGCCAACCAGCTATCCACCATTACTATTTCCCTTTTGAAATACCAAGCTCACATCTGAAGCACCTTTGAGATATCGAAGAATCCATTTCACAGCCTCCCAGTGGACCTTCCCTAGATTTTCCATGTACCTACTAACCACACTAACAACATGAGAAATATCAGGTCTTGTACGTACCATAGCATACATAATGCTACCAACTGCACTAGAATATGGAACTTTTGACATCAGTTCCATCTCCTCTGTTTTTGGTAAATCATCAGTAGACAATCTGAAGTGGGCTGCTAATGGAGTGCTCACGGACTTGCAATCTTTCATGCCAAACCATTCTAGCACCTTCTCCATGTACTTCTTCTGTGACAAGTACAACCTTCCAGTGCTACGATCTTTGTGAATCTCCATTCCCAAAATCTTCTTTGCTGCTCCAAGGTCTTTCATCTAAAATTCACCACTCAATTTAGACTTTAAGTGGTTAATTTATGACATGTTCTTAGCAGCTATTAACATGTCATCTACATACAACAACAAGTAAATAAAAGAACTATCTGAAAGTATTTTTTGATACACACAACTATCATAATGACTTCTGGAGTAACTATGACTTTGCATAAAAGTATCAAATCTCTTGTACCATTATCTCGGCGATTATTTTAAGCCATATAAAGACTTCTTGAATAGGCACACATGATCTTCTTTATCAGAAACCATAAATCCCTCTAGCTGGTGCATGTAGTTTTTTTCCTCCAGCTCACCATGTAAGAATGTTGTCTTAACATCCAGTTGTTCTAACTCTAAATCAAGCAAAGCAACTATAGCAAGCAACATACGAATAGAGGTATGTTTCATGACAGGGGAGAATACCTTATTGTAGTCAATACCTTCTCGCTGTGTGAAACCCTTTGCCACTAGTCGTGCTTTGAATCTAGCATCTTCCACACCATGGATTCCTTCCTTCTTTTTGAAGACCCACTTGCACCCCACAATCTTCCGGCTAGGTGGTACTTTCACCAGCTTCCATGTGTTGTTCTTCTGTAGAGACTCAATCTCCTCTTGCATGGCCAGCTGCCATTTAGAGGACTCATTTGATGCTATTGCCTCTTTATAAGAACATGGTTCTATCCCCTCAATCATATCTGCAACAGATAAAGCAAAATCAATCATATCAGCATGTCTATACCTACTAGGTGGTCTGATCACCCTTCGCTCTCTATCTACTGCAATATTGTGCTGCCTTTGAGAAATTTGTTGTTGTGATGTACTGCACTCCGGCACATCTACTATCTCCTCTGGGACTTGCACTATCTCCTCTCGCACTGCACTTTTTGTTGAGAGCTTTACCTCTAGCTCTCCCTGCTTGCCACAATCATGATCTCTACTTTCTGTCGTTGACTTCTCTAGCCCCTGGAGCATTGCAAACTCATTGAAGGTCACATCTCTTTTAATCATGAACTTGGATGACTGAGGATCGGTGCACCACAACTGATATGCCATCACACCCTGCATTTGTGCATATCCTACAAAAATGCACTTCTTTGCCCTTGGCTCCAATTTATCACCTGTGATATGAGCATAGACAGGACAACCAAAAATTCTGAAGTGAGAATAATCGGAAGGAGAACCGGACCATACCTCCTCGGGAGTTTTCAACTCTATGGCTGTGGATGGAGATCTATTCACCAAGTAGCAAGCCGTGTTGACAGCTTCTGCCCAGAATGATTTTGACAAACCTACCTGAGACAACATACTTCTCGTTCTTTCTAAGAGTGTCCTATTCATCCATTCTGCTATACCGTTCTGTTGTGGTGTCCCCGCTGCAGTGCGATGTCGAACGATACCCTCATTCCTGCAGAACTCATCAAAGTCTTTCGAGCAAAATTCCATACCATTATCAGTACGGAGGCATTTGATCTTCTTACCAATCTGCCTCTCAATCAATGCCTTCCACTGCTTGAAAGTGACGAACACCTCACTCTTGTTCTTTAGAAAATATACCCAGACCTTTCTTGAATAATAATCAATAAAGGTCAATAAATAACTTGCACCACCCTTCGAGATAACTGGAGCAGGATCCCAAAGGTCAGAGTGAATGTAATCCACAGTACCCTTAGTCTTGTGGACTGCTGTACTGAATTTCACCCTGCATTGCTTACCGTAGACACAATGTTCACAGAAATCCAGTTTTCCAGTCTTTTGACCAGCAAGCAGACCTCGCTTGCTCAATTCCATCATGCCTCTTTCACTCATGTGGCCCCGCCGCATGTGCCATAGTTGGGTGGGATCATCTGAACTTTGTGCCACACAGGTACCCATCACAATGCTACCTTGTAGATGATAGAGATCATTAGTCAACTTTCCTTTCATGACAACCAATGCACCTCTAGAAACTTTCAGGATTCCATTTTCTGCCAAGAATCGGTATCTATGTATGTCCAAAATACTTAAAGAAATCAGACTTTTCTTCAGTTCTGGAATATGCTGTACTTCCAGAGTTATGATGACATTATCAAACATCTTGATTTTAATTGTACCAACTCTTGCAACAGTAAGAGTTCTATTATCTCCCAAGGTTACAGTACCACTACTTACTAATGTGTAAGTAGAAAACCATTCCCTGTGGGGACACATGTGGAAAGTACAATCATAATCAAGAATCCAGTCATTATCCCCAGAAGAACTAGTGGAGACTGACAGAACAGTCTCATCTTCAACAGTCTCCTCTTGAACAACATTTACTGTATCAGAAGAAGACTCCTCCTGAACCTTGCCTTTCCCTTTTAATTTTGGACAATCTTTCCTGATATGCCCTCTTAGGTTGCATTCATAACATTTCACCTTTTTTACTGGCTTGGACTTTGATCTAGCCCTTCCCTTTTTACCGTGCTCTTTTTTTCAGTTCTTCCTCTTACCATCAGACCATCTGCCCGATCTTCGCCATGAGTTTCTAGTACCCGCCGTTTCAACTCCTTTGAGTTTAGAGATGCCTTGACATCTTTTACAGAGATATTATCTCTTCCATATAGCAAAGTATCAACGAAATGTTCATACGAAGGAGGTAATGAGCATAGGAGTATGAGGGCATGGTCCTCATCATCTACTTTAACATCAGCATTTTTAAAATCTATAACAATCTTAGTAAACTTGTTCAGATGATCTGTAATGAGCATACATTCTTTCATGCAAAAAGTAAAAAACTGTTGCTTTAGGTACAGATGGTTTGTGAGAGATTTCATCATGTACTTTGACTCGAGCTTGAACCAGAGTTTTGCTGGGGTGTCTTCATCAGCAACTTCTCTCAATACATCATCTGCCAAGCATAGACGAATTGATGCAAGAGCACGCTCCATGTATTCTTCTTTCTCCTCATCTTTCCACTCGGCCGGTAGGGCCTCCTTGCCTTTGATTGCCTTGCTTAGCCTCTGTTGTACCAACAAAGACTGCATCTTCAATTGCCAAATGTTGAAATCCTTCGTCTTTCCATCAAACACTTCTACATCAAACTCTTCTACGTCAAACTTTATTGCCGATGTCGACTACAACCGTTCATCTACTTTAACATCAGCATTTTTAAGATCTATAACAATCTTAGTAAACTCGTTCAGATGATCTGTATAAGCATACCTTCTTTCATGCGAAAAGTAAACAATCGTTGCTTTAGGTACAGACGGTTTGTAAGAGATTTCGTCATGTACCTTGACTCGAGCTTGAGCTAGGGTTTTGCTGGGGTGTCTTCATCAGCAACTTCTCTCAATACATCATCTGCCAAGCACAGACGAATTGCTACAAGAGCACGCTCCATGTATTCTTCTTTCTCCTCATCTTTCCACTCGGCCGGTAGGGCCTCCTTGCCTTTGACTGCCTTGCTTAGCCCCTGTTGTACCAACAAATATTGCATCTTCAATTGCCAAATGTTGAAATCCTTCGTCTTTCTATCAAACATTTCTATGTCAAACTTCATTGCCGATGCCAACTGAGGAGCTATCAACAAAGAGCATGGATCAAATCCAACCGGGCTCTAATACTAGTTTGTAGAGACAATGATCACTCCAACGAACAGAACGATACCAGAGGATCTTGATCTGCATAAACAAGAGGTAAAGAAAGAGAAGAAGGACCAATCACAGATGACACTAACATCAGTATTTACATGGTTCGGAGAGGCAAGATGCCTTCCTATGTCCACAAGCAATGGCAATAATAGAACTTCACTTGATGTGGAGAATTTTATAGCAAGCTCACACCCCCAAAGAACTTTAAAGATCTCACCAAGTTTTGGAGTTTCTCCGAATAATAGCTAACAGCTGATTTGGCATCCGTGGCAAGAACTCCTATGCGCAAATTGCTTCCAGCTTCCATTGGCTTCAGGTTTGCTGCCTTGGCAACACATTCACCGACATGAAGAAAGGGTACCGAACAGCCCTCAGAAATTTCATCATGCCAGGGGTGCGAGATGTGACATGGCATAACCATGCAACGAGATCCAAATGTCTCCAAGAAGATCCTCTTGCGCCGCAGATTCTCCATAACAGAAGTATGATCGATTCGTAAATCAGCGTTTCTTGAAGTGGGGAGCGGAAAGGAATTCCTTTTATGGGACGAGAGCTCCCTGTTCAGCAAGGGGTCGCTGCAAACGATGAAAAGGAGAGCCGCCCCTCCATCTCGCGAACTCCATGCAACAAGCCTCTCTAAGAAACTGATGGTGGAAACATCCGATACGCCACCCACCGTATTGGGACTCTTGGAGCCACTTCCCCAAGGAGAGGAAGCTGCCGGCAAGGAATTCTTAGAATCAGAGAGGTCGTCACCCACCCACCGTATTGGGACTCTTGGAGCCACTTCCCCAAGGAGAGGAAGCTGCCGGCAAGGAATTCTTAGAATCAGAGAGGTCGTCACCCCCATCAGTTTGCAGCGGAACCGATGATGGTCTGGGGCAATGTAAGCTATGGGCCTGGGCTGAAGTCGGCAGACCAAGCCGACTTCAACCCAAACGAGAAAAAAAAAAAAAAAAACTGAAGAGAGGTGGAGATGGGGAGAAGACCGAAATAGGGGAGGGGAGACCTCCCTAGCCGGCCGGTGTTTTCACCGGAAAACTCGGTGGGAGAGTCATGGGAGGTGTGGGAGGAGGTCGGCGTCGGATTCGTGAGAATTTGGGACTCGGTGGTAGGGTTTTAAACGGCGAGGGAACTCTCGTTTTTTTTTCTTTAAAAATCCCTCACCGCCGTCCCTCGAGCCACCATCACGCTGTCTCTCCCTCTCCGACGAGCAACCGGAAGTTCCCCAACGCCGCCCGGTGAGTCCTTTCCTTTTATTTGTATTTTTTGAGAGGATTTTTGGTTGTTTTTTTTTGGATTTTTTCTGTTTCATTTTGGGGTTGTTCTTCGCCGTCGCCATCGTCGCCGTCACCTGCCGTCGCCGGACCATGGAGCCCCTGCGGCAACCACCCCGTGGTTGCCGGCAAGCGGGGCGGGGAACGAGTTCGGCCGGGCGTGACATGGGGAGGAGAAGCACGGGTGGTTCGGGAGATTTAAAGAGAAGAGAGAGAGAAAATCAGGGGATTTTTCAAGATTCGAGAAAAGTTGAGAATTTAGTTTTTAATTAAAATATTTATCTATGTAGAGAATCAGTCTCCTGAGCGGGAAGGCGTCGCGCCGATTTCGGGTACTGATTAGTTCAGGCATGGATAGTTGATTTTTGAGAGGTAAGGACTTCTAAACTTGATCACCCGTAATATTAATATTTTACATGACCTGATTTGATCCGAGCATATATTAAATATTTTTCATGCATGGTAGTTTTCGGATAACATGATTTGATTTCCGGGTTACGGAACGAGTTTGTTGTTAATGTTGTTTGCATTTAGTGATCTTGAAATGTGATTGATCGTGATATCGATCGTTGAAAAGTGACATGATCTGACTATGTGAGAAGAAATGATAAAGTGTTAAGTGAACTGGTGTTTGGACTAGCCATGCCACGACGGTACCGTAGTTTTTCAGTGTGCCCGTCACAGGCTGGAGTGTGACAATTTATGTGCCAGTCACAGGCTGGAGTGTGACAATAGTGTGCCCATCACAGGCTGGAGTGTGACAACAGTGTGCCCATCACAGGCTGGAGTGTGACAATAGTGTACCAGTCACAGGCTGGAGTGTGACCGTGGCTAGTCCAGAACCCTAAAGATAATGGTTAAATAATTGGAAATTCTAAAAGAAAAAAATGTAAAAAAATTCCAAAGTTTTTGGTTAAACATGAAATATGAATTGTTTGATTTCGTCACATGTTATGCTAATATTTTGCTATTTTCATATACATGTATATTATTATTGGTGATCATTTGGAACCCTTACTGGGCTATGTAGCTCACTCCCTATCATTTGTTTTCTTTCAGAGACTCAGGATACATAAAGAGGATCTGGGCTGGGCGTGAGACAGAGCTTCATAATTGTTGAGCTAGTTAGTTAGTTAGTTTCGGTAACTGATGTTTGTGAGTCAGTAGACCAATTAATGACATCGATTTAAATACTGAATTGTACATTTGTTATTGATTTGTTTATATAATATTAATTTAAATCGGATATGTTTGAATTATTGTGTACCTAGGCCTTGCATAATCTCCAGGATAAAACCTAGGGTTTGTGCGGCCGGTCATGTAGCCGATTCTGGTACTGGATTCGGGGCGTGACAGAGTGGTATCAGAGCAAACCAGGTTCTAGGATCTTAGGATATAAGCTCAACGAGAGAGAGTGTGGGTTGATCCATATGTGGGGTAGATATTATGTCATGATTGTTTTGACCATCTGAGTGTTAGTTGTATACTAACAACGATTGGTGTAGGTTTTCCATGATGCGAGGTAGTGAACGTGGATGTGTTAGGAGGCCCACAAGATTTGCGGATGGAGCAAATACTTGGGATCCTATTGAGCAGCATGAGAATGCTGGAGCCTTATCTGATAATGAGGAACATCCACAGGACCCAATGCCGAATCTGATGAACAACACTGGTGATGAGGAGCATCCCCATGAACCAATGCCCAATCCTTTGGATAACACCCTGGAGACTGGAACTGCTGAAACAGGATCACCGGGTGGATCTAGAGTTCAGCCTGGGGACCAGATGGGTCTTCCTCAGCTATTACAAATTTTAGTGCAGCAGCAAGCTACTGCAAGAACTGATACACTAAGATTTATGGAAGCCCAACAGCAACAGCAGCAATTTATGCAACAGTTATTATTACAACGACAACAGCCAGAAGTCAGAATTCCTCAAGAACGGCCAATTACACTAATAGAATTCAAGAAGTATGCGCCACCGGTATTCAAGGGGACTTCTGATCCCATGGAGGCAGAGGGATGGCTTAAAGCTGTTGAGAAAGTTTTCCAAGCCTTGCGGTGTCCAGAAGAGGAGAATGTTACATTCGCTACCTTTTTATTGCAAGATGAGGCAGCTGCTTGGTGGGAGCTGGAGCTTGGAAAACAAGGACCAAATGTTACATCTTTTACCTGGACAGATTTTAGAAAGGTTTTCTATGAGAGATATTTTTCTCAAAGTGTTCGGGTACAAAAATTTCGTGAATTTGATCGCTTGGAGCAAGGTACTTTAACTGTTTCTCAATATGCCTCAAAGTTTGAGGAATTGTCGAGATATGCTCCATCACTCTTAGCTGATGAAGGGATTTGGGCCAGGAAATTTGAAAATGAACTTAGAAGTTGGATCCAGCATCAAGTGATTGCTTTTAAGCTACCAACTTATAAAGAGGTTGTTAATAAAGCATTAATTATAGAAAGGGGATTGGATGTGGCTCAAGCTGAAAGAGAAAAGGCATTAAAGAAGAGATCTGGAACAAGAGGGAATCAAGGCCAATCCTATAAAGGTACCAATGCAAAAACAAGGAAGCTTGACAATATTACTTCAGATGACAAGACTCAACCAAAGAGTGACGTCAAGTACTTTAAGTGTGGTGGTTCCCATTATAAGCGGGATTGTACGTGGCCAGATGAGTGGAAATGCCATAACTGTGGTAAACCGGGACATAAGGCAGTTGTGTGTCCCTCTGGTCAGGGGTCACAGCACCAATTACCTCGTGGAAAATAGCAACTTGAAGGACAACAGAAATCAGTAACTCAGGGACGGGTTTATGCACTCACCCAGCAGGATGCTAATGCATCAAATTCTGTAGTGACAGGTATGATCAAATTATTTTCCAGTAATGCTTATGTTCTTTTTGATACTGGCGCTACACACTCTTTCGTATATGTTAGATTGGTTAGGGAAAATAATGAGTTAACCCCGACATCTTTAGAATTTGAACTCTGTATTTCCACTCCTAGCGGGGATGTTTTTGTGGTTAATCAAATCTGCAAGAAATGTAGATTGAATATCGAAGGTAGAACAATGGAAGCCGATTTGATAGTCATGGATATGAAAGATTTCGATATAATCCTTGGAATGGATTGGCTGGTAGCAAACCATGCTTCCATCAACTGTTTTGAGAAAATTGTGAAATTTCAAATTCCTGATCAGTCAGAGTTCTATTTTAAGGGTAACAAGTTAACCCTTATGAGGAGGGTAATTTCGGCTTTTATTGCCAAGTGACTCCTCAGACAAGGTTGTGAAGGATTTCTGGCAACGGTGATAGATACTCGACAGCAGGAGCTTAAGCTGGAAGACATACCCGTTGTGAAAGAATTTTCGGAGATCTTTCCCGATGATCTGCCAGGATTACCTCCTGATAGAGAGATTGAGTTCTCTATCGATCTTATACCAGGTACAGGTGACATCTCCAAAGCTCCTTATAGAATGGCTCCGGCAGAATTAAAAGAACTTAAGGAGCAATTGCAAGAACTGTTGGATAAAGGATTTATCAGACCTAGCGTGTCTCCCTGGGGTGCTCTGGTCTTATTTGTAAAGAAGAAGGATGGAAGTTTTTGGCTTTGCATTGATTATCGAGAATTGAACAAAGTGACTATAAGGAACAAATATCCCTTACCAAGGATTGATGATCTATTTGATCAATTACAGGGAGCACAGGTATTCTCAAAAATTGATCTTCGTTCTGGTTATCATCAATTGAAGATAAAGATAGAGGATGTACCAAAGACAGCTTTTAGAACCAGATATGGACACTATGAATTTTTGGTTCTACCTTTTGGTCTGACAAATGCACCTGCAGTTTTCATGGATCTCATGAACCGAGTGTTTAGACCATATCTGGATCAATTTGTAGTAGTATTTATTGATGATATACTGATATATTCAAAAAGTCTACAAGCACATGAGGAGCACTTAAAGATAGTATTACAAATACTCAAAGAGGAGAAATTATTTGCCAAGCTAAAAAAATGTGACTTTTGGTTGGACAGATTTTCCTTTCTTGGCCATGTTATTTCTAAGGATGGTATTTCTGTGGATCCAAAGAAAGTGGAAGCAGTGGTAGAGTGGGAGAGACCCACTAATATGTCCGAAGTTCGTAGTTTCCTGGGAATGGCAAGATATTATCGAAGGTTTGTTGAAGGATTTTCTCTTATTGCTATACCCTTAACTCGCCTGATCCAGAAACGAACAAAATTTGAATGGACAGATGATTGTGAGCAGAGTTTTCAAGAATTGAAGAAACGGTTAATCATTGTCCCAGTATTGACTATTCCTACGGAGACAGGGGAGTTTTGTATATATAGTGATGCATCCCGAAAGGGTCTCGATTGTGTGCTAATACAAAATGGAAATGTGATAGCCTATGCTTCTAGACAGCTGAAATCATATGAGTCAAATTATCCCACTCATGACTTGGAGTTAGCAGCTGTAGTTTTTGCTTTAAAAATATGGAGACATTACCTGTATGGTGGTCGTTGTGAAATCTTTACAGATCATAAAAGTTTAAAATATATATTTACTCAGAAGGAATTGAACTTGAGACAGAGAAGATGATTGGAACTATTAAAGGATTATGATCTGACTATCAACTACCATCCAAGAAAGGCAAATGTTGTAGCAGATGCCCTGAGTAGGAAAACCCCGAGTAAGTTGGCAGTTTTAATTACTAATCAAAAGCACATCATAATGGATCTGGAAAGATCAGAGATCGAGGTACGAATTCATAATTTTGGGATGCAATTAGCAAATATTATGGTACAACCTATCCTGATTGACAAAATTAAATCAGCTCAGAAGAAAGATTTAGAGCTTCAGAAAATTAGAGAGACAGTTGAGTCTGGTGTGCAATCTGAATTTACTATATATGAAGATGGTACCTTGAGATTCGGTAACAGATTATGTGTTCCTAAACTTCCAGAATTAAAGAATGAAATTATGGAAGAAGCACATAGTTCAGTATATATGATGCATCCGGGTAGTACAAAAATGTATCGAGATCTACGTGAAAACTTTTGGTGGTCTGGTATGAAGAAAGATATAGCTCAGTATGTGGCTCAATATTTGGTGTGTCAACAGATAAAAGCTGAGCATCAAAGACCTGCTGGACCATTGCAGTCTCTTGCGATTCCTCAGTGGAAATGGGAGCACATTACCATGGACTTTGTGAAAGGTTTACCTAAAACCCCTAAGGGAAATAATGCGATGTGGGTGATTGTGGATCGACTAACGAAGTCAGCTCATTTCTTATCTTTTCGTATCGGACTCTCTCTGAAAAAATTAGAAAATTTGTACATAGAACAAATTGTGAGACTACATGGGATTCCAATTTCTATAGTATCAAATCGAGACAGTAGGTTTGTTTCACAATTTTGGAAGAGTCTTCATAAAGCATTGGGGACCAAATTAAGTTTTAATACAGCTTTTCATCCCCAAACCTGTTGCCGATCTCACCGCCGCGCCCGTGCCTCGGAACCGCCGATCCGTATAGACCGTCTTGCTCCTAGGGCCTCCTGGCTGGACCGGACTTGCAAGACGGGGTCAGAAGACCCTGGCCGGGGATCCCGGCGAGGGAGCTCCGACGATCAAGTTAGTAGACGGCGAGAGGGAACAAAGTCCCTGGGACGGGCCCCCGAAGGAGTCCCAGACTCAGAGATTCTATGAGCAAGAATGGTGCTTAAAGAGACCAGAAACCCGGCTGGACTCCCTTGCCGAGCTCACGCCAAGCGATCCCCTCTCGGGACCCTGGATCTTGTCCCGTGGAGCGGAGCTTCCAGCCTCTGTTTCTTACTTGTCTCTGCTTACCTGGTCGTCTCTTTGCTTCTTCCTTTTATCTCCTTCCGGTGCCTGCTCGTTTTCCGCTCTCGGGAGGCTCCTCCCCCTCTCGTTCTTGTCGCCCTCTCCCCGTCCTTTTCTCTTTTCCCTTCTGGTTCTGAGGGCCAGGCGGTTCTCCGGCCTCGTTCGCCGAGCCTAGCGGGGAAAAGGTAAAGGAGGGGGGCGTCGGCAGGGCGGCCGGTCAGACCTTGGGCCAAGCATGGGTGCTCTCCTCCCAGGTGCTGGTGCTTGTCCGTCGAGGGGCCCTGTCCTATCAGAGCCGCGTCTCTCGACTGTGGAACCCGTCGGGCCGACGTAAGTGATGTTCCGCGTGCCGCCGCCATCCGTACAGGGCGCCCTCTTCTGGGTGCGGCGCGCACGGCTCGAGGGCTGGCCTCGGAACCTGCGCCTCCGCTCTTTGGGGCTCTCTCTGTACGAGCTGCCTGACCTCGGCCGAGGTGGACCCCTCCCGGGTGGACACCTGGCGGGGCGGCAGAAGGACGCTCGGCCTCGGTCGAGGTGGTCCCGTCTCAGGGGCCACCTGGCGAAGGAGCGAGGGGGCCCGCCTCGACCTCGGCCGAGGTGAGGCTGTCTATGGGTGCCACCTTGCGAGGGAGCGGGGGAGCAGCCGACCTTGGCCGAGGTGGACCCCTCCTGGGTGGACACCTGGCGGGGCGCAGAAGGACGCTCGGCCTCGGCCGAGGTGGTCCCGTCTCAGGGGCCACCTGGCGAAGGGGCCCGGCTCGACCTCGGCCGAGGTGGGGTCGTCTATGGGTGCCACCTGGCGAGGTAGCGGGGGAGCAGCCGACCTTGGCCGAGGTGGACCCCTCCTGGGTGGACACCTGGCTGGGCGGCAGAAGGACGCTCGGCCTCGGCCGAGGTGGTCCCGTCTTAGGGGCCACCTGGCGAAGGAGCGAAGGGGCCCGGCTCGACCTCGACCGAGGTGGGACCGTCTATGGGTGCCACCTGGCGAGGGAGCGGGGGAGCAGCCGACCTCGGCCGAGGTGGACCCCTCCTGGGTGGACACCTGGCGAGACGGCAGAAGGACACTCGGCCTCGGTCGAGGTGGGGCCGTCTATGGGTGCCACCCGGAGAGAGAGCAGGGGAGCCCGTCCGAGCTCGGCTTCGGGCGGGGAGCCGCAGCTGACTCGGTCGAAAACCTCCACGTGGCTCGTATAGTGCCCGCCGGGATCTGCGACCAACCACGTCATCATTACGGCCGTAACAGTTGCCCCCCAATCCGACGTTTCGTTGGGGCATCGTGGGACGGAACGTCGGGATTAAATGCGGATATGACGTGGGGAGGCGGAGATCTTGCATCATAATTGCCACATCCTCGTCGCCATTTCTCGGTGCGCCCAAAGCCTTATAGGAGGCCGCCACGCGTCGTCTGTTCGCCCGCAATAAATGCGTCGCTTCGAAGCAGGGGCCGTTTTCCTGTTAACGAGGCGACGGTGTCGGGCGTGCGTCCACGCGGCGATCATCCAATGGCCCGGAGCGGAATGACGGGTACAGCGACTGTCGACTTAGTTTGAAAAGGAGGGGACTTTCCGGAATGAGGCCTTTTCCTTTGCACCGTGGGCGGTTTGCTGCAGGCTAATTTTCACTGCCCCGCGTTCGCTCGGTGCATTTTCGGTGAGTGCCCTCATTTTCCCCCTAGTTCCTCTCTTCTTCTCATGTGAATACTCCTTGCTTTCCACTTTGTCATGGTGCGTCGTCACCATGTTTCCTCTAATCCGAACGAGGCCGGTCCGTCCCGACCGAGGACTCCGTCTTCTTCCTCTTCGGAGGAGGAAGTGATCCCGGAGGAGACCCGCAGGCGACTGCAACCCGGGGGTATCACTATTGGTATCCCCAGGGGTGTCAGGTCTCCTCCCGTCGCTTCTGCTCTTCCTTACCATGACCACGTTCGCCAGCCAGCTGGGATATTGGACTTCCCGCACAAAGCCGGCGACGAGGAGTTTCTCCACTTCCTCGTTGATGGCCCTCTGTCTCTCCATGGCAAAGCTCCTCTTCTTCTGGCGGACCGGGCGGCAGCTCGGATCCATGTTCAACCTGTGCGTGATGACCTCGGGGGGAATGCCCGGCATGTCGGCCGCTGACCAGGCGAACATGTCTACGTTCGCGCGGAGGAACTCCAGCAGGCGGGTCCGTTCTTCTTCTGGAAGTTGCGCCCCGACCTGCACCGTCTTCAGCGGGTCCGAACCAAGGGGATAAGTCAACAGGCGTTCCACGGGCCCCCCCTGGGTTCCTTCTCCCTTAGGTCGAGGTCGTCAACATCGGGGCCGAGCTCCGTGCCCCGGGCGCCCGGGACCGTCTGGAGGCAATGCGGGACCGGTTGGGTCGTCCCCTTCATTACCCCGAGTCCGGAAGATGTGGGGAACTGCACCAACAACCTCTTCGTGGAATCATGGCGTCCAGTTGGTTGAGCCCGGGACGCCCGAGAATCGCGTTGTAAGGCGAAGGGAGCTTGACGACGGTAAACGTCATCAGGACGGTCGTCTGCCGAGGTGGGGATCCGGCGATGACCGAGAGAGTGATCTCCCCTTCGACCCCCACCGAGTCCCCAGTAAAGCCTACCAGGGGGGTATGCACCGGTCTTAGCTAATCATGGGACAAATTCATTCGAGAGAGCATCGTAAAAAAGCACGAGGCATCCTCTTCAGGATACTTAAAGAGGATCTGGGCTGGGCGTGAGACGGAGCTTCATAATTGTTGAGCTAGTTAGTTAGTTAGTTTCGGTTACTGATGTTTGTGAGTCAGTAGACCAATTAATGACATCGATTTAAATACTGAATTGTACATTTGTTATTGAATTGTTTATTTAATATTAATTTAAATCGGATATGTTTGAATGGTTGTGTACCTAGGCCTTGCATAATCTCTAGGATAAAACCTAGGATTTGTGCGGCCGGTCACGTAGCCGATTCCGGTACTGGATTCGGGGCGTGACAGACAAGGCCAAGCTTCGGGACGGCTCCTCCTCTGCCTCGTCACTCCATCCACGAGATGAATCGGAAAACTCGATGATGGTGGATGCGACCGTGGGCCGCAGGGGCGCGCTGGCCCGACACGGAGCAGGCCGAAAGGCACGCTCGGGCGTAGAGATGGCTACGGGGCGGACCCGGTGCGGACCCGGTGCGGACACGCTGCAGGGCCGACCACGGGGGTGCACTGGCAGCGGCCAGGGAGCGCGCGGGGGTGTTCGGAGGCGCGGAGGCATCTGGACACGCGGAGCAGGCCGCGGGGACGCCCAGAGGTGACCGCGAGCTGGCGATGGGCGGAGCGGGGCCTTCCTCTAGCGCCAATCAGTTGCCGCAGATTTACCGAGGTCATACCTCTTCCAGGTTCTTCCTCTCCGGGAGCCTGCAAAACAGAGAATGCCTCGTGCTGGGGATTCCGGCGAAGGCACTCCGACGATTAAGTCAGCGAGACTATCGTGGAGAATGGGAGATCTCTGGCATGGAGAGCTTGGGGTCTCTCCAAGTTCCAGAGGGTGAGAAGAGAAGGCCCAAAATTGAAAGAGATGGGTTTTTTCTCCTCATACCTGAGGTTTGCCTTGCTTTACCTTATATAGACGTAGAGTAGTACCAAAATCTGTTAGGGAGGAGGTCAAACAAGATCGATTTGCCCCCAGGAGAGACAGCATGGTGGCAGGGTCGTGGCCTGGCGGCGTGGCAGAATCGTGGTCTGGCGGCGTGGCAGGATCATGGCCTGACGGTGTGGCAGGGTCGTGGCCTGGCGGTGCCGTTAGGAGGATCAGAGTGATGGGGGCTTCTGGAGCATTCGAGCGATTCCCTGGATGGGAATGAGTTGGTCTGACGGAGGTGAGTTGTCCGACCGAGGAAAAATGTCCATCAAGCTCAGCCAAAGTGAATCAGCCATACCTCTACTTCTGTCAGTCGGCTTTCTGGGGTTGGCCTTCTGGGGTCTGCCTTCTGGGTTAGCTAGTCTTCAAGTTGATTGGCCTTCTGGCCTTCTGGGTCGGCCTTCTAGGGTCGGCCTTCTGGGTCAGCCTTTAGGGTCAGCTAGTCTTCAAGTTGATTGGCCTTCTAACCTTCTGGGTCGACCTTCTGGGGTCGGCCTTCAGAAGAGAAGGATAGAAACATTGAGGCCTTGCATTCTCATCCACGCATGTCTGCTTCCAAACAACCTCATGGGCATGATCATATATCAGTCTTCTACTAGCATAAGCTACTTTTAATGGGTGCTGTCATCATGTGGTGGTCGATTTGCTCGCCTAAACCAGGTATTGAATGCCGAGATCAGGTGTGGGCAGTCATCCACATTGCGGGTGGAGAAGCTTAGGCACTGCCGCACCTCATCACCAGTGACGACAGGCCAGGTGCAATATTCTGTCATGCATCATCCCTGAACGTCCTCTGGAGGTCAGCCACGAGCACCGCCTGCTCGCTCCACTCGCTCACCGCCATGTCCGCCACCCTCAGCTCGATCATCCTCTCCACCAGCCACAGCAGGTGCCTTGCATTGATCATTGCCTTGTGGAGGCTCAGCCTTTTGATATAACACCATCCAAACACTATCTTAGTATTCAAATTCTGTTTTGTTTCTCGTTCTAATCTCAAAACCAAATGTGCCAGGAAATTAATTTGGCCAGCGTGATTCTTAATTATTTCAATGCATATTTCGATTTCGATTCCGATTTTACTTCGACCGCCAACAAAGCCTACCCCGAGTGATTTGCAACAATGTGGAGCTCAGGATATCAGATTCGCTTGAAGTCATTGAACGAGTAGAAACGTGGAAATGGCATCGAGCCTGTTTCCGATGGCAGGCACATAGCGGTTAAGGAGCTGACGTACGTTGTAGAATGTGATATATAGCACAAGTGGATCAAAGGATAAAGAAAGCAAGTGTTGGAGTGGAGGGCCTTGCTGATTATAATGCAGTGTATAGTAATGATGAACACTTGAATATCCATTTGACTTTAATATATCCACCAAGAAGTGAAAGGAAATAACTAGTCAAAAAATGCGGCACTCGGGAACCCCGAGAGAGAAGGCACGGGGAAGGATTTTTTTTTTTCTTTTTTTTTCCTGGTAAACAGAGGAAAGATATTCTGGATCTTTCTCGGTCGCATTTTGCTGCGATAGATGCGAGTAAAGAAATAAAGAAGGATATAAATAAATAAATAAATAAATAAAGGAGCTATGGCCATCCCTTCCAACTTGACTACATGCCAAAGGTGACACATATATCATATATAATTTTACTGGAGGCCACTAGCTATCTGGATCGATATTTTTATTTCATGTTGTGACGGGACGCACTAATTAATGGCCGGGAGATTCTCTCCCAACGGGTCACCTCTTCTCTTCTTGCACACCCTCGTAAGTGCACCCAGCTCCGAGTCTTCGTCACCTCTTTACCTTATATAAATATGGCTCTTCTCGCCTCACTCTTATCCATCTTCAAGTCAGTAGTAAGAGATGGCTTCGAAGGCTTTGCTTGCGTTTGGTGTTCTCGTGGTAGCAGTTATAATCTCCTCGGAGGTGACAGCTCAGGGTTTTCAGGATAAGCGTGAGTTTTGTTAACTTTGATCCTCACACGTTATCCCTCAATTAATCCTTTACGTATTCTTCCTGTATATGAGAACAAGGGTGATGTTATATATGGTCTACTTGCTGCCCTGGGTTTCATAAAAGGGTGATGTTATGCAGTGTATTACTGCATCTGCAAGATTGCACCTAGCCTATTTCCTTTCAGAAAATTTTTCAAGGAAGCTTGGTTAATTAACTTATACTACAGCTAACTATTTGCTGCAATACTTGATTAGCAGCAAGCCAAGATCTATCACATGAATCTCTCGGGCATGCTATAGCTAGCAATAGGTCATGGATTCACGCAGGAGTCAAAGTGACCACGTTTTGGTGATCACTACTCATGAAGACATGCACAAGTCAAATAACTAGTAGCTAGATGGATGTTAACAGCTTCTCTTAAGATTGACCAATAATTAATATATCATGGACTAAACATATTGTTGCCGATCTTATCGCGGTGTCCTGTAGCTCGTGAGCTAGCACCGGTTTTCAGACTTTCTCATCTTGAGATCTCCAAGCTTCCGGTCCTGCAAAACAGAGTCAGAGACCCAGGCCGGAGATTCCGGCGGGGGCACTCCGACGGTCAAGTTAGAGAGCGGCAAGATGGAACAGGTCCTCTAAGACGGGTTCCCGAAGAATTCCCGTGCTTAGAGGAGATGTAGATGAGAGAAGTGTGAGAAGAGAGGAGTTGAAGCCCGGCTTCCTGCATTGGGTTCATCGAGCTCACACCTGAGGACTTCTTGGGGGCCCCAGGATCGTTCTCTCGATGTTCTATCCTCCTTTCGACTTACCTTTTTGTCCGCTTTCTCCGTCCCTTTTATATCACCGGACAGCCTTCAGCCCATGTCCCCTCCCGGAGGTTCCTGGAGATCTCTGGATCTCCTCCTCCTTCAGGTTCGAGAGTTAAGTGGCCGGCCCGCCTCGTCCGCCGTATGTCACGAAAGGGGAAGACTGGCGAGACCTCGGGCCAAGTGTGGGAGCTCTCCTTTCGAGGTGTTGACAATGGGCTTCCGGTCATTTCAGGCTCCTACCCGCAAGGATTTCGTTCCTCGATCATGAGGCCCCGTTTAACCGATGTAAACGAGGTTTCGCGTGTCACTGCGGACCGTACTGGCACCCTGTACGGGACGCGGCGCGTGCCGGCTCTAGTGGCGACCTCGTGACCGGTGCTTCTGCCTCCCCGAGGCTTTGCAGAGTAGGGCTGACTTCGGCCGAGGTGGACCCGTCTTGGGGTGCCACCTGGCAAGGGAGCAGAAGACCGCCAGCTTCGGCCGAGGTGGATCCCTCCTGGGTGGACACCTGGCGGAGTGGCAGAGACGCTCGACTTCGACCGAGGTGGACCCGTCTTGGGGTGCCACTTAGTGAAGGAGCAGGAGGGCCTGGCTCGACCTCGGCAGAGGTGGACCCATCTTGGGGTGCCACCTGGCGAGGGAGCAGAAGGCCGCTAGCTTCGGTCGAGGTGGACCCCTCCTAGGTGGACACCTGGCGGAGTGGCAGAGATGCCCAACTTCGGCCGAGGTGGACCCGTCTTGGGGTGCCACCTGGCGAAGGAGCAGGAGGGCCTGGCTCGACCTCGACTGAGGTGGACTCGTCTTGGGGTGCTACATGGCGAGGGAGCAGAAGGCCGCCAGCTTCGACCGAGGTGGACCCCTCCTGGGTGGACACCTGGCGGAGTGGCAAAGACGCTCGACTTCGGCCGATGTGGACCCGTCCTGGGGTGCCACCTAGCGAAGGAGCAGGAGGGCCTGGCTCGACCTCGGCAGAGGTGGACCCGTCTTGGGGTGCCACCTAGCGGTAGAGCAGAAGGCCGCCAGCTTCGACCAAGGTGGACCCCTCCTGGGTGGACACCTGACGGAGTGGCAGAGATGCTCGACTTCGACCGAGGTGGACCCGTCTTGGGGTGCCACCTAGCGAAGAAGCAGGAGGCCTGGCTCGACCTCGACTAAGGTGGACCTGTCTTGGGATGCCACCTGGCGAGGGAGCAGGAGGCCTGGCTCGACCTCGACTGAGGCCGCCAGCTTCGACCGAGGTGGACCCCTCCTGGGTGGACACCTAGCGGAGTGGCAGAGAGATGCTCGACTTCAACCGATGTGGACCCGTCTTGGGGTGCCACCTGGTAAAGGAGCAGGAGGGCCTGGCTCGACCTCGGCTGAGGTGGACCCGTCTTGGGGTGCCACCTGGCGAGGGAGCAGAAGGCCGCCAACTTCGGCCGAGGTGGACCCTTCCTGGGAGGACACCTGGCGGAGTGGCAGGGAGATGCTCGACTTCGACCGAGGTGGACCCATCTTGGGGTGCCACCTGGTGAAGGAGCAGGAGGGCCTGGCTCGACCTCGACTGAGGTGGACCCATCTTGGGGTGCCACAGAGCAGAAAGCTGCCAGCTTTGGCTTAGGTGGACCCCTTCTAGGTGGATACATGGCGGAGTGGCAGAGAGAGGCTCGTCTTCGGTCGAGATGGACCCGTCTTAGGGCGCCACCTCGCGAAGGAGTAGAAATTTTGAAAGAAAAATCCACGTGGTACCGGCGGCATTCAGCTGGATCTGACACACGCTCCGCGTCAGCGGTGTAGCCATATCACATATAATTCATGTTTAATATGTTTAATTGATTCTTAAGGGGACAGCATGCAAATGATCGATTTAACTTACCATCTTGATCTCATGCATGATCCATGCAGAGGAGAAGAAAACGGACGAGGCCGGCGTTCAAGACGAGACGAAAGTTGGGTACGCGCACCCTGGCTACGGTTATCCCGGAGGCGGTTACCGTGGCGGCGGCTATGGCTATCCGGGGCGTGGCTATCCTGGCCAGGGATATCCGGGGCGGGGCTACCCCGGCGGAGGTTATGGCTATCCACGGCGTGGCCATCCTGGCCAGGGATATCCGGTCCCCGGCCGTGGCGGATAGCGGATGCTGCCGCCGCGGATATTCTGGCGGTTGCGCCAGTGCTGTTCTCACCCTGATGAGATCCCCTACCCCGAATACGTACCTGCCTGAGGAGCAGAACTAGGAAGACTGCATTGCATGGAAGCTAAGTATGGTATGCTTTGTGTTTGGCGTGGTTTCTAAGTGTTGTCTTATGAAGTTATTACCCCAAAAAAAAAAAAAGAGGTTTTGTCTTATGGAGAGAATAAACGGTTGCATCTGCCTGAGAGGGAGGAGAGCTTTGTGTCCTCCTGATCCCGATGCTTTACGACCAATCTTGTACAATATGTCGCATGCATCAAAACCTATCTTGTATCATACGTCGTTATAATAATATTGTCATGGGTGTTGTGCTCCAAGCTCTGTTAAAGTTCTTCACTTGTTATTAAATTTTCCAACTAGGAAAAATAATATGATCATCAGCCTTTGCAAGTGAATGGAAAAAATGTCACCACTCACCACTTATTAAAATTTTATGAGTCAATTATATTAGCAGCAATGATAAAAGTTTTTTTTTGAAAAAATTGAGGAAGAAACGTTCCCCCTAATATTTTATTATAATATTAGGTAAGATTTATGTTTAGTGGTTGCTGTGTCTTGCACAAAATTGCAGTTAAGTGTTAGAGGGACCGAGCAGAATGTTATCATGTCACCGACCTTTTACAGGATGATATAAAACTTTTCCCAAGTGGTGGGTTATGAGAATAAGATCAGTCTTCCCTGTTTGAGTACTTAGAATGCGCACAATGTGAATATGTAAACATGTTCAAAAATTTCAGAGATATAGAAGTGTAAAAATCCATTCTGAAAAATTGCTATTGTGCCGGTTCTGAGTACTTATCTAAAAACCTGTTGACAAATCTACTGTCTAAAGTCTCTATCTTAAAATCCCTGGCAGCAGCGTGTTTGTTACAAGAGGCTGTAGCCTTGCAAATCGATACAAATATTTTGGGACTTTGTCGTTCTCGGGTACTTGTAGAATTCTCTTTTCCAGTTGCCATATTCCAATAGTAATTTGTTGCTTGGTTATTTTGTTCCCATTGTCATGAGGAGTGGCGAGGAAGTCCCCTTGTATTTTTTGATTGTTGATAAATTCAACCTAATTCCTTCAATGCGAACATATCCGCATTCAGACACTGAAGATGATCAACTATATTTTCTATTTTGTTGGAATTGTAAACCCTTGGACTAGCAATCAGGTGAAAAGCATAGACTGTAAAAATTGTTCCAAACAATCTTCAGCAATAAATAGTTTTCAAAGAGGATGGACCAATAATTATTCACAGATTTTTCCTGTTTTCCTGCTGACGACGTATTTGCAAGAACTTAACGAACTGAAAACTAAGCAAATTCAAAGATATCTACCACCTGATTTTTCGGAGGAGGCCTAAACCTATCCACAGCCTTCCGATTTAAAAATACGAAGGTAGATCATTCACAGTATTTCCTGTTTCCAATAGCTTTCTGAAGATTTTTAGATAAAAGCTTTCTATTTCAAACACTTTTAACTTGTTAATAGAGAGTCTAGTAGACGGTAAACCACAATAGGTACTTAATGACATACGGAATTCGTAGTAAGAATGTTTCAGACTTTAAAAATCCTTTGCTTTGTGGTGCAACAGATCTTTTGAATATACCAAGGATTCTATTCATATCTTCAATTAGCTTGTTTTTGTTGAAAGCCTTGATGACTTCATCTGCTACAACTAAAATTATCCTTATTAGTTCAGTATTGGAATGGGCTACTGAACGGAATCTATGATTGTTTCTCTCTTTGCATATAATCCAGCATGTCATTGCTACGATAATATCTGAAGTTCTGTGATATTTTGACAACATATATTTGCTTCACCAGGTTGTCACTACAAGAAAAACCAGGTTTAGCAACCGATTTTTTGGTTGCTAATAATTAAAAATCGGTTGCAAAATTTGAATAAGGCAGCAAATGGTTGCTTGTAAAAAGAGCAAGCCATCCAAATTTGCAACACCATTTAGATCCTTGCAAAACGGTCCGATCCAGCATACACTTTCAGCATTTGAAGCATCACGAAGATATCCATATTCTGTACCATATCAAAACATGATGATAAAGAAAAATCAAATGCGGGTGGACTAAGCATTGTTAAATAAGATGGTTGCATCTAAAATCTGTATAAGTCCCTCTCCCTCTTTGAGATATAAATTAACATATGTAAAAGAATACTATATAAGCGACTAGGTCTTAGAACTTAGAATCGGGGGTACAACATATTTACACAATTCCATAGAAACTTATCACTGAATTGTGACAATTAAAAAATGGAACAAAAAGAAAAGTAAAGATTATAAAATTAGAAAATCAAGAAATATTGTTCTACTTGGAAACCACAAAGAGGGAGTTGCACATCTATACCCTTTGATTGGGGGTTTATGTGTCCATCCATATCCAAATGCAAGATAAGATCCAAAGCCTGAAGGATTTTGTTTTTCCCAGAATGTCAAGTTTCATCCTATAGGATGAAAATCAAAATTCTATAGCATTTTCGTCTCGAGGGATAAAAAATCTGAACTCAATGTGATTCCTTAGGGATAGTATGCCCATGGTGTTTGTGTGTTTTACTATAGAAAGTTTGGAAACAATGAGATTCCTTAAAGTAAGCACCACCCATGTGCCATGTATGTCATCATATGTAGCTACCCTAGCACTTGACAGGGTCTACAGACATAACTTGCTTAGTCCTTATTTTGGAAAATAGTTTTGGGCTCAAATACTTACTGATGATGGTTTCAAAGTTCAACATATATTTAAGATTATAAATCTTTATTGCAAATTAAAGACTTCTACAAACTTTAAAGTGATTTGCAATAAATCTATATTTAAGATGATATAGTGTGATGAATATAATCATCCATTGCCAGGATCAGTACTGCTGAAATGACATTTGCATTATATTAAACGCACTCATACATATTCCAGAGTTACTAATAATATACACAAGCCGATGAGCATGGATAGATATATATTTATGAAATGTTACCATTCCAACCAAAACTTCTAACATTCCTAGCCACCTCTATTAAACTCATGGTAGACCATATAAACCAAATGCTCCTCGAGTACTTCAAGCATGCAGTATCAACTGTAGATTACACATTAAAAAGACAGTTTTTAGTAGAAGTGATGGTCAATCTCAATTCGCTAGATTTTCTCACAAAGATCCAGAATTTTGACAATTATGAAATTGGTTTGGTTATCTGTTTAGAGAGAAGCATGAGTGACCTATATAATAAGTGAGAAAGAAGGTAAAGATCCAAACTGTGACATGGGACATCAAATGCTATCTGGTTGTAGCACTAAAGCAAGATAAAATAAGTTGTTCCTTGTCACACAAGCAAAAGTCTTCAAAGATGTAAAATTAGTGCCAAAAAGAAACCCTGTATAATTGACATCCAAGTTTGTGTCAATATATACATCAAACCCCAGCTAAGAGGGAAGGGAAGAGGATAGCACCGAGGAAGAACAGAAGATAACACTAAATGGACCACAACATATGGAAGCAGATACAACATAGTGGCATGATGAGAGAAAGAAGGGCCATTGATAAGTTAGCCAGCCATATGATAATTGCAATCAACACACTGAAAAAAAGCATGCATTCATTGAAATGAGGAAAAGGTTTTTTCTAAAAAAAAAATTGAAAGACGGCGATACCCGGATCCGGCGGGGCTCGAAGCTGAGGAAGGGAGAGCCAGAGGCGGTGGCCAAAGGGGCTTGGAGCTGAGGAAGGGAGAGCCGGAGGCGGCGGCCAAAGGGGCTCGGAGCGGAGGAAGGGAGAGCCGGAGGCGGTGGCCAAAGGGGCTCGGACCTGAGAAAGGGAGAGCCAGAGGTGACGGCCAGCGGGGCTCGGACCTGAGGAAGGGAGAGCCGGAGGCGGCGGCCAAAGGGGCTCGGACCCGAGGAAGGGAGAGCCGGAGGCAATGGCCGACGGGGCTCGGACCCAAGGAAGGGAGAGCCGGAGGCGACGGCCGGCGGGGCTCGGACCCGACGAAGGGAGAGCCGGAGGCGACGGCTGGCGGGGCTCGGACCCGAGGAAGGGAGAGCCGGAGGCGGCGGCCAAAGGGGCTCGAACCTGAGGAAGGGAGAGCCGGAGGCGGCGGCCGGCGGGGCTCGGACCCGAGGAAGGGAGAGCCGGAGGCGGCGACCAAAGGGGCTCGGACCCGAGGAAAGGAGAGCCAGAGGACACGACCGGCGGGGCTCGGACCCGAGGAAGGGATAGCCGGAGGCGGTGGCCAAAGGGGCTCAGAGCAGAGGAAGGGAGAGCCGGAGGAGGCGGCCAGCGGGGCTCGGACCCGAGGAAGGGAGAGCCGGAGGCGGTGGCCAAAGGGGCTTGGACCCGAGGAAGGGAGAGCCGGAGGCGGTGGCCGGCGGGGCTCGGACCTGAGGAAGGGAGAGCCAGAGGCGACGGCCAAAGGGGCTCGGAGAGGAGGAAGGGAGAGCCGGAGGCGGTGGCTATGGGACAGCGAGAGAAAAAAAAACGGGGATGGCTAGGGTCAGGGAACCGGTCAATGGGAGAGCGAGAGAAAAAAAAAACAGGGGCAGCTAGAACATCATATAAATTTAATCAATTTTATTTAATACCCTCAATTTCTAAAAAAAGATTTTAAAAAAATAAAAAATATTAGCAACCGAAAAAATTGGTTGCAAATTACAAAATTATAAAATTTTTTTAAAAAAAAATTAGCAACCGAAAAAATCGGTTGCAAATTACAAAAATTATAAAATTTATTTTTTAAAAAATTAGCAACCGAAAAAATCAGTTGTAAATTACAAAAATTATAAAATTTATTTTTAAAAAAATTAGCAACCGAAAAAATCGTTTGCAAATTTCAAAAATTATAAAAAAAAATTTAAAAAAATTAGCAACCGAAAAAATCGGTTGCAAATTTTAAAAATTATAAATTATTTTTTAAAAAAAAATAGCAACCGAAAAAATCGGTTACAAATTTCAAAAATTATAATTTTTTTTAAAAAAAATTAGAAATCAAAAAAATCGGTTGCAAATTACAAAAATTATAAAATTTGTTTTTTAAAAAATTAGCAACCGAAAAAATCGGTTACAAATTTCAAAAATTATAAAAAAAAAATTTAAAAAAAAATAGCAACCGAAAAATTCGGTTGCAAATTTCAAAAATTATAAAAATTATTTTTAAAAAAAATTAGCAACTGAAAAATTTGGTTGCAAATTTTAAAAATAAAAAAATTAAATTTAAACAAAATTTTGCAACCAAAATATCGGTTGCAAAATTTTGTTTAAATTTAATTTTTTTATTTTTGAAATTTGCAACCAAATTTTTCTGTTGCTAAATTTTTAAATAATAATTTTTAAAAAAATTAAAAATAATTTCTGTTTCGGTTGCAAAATAAAATTTTTGCAACTGAATTTGCAACCAATTTAAATCGGTTGCTAAATTATTTTGAAAAAATATCGATTGCAAAATCGGTCACTAATTTTTCAAAAAAAATTCAGTTGCAAAATCAGTAACAAATATAACCAAAAAAATCGGTTGCAAAATCAGTTGCTAAAACTTGTTTTTCTTGTAGTGTGTCAAAGATCCATTAACATGTTCCAGACTATTCATGAAAACATGCATTGAATAAAGAGAGGATCGACATTTTTCTCTTATTCATGGCACAGTGTGCATTTGCTTGAGCCGTTGACTCCTTTTTTGCAAGTGTATCTGACGTCAGTAGTTTCTTGTGCATAACCAATTGAAAAGCTTACATTTTTCTGGTAACAAAAGTTTCCAAATAATACCACCAAATGCTGATGTTATTCTTTTGTGCATCAGAAATTTATAACAAAAGGCAATTGTAAACTTACAATTTGGGAACCATTTCCAGATGTAGTTGTCTCGGTTTTTCGATAAGGAAAAGTCCCGCAGCTTAACTCTTAGAGCAGAAATCTCAATGGTCGCCTGTTGAGGCAAAGGTTAATGGAAATTATCTTGAATGTTCTGTTTTCTTATGAATTCCGCTATACTGCATCCTTTTTAAGAACCAGACTATGTGCAACCGAAAGCTTAAGTTTAAGAGCTATGTGAGCTATGTTGTCCGCCCAGAATCCCCTTTCGAGCTCCGGGTATGCAGGGCAATTAGGAAGGAAGTCCTTGGCTTGTTGAGTCGTCCCCACCACATGGGCAGCGTGATAGTAGGGCTTCATGCATTTCCTTGGAGGAGGCCTGGGCGACTTCGAGCGAAACCATCTCCAAGCGCCCGGGGTGTGACCGAGCCAGGATGCTATACTTGGTGGGCCCACCAAGTTACTCCGAAGTACCGGGCTTCAGAAGTTTTCAGGCTTAAGGTGCCGGCTTCAGAAGTTTCCGAGCTTAAGGCGCCGGGTTTCAAGAGTTTTCGGGCTTAAGGTTCTGGGCTTCGGAAGTTTTTGGACTTCGCTTGCTAGACCTGGAGTCGAGCAGCGACATTCCTGCAAGGTAAAAGTGATTTGCACAAAGAGAAACTTTATTATTAATAGAAGGAAGCCTTACATCACTGATAGTACATTCTCAGATTGTTGGCGTTCCAAGTCCGTGGGAACCTGGCACCATCCAGCTCCGCTAGGTAATAGGCTCCATAGGGAAGAACCTCGACCATCCTATAGGGGCCTTCCCAGTTTGGCAAGAGCTTGCCGCACTCTCGGGGTTGGGAGGCTTTAGCCCGGTGCAACACCAGGTCGCCTGGGCGGAAGATCTTTGGCCTTACCCGCGTGTTGTAGTACCGAGCTACCCGCTACCAATAGGCCGCCATCCAGAGTGGAGCCTTGTCTCTCATTTTCTCGAGGAGGTTTAAGTTGAGTAGAAGGCAGGCCGGGTTTTCTGCTTCATCATATTGTTCCACCCGTAGTGTGGGCACACCAAGTTCTACCGGGACGACGGCTTTAGCACCGAAGACGAGGCTGAAGGGCATCTCATCCGTGGCCGTCCTGGGTGTTGTGTGGTAGGTCCAAAGGATGCTAGGAAGCTCTTATACTTACCTGCCCATGGCCCGGTCCAACCTGGTTCGGAGTCTCTGGAGGATAGTCCGGTTGGTCACCTCAGCTTCTCCATTGGTCTAGGGGTGAGCCACCAAGGTGAAGCAGTGGTGAATATCAAGGTCAGCACAGAACTCCTCGAACTCTCGATTATCGAACTGCCATCCATTATCGATGATGATACTGTGGGGGAGCCCGAAATGGCAGATGATCGATTTCCAGAAGAACTGGCAGATCTTGGCTTCGATGATTCGTGCTAGTGGCTCTGCCTTCACCTATTTAGTGAAGTAGTCAATAACCACTATCAGGAACTTGCATTGTCCGGACGCAGGAGGAAATAGACCGAGGATGTCCATCCCCCACTGAGCGAACGACTAGGGTGCGGAGAGTTGGGAGAGTGGCGATGCCGATTGACGCTATACGCAAGCGTGATGCTGGCAGCAATCACACTTCTTCACAAAATCGGCAACGTCCTTCCTCATGATTTTCCAGTAGTACCCCTAACAGAGGGCCTTGTATGCTAGCATCCTCCCTCTGACATGATTCCCGCAGAGGCCTTCGTGTATTTCTTGGAGCACAAAGGCTGCCTCCGTGGGTGTCAGGCACTTCAAGAGCGGATAGGAGTAGGATCTGCGGTAGAGCTGCCCATCCATCAGGATGAATCGCGTGGCCTTCTTCTTGATGAGGTTAGCCTCCGTTCGATCTGCTGGTAGGGTGCCGTCAGTGTATTTGATCAACTGATCCATCCAGCTGGGCTTCGGGGTGACTTGTTGGACTTCTCCGGGAGCTTCATAGCTTGAAACTTCTAAGTACTCGATGTGAGCCTGCTCCAATGATAAGTCCGGTAGGGTCGCAAGCCTCGAGAGGGTGTCAGCACGAGCGTTCTCCCCACGAGGGATGTGGGAGATGCTGAAGCATTGGAAGCCTGCTGTGATCGAGCATACCCGTTCCAAGTACTTCATCATATGGGGGTCCCTTACCTCGAATTCTCCAGAAACTTGTCTGGCCACCAATTGGGAGTCGGTGAAGACCTTCAAGTTAGGTACACCCAGCTCGCGGGAGACTCTTAGCCCCACGAGGAGAGTCTTGTACTCCACCTAGTTGTTGGTCACCATAAACCGGAAGCGAAGCGCACACTCAACTACAATCCAATTGCCGTTAGCGACGATGAGGCCTGCTCTGCTCCCGCCCGAGTTGGACGCGCCATCCACATGGAGGACCCAGAACTCCTCCTCGGCCTCGCGCTCCATCTGATGCTCTAGGGTGGGTGGTCTGCTCCTGCTCCTCAGTCAGTCCCGTGCACTCGACTAGGAAGTCGGCCAACACCTGGGCCTTCTGAGATGGTCTTGGCCGGTATGCGATATCGAACTTGCTGAGCTTCAATGCCTACTTGGCCAAGCATCCGGATGTGTCGGGGCAACTAAGTATGGTCCTCGATGGTTGGTCCGTCGAAACCACAATCGAATGTGCTTGGAAGTATGGCCTGAGATGCTGGGCAGACATTACAAGAGCAAAAATTAACTTTTTTGAGTGGGTGTACCTGATCTTCGCATCTCGAAGAATTTTGCTACCGTAGTATATCATTTTCTGGGCTCCGTCCTTATTTGTGCAAACAAGAACTGAGCTGATGGCCCCCGGGGTGATCGCCAAATATAGCAGGAGTTCCTCCCCGTCCTCTAGCCTGGAGAGTAGTGGCGATGTCGCCAAGAACTTCTTCAGCTCCTCGAAGGCTGCTTTGCACTCTTCGATCCAAGTGAAGTCGTGCACTTTACGCAGCGCTCTAAAGAAAGGTAAGCAACAGACAGTCGACCTCGAGATGAACCGGTTCAAGGTGAAAATCTGGCCCGTTAGGTGCTGGATCTGCTTCTTCGAGATAGGCTGTTCCATATCGACAATTGCCTGGACCTTCTGAGGGTTTGCTTCGATTTCCCTCTATGTGACCATGAAGCCAAGGAACTTTCCTATTGCCACACCGAAGGCACACTTCATCAAATTCAGCTTCATCCAGTGCAAGCGAAGGTTGTGGAATGCCCCCGCCAACTTGGCAACGTGGTCTGACTTCGACTTACTCATAACGAGCATGTCGTCCACATAAACTTGCATATTCCAATCGATCTGGTCCTTGAAGATCCAATTAACCAACCGCTGGTACGTGGCACCAGCATTCTTCAGGTCGAAAGGTATCATCCGATAGCAGTACATCCCATGATCAGTGATGAAGGCAGTGTGCTCCTCGTCCTCTGGATGCATCCGGATCTGGTTGTATCCGGAGAATGCATCCATAAAGGAAAGCAAGCGATGCCCTGAGGTGGCGTCTACCAATTGGTTGATCTTCGACAAAGGGAAGCTGACCTTTGGACAGGCTCGGTTGAGGTCAATGTAGTCCATGTAAATCCTCCATTTTTTATTGTTCTTCTTGACCATGACCATATTTGCCAGCCAGCTAGGGTATTGTACTTCACGGACAAAGCCGACTACGAGAAGCTTATCCACTTCCTCATTTATTGCATGTTGCCTCTCCAGGGCGAAGCTCCTCCTCTTCTGCTGAACAGGACGGTACTTCGGGTCAATGCTCAATTTATAGGTGATGATGTCAAGGAGAATCCCGGGCATATATGCCGCCATCCAGGCAAACATGCCTGCATTCGCTCGAAGGAATTCCAATAGGTGGCCCCGCTCCTTTTGCAGCTGGGCCCCAATTTGTACTATCTTCGTCGGGTCGATTCCGAGTGGGTACGACAATAGACGTTCAATTGGACCACCTCTGGGATCCTGCATCCTTTGATCGAGGTCATCGATGCTAGGGTCCTCCTTGGAGTTTCTGGTCCTAGGGATGGCTTGAAGGCAGTGTTGGATCGACTGAGGTGCCCTCCTCATTTTTTCTATGCCATAAGGAGTGGAAAATTGTACCAATAGCCGCTTGGTGGAAATGACCGCGTCGAGCAGATTGAGCCCAGGGCGGCCAAGAATCACGTTGTAGGCCAAGGGAAGCCTAACTACCGTAAAAGTCATCATGACAGTGTTTTGTCGGGGAGGTGTCCTAGCAGTGACGAGGAGAGAGATTTTCCCTTCAACTCCCACGGAGTTCCCAGTAAAGTCGACAAGGGGTGTGTCATAGGCCTCAGCTGAGTAGAGGATAGATTCATCCTGGAGAACGCATCACAAAAAAAGACATCAATCGAACTTCTACTATCGACCATAATCCATTTTACAAGATGCTTGGCGATCGTCATATCGATGACCATGGCATCATTATTTACATTTTCATTTCCAGACTCCCTCTCCCTCATAAAGGGGAGTACATTTTTCAAACTCTCTCCCCCCAAGTCCTCTTGGGGGCGCGCTCGATTCCCCAACATATCATCCTCACAAGCTTCTCGGTAGGTCGATTGTCGACTGCAGGGATAGGAGGAAGAGCAGCGAGCGCATGAGGCTCCACCGGGGTCTTACCCCCCACAAACTTCCCGAGGAAGCCTCTCCTTATAAGGTCTTTAGTTTCTCTCTTAAGGTGGCGGCAGTCCTCGGTGTTGTGGACATGGTCGCGATGGAATTGGTAGTATTTCATCTTATCGTGATCGTTAAACAGCCTCAGCGGGGAAGGGCATCATAGGTAGCGTTCGCCCTCAATCTCCATGTGGATCTTCATCCTCGGGGCTAGGAGAGGTGTAATCTTTCTTCTAGGATGGGGACGCTTTTCAACCTCGGCCCCTGATGGAAGTTCGGGGTGGCCGGTCCGGGCTTCCGCACCCCGGACATCTTCCTAGGAGGTTGCTTCTTCAACGGCTTCCCATCCAGCTCCTTCCTCGTATGGTCCGCCTCCTCTGCATGGATGTACTTGTGAAGTGGAGGAGGAGGTCAGAGTACGTCTTCGATGGCTTCTTGTCCAGGGAGTAGGTCAGGTGGGAAGTCCTGAGCCCTCGATTCAATGCCAGCATGGCAACTGGCTCGTCCAAATTATAGATCTCCAGTGCGGTAACCTTGAAGGGGTCACATAGTCCCACAAAGGGTCGGGATCCTGCTACCTAATGGAGAAAAGGCTATCCACCTCTCGTGGCACCTTTCGACAAGCATCAAAGTGAGCCACAAACTTTCACTCCAGCTGAGCAAATCAGTCGATGCTTTCCAGCTTGAGGCAGGTAAATCAGATTCGAGCTGCCTTCCGAAGAGTGGCTAGAAAGGCGATGTAGAGGAAGGCATCTGTTACCCCCTGGACTCTCATGAGGGCCTTGTAGCTCTCGAGGTGGTATAGGGTGTCGATGGTCCCGTTGTAAGGACCACCTGTGACATGCAGAACCGACTTAGAATCGGTTCATCTTGGATCTCTCAGGAGAAAGGGGGGCGGGCATCATAGCCCGCAAGCTTACGGGGGGAGCCCTACAAATTTATAAACTGGCAGGATAGCTTCGCCAGCTTGCGCTCCTGCTACTCCAGGTGCCTATTAGTCATGCACCTAATGGCCTTGTCAGTGGAGCCCTCCACTGAGGTCGATGGAGGGGATGAATGTGATAGCTAAGGAAGGTTACGATGGGGGGCCTTGCTCCTATGACCTCGGTAGTGCTTGACAGTAGCCTGCTCGAGGGTCATAGACTGGCTTTCCCGGTCGACTGACCCGGTCCACTATCTCTTCGCTAGGATCTGGTGGCTTCTTCGGGGATCTGTTGTGGCCCACGGCAATGAAGGCCTTCCTTGGAAGGATCGCAAGCTATCGTGGGGTGTGGCGGCTTGGGCCGCGGGGGTCCTTGCTTACTGGTGGGTGGCCAGGGACCGGTGTTGATGTTGCAACTATCGCTCGCTGTAGTCAAAACTTGCATCTGCTGAGCGAGTGTGGCCAACCGGGTATCCGCTGGAGGAGGTTGCGGTGGAACGAGGTGCTCCCTCTCTGGACTGTGCAGGCTCTCGTGAGAAGGGGGTCCCCCGTACGGCTAGTGGAGACCTCCCGTGCATGAGTTATCCCCATGCTCCTGGTGGGGTTGCATGTAAGGGGATTGGCTTGGATCAAAGCGTGTCCTGCCCTCCCCTTCCTCGTGTGCCAATCTGTTGCCGCCCGATCGCCGTGGCCTGTAGCTGGAGATGACCTCGGACTCCGCCCTCGTCGCTCGGGAATCTGCTCGTGCTCTCGGACCTACAAAATAGAGAAGACCCAGACCGGGAATCTTGGTGGAGGCACTCCGATGCTCAAGTCAGTGGCGATCTAGGAGAACAGATTCTCCTGGTCGAGCCTCGTGGGTGGACTCCACTCTAGGAGGAAAAGATTATGTGCTTAGAGAGTGTGAATGGGTTGAGAGTAGAGCGGGGGTGGTGGCAGCGAAGGAGTGCTTGAGCTGGATGGCTGTGTCCGTCGAGACCCTTCCGGTGAGTCTCCGGTAGCCTAGAGCACTTGGTCTCTCAATCGCTCTCCTGTGTGCCGCCCCCTTTGCCCGTTTGCTTGTCACTTAGCTCCTGCTGGGAACCTTGGAGAACTTTTTTAGGCCAGGATCTCTCCCCGTGGCCTGCCTCAAGATCCTCCCCCTTTTGCAGGAATTGGGAGGTCAACGGCCGGCAGTGCTTCGTGCCATGCACGAAGCACCTTTTCCCCATTCATGATAAGGAACTACGTCATGCACTCCGATCCTCCCTCTGGTCACTCCACTTTGGGAAATCTGATAGAGCCTCGATCGGGGGGCAGCCACCCCCTGGATTTGAATCCTTCAGGATAATTTCCTCTTTCGGTGGTACAGACGGTCGGTTGGAAGCGCAGCACCTCGATCGGGGGATCCTTTCCTTTTCGGTGTAAGTGGTAGTATGAGCAATTATTGCATCCTGGCGGGCACCCCTCCGTAGTCCTTAGGCGGCCCATCGCCGCTCAAGGGAGGTAGCGACGTCCTCCAGCTGCCGGTCCCTTCACTCGAAGTGGGGTCGGCTTAGGGAGGAGGAGCTTAACTTCAGCCAGGGTGGACTCAACCTCAAGGGAGTCACTCGATGAAGGAGTCTGAAGAGGATAGGAGCTCGACTTCGGACAGGGCATCTCGACCTCGAGGGAGCCGCCTAGCGAAGGAGCTTGAGGAGGGCAGGAGCTCGACTTCGGCCAGGACGTCTCGACCTCGAGGGAGTCGCCTAGCGAAGGAGCCCAAAGAGGGCAGGAGCTTGACTTCGGCCAGGGCATCTCGACCTCGAGGGAGCCACCTGGTGAAGGAGCCCGAAGAGGGCAGGAACTCGACTTCGGCCAGGGTATCTCGACCTCGAGGGAGGCGCTTGGCGAAGGAGCTCGAAGAAGGCAGGAGCTCGACCTCGAGGGAGCCACCTGGCGAAGGACCCCGAAAAATACAGGAGCTCGACTTCGGTCACGGCATCTCGACGTCAAGGGAGATGCCCGATGAAGGAGCCCAAAGAAGGAAGTCTGATGTGGCAGCTTCCTCCACCGTGGCATCCGACTGGGTCTGACAGGGGCTTCACATCAGCGATCTCGCCACATCACATACCATATTTAATACATTCAATCATAAATCATTTAATATTTTAGAAAAAGAGTATATTCAATACAGTATATCAATTTCATAAATCATGATAGAAAAATACTTTATAATTTATTGATAAATCTAAAAAAAGAGTTGCATTACTGACCTACAAGTAAATCCAACAAATCAAATTAATTTGAGAATCTTTCTTAGAGCCTGTCACTGTTACATCAGAAACTTGTTTACCTTGCTATGTAAGAGTATAGATCCTTAATTTTAAGGTTTTAGACTTCTATCCTTATTTTGTTCCACTATCAAGGTAGGCTAACTGTCCTTTCTTACAATGTTGGTACTTATTATTGTTGTAGTAATTGTTACATCACTACTATTGCAATTCCATCAAACCAACTAATGATTGTATAAGTTGGGCCATAGTTGGTTCTTGCTGCTCTGATTGAGTGTTCCAGATATGATCAATAACTCCTTCATAAGAAGTGCCACCATCCTATTGGTTTGATGTCATTTTTGTAGCACCTCGAGCAACCCTTCTTACTCAGCATGGAGGCATCTTAATCTTGCACAAATTATAGACTTATAATTCATCTAATTTCAAAACCTAATATCCAAAATTACACTTTTATTAAAATCCAATCATAACTATTTCAAAATAAAAATTCTAAATTTTAAGATCCTCATAGGACTAGCCAAGCGATAGTACCTAGCTTTCAAGTTGGTTTGATATTGGATATCTAATCGATCAACTACAAATCAAGAGTCATATTAAAATACTAGAATACAAATTGATGATGAAACTTCATGATACTTGATCCAATTAAAATAGGGACAGTCAATGATCAAGATCCCTTCACGAGAATCTATCAAAGCTATTAAAGGTTCTTTGTAAGATTCCTAAAACCTAGAAGAAAGACAATCTACAATGAGACACATTTAGAGAGAGAAAGCAAGATTTTTTAGAAAGAGAAAGTAGAGAAAGAAACTAGAAAGAGAAAGATAATTTATCAATAATCTTGGGGAGAGAGAGGAGAGAGAAGAGACATTTCTCCCTTCTTTTTTTTTTTTCTTCTCTCTTCTTCTTCCACTCAACCAAAACACGGGATCATCTTCCCCATTTTTCTTGTGGAGCAAAGGAGCACACCTCTAGTGTGGCTATAGCTAGCAGTGACTAGGGTGGTTATTACCAGCATGGGGATTTTAGGCCAATGATCAACGGTGGCCAAACGCCACAAGAAAATCCAAGGAAGAAGGAAAAATAGGTGCTTTTGTTCCCATCCAAAAATCTGACGATGGCTGGTCAGAAATCGAGATCTAACAACTAAGACAGATAAAGGGGAGACTTAGGCAACAGTTGCTAGCTTCGTACCTGGTTTTCGATGGAATTTGGTCATAAATCTGACAGGTACGATGAGGATCATTCGAGCCAACAAAGAGAAGATAAGGAAAATCAAGAGAAGAAAGACAATGTGAGAGGGAGGGGTTCTCAGCGGTGGGGTCATGGAAGTGAGGAAAGGATCTCCTCTTATAGAGAGGAGCTCTTAATCTAGTTTTCAAGAAGAAAGACTCCTATTGATCGGGAGTCTTCTACCTCCCATTCTTTATTTTTTATACTTTAAAATTTGTGCATGGACCTTGTAGGCCATATTCCGTGGCTGGGCCGGGTATTACATCCTTCCCCTTTAAAATAAATTTTATCAAAGTTTTTAAAATTTTGGAATTTCTTCTCCTCAAGTTAAAATCATCCTCTAATTTTCATGATCAAGTCTTTCAACATAATTATTGTCCTAATCAGCTTGAATCTGATTTAGACTGTTTCGAGTCTTTCTTCTTCTCAAGTTAAAATCATCCTCAAGGCATAGCATTAGAACTGCTATGTAGGCTTTTGTTTACTGAGGATTCGAATCCCTCTTTTTTCGTTTCTATTAATTTACCAACATGACCGACCACCATGTATCAAATCAAATAACAACCGATACCATTATTCCAGGAATATGACTTTTATTTGATAGAAATTCTCTATTCCTAATTACATTACTATGGTACATAAAATACAAATATCGGAAAGAACAAAAAAGAAAAAAAATCCAATGCTGATCTATTTGTAATACGTGAATGAGAAAAATGTGGATCAAGGTCCTTAGATCTATTTACTTCATTGAAAGGAGGGCAAAATTCTCAAAATCTTTCTTTGTTATGTTTGTTAGATTCAAGTTTGGTGGGAATAATAATTTATGACTAACAACTTATTTTTTTTCAAACAGATCCATTTACCATTTCACCGTGCACTCTGTTTCAAATCCATCAACATACTTATGTCAAATCTAAGTTCTAAGTTATAATAATCAATATAAGTTATCGTCCCAATGTTCCAAGTATCTACCTACCTATACTCAAGTTTGATTTAATAAGTCATATTTTATCTACTTATGCTCTAATAGCATATTAATTACCATGATATCGTATTATTTATCATGCCCCCAATCTGAGATCATGAGTCAGGATCATGACAACCACCGTATACTCATGAAAAACTCTTTCCATGATGCAAGGTATCTATTCATGATATCAAATATCAAATAGTGGAATAAATAATGAATAATTTAATATTCAAACTTAATTCAAATAATTAAATCAAATATCTTATAAAATAATATTCCAAAGCTTTACATTAAATTTTAATGAATCATAAAATAAAAATAAAGATGTCAAATTCTGCTTCTAATCACTCTCCCATAACGTATTCCCAACTCAAGCTAATCCTCTAAATCTTTACAAATAGAAAGAATATAGAGCAATGAGCTAAATAACCTAGTAAGTAATGAAAATTTAGGTTAGATAAATCAAGCAATAATAGTATATTGAAAATAGGCATGCATGATACATCATTTCAAAATTTAGAGCATTATCAAAATAAGATACATATGGATACGATCTTTTCAAAATTTATAATTCATTCATAAATTAATATCTTTTAAACATCATGATTATCTTGATAGCCATGACCTAAATCAAAGAGCCACTGTATAACCTCAAATGATAAAGTATTGAAATACTAGCACACAACTACTAGTAGGGTATCAAAATACCGGTGCAAAACCTTCACTGGTAGGATATCAAAGTACTAGTGTATAACCCCCACTAATAGGGTATTAAAATATCAATACGTAGCCTCCACTAGCAGTGTATCAAAACATCAAAATACCAATGGATAATCCTCACTGGTAGGATATCAAAATATCGAAATACCAGCACATAACCCTCACAGCAGGGTATCAAAATATCAAAATACTATAGATTACCCCTACTTGGCAGGGTTCGAATCATAGTCAAGCTATGAGTCAAATCCATCTTAAAGCAAAATACTTTTTCAAAAATGCATTTCATAATCCAAATCAAATATTTGAAAAATAATACAACATCTAAATCAATCAGGTACACTCCATACCATATTTAATACATTCAATCATAAATCATTTAATATTCTAGAAAAAGAGTATATTCAATATAATACATCAATTTTATAAATCATGATAGAAAATTACTTTATAATTTGTTAATAAATCTAGAAAAAGAGTTACATTACTTACTTGCAAGCAAATCTAACCGATCAAATTAATTCTAAGAATCTTTCTTAGAGCCTATCACTGTTGCATCAAAAACTTGTGCATCTTACTGTATAAGAGTATGAAGCCTTCCTTGGATTCAAGGTTTTAGACTTTTATCCTTATTTTATTCTGCTATCAAGACAGGCTGACTATCCACTCTTGCGGTGCCAATACTTGTTGTTGTGCTACTATTGTTACAGTAATTATTGCTACAACTATTATTGTGATTACATCAAATCAACTAATATATACATTAGTTGGGCCATACTTGGTTCTTGTTGCTTATACTAGGTGTTTCGGATAGGATCAATAACTTCTTCATGTTGAGGCATACCACCAACTTGCTAAGGAGTGTTACCATCTTGTTAGTTTAATGTCTCTCTTGCAGCATCTCGAGCAGCCCTTCTTATCCAGCATGAAGGCATCTTGATCTTACACAAACTAAGGGCTCACAATTCAACTAATTTCAAAACCTAACATCCAAAATCATACTTTTATTAAAATCCAATCATAACTCCTTTAAAATAAAAATTTTAAATTTCAAGATCCTCATAAGGCAAGCCAAGCGATAATACCTGGCTTTCAAGTTAGTTTGATATAGGGCATCTAATCGATCAACCATAAATCAAGGGTCATACTAAATACTAGAATGCAAATCGATGATAAAATCTCATGATACTTGGTTCGATCAAAATGGAGATAGTCAAAGATTAAGATTCCTTCACCAAAATCTATCAAGGCTATTAAAAGATCTTTCTAAGATCCCTAAAATCTTGGAAGAAAGACAATCCACAGAGAGACACCTTTAAAGAGAGAAAGCATGATTTTTCTAGAGAGAAAGTAGAAAAAAATTAGAGAGAGAAAGTCAATTTGTCAATAATCCTGGAAAAAGAAAGCGAGAGAGAGAAGGGAGAGATTTCTCCCTTCTGTCTTTTCTTTTCTTTTTTTTCTTTTTCTTCTCTTCTTCTTCCATTCGGCTAAAATAGAGGAGCATCTTCCCTGTTTTTTTTTCATGGAGCAAAGGAGCACTCCTGGTGTAGTTGTGGCCATGGTGACCGGGGTGGTGATGGCCGGCATGAATGTTCTAGGTCAATCAAAAATGGCGGCCAAACAGTACCAGAAAATTCAAGGAAGAAGGGAAAATAAGGGCTTTTATTCCCATCCAAAATCCACCAATGTGCTGTCGAAAATCGAGATCTAAAAGCTAAGAAAGAAAAAGGAGAGGCTTAGGCAATAACTATCAACTTCATACCTAGTGTTCTGATGGGATTTAGTCGTAAATCTAGCAGGCACGATAAGGGTCATCCAAACCATAAAAGAGAAGATCAAGGACAGGAAGACAATGGGAGAGGGAGGGATTCTCGACAGTGGAGTCATGGAAGGGAGGAGAGGATCACCTCCTATAAAGAGGATCTCTCAATCTGGCTCCCATTCAAACCTTTGGAGAAGAAAGACTTCCAATGGGAGCCTTCTTCCTTCCATTCTTGTTTTTTGTATGCTTTAAAAGTCATGCATCAGCCTTTGGGCTCTTTTCCATGGCTGGGCCAGGAATTACATTACAATTTCTTTAGAGTCAGCATTCAGTACTAGTGGTAGAGCTGTAGATCAACATCGGAGTTCCTTGAGTTCATCTATTATCGAGGCCTTAGTCTATACTCAGGATTGGCTTCATGAAAAATATGCAAAAGGTAAATAAATTATTTATATTAATGTTATTAATTTATTATGCTTATATTTCAAATATTTGTAATTGATATTTATGTTAATATTTATCAAGTTTAAATTCCTTGAGTTTCATAAAGTTGAATACATATGATGGTAGCCCAGAGTGAGCGGGCCGAATAGTAAATTATTAATTTTTTTATACTTTTTTGCAAAGAAAAATATTTTTTTTTCCATACACATTTGTAAAACTGTTATAGAGCATCTTTATCATATCTAAAAGATTGGTAGCCGGGGATTTTATTGATGGCATTTTCTTTGATAATTATTAATGGTTATAGAGCAGGGGTGGACCGCCGGGGGGCAAGGGGGCCCCCCCTAATTTTTTTTAAATTTTTTTTTATAAGTTCAATTTTTTTGTAATTTTTTAAATATATATAAAAATGGACCGTCGGGAGGGCAAGGAGACCCCTCGACCCCCCCTAATTTTTTAAAAATTTTTTTATAAATTAAGATTTTATGTAAACTTTTAAATATATATTTATATATATTTATATATTTGGCCCTTCTAAATTTAGGGATATTAAATATAATTTGAAGAATTAAAAAAAATTAAAATGAAATAAATACTATAAATCAACTTTTTCTACTTGAAAGTTGGATCACTACCAATTTTATTTTTGATTTTCATTAAATTTTTTTCATAATTTTTTAGGAGAAGACAGAATTTTCTTTTTATTATTCATCCAGCGTCCATCTTCAGAATTCACCATGGTCGAAGCCACTGTACACGGTCAGAACCATTCCATTCACCACACCGATAGATAAAATGGCGGCCGAACTTGTCATGTGATGCGATCAACAGAACGCTCCCATAACAAGACCATGCGGTTGCGCATATACAAGACCGGATACCACCGATGCACTTGCCTATGACTGCCATCTCGGTGGCCTTCGTTAGCCTCGCTGCACTGACTAGCATTGCGTGCGGTGAAGCCACGCACCGTCTTAGCAACGGATCCATCGTATAGCATAATTGGATCTTGAAGGGCACGGGCGGGTGGGCGCCCGTCATGCCCCAGGCTCCCACCAATGCTAATGCACTCAAACCCAACATCTTTGGCACCATCATCTTGTGCAGCGCCAACGGTACTTGGCGTGATGCTGCCACTATTGTGGCCGGTGCGCGCATCCTCTACGAGTCCGTGATGCTTATTACTCTTCCTGTTTTAACTACTACTATAGAGAAAATATTTTCAAAACTGAAGATTGTCAAGACCAGATTATGCAACAAATGGAAGATAATTTTCTTATTAATTATTTAGTCACTTATATTGATAAGGAGATAGCTGAAAATTTTATGGTACATTCAATTATTAATGAATTTAATCTTATAAAACGAGATAAATATAATTTAAATAATATTTATAAAAAATATTTAAATTAATTTTAATTATTTATTAATATTTTATATTTTTATATTTTTTTGACCTTCCTAAGAAAAGATGCCCTGCTATAGAGGCATATGTTTCTGTTTTTAAATTTTGTTTGATATGCATCTTCTATTCCAGTATTAGTTCCTGCTTTTAAGCCTCTGCGTGTATAGATTTTGTTTGTCTGGAATCAAGCTCAGCCCAGTATGTCATGTTCTTTTTTGGTCTCGATAAAATTGGATTTGTGGTTGGTAGCATCAAACCTTGTGTTTCATCCTTCGGAGCTGATGAGTTCGATGAACCAAAAAGGGCTCTTCTACAATTGGTTTTGGTTCTTTATAACACTGGTGCTTATGCATCAAGCACTTTTATTGTGTGGGTACAAGACAATTGATCAAAGACAATTGATCAAGGTATGCCAATTATTTCTTAATTATTTTGGTTCTTATAAAGTCTGCTCATATTTGTTACAGTCAGCATGTTTATGCAGTGCAACAACTTTCAGGAAATTAAAAAAAAAAGCCTTGGTAATAGAATCACAAAAGATTTTGTACACTGCTTTCTGTTACGAAGGAGTAATACATATGCTGAAACTGTCTATCTTGAGAGCCTTATATTAATTTATTTCCTTTGTGTTGTTTATAGACAGGATTTAGCATGCGTTTTGGACTGGGATCTATTGTCAAGAAACATAATGTTAACATTGCATAAGCCAATCACATTGTCATTTTTTTCAGAATGCATATTATTTTATGTTGAAATAGTAGGATTTGTGCTATATTTATAACATAGCATTAGCATGATAAAATGATGAACTATCCATTTTATCAGCCTGAGCCAATCAGGCCCAGGTAGGTATTAAATTGGGCCTTAAATTAGGCTGGCCCGATCAGGCTTGGGCTTAGGCTCGGGCCGGGCTTGGACCATGTTTTTTAAAAGAAATCAAGGCTGAGATTGATCCAAAGGCCAAAAAATATTTTGGGCCAGGCTCAAGCAAGGATATGACCCGGCCCGGTTCCACCCTTACACATGACTTACCCGTAGCCAAATAATCTCCAATAGGTTGTTCATAACAAGACCTAAGCAAAGCCCAAGCCAACCTACATTTCAAATGCACTGGGTTGCGTTTGTGTAAAAGGTTGACCCGGCCCAGCTCAAATGTAATAATGAGTCTAAAAGCCTTCTTATGGACTCCATGCCGTATGGTTGGTCATGGGCTGTGTATTGGGTTCCGAATTAAAATCATGATCTTAAAAATACTGACATGGATTCTGGATCTATTTGAAACTGACATGGACACCACCTATCTATATTTTAGAAAAAATTATTGGTTAAAACTATTCTACCATGTCTCAAACCATCCAATAAAAAAACAACATATTATTTATTTTAGGGCTCATTAGAGTCCACGAAGATTGGTCCACAAGGGATTTGGCCAATCACACCATCCCTACATAATTGAATATGGTTAAAAGCTATCATAAGATCGCTAAGGCGATAGTCCGGTTGGTAGAGACCTTGCCTCACTATCAATCATGGGTTCGAGGTATGATCCCAGTAGTGACTGGATTAAATCCAGGAATTTTTCTGGAGTCCATGATCGTTGATGTGAGTAAGAGATCGGGATCTCCCTCTTTGTTCTTCCCTATACTTTTTCTTTATCCAAAAAAAAAAAAAAAAAGCAACTATCCTAAAGATGGTAACATATTCAGTTTCTATTTGGGAGGGAATGTCTGTCAAGGCCGTGTATGCGGGATTGGCGGGAACAAAATGAGATACGTAAGTAAGTTTCATTACACCAGGGCTGCATGTAGTTTTTTCTTTCCCTTTTTCTTCTTTTAGAAAATAATGAGAGTGCCGCAATCTATGTCCACTGCATTTGCTGAGGAGAGGGGCACCAACTAGCCGATCCAGGTCTTTTTGGCTCGATTATTTCGAGCTTGACTTGGATAACTTTAATTTGCTTCGAGTCCAAGATGTAGACCGGATCCAATCGATCACTTGATGGTGTAATATCGAAACAATCCAAGTTTTTAAGCTAGATCCAAGTTTTTGAATTAATTACTGCAATGAGTTAGAATGAATTCCATTTGAGTTTGATTGGGTCCTAACTCAAATATAAATTAGCCACATTAGATTCCCACAAGACCCGGGTCAACCTCTACCTCCTAAGAGTTTATGCGATTACACATTTAACCTACTTTCTCTCACCCCTAATTAATTAAGTAGTTATCATACTGTTTCCAAGGAAAAAGATGGCTGTTACATCCTAGTTAAAACCTAGCTAGTAGTTTTCCTGCTGAATTCTTGATGGGTACCATTTACTACCTCTTGAATAAACCTGACTGCCACTTTGCTCCTGCATCTAATGAGGATGTCAGTAGGATATACACCTGGGTGAAGGTTTATTTGGTAAAGTGGTGGATTTGGTGCTAAATATTAATACATACATGAAGATGGGATTCCATCAATCCCGTCCTGCCATTGTTGAAACTTGATAGGAGATTGTTGCAGTGAACGGAGTGCCATTAATCAAGATAATTTGTCCCTCCCCCGGCCTAAACCCCACCCCCCCCCCCCCCCTGCCCAAAAAAAAAAAAAAAGAAGACATATTTAGTATTGAGGTGGGCAATTAATGAGACACAAAAGCCATTAACGAAATTAATCTACATCGAGGCTTCATGAATGCTGAGGGTGAGATTACGAGGTTCATAATGAGGTCCAGCTCACAGTAATAACTGTAATTATGACTCATTTAATGAGATATTTAAAACTTTCCTTGTATTAAATAAGCATTCAATGGTTCCAAGCCCACAAGCATGTCAATCTTCTGACCAGGAATATTGCATAAATTTTATGAAAATCCTAATGCTCAAAAAATCTGGCATAAATGTAATTTCATTTTGGATGAAATAAGCTTAAAGTTATTTTTTTTTCTTGATGCCATATGATTGGTTTGATTTAAAGATACAAAATAAATGTCCCATTCAAGGTTTTCTAAAGTGAGCTAGATCTATGGTTTTTGAGTTGGTTAACTCTCTATTCTAAACCTAAAGTAGACCTACTAATTTTCTCTTAATCCCGCTAATTAAGCAGCACTCCTGAATCAGACCCTTAATTTCAACCGATTCTCTAATAATGAATCTAATGATAAAAAGCTCATATCCAACCTTGCCTGCAAGTTTTTAACTCAAACAAGGTTAACTAGTAGCATAAGACAAAAATCATAAGCTAGCTAGGCGAATTTGCTACCTAGCTCAATGTTTTCTAACATAAATCATCCTTGTCATCTCTACCAAGATCAAGTCATTTAATCCAATAAAATGCCCTATGCAAAAGTTTTACTAAGACTCGCATGATAGGCCCATGCATGACACGGCAAATCATCAATCAAGAGAATATCATTCTTTGTTGTTCATCATCGACATATGCTTATCATGATATGTCTATTAGCTTCGTTTCATTTTAATATTGAAGTGTCGAACAAAAGTCAATGTTTCGTGAGAATGACATATACCCTTACTATATTCTAGTGTCTTAGCATTTCAAATCTAGCAGGTTTGTCCATGGCCTTGTGATTGCTTATGTTCAACCTATTAGACCAATGTTCACTCACGAGAAAGAGAGCTCACAATGAGCAATGCTACATATACAATGGGGGGCGGGGTTCATAGCATATGCACCAATGTTTTTGTGCCATGTGGCATGCTATTTTTTTTTATTTGGTTGGACCTCCTACCTTTTTTCTTTTCTTCTTCTTTTTTTTTTTTTTTTTGTATGTGTGTGCGCGCGTACCTAGGTATGGGATCCATCTTTTATTCAAGAACTTTGTTAAGATAGTTAAAAGAACCGGTGACTTTTTAGTAACGAGGCATAAGTATTTTTATACTAAGAGCCCCAGAAAGTCAACAGGTGACCTTTCCATGCCGCACTCTTGGGCGCAATGCAAGCTGCATCGTTTTGAGACATGGATTAAAAAAAAAAAAAAAAAAAAAGGCTTGTAACACACTCCACCAAGATCATATAAAACTAAGAAGAAGAAATAGATGCGAACACACAACTACCGAACCCTAAAAATTAGAAAGCTCACCAACCATTTTCAAAGCCTAGGTTATATACCCGTTCCAAGGCATCTAAATGCAGCAATTTGAGGCCTCCTTGAAGTCCCCCAAATACATAGTTATATGTATTAATAATAGTCAAAGTATTGTGATATTTAGTGTGAGCATTATTCACTATCTATCATGTTATATGAACAAGGAAAAGATATATATAAGAATAATTTCGTGACATCATAGAGTTATTTATTTATTTATTTATTTTTGGATGGAAGCAAAGATATACACAGGGAAAAAATATAGGTAAATTGGAGATGTTTACAATAAATTATCTTTCGAACCAAAATATATACCATAAACTATTACCAGCCAAAAAGATGAAGTCCAAGCAAAAAAGAGGAGGTAATTATAACTGTCAAATTTTTTCAAAAAAAATTATAATCTCGTTAATTAGTGTCGTAATCACATGGACACAGAGACATGAAATATATGTATCTTCCACCAGGGTTGCAAAGTAGAATATATATATCCAAGTGGAAAACTTTCATAATATTTTCAATATTCATGCTTGTGTTTTGTCTCAGCTCCTGATATGTTACTTGCGAAGAAGACTGTATAAACCTACCTGCAACTCCACCAACTACAGTGCAGAGTCAGAAAGGAAACAAAAAGATAAAGGAGAGAGACAAGGGAAACCACTCAAATCTTATTACATTCCTTTCCATCTGTCCTTAAAATCTTCTATGCGCAGGATCACAGATATTGCTCTGTAACATTAATTTCTTTCTAACCTATATATCTTGAACAAAAGCAAATAAAAAGAAAGATGAAACAAATTGTAGCAGGAGTAAAAGAAAATTGCCTGGCTTTCCCATGTACGCCATTGACCGAAGAATTCCTCACCGCAAACCCATACTCTTCAAGGTGAATTTCTTGCGGAGGACTAAAGATCAAGAGATCACCGAAAGGGTCCATCGAAGCCCTTGAGCAACTGCAGAAGCCAAAACGACACCTCAAGGGGAAGTCTCTTGCAAGATGTGGCATCCACCTCCACCTTCATGTTGTTTTGGAAGACAATGCAAGAAAAGAGAGAGAGAGCGGGGGGGGGGGGGGGGAAGAAGAGGAGCAAGGAAGACAAGGGAGGACACCTATGGCACTTGATATAAATGAGATTGTTATTGTTTTTATATATAAACATAAAGATATCAGACACGCTGGGGAAAATAATAAAAAAAAAAAAAAAGAGAAGGCAGTATTAAAGAAAGAAGTTGGAGAGAGAAGGGTGGAAGATTGTTCCCAAGAAGATGACGAGAGTTTGATTTTTGTGTTTTGCTGACCAAGTGGGGTCCCAAAAGAAAAGCAGGCACTTTTGTTTCCCGCAGTGTGTGCTTTCTTGTTGGGCTCTTTCCCTTCACACAGTAAAAAGAATTTTCCTACAACTCAAATGGCTACTTTGCCCTCGAATCAATAAGAAAAATCCAGGCTTTCTAATTTGCCCCTTGTGGTTTTGATTATTAGCATGTAACATATTAATGAGAATGGATACATTTATGAATAACTTGTTGGATGTGAAGTGTCACATTTTTCTAGGAAATTACTTCTCTTCTTTCCATAGAGTAGACTCAAAATGAACTTGAAGTTAATGGAAAAATCTTTCCATTCCTCATACAAGGAAAGAAAAATCTAGAAAACAATGCATGGCTACACCTTTATGAGGACTTTACTTGGCCTTATAGTGCAAAACAGTCGTACAAAGCTAGAGTCTTAGCATATATAGACAAGGTACACAACGGAATTATTTTTTATCATGATTTTGGAAATCGAAAGTAGATGACTTCAACAAAGAAAAGCCCCTCTCTAAGGACAGGCTTCTTCGAAAAGAGAAAAAAAAAAAAATTGCCAACCAACTTGACTAATAATTATTAATAAATTAATTATATATTATAAATTTTAATATTATAATATAGTCAGTTTTAATGAAAATGATGAATGGGCAACGTTTACTTCATATCCTTGTGTTTTTTTGGAAAGAGGTTCTTGAGTTCAAACCTGATGATGGCATTTTTATCGTGTTTCTCAGAAAGTAGACGGATAGGACTGATAATCTTTTCTGCATTAATTCAACAAAATTTAAAGTTTACCTTTTTTAGATATTGTTACTGCTTACAAAATATCCTAGTATAAAACAAGTCTTTAGGGTATAGCTAGAAAGAATTCAAGCTAATCAAAGTAGCTTAGTATTGGCTTGATCATAAGCCCATTTAACTATAGATTGCCAGGAAATTAGTTGAGCTCAAACAAATTCCAGAAGCTTGGCTCATAAATCAACAAAGGCTTACAAAATCTATGAAAGCTTGGTCCAAATCTTGGATGCGTTGAGTTCGAACACCTTCTATTAAGCTTAACTCGAGTTTGATTCATGATCGGCCCTTTTACATGGAGCTCAGCATGGCTTGTTGCCCTCATACCTGAGGTGTTGCGGTAGATACGATGTTCAATACTCCCCAAAAATAATATAAAATATAATAAAAATAACGGTTAGAAATTTTTGAAAAAAAAAAAAAAATTTAAGGCTGATTTTTGGGAAGCTTGGGAGCTTTTTTTTATAAAAATCATAAAATTGGAAAGTCAAGGATACGTAGTTTTCAAAGATCACTTGTAATAGAAGGGTGCACCCCTATGATAAAGGCCCTTTAGACTAGTCAGCCCTTCTTTATGACACGAAAGTAATGAGCATGACATTGTGCATTTGATCTCATGCAAGGGGTCAAAATGGGTTGGATTCAAGTTGCGTTGAAATAGATTCGAAAGAAATATGCTATTATGTCAATGGACCCTTTGATCTCATGCATGGGTCGAAATGGGTTGCATTCGGATTGGGTTGACGCAGGTTCAGGTCAAAAAACAAAAAAAAAAAACATCCAAACCATACTGTTTCGTAAAATGAACTTGTATCGGGATCAATGATTTCTGACCTGAACTTGAAAAATAACCAACTTGAACCGGATTATTTTGGGTGGATTCATGTGAATTGAAAGTTGGAGTTGGATTTTACCACCCTAATTTGACTGTGCTGAAGTATTGAATATGAAACTTTGATGCACGCTTAATCATCCCACCAATGACCGTATATTAGGTAGCCATGGAGGTAGGGTTAACAGAGTCCAATCAACCAGGTGAATTTTATATGCGTCCCACGTACAGGTCTCGAATCTGGAAGCCGTGGTTGGAGACTTTGGAATGCATCCCGACAATTGTGGGCCTACGTGGGGCCCACCAACGGCAACGAAGGTCGACCGAAGCGTCTCACTACTGGCCCAACATCTGTCAGCAATATAAAAATAATGACACTTAAAAAATCGTTTTCCATAATAAATAAATAAATAAATAACACCGTGTATTATATATTGCAATTAATAGGGTGTCTCCAGGGAATCCTAAATTTGGTGGTGGGTGATGGTCCAACCTGAAGTTTTCATACCTGAAATGGCTTCTAGCGGAGGGTTTACGTCTATATTTTAATCTATTTGACAAAGGGGTCGGTCTAGCCAGATACGGCATTGCGCCCGTTCAACTTTACGATCTAAAACCATCCTTGAGAGAGTAAAAAACAAAAAAAAAATAGAGACACATACCAACAAGATTTTATAAACCAAAAGTTCCTGCCAGTATTTGTTTTTGTTTGGTTGCTTTCGGAACATCTTTGATTTAGCCAAAAGTTTATCCCGGCCAACTTAGGAAAATATTCTAGATTTCGAGTATAATCAAAGCTAAGATTTTCTCTGCCTTCCTGCGTCTTCTTGGGAAACTTGAAGACAAGTCTGCACAGTCCCAGCTCTTTAGAAGAAGCTCGGAAACCTATATACTTCCCACTTCTCGCCGTAGCCAGACATAACTTTGGTTAACCGAGCCATAACAAAATAGATGATATTGCTGTTTCTAATTTGCAAAATGTAGTGGCTGACGCAACGGTTGTGTCTGAAAGCACCAGTTCAGATGGGAACACTGAACTGGACCATTTAAAGAAGGCCAGATTGGCAAAATCCTGCATCATTTATTTAAAAAGTACTCATGATCAGAAGCTAAACTCCATTTGGGTGAGGTACAGGTCCAGCATACTTGAACCAAACCCTGATGAAACCAATGAGCCATTATATTCTACCAAAACTAGATCAGATGTTTACCTTATAACAACAAATAACATATTTCCCCTTAAAACAGTCCTGCCCATCATAAACAGGTTTGACTTGCAAAACTGTATCTTTTTTCTTTATAGTTTACTCCAAACCTTATAACTATTTTATACCTAAGCAAATGCAGTCCAAGATTAGTTTAGATCACTAAGAGCAAAACCCCAGCCAAACTCAAAGAGGAAAATGGATAGACTGGGTCTAGATATGTGATGAACTAGAGTCCCCGGGCCCGTTTCAGTCTCAGAACATTATTAGAACGCCATGATTTTCGTAGAGGAAAATTAAAAAGAGTTGAACTTCCTCTTAGAAGCAGGAATAAATCATTCACAAGGAGGGCGGGCATAAAAATATATTGTTTTTTAAGATGCATCACATATTAAGATGGTTCGTCACTGTCGTGTCACAGCAAAAACAACTAATATTATACCTTCACATATAGTGCAGAACCTTTTCAACACACTAGTAAACACTTCTTTAGATCTACAACCACAGAAAGAATGTTACAGGATTGAATATAAGACAAAAAATTGAGAAGCTCGCTTACAGTTGATCATCCCAAAGGCCTCAATGCAAACACAATGTTGAACTCGAGAGGATCGCCTGCAGTTCTATCACAGGCTTGAATACAAAGGGTCAAAGTTGACATATTACCCTTTTTTGGCAGGAAGCGCATATAACCATCCAGTTACCTACTCCATCAGCCTCCCAACCAGCTTATACAGACTGCAAGAAACCATCTCATTTAAGTCTTACTGCAAGTGGAAGAGTTTTTGGTCCTATGTGCAGGTCGCTGCACTCAGAGCATCTGACAACTAGAAAAGGTTTTCAATGTGATCTAATCAACATGAATATAATAATCTTTATCATGATTTTATGAATGCAGGTATATACCATGGTTTGATCTCTGCCATGAAGTAAATGAAAAATTCAGCAAAGCAATAAAGGATCAGCCTTTATTGAAACAATGATGCAGAAGATCAGAGTCCTTCAGAGTGATGGACAAAAATTTAACACTTTAGAACTTACTCGACAGTAAATTAGTTTTTGCAGGTGTGTAACCGAATTGGTAAAATTCATAAGCCTTAACAAAATAATCTTTACATATAACATGATTGAGAAGAAAAATGGACAATTAGAGTGAGAATTTTTAGGAAACTTTATAGGAGTTTCTTTTACAGTGACTTACCACTGTATGTTAGGGGTTTCACATTTCTAGCAGCTAAAGCAAGAACTAGCATCTTTCAGTCACTCTTGCTGCTCATAAATCTGCATATAGGCCTCTGAGAGAGCAACCATTTGTGGAAGAGTTTCTGTTACATGAAGGTCCTGCATCTCATACCTAAAGTAAAGAAAGTTCAGAGAGCTATCAATTTTTTTGAAATAAAAATAACATCTCAAGCTTCACACTAGCCAATAAAATACCATAGCTCTTCTGATTTTCGCTGCACAGAAAGTTCAGAGGGCTATCATTTTTTTTTGAAATAAAAATAACATCTCAAGCTTCACACTAGACAATAGAATACCATAGCTCTTCTGATTTTCGCTGCACGAAAACTCTATAACATCCTTCACCTGGCTTGCCATCATGAACAATGTTAGCAATAAGATCATACTTTGACCGCAGCTTCTTGTTCTCCCTTGGTGTAGGTAATGGAATATAATCCTTCAACTCGAGATTCTTCACAGGAAAGTTAACTGGTAAAAAAAATACGCGCAATTTAATATATCATAGACAATAATAAGACACAGCACAGCTGACTCATGTAACAGTGGCGATACCAAGAGTAGGATTCTTTTCAATGAAGAAGTTATTTTTTGTAAAACGCCTCATGTGGAGAATCAGGTACTTAGGTAGTCTAGTAACACGATATCTCATCCTTGCAATACAAGGCCGCACAACCTCAGTGACAGTCTCACCATCAAATTTCTTCAAAATGTTAAAAAGTGGAACCTGAAGAAAAGAAGAAAATATTGAATTTATAAAATATACCACTGGAAAGAAAAGGCAAGGCATCTCAGTACCGAATCTTTAACATAAGAAAGTCAACATCAAGTGAAAATACAAAACAGGCAGCACTGTAATTATGAATCACATGAAACAACTGGCAATCTACAAAAGGACTGAAAATGATAATCACTTGTATATTGAGGAATCATTCTTTTAGTTGCTTCTAGACTCCTCGCTACTTTGATTTGCATTGCCACAAGTGGCACTAACCTCAAACTTCACCTCCTTTTCTTGCACATCAAAATGGTTTACAAGACATATTGCAAGTGCTGAACTAAAATAATTGTGAGCATGACCAAGGATGAGGAAACAACTTCGGAACCATGGCAGAACTTCAATATGTCAAAACTAATAGCTCAATTCCTCAAAATTCTAGATGAAATTAATAAGTCAGGTAAAATACTGATATAATAAGAATAACTGAAACCTGACAGAGAGGATACGAAGTTGGTGGAAAAATTTAAAATATCCACTTTTTTTAAAAAAAGAAGAAGAATCAACCATCAGTAACAGATTCTGCAGCAGCACTACTTACCCAGAGCTTGCTTTCAAAGGTAGAGAGAGAGAGAACAATTACCAGCGAGATTAATACATGGAAGAAGATCGTGGACGCAAAATTGCCAATAGTGTCTGCAAATCAAGCAGAAATTGATGTAATTGATGGTAAAGTGGATACAGTCTAGGAGGTCATTTGGGAGTTCAGACCACATGGACATGGCATTTTGTTGATCAAGATAATTCTCAGAGGTAGTGAAGTGCCAATGCAACGAGGTTCGAACTTCAAATACACCACTAAACAACCTCATCTCAACTAAGGGTGGGTACGGTATACACTCTACCACATGCCATGTTGACAGAGGGTAAGAATCATATAATTTGAAAAGCCCAATACATCCCTGGTACAGCATATATTGGCCTCCAGTTTTTTTTTTAAATTTATTTTATGTTTTACTGTCTTAATGCTATATCTTTGCTAGGAGGCTCGCTCTAAGATTTCTAGTCATGGTTTTTCATGTGCCCTGAAGTTGTGTTTTCAGTTTACCACATAACATCACATATCTTGCAATTTAAATATATTGAAAGCATGTGTTTGGATTAACCATTGAAATACAATTAGTTTAATAGAAATTAGTGAATTAGTGAATTTATGTTTTAAACAATAAAAAATTATTTTCATGGAACACAGAACAATCACTAATTGATTGATGTTATGTTTTTATCAATCACGAGAAATCATTGTCTCAGAACACATAACACTCATTGAATTAATGAATGTTATGTTCACAATTTGATGAACCATGTTAGTTTATATTTCATTGAAATCATTGCACTGATTTTATAGGATTAAGTTTCTATCAATTTATCAAATCCGAAAACACATCCATAACTTAACTGGTAATCTACTACCAATTTTCTTTGATCTTGATCCTGCATTTATGCTATCCATCAACAAAAAGTACCCACATTATTTTTTCAATTAATCTTTAAATAATTCTCGATCTTTTCAAAAGAATAAAAAGAAGGGTAGAGAGAGATAAAGAAAGCTAGATCAAAACTCAATGTTTTATGCCTCAGTGGCATGGAAATTGCATTTAAAGAACTGTAGGCTTCTCGCTATGCTTGCTCTCAACTTGAAATGATCGAGAACAAGCAACAAAACCCTTAAACCACACTGCCCTTGCAGCTTCTGGTAGGTACAAGCAGAATTTGAAACTCCTGGCTATGAATAAACAAGTAAAATTGAAAGGCTTCCTATCTGCTGGCTTATTTGTACAAAAAAAAAATAAATTGTGGCTTTTCAGGAAGTTCTATCTAAAATGTAAACCATGCTAGTGCACATGGGAGGAAGCATGGATGACAATGATCATATGAAGGAAGAATTGATTTCTGCAAACCTATGAAGGCACTCCCACTTTTAGCTGGTTGGCTCCTCTCTCTCTCTCCCTCTACCCCTTATTCAATAGCTAAATTAATAGTGGTGTATTATTTACCAAAGAAAAAAAAGGGTGCATCACCTCTCTGAAACAGGCTCATTGATAATGAATGTTCAGAAAAATAAGTGTCATGATAGTATAGATGAAATAGACCATATATACGAGGAAAGCATGGGTGTCAGCGATGATATCAGAGGAAGCATTGGTTTTGTGAAACCTTGTCTGATAAAGGTACACCCTCTTTTAGCTGGATCAACACCCCACCAACACCCCCCCCCCCCCCCCCCCCCCCGCAAAAAAAAAAAAAAAAAAAAAAAAAACAAAGAACTCACTTCTTTGAAAAAGAGCTAAACCAAAAGTGGTGTATTTTTCACTAGAGAAAGAAAGGGTATATATAGAACATTTCTCTAAAAGAGACTCATCCACAGACCGGCTTAGCAAAATATGCATCATAACAAGGTTTTAAATCCCATGGGACATGGTTGTTCTGGTTTTTTCCTGGAACAGGATGCATCGGCGTCCCGCCCCGTCCAGACACTCGGGACAGGGGATGTCCCAAGGTGTCCTGATTGGGACACTAGGGCACTGATAAGATGTCCTGTCCCGACGCATGAGATAATATCCCGTCCCGATGTCCGGTGGGATGTCCCGTCGGGACCTGAATCCTTGCATCATAACAGTAGATTTATATAATTAGACCATATTATAATTATAGTATCAAAAAAATCTTACCAATAACTTAAGACTAGGGAAGGATACTTTCACTTTATATAATCATACAATAGCAATTCATGACAATAGTATTAAAAACAGCCCAACATAACCAGTATGTGAACCTGAGGTATGATATTTTTCTCCATTGCATCTTTAAAAAGAGGGGGAGGAGGCAAGTCGAGACCAAGCATTAAGAATTTCACTTTAGATGTTTCTCTCACAACATCATCATTTGCTGTTCCACCCTCTGCAACAACTGCATTGTTCTGTTCGTCACCATTTTCTTTCTTTTCTGTAAGAACTTTCTTATGGATCTCCTTCACAACCTCCAATTCCCCCTGCCACCCAAGGAAACTGAATATAACAAATGACATTAAAAAAACCAAAGAAATATAGTTTTTACAATAAAGTTAAAAACCTGAAAGCAATCATGAATGATGCTCCTTTTTGTTTTCTTTGACTTAAGTTCTGCATGCAGTGTATTCAATAGCCAGGACATGAATTCAACAGGATCTGATTGTACACCTATTTGGAACCGCTTATTACTAGCTTTCATAACTGCCTGTAGGAACTCATGTGGGCTAACCTGAGAAGAAATGAAGTTTGAGAAATACTAGACAATGCACAATAGCAAAATTTTAACAGAAGATTCACTAAGTCCACCTGTCCCTTGAAGTTCCGTGCATGCCAAATTTTTCGTGTAAGTTCTCCAAACCTATGAACAAGTGGAGACTTGCTGTGTTGATAATTCTCAGGGATAAGAAAGAAATTCCTCAAAGGAGTCACCCGCATCAAAGACTGAATTGTGACATTAACAAAATCAGTCTCCTTAATGTTATTGAGACCCACCTGCAAAAAGGCACAACGTAACAATTCTTGACAAATACCTGAATTTTAATATCTAAGGCTAATTAAACTATTTGACTGAAAGTATAAGCGGTGGGGTGAAATTGTAGAGACAGCAGTATTTATGACATTGAAGAAGTCTGTAAGCATCCCAGAAACTATTCTTGTCACAGAAACTGTTGCTAAATTCACATTATATGTGTTGGCAAACAGATAAGCAAGGTTCATTGTACCAGTAATGGACACCACATTAGTACCTACCAGTATGGTACAGTTGGGATAGACTATGCCAACACAGTATTTTCTCATGCCCTGCCATGGTACAGCCCAAAACCAGGCAGTACAGGTCAGTAGAACACAGAAACGGGCGGAATGGGGCAGTTCCACTCAGGACAGAGAAGTTTGGACCAGCTGCTCATAAACCGAATATAGAACCTCAGTACCATACCCGTACCTTACCAGTATGGGTCAATAGGGCAGACTTTGTAAAAGTCTATAAAGGATAAGCACGATTCCAAACCATAAATCAAATAATTGATAATACTCTCTCTCTCTCACACACACACACATATAATGAATGTTGTAAAAGTGAACTTACCATTCCAGGAAGATAGTTGGAACCATCGAGTGCCCTTGACCATTGCCTATTTTCATCAAGATGTAGAACTTGTTCCCTAGTAAACCTGTAGACGTAAATAGAAAGTTAGTGTCAAGTTGAACCAAGTAAAATAATTAAATGGGAACTGAAATGAGCATGAGGCTCAACTAGGATTGATAGCTCCAGAGAAACTAGAATCTATTAATCCAGAACACGATAAAACCTGTCTAATGTAAAACATAATTCCAAAAGGTACAATTAAGTGAACAAATGAGGTGTCCTTCAGCAATTCACAGTGCAACTAAAGGTTTCTTTTGGAAAACCAATTGATATAAGATTATTGCCTAACGGTCCATTTTGCTTGTTAGAAGGATTCCAGAAGTCCCATTACCATTAGTTGTGAGTTAGATTGGCATAAGCTTTTTTCTATGTAATGCTTCATTTAGATCCTAACTTCAAGTTTGGCATTTGTTCTTCTTCTGTAAGCATTTATTTCAACTCTTAAAGAGGAGTAACTTCTTTACTTTTTGTTGTTTTATTATCATAAAGCAGCAAAAAACCTAGCTACAACATGACAGTCAGTCTACTTTAATCTTTTTTAAAAAATTGCATAATCTTGCATGACAATGATCTCATTCCTCAAGGTGATGATGCCTCTGAAATCACATATAAGGATTCCCACAATTTGCATAGTGGTGAGGACTTGATCTCAGTTGCCCAATCACTATCAGTTCAATATACTCATTAGTCCCTTCAAAACATTATGCAAACCTAGTATCAAACCATGGAATCAAACCATCTAGGTTACCTCCATCTTTACGACCATAGTCATTCTCTAACCAGATTCAGATTCGTGCTGAAAATACAGCAAACCACAAATTGGCTGCTTCCATCATTGCCTTCAGTAAAACTTAAAACTCCCAGATCATAATCCTACACAAAAACTACAGATCTTCCACATGCATCAATCTCGCTAATTTCATTCTGAAGCAAACTTCTATCAGATATACAATCATCTTTGGTGAGATAATCCATATAACAAACCATGCAGGTTATTTCTACTCCTGACTTGCAACACCACACAACACTTAACAAAAGTCGGAAATTAAAAAATATGGTAAGGACAAAAAATTTTTGCCAAGGACAATACAATTTTGATTACTTTAAGAACTCGCAAAATTACAAAAAAAGCTCACATTATGCACATGAGAACTGTAAAAGATAAAAATAACTGCAATGAGACTAGATTTTAAGTTAGACAATTGTCCAAACAAGGACTAAGTTAACAAACAATAATTTCAGCAAATCAATTTGGCTTCATGCCAAGATGGTGAACCATTGAGGTTATTCTAACTTACACACCAAAAGAAGAATCCTCAGATAGCTCACATCAGCTAGGAAAAAGGATATTATAAACAAGAGATGTTGCTTGGTGCAACATGATAAATAAAGAAATTATACCTACTCAATCTTTTTTGATTCTTCCACTATTCATCTTTGAGTTGCTTCACCTAATCAAAATATGTTAAAATCACTTTTCAATTTTTTTGTGCAGTGTCACCATTCTTAGCAACATCAATTGATTTTAGGTAAAAATCCTCATAATTGCAGCTAGCTTCACAGTTCGAGGATTTAATTCAGCTCATGTTGAAATAAGACCATTTCTGCACCAATTATTATGCTGTCCAATCATCTTTATCCATTTTTCTGCAATGTCAGCCTCAATTAAATCACTAATCTTACTCTTCTGCCAATAATTCCTATGTGCCTAAACAGTTGAGGCAAGGATCGCTGAACCGGTACCGGGAGCCGTACCGATCAATAACCGGTACGGTACGATACGGTATGGTCCGTACCATACCATACCAGCATGTGTACCGGTAATAAAAAATTGAAAAAAAAACATATTTCTCCTCCCTCTCAAGCAAAGATCGCTTAACCAAATATAAAATGAGCCCGAACCGGGCCGAACCGGATGGTTCATACCGGTACCATACCGGTACGGAATTAATTTTTTTTTATTTTTTAAAGGCCATATCGATTTTAATACGTGAACCATACTGGCTCTTGCCCGATATGGTACGGTACACTCCGTACCGAGCAGTACGGGACAATTCCGTGAACCCTGTTGAGGTGTCACATTTTATCTACTTTTATATTTTGGAAACCACTTCTCTCTACATTGATTAACCTTTATCGTACACTGGATATCTGTGGCCTAAACATAAAATAGTAACTATGCACAGGTTAAACTTTGTACAAGGACCAGGTGTTACGTTCCCTTTGTACATGCTATGCATTGATCCCTCATTCTAGCACATCACATGTTTGAAATTTGGCTCATTTATGATCATTCTTTTCGTGTTCATCTTCCTTCGGAATCCTCAAAGCCAGCAAATCAGTCTGAAATAGCTTATTCCTTCAGTTTCCTCCGTAAATTTTCACTGACTTCCATATGCTGGCATTTTCTTAGTTCTTTATGGCTTACCAACTGTTCCATTTTCATTCCTCATTTTATGAGGAACTTGGAGATCAACCCCCTTTTTATGGGCCTACATCTCTTTAATCCTTTCCTCATATCATTCCTCTTCAGTATAGGTTTCATCCTTTCAACTTCTATAAGTTGTGGCACCATACTTTGCATGTATTATCCGTGTAACTCAGTCTTCCTTGCAATAAATCTAGAGTTTCTCATTTCCCAGGTCAACAATACATCTAAGTTTAAAATACTTTTGTCACTTCGCAAGGCTTTGTTTGATAGCTTGATTAACATTGTCTTGGCAATGGTCCACTATTTTTTCAATTATGAATTTCACTATTCACCTGAAGTCAACAGATTTTAAATTATTTGTTCCATATAAATCTTTCTTTAACACATTTTTCATGTTATCTTGGTGCATTACTTTTGTCTTACTATTTAGTATGACTTTTGGATTTTGATTCATTGTTGCCACATTGGCTCATTGTTTCTCTTGCTCATCGAGTATATAGTTGCTGCTATGATCATAACCATGATGCTTTTTTATGGATTCAACCCCATCTCACACTGTCTCAAGGTATCTAGATCATAGGCTTTTCCCTTAGCTTCCTCCAAACCTTACCACTTTGAGATTGGCAACATCATGGCCTTCTTTAGACCTGCTACACAGCAAGCCAACACCTGTAGGAGATTTCAGATACATGTGGCATGCCTTAAAATCATAAGTCTCAGACTCTATAAGACAGCAATCTAGTATGCAGTGAAAAGCAGGGGAGAAATGAAGGAAGAAAAGGAGGGAAACAATTAGGATGGAAAAAAACTGCATGGCTTCTCAAAGAGAGGAACACGCAGGTATGGTAATGAAATGGCAAGTATGATGATGATGTAGCAACAGAGGTGACAAACAAGTGTACCTGCTGTTGCTTTCACTTCTATTTTTCTCCCCTTATTTTATTCTTATGGCTAATCATAATCCATAAATATTGGTTAGAACAATTTAAGCTAATCAATTGACCATTCAACTAAACATGAACCTGCCAATGTTAAAGATTACATTATGTCATTAAGATGCTCCAAAGTGCATCATTAAGATTAACCTTTAGAAAAAGGTTATACACTTGTAAATATATGAGTCCCACATAATCTTATTTTGATAGTAAAACATATGCTTATAAACATTTGACGTACTCTTACTAACTTATAACAATAATAATATATATTAATATAAAACAGTGGAATTTTAACCATGTCTCCACTTTCTTTTCTTTTTCTTCTCATTGTACAAGAATTGCCATAATTGTTTGTATGCATGCTACATTGTGCCATACAATCTCTATATTCTTCATCCAATCCTCAATTTGCCATCCTTGCTAAGCTTAGACCCTACTGGAGGCAGAGATCTCGTTCACTTTGCATCCTGCTACGTTTGGAATCATTTGCCAGGCTCCAGCAGCATTATATTGCCACTCCATACTTCAACTAAAAATCTACATTTATTTTTCTAGTTGATTTCAGTAATCAGCCTACTTTGCCTTATCAACCTCAGAAGTTTGTCATTTTACACCAGCAACCCATTCACAAGTTTTCTCATCCTTCGTAAGGAGTGAATGAAGAGCCATGTCAAAGAGGAGATGCAAACTTATTTAGTCTGGGTTTTGTTCATTTTTGCAACACGGGAATTCACAAGATATCAGTCCAAACTAAAGCTTGAGCTTTTTTACAAAGATTAGACCAAGTCTTCTGTCCCCTGTATATCTACGAACTTACCTCCAATTCTTTATGCATCTACAATTGCCATTCCAGCTTCATTTTAAGACATCAATATAAGATTGCTGGCACATTTCTCATGTCAGTAGACACTAGCATAGACCCCATGGCTTCAACTCATTAACAACATTGGACCCTAGCATCATCTTGGCTCATCCTGCAAACTCAAATTTTCAGCTGCTCCATATCTAACTGTGGTCATACAAATGTGGTTATGCTCTCTCTTAGACACATTCCACATCAACAAAATTACTTTAACTTGCATGACCATCAAAACTGTCATGGCACGCTCTTGTATACATTCCATCTTGAGTTTGAGAGCGTTGTTAGAAAAAGTATCATAGACTATTCCACATATTTGGCCACATCCATGTTTACTAACTTGTTCTCCATGTATTAGAACTGTACACATCAAATATGGCCAGAAAATAAGTTTGTTTCTGTCTCTTCTCCTAATAGGTGTGATGCCAAGCACCCCAGCACGCCCCCCCCCCCCCCCCCCCCCGGCCAAAAAAAAAAGGGGGCTAAGTAGAAGAAAATAAGAAAAGCATGCACATGCATCACACACGAGTGAGACACCAAAAGCATATATTTGGTGGGTGAAGGACTAGTAACAATCTGGTATACTTCACAAAGCAATTCATATATGTAATTAACAAAGCAAAGAAAAAATGCATGAAAAGCAATGAACTACCAAACAATGATACCTTGGGTTTAGAACATGCCGGATGTCATCCAATGATGGATCATTTATTTCATATCCATCAGGAAGGCAATAAACTTTTTCTGTTTGAAGATTGATATACACATGGTGCCCTGCTTCAAGACTGTGAGTATATGCATGAGAATTCAGACCTCTTCCTTGGTAATACTTCCCGCAGACCAAGCACGCATATACATTCAGATTTGACAGAGAAATAGAGCATGCCTTCTCAAAATCAAAGTCCAAAACCTGCATAAGCAGATGAGAGAAATCAGTGAACCGCAACCAATCATCAGCTTAGCAACCCAAGGTCATACTTTAAGAGAATCATAATCAGATGCTAAATCTTGCTTTTTTTACATTTTATGAAAAACAATCATTTCCCTGCATCGTTGATTTTCCAATAATAATTTATAGAATGCAAAGATACATGGCCAATTGGACTCATCTTATAAAATATATAGTGTTCATATCAAATATCAACAAAACTAAAGAGACAGAATGGTTTAGCAGCTCAGTTCAACATGGCAACATCAATAAAAAAAAAATGAAAGGATAACACACAAATATGGATATAAATGCCTGATATGTAAAATGAAGGTAAAACCCACAACTGATCGTCTGATATGTTGAATGAATGCCCATGATTGGATGCCTCACTTCGCATAAATATGGCATTCACAAGAAAATTACCGTACTTATAGCAGGACAGCTCAAACAAAATTTTCTATTAGCACGTACAAATGCTTTTCAAATGATATTGAAGAGAATAACTATGCCAAAGAAAAAAGTAAGCATGCTGCTGGCTGACTGGTTAACAAGGCAGGCAAGAGTCGTCAATAGAAATCACTCCTCTTTTCATATATCAAAAATACTCAGCTGACAGTGGCACATAACTATTGCTCACCAGTTGAACCAGACTACCTCCACATCTATATTAACAAAACAAAAGAAACGGACTTCATGCAAATGAGAAAATTTATTTATCTGATCCTCGGTCAAACTGGTCCCCAGAGTAGGAAACATTACTTCAAACCTTGAAGAATATAAAATCATTAAATCAAAGAATATGGCTCATAAACTACAGAACAGTACTAGCTTGGGTGTCAGAGTATAACCAAAGGGTGAAATGGAAACTGCAAAGGTTAAACACATGAGAGACATAGTAATCATAACTCATATTATTCAAACCCTTCCAAAATGTAGACATCTGCTAATTTATAGAAAAACAATTCCTCATAAATTTTCAAAAGACATGTTCTAGGCATGTGCCAGGTTCAGTTGAGGATAGAGCTTATGCTGATAATGACCCAAACAGATAAAAGGAAACATAATGAGGAGAATTCAAACACAAACTATGAATTGACTTACAATCAGGATTATCATGCTTTACAACCAACAGTTGCTTATTACAAGCATGTTGCATTTCAAGCATTTCCGGAAGAAAACGACCACTAATGTCCTGTTATGATCATTATCTGCATCTCATGTTCTGACCATCGATGCAAGCTCCACTTATTGTGAATGCACAGATTAGCATGTGTCATGTGTTAGTAATCATTATGTTTTTTGGGCAGAGACACCAAGTATTGTGCAAGGGCAAGTGCTATTGTAGCTCTGCAGGTCATTAAGAAGAAATATCCAATGTTATGTTGCAAAAAAGAGAGCAATTGATAAGGAATTGCAATGGCAAAGCAAATGCTATAATGGTGGGGCAATGAGATAGGAAGAAAGATCCTCGTCACTGCATTCACTAGTTCCACATTTTGTTCCTTCCGTTCCTTGACCAAACCATTATCTAGCATTGAAGGGCATGTCATATTAATCTCTCTCTTTCTATCTCCTCGTTGAGATTGTGGCGTATTAAGTCATACATTATAGGCAACACCAACATGCAGAGAACGTTCCACAATCAACAAAAGATTAACTTGTGATTTTGAACCAAATATATTTGTGCATAGATAATCTACTAGATATACAATGTCTAGAAATCTGGGTTGACCAATGAAACAATTGTTTAAAGCTATTTCAATGCAACAAAATCATAAAGAAAAGAAGTAAGGAGAACCAATAAATTTCCCAACTTAGATACACCCGAAAGCATACATACATACTGCATGGCAATCTCACAGCTATAGCATGGCATTCCTTTCTCAATAATCCTAAGTAAGTATCCAATATCATCACTCGCCAAGGCCGCCAAGTTCCACAATTAACCAAGAAAGTAAAAAACTCATCAATAAAAACGTGAAACAAAAACTAGGTTTGAACAACCACCACTGAATCACCTACGAACTGACCTTCAATCCAGTAAAGAATGCCGAAAATTAAGCTCCAACGTGCATCACCTCAGTTGGAAAAGAAGCACACAAAGTGAAAAATTCAAGAAGTCTGGTACAAACAAATCAAAAGCTCCCAAATCAAGTCAAAGCAATCAAGAAATAAAGTCTCCAAACCCTAGATCAATATTCCCCAGTTATCAATTAAAAGACCCCAATACCCCGTCATGAGTTAAAGAAATAGCATTAACCTACTTCAAAACATCAAATTTGAACCAAAACAACATCACAAGCTCACAGATCAATATATTACGAAAAAGACTATAGCTTTCGCATGGAATAAAAGAAATTGGACTATTGGGATCACCTGGCGGTTGACAGTATCAAGATAAGGGCAGTCCCTCCGGACCTCCACCTGCCGCTGCCGCTTCCCGGGCACCGGCCGTCGCACCTCCTCCTCCTCCTCCTCCTCCTCCTCCTCCCTTTCCTCTTCCGTACGCCCATTCTCTCCGACCTTCCCCCTCTCCTCGTCCTCCTCTTCGTCGTCGTCGTCCGGGTAATCGGCGAGACCGAGGAGAGAGCCATTGTTGCTCACAGAATCCACTCCAACCCTTTCTTCTTCTCCTTCTTCGGATGAAAGCCGTTGCCTCTTCGGGTCCGAGACAAGACCTTCTTCTCCCTCTCCTCCGGGTCCCCTCTTCCTCGGTGTCTCCATTCTCTCCGACCTCAAGTTTCGATCTCCAAGCCCTAGAAACGTCACCGTGGAAGGCAAAGCCAAGCCCCAACCTGGATCAGGGGAGTGTGAACTCGAACCTCCGCAGCGCTCCCAGCGCATACGTAAGTCGGTACCAAGGAACACGCGAATAGTGGTGTTAACGGGTCGGATTCGGGTAGGATTTGGCAATTATCCATCCAAATCTAAAATATATTTGTTAGATTCATATATCCAAATAAAACTGATTGCCCATATTCAATATTGGATAGGGAATAAAAAAATCAGGTTTGGCCTAGAAATTGAATATTTAACAAATTATTTGCTATATATTTAGACTATATTTTCAATTATTCGCTGCATCCGCAATGCAACCTCTTACACAAAAACTGATGATATTATAAAAAAACATATTTAAAAGAGGACATTTGTTCAAGTATTCCTTTGTTACCTAAATGTCCGCATATTAAGAGTATAAAAAAAAGATCCTACCATAATTAAGCTCATCATAAATATTAAATCATAAAAAATAAATTGTAAAAAGACTGTCGCAAATAAGATGGACAAAAATTTGGTGAAACAAGATGGTGGGTTATAGTATTACTATTCTCCAGTTGATTCTTTTCCTTTTATAATAGATACATATACATACATAAATATATCATATATATGTATTTGTGTGTATATATTGTCAGAGTTTTTAATTTCTTTTTTAATTTAATTTCTTTATTTATTGTATTTTAATTTTAATTTTTTTATTTCGTGTTTTAAAATATTGTAGTTATACATAATCAAATAATTAATTGATGAACTCTCTTTGACCGGTCACTTTCCATCGTGGTCTTAATCTATCAAAGCATCCCTCATGTGCTTGTATCTTTTGTGATATATATAAAATCACAAGTTCGGACATAATGGGGTACTAGAAAAATAGCAATCGGTTTTTTTTTTTCAAAACTCTCTCTCTTATTTTAAATACCGTTCTACTTCAATTCTCTTGCTGAATTTGAAAGATCCATCAATCCTCTCCATGAATGCTCTAAGAGAGGGTATCCCGTGATAAAATTTTCTAAACATTATATAAGATAATAAGGATATGGAATTTATCTCAGGACAATGATCATACTTTTGGTTTTCTCTTTGATCTATATCATAAATTAACAAGACAATTCAGGTTCTCGATAAATTAATTTTTTTATTATTAATATTACAAGTAGTATTTAAATAGAATTTAAATTCTTTCTTTTTTTTGTTGTATTGAAACTATGTTAACAAGAATTTTATTTAAAAGACAATTCTTGGATAGATAAAACTTTGTTTCCATAAAGATTCTTCTTAAAATCATTCCAAAATGAATTTTTTTTCCGCAAAACACATACACACACACACATAAATATATATATATATATATATATATAAAAGAATATATACGCATATAACATAAATCTGTATATATTTATATAACTTAGTCAAGTTTTGATTTTTTGGGTATGGATCCACCTAAATCCAAACATAATGGGTTATTAAGTTTATTTTTATATCTAAATTATAGATCTAAAACCAGTTTCGAATCAAGTTGGCAGTCTACACTGACACCTATTTATACAATGAAAACAAGTAGTTTAAATGGCTGCAATGTTGCACAATTAAAGAGTTTAGTAGGTGAATAACTCGTGTCTCATTTTTAAATAAAGTATTGAACATTCCTAGTCGAGTGGAGGGCCTCATAGTTATTCCCAAAGGGGTAGCTGTGCTGGAAGACCCCCCTCACTCATTTCACTAATAAAAAAATGTAATAACATTACTAAAAGATGATATCATTACAAGTAACAAAGTAGAATAATAATGATGATGTGCGCAATAATATTAATTTATCATGATGTTAAACTACTTCTGGGTTTAAAAATCCTACTCTCAATATTATTGGAAAATTTAACAATGCTTGGAAAAGCGCTACCACAATTGGATCTATTGTCCACCAATCTCCAAAAATGGAAAAAATAAAAAATAAAAAATAAAAAACAAAAGTTTAACCTTTCTAAGAAGACCATGATGACATTGAAATTTTATAGTTCAAATTATATTAATGACAATAGGTGGGGCACTCACTAAATACATGAAAATTCATTTTGATTTTATAAGAAAACAAGCACTATGTTAATTGAGCTGTCTGTCCCTCATTAGTCATCTTTTGGGGAGGTTCTTAGTTCCGGTCTTAGATAATACATCCCTAAATATCTAGATTGAAATAATTTACATTGGATCTCTTGGAAGACTAAGATGGGCTAGCCCAACTTTATATCGACCCATCTATGGAGGTCTAACACCAAACCAAAATCAAATCCTTATCCCCTTGCCATGCATGAGGCAACATAACCCAAGCAAGTGCCTGCTAGTCCTTTCCCCTACTCTCCCAAAGAAAATCTTATTGTACCGCAGTCAATAACAAACAAATATTATAATTCTCCAAACAAATTGATACAAAAAATAAATATAAATACATTTGTATTCGTATCTACCAAAAAAAATAGTGGATATGCACAAGTACACTAATGAAAATACTTAAAGAGCCCCCAATTCATGTAATCAAAATGCTCAACTAAGATCAATGCTTGTTAGTGTTGGTGTTGGTAGCACTTTTCTTCTCTTTCTTCTTTACTTATTTATGTTTTTTTTTTTTTTTGATAAGCAAAAGGAGGGGGCAAGTGTTAGTAGCCCTTTCCTTCACAAAACCTCCAATGCAACACCCTTTTGTCGTCTCAAACTCATAAAGCTATGGTGTTGACTTCGGTAAAAGCGAGCTGCACCGCATATATCGAGGAAAAGTAGGTGTACCACATATCTCCTCTGTATGTTGTTGCCTGTGGTCGATATTTACAGCCTAGGACAAGATTTTCTTCAAAATGCTGCATTAGATAGCGGCCTCCTATATCCTGCAGAACTAATTCATATTGAGATAAGAGAAAAAGCTTCATAGATGCTACAGATTCCAGCAAGTCAAGAGTACAATTGCAGAAGCCAACACCGAAGAACCATCATCCAATCCAAATTGACAGGCAACAGAAACATCCAACAGAGAGAGGTTTCAATTGGCACCTTCTCTCCTCGGCACGTCTCCTGCAGAGAGGTTCCAAAATTTCCAAGATGAATGTAAAGGCATCGAAATACTTGGCACAAGATGCAAGTGAAGGTGTAGACATCGAAATATGCTGAAGAATGGTGTGAAGCATAATGTGTTATAAATCTAGATAAGTTCAACAAAAATCTACAGCTTCAACCTTCAAGGCTCTTACTTTTCCCCCAGGGTGTCATCATATCAGAACTTGCTGGTAACCAAACATATTTTTAGTTCCATATACGAAATGGCAGCTACTTTGCGTCAACAGCAAAGATAATGAACAGTTACATGCAATTTCAGTTTTTAAGCCGACCATAAAAGCATGCCAGAATGAGGGTTGTCGACCAAAAGCAAGAGAACAGTGAACCAGGAGGAAAGTCCTTCAGGAATTCATGCTAGTCCAGATGGCTACTGCTCATCCGGTAGCACATGTGGCAAAAGGGATACTTCCAAGTTTTAGTTACATCGCAAAACAATCAAATGCTTCCTTTATCATTTAAGATATAGCTGCACCTCACTAACAAGTCATCTTGGCCCTCTCTTCTGTGTAATACCAGCAGCATGAATCCAATTATGATGGTCTTCCATGCAGGCTATGATCCATTGATGTTTCTGCCCTTTGTTGTACACCAGAAGGATTACTCTTCTTGTTTGAAGAGTACCATTAGCACTCTGAGCACCAAGTCAATCCCATCAGTCAGATTTCTGGTACTTTAGGTGCCATCTCCAAACTCAAATTATGAACTAGCAAGTACCATAACAAATTCTCCAGGGGAGCTACAAATGTGACTGGCAGGACTTAAAAAACTTTCAGAGCTGTTTTAGCACTAACTTCTATGAGGAGATGAAATGCCCATGTCTGAGTACCATTCCCTCTATTTTTGGATGCATTCTCCTTGCACTTTGATTCCCTTCAAAATAATTACAGAGGAAAGTTTTTGAAGATCCTGTGTCCCTCTCACCTACCCCTTTCACATTCATCATCAAAATATTCTTTTGCTGGAGCATCATCTGTGGACCCATCTTTTGTGTTCCTTCATCAGAATACCCTGCATGCTCCTACGATTGTGCCTCATGCTAACTGTCCCTTACTGTCCAGTTGTGAAGGTTCCAGATAGTGTACCACTGCTTTCAAATTCAAAATTTCAGTCTTCATTTGCTTGTCACTGACATCAATAAATCCAGGGAACAGAACTGTTTGACAGAATGCAAAAGTTGCTGATTCTCATCACACGCCCAAGTATATCACTGTAGGAACATTATCTAACTTTCTAACATACATCTGCTGAAAGTTTTCTGCAGTTCTACAGACTAGCTCACATGGTGGATCTTTGCAACCAGTCTAAACAAAACTACAAAATAAATTTAAAAGCACAATCACAAATACTTATTTCAGATTAATAACAAATGATTCCTTGGTGGTGCCTTTCAAACTATGTTAACAATAGGCAGCCAAAAGTCAACATCATCTCTTTTTCATATTGATAAGAATAAGGTGCATTGGCTTGAAGTTATAAGGATGAACTTCTTGGCAAAAGATGCCCTCATCCCAAGAGAAGTCTTGATCCCGATGATAATGTCTGAGATAAATAAATTGAGAGCCAATCTGACAGAAATATACTATGATGATACAAGTTTCTTCTTAATTTCATGGTCAGTCAGTAAAATAAATAACAAGCATGAGAAGGTTTGGTTTTCATTCAATTGGGACCCAGTAGGTAATCCCTGCAGCTGCACGTTAGATTGAAACATTCAGCAACCAGCATTTTTACACATGCAGCTATCATTCTCACCAAATGACTATTTTAAAAGGTCTAATCTCAACTTCCATCACAGTTATGCAGTTTAATATTTGAGGCACAAATTCAACATTTCATCAGAAACAACTGAACCATATAAACAGATTAGCCCCATTATAATTATAATCCAATCAATATAATGACAGCACTAGATGCAGCCAGAAGGTACCATGACCAGCTGGACCATGCCAACCTTCAGAGGAGCCAACAGTTTCATGGGTGAACGCTTCGGCAGGCAAATATCTATTTTATTTCCTATAAAGTTTCCATCAGAGACTACCGAATTTAGCCAGGTTTCTATATTTGTAGTAGAATAGTCCCAACATATTTCCTTATTGTTAATTCCCATTTTGAGTATCATCATGCACCAAATTTAATGCCTGAATTTGGGTTAGAGGTCATGTCCTATATATACATCTAATACATAATAGTAAAATTTCTTTGAAAGAGTTTCCTTCACCAAATGAAGGATTCTTCAATCTAGCATGCTTCTGTTTGTGTGTTAATCTTCAAAGTGTAATCTCGACAATCAAATCACCTCATCATCCTTTCCTGCTGTGTTGGTACATTATACAAACCTGGTATTGAATCTGTAAAGCCTTGGTAATCACAAATCTTACTTGAAGAAACTGATTGCAATTGCCAATAGTAGAACAAAGGCATCTACTTCCCAGTCACAAGCAATGCTGTATAAACATGAATAGATATCTGACATGGCCATTCCTGCACCTGTCACACCAAATGTGGATGTAAACCAATACAAGTGGGGCTATGTCCAATGCTTGGAACCACATTACCCCAACTTGTGTCCTAACTCTTAAGCGAGGCTTCTGAGCACTATCTATTATAATATGACCAATTGCTCAGCAAAAGGGAAATGGGAAGTTGGAAAAAGTACACCACAAAGGTTGTAATATTTTTAAACAGATAAATGACAAGTCAATCACAAATAGTTTTGATGAGGCTTGGTGATTACAACAACATAATACTGACAAAACCAGAGAATATGATTATTGAGTACATTACATCTGCAGCAAACTGTGGCCATAAAGCAACACATGAAGGTTTCACACAATAACAATGATAATGCATTAAAACAAAGTTGGCAAACCACCTCAGCAGAATGCCATGTTGTCAAGTAGGTAACTGGAAGTAGATAAACCTAATAATTCTTTAAATTTGTATATTATAATGTATAGTTTCACATATACATAGATATTATAAGACAGAATGTATGTTTAACACAGATAAGGTAAACTTATTACAAGCATCGTACATTGATAAAAGGTACAGAAACTGCAAGTTCTAGGTTTTGTACATGCCATTTTTAAGGTAAGTTCATTTGTTCAAATAGGAGAATGCATTTATAGTTCTCTCAACTTATTGAAAGAATATAACCACAATGATGCAGCCTTGTCACACCTATTTGGGGTTGGCTATTAAAAGAATACAACACTAATATTACAGCAAAAGTCATGGACTAACATAAATTATAACTACTAGCTAACTTATTGATTAAGCTACCAAGTCATAAATATATAAGTTAAAAACTGGCCTAAGAACCAGTCAGTCTTTATGTGTCAGCCTAAGCGCATATGCAAAAGCCAAAACCTTAGTATCCAGGTTGCCCAAGCACCTAGGTGTGGTCTGCCTAGGTGCCCAACATGTGTAGGCTGTGACAACAGAAAGAACTATTTAAATTTCAAAATTTACAACATTCTAGAATAAAATAGGACAGAAACTTGAAGTTTAAGTTTTCTGGTTTAATTGCACCATTGGTGTCTAATTTAGACATCTAGCAAGAAGATATTAGGTCACTACCTTGGTCAATCCGGTACTAGTCCACAGAACATTTGCTACATGATCATCATGTTGATGTGGGCCAGGCCTGCTAACTTTAGTATTAGAAATCCTATTCGCAATCCCACAGGATTATCAAAATAGGCCCTAAGTTGTCACTAATTTAACTAATGTTTTATTTATCCTAAATCTGTAAGGAGAAGAATCAAGCAAATCACAGAAGACTTCCTTGACACAAAAAATCAAAGGGACTATTAGCAAACAATCTATACACATCTGAAAAGGGGAAGAATCAAGTAAATCACAAAGGTTTTTCCTAAAAAAAATCAAAGGGACTTAGCAATAATTTTCCACCCAGATCATAAAGTCTTGAATTGTATTTATTCTTTTCATATCTATACGAAGAACGAATATGTCAATATACCACGATGGAAATACATTGAGATGAGAGAAAAAAAAGCTCACAAGCATCTAGAAGCAGGAACAGAAGCATGTGTGAGATTTCAAAAATATTGTAGAAGCAAAAGAAGGTACATGAACATCCAGATGCTGTGCTGCAAGCAGATACAAGATCCTATGTGCATTTAGTATCAACAGGTAAAAGTCAAGCAAGCATTCATATTTGTCATAACAAGAAAAAATTGATCTGATTACCCAGTAGGCTTCCTCTTCAATAAACAAAATCAGTGACTTGATCTTTGCTTTTTGAGGAGATCATGTCAGTCTGAAAATCAACTGCTAAAAAATTTTGATCAGCAAGCATATAAATCATACTCATCTTCTATGTAGCCCAAAAGTTACTTTGACCTTGCCTTCTAAATAATTGCACACAATCCTAGGCAAATTGGCTGGTACATAACTGTCAAATTCCAACTTGTCAATTCAAAGATTCCAATTATAACTACCATATTCATGTAAGGTCCTGGCATTTACAATAGGCATGCACGGATGCACTAAAAATGCATTGGTTTAAGTGGAAAAAAGGGAAATCAATCCTAACCTGCCAAAATTTGAAATATATAATCCCATGGTTTTAAGTACCAACATGTATCAGCTGGTTCAAGGTGTAACATACTGACCTGGAATGGTATCAGTGTGTACAAGGACTAAGAACATGGCTGTACTGACACAGTACAGTTGTTGTGCTAACTCTGGCAGACTACTATGTGTTGGTAAGGGAGGCGCACTGCAACGATCAGACCAATACCAACAGGTTACTGAAATTCTGGTACCGCAGACTCAAAACATTATTGATATGGTCAATGTTCATGTTGTATTAATAGGTTTGATTAAATAAAACACTTGGGCACAACTCAAGAAATACCTTAATCAGAAAGCAGTCATGCAAATCAAAAGGATATCAGAATATGAGGGCAATCCCCAGAAAAGGTACTGCATTCTTTGTATTGTGATAGCAACAAAGCAAATAATATCCAAATCATGTTGAAGTCCAAATGCAGGATTGCCTCAAGGTATTGACATCAATCTGTTTCCTTGCTACCAGGATATCATTTACAAACAAGATATGTCAAGCAATAAACTGTTCTAGCAGAATATATTTCACAAATAATTTGGTTACATATGCACATGTGACATGCTAACCCAAAAAGTGATGTATCTACTGCAGGCATCAATCTACAGCAACAAGAATAAAGATAAGATGGAAAAGGCTTATTTCTACTAGTTTTGCGATGGTCATTAGAGTCAAATTCACTGTAGGTACTATTCCAGGGCCACCTTATCAATTTGCAGCAAGGACAGCATCCTATAAAGTTACTAGACCTATTTAAGGCCTACCATGCTCAGGTAGGCAGAGCTTCAGTAAAACACAGATCAAACTGCATGCCATTAATTAAAGCAATTATTCTGAACTCTGCAGCCAAAAATTTTTCATAAAAAAATTTAAGCTGTATGTGTTACATCCAGATCAGACTTAACAGCAGCTACAATGGAAACTTCACAAATATTTTTGACCAGTAAATTGCGAGTCATCTACATTGCATACAAGATAAATCGAACAATTAGTAGAATTGTCATATTTATCATAGAAAAAAGGCAACATTCTGTGCACCTTTGACCTTGAACTACCTATGTAGCATTCATATTTCATCAAGTGCATAAACTATGGATACATAAAATTAATAACATAAATGGACGGCTTAGTTTTAAATTCTGTGATATGACTCTACCAGACTTGAATATCTACTTCAGTAACCAGTGTTACTAACGGCAAGGTCTTCCTCAGGCTGAGAGGTCATAACTTTCAAATGAACAATTGTTGTGCGCCAATCGCATTAAACATTTTTTTCATCAGCATACTAGTATAGTTCAAACCACAAACCAGAGCCTGCTTTCCAAAGGAAATCTGACATCCTCCAATAACATTGTGGCCAGACTCCTCGCGAAGAACCTTGGAGGCAAATAATACAGGGTGCTTGAGGACAAGGACCAAAATGATGAAGGGCAGATCAAGGAGCCAGAAGTTCCTAAAGAACCCACCAGAGGCAGCCAAGAAATGAAACCATTCCAAGGTCAGGAATTCAGTGTGGGGCAGAAGAGGTTTGTTGAAAGACCCTCCTCTTTCTCTTTCTCACAAAACTTCTAACATGACCATGGCCATGGATAGCCTCACGAGCCTCTTTGGTTCCATGCACATTGGCCTCCATGTGACCATGAGACTCTTGGGACTCAATATCTGCAACCTCCTGCACCTTAACATCCATTGGCTTTTGCACCTCAGCTCCCTCTATATGAGCATTTGCTTCATGAGCCACCATTTTCACAGGGTCAATACTATCCTTAACTCCATGGATATCCTCTGTACATTTATCAGTAATAGGGGCCTCACCATTCTGAGAATCCTGCTGGATAAGGGACTGAACAGCCTGAGTAAGGATAGAAAAAGCACTTGAAGCCTCAATATGGACAGGGACAGATGGTGCTGTGTCCATCATAGAGGTGGCAAGAGTGGATGGTGCTTGCTCCTTGATAACAGGGTCAGGAGTGGGTGAGGTAGAATCCATGATAGTTGGAGTGGAAATGAGTGGAGCGGTGATGGTGGGGGCAAGAGGGGATGACACAGGCTCTGTAGAAACAGGAGCAGGAGTGGGTGGCACAGGCTCAGCTGAGGCCAGAGTGGATGGTGCTGGCTCAATAACGACAGTGGTTGGAGTGGATGAAGAAGTCTCTGGAGCAGCAGTAAGGGTGGGTGACACAGGCTCAGCAGAGGTTAGAGTGGAAGGTGCTGTCTCAGTAATGGCAGGGGCAGGAGTGGACGAAAAAGCCTCTGCAGCGGCAAGAGAACGAACAGGTGCAACATTCTCAATGGAGGCTGAGATTGATGGCTCCAGCTCTGTAATGGTTGGGGCAAGAGCAGATGAAGTAGTCTCTGCAGTAGCAGGAGCATGTATGGGCGTGACATGCTCAATGGAGGTTGCAATGGATGGCCCCATCTCCAGAAGGGCTGGAGCAGGACTGGATGAAATAGGCTCAATGGAAGCGAGGGTGGGTGTTGCATGACCAGTGGATGTTGGAGTGGATGGAGTCAACTCCATATTGCAGGGAGCAAGAGAGGATGAAGCAGGCTCTATAACAAGAAGAGTGGGGATCTGCAGCAAAGGCTCAGTGGAGGTTGAAGTGGATGGCAACAACTCCAGAGTGGTGGAGGCAGGACTGGATGAAGCAAGCTCGGTGGCGACAGCAACACACATTGGTAGCACAGGCTCAATGGATGCTGCTGTAGATGGCACAAGCTCTGTGTCTTTGGCAGTATCTGTGGAAACAGATGGCTGAATATGATGTGTACGACGTCGTATGGCAGGACGGCGATGGGAAGCACTAGGGTGGACATCATCATGTTGTTGTGCTGGAAGAGGAGCATCAAAGGGGAGGGTATCTAGGACTGTGGTGATGCGGTTCTCAATCTGACTAAGAGTCTCAGAGACACTCTTAACCACTGCCTTATTGGCTGACATCTTTCTTATTTGTTCTCGTACATCAATTATTAGATCGACCTGCAAGATGATTCAGAGAAGTAAAAATAAGGCAGATATATAATATAAATTAAGCATATACTTCCATGTAAAAGATCACATACCAAAACTTTCTCAATGTTAACTCGTGGCTGATCAGATATGGTAGGACGATCAACAGGCGTAGAGATCCACCGACGAGTAATGCTCCAATACCATTGCATGTAACTCTCTAATACTTTGACAGGGTCTGGATCTGCAAACTCATGTTCTGTTACCAAGGTAGACAATCTGTCAGTCCATCGCGTAATATACTGCTCATGATACACAGACCAATCCTCGTCAGATCTACCCTGCCTCGTCAATCGATCCACAGCCTCAACAGTCTCTGGGATGTGTTGTAGCATCCCAAATTGTCTTAATACACGGTCTGGGACATGCATCTCCACAATCTCATAACAGATCAAAGGTACTCTAGAGCGCCACACCTCAGATCCAGCAATGCAATAAGCTGGTAGCCTTGCCATCAATTCTGGTGTATATGGATCCCATATAACCTACAGTGACAAATATTTTAGTGCTCATTATATTAGCATTACTTGCATGATTTTCACATATAGATGTGAATTGAAATGCATCATAACATTGTGCAAGTATACCTGAGACTCCATCTGAGTATCAAGCTCCTTGCGATAAAACTTGATGTCTGAGGTTCTAACATTCTCAAAGCATCGCAACGGGACATTCCACCTAAAAAACATTCATTTTTTAGTAACATCTAAGGAACCTATTGATTCAATAAAATATGAGACCTTATTACCTAGATCCCAGTGGTTTGTCATCTAGGTTGCCATCACCCTGTGAATGCTCTAAGCGTAGAGGGCAACCTACATGAAGGTGCTCCCATGCCCATATCTAAAAATAATTCATGTATGAAATGCTACAAAATATGAGACACCATATATATTATTTTATATACTTCTCAAAAGTAATCTATGTTACCTGAAGTAGTGTCAAAAAACCACAGCACTCAGCCTTTCCAACCAAACTGGCCTTCCCTAACTCTCTATATAGATATGCAAGTGCTGCAGCACCCCATGCCATTTGACCACACATGTCAAAATCTCTAAGCAACACCAAATATTTTAGGTGCACTCGGTTCCCACTAGGGTCTGGGAATAAACTGCATCCTATCTGGTACATGATGTATGCTCGAGTAGTAAACTCAATCTGAGCTTGCTCTGCATCAATTGGTATTGCATGGAATTGTTGATAAAGCCAGTCAATTTTGACACAACCACCCTTTACCTGATAAGGGGCTTGACCTAATAATTCCATGCAAAGCTGCTCCCAGTCATAGTTGGTCATGCCAGTGACTGGAAGTCCATCTACAAGGAGGCCTGTCAATATAGCCACATCTTTCAATAATATAGTCATCTCTCCATGCCGGAGATGGAAGGTCTGTGTTTCCCTTCGCCATCTCTCAATCAATGCATTCAATAGAGCATGATCCAAGTGTATCCGCTTTAAGCGGGACAAATAATAAAAGCCAGCTCTCTTAAGGAGATCTAGCACTCCTTCATGCTCCACATTCCACATATTCAATTTGCGGCCATGCTCAACAAATCTGATAGGTTTCAAAGCCTGCAAGACAGTTTATGTATCAAAATATGATATAAATAAATGAAATAACAAAAAATAACTCCATAGATCAGCTTTTTTACCTGTCCAGATTCAATTATTGTTGATCTGTGGCGTGCCTGATCTGTGAGTAAAGATTTATCAACTGGACCTGGCTGTAAACGATTTGCCATCTGGAAATAGGAATATATATATTAAAAAAAACCCTTAAATTGAGAATAGAAAACTTAGAAGGTAATGTTGAAAATACAACAAACATTGGTGCAGAATTATAATATTATAGAAATATTTCAAAATTTATAAACATGGAATGTTAAATATACATATATCATAAACACCTAAATTTCAAAATGAACAATGACTCTACTGTATCTATGATCAAATAAGAACATGCAAATGAGGATAACACTCCCCTCCCCCCCCCCCCTCTCTCTCTGTGTGCGCGTCTCTGTGTGATAGAGAGAGAGAGGGGATTAGATAAGAGTTATTAGTTAGATCTGCTAGATGCCATCCTACTTCTAATAGATTGCTTTATGCAGGATCAAAACAAACAACAAAACTATCCAAGTAATTTAATATAGTATATAAATTAAGTAGATCGAATAATCAAATGAAATCCACAGCTATAAAAAACTCTAGTCCTTCATTAACTAAAATGATCCAAAGAAAGATTTTTCCTTAATTAACATGGCTTTAGAAGAATGCAAAACAAATTGTGTAAGCTCCAGAAATATTTCCTTATATGTTGTGCTCATAAGATGATTTCTCCAGCATTCTACTGTATATTCCTTATCTTTTCTTAATCTCCTGTGTTTTCTGAATTTCTCTCCAGCTTCTTACAGATAATAAGTTATTAGCCTCACCAGTAAATCCAAAACTAAAACTTTGACAATGGTAAATGCAGCTATTAACACCATCATCGAATAAACAAACATCAAAACAATGCCATAGCCACCAGAAATATCTATGCAGCCACATCTTCAAGTAAATGAAATTAATCATCACCAAAACCATAAAGCCGACTATCTTTTAAAATAAACCGCAAGCGTCCATAGGTGCATGCATGTGTATGCACGTATTCAAATTCTTTGAAATTAGCATATCAAAACAAGTTTGAACAACAGCTATTTCCCAACTTGCACTGCCAGATAACATGTCGCAAGTTTCTAGTGTCCTGGAACGTAAAAAGGACCAAAACAAACAAACAAGTAGATCTCAGCAGCACACATTTCGCACTGCCAATAACAGAGCAAGAACCCACAAGGAAGAAAACAACAGGGAAAGAACCAACAAGGAACCCATAGGCAAAAACCATAACAGAACACTATTTATAATGTCCTGCAACCAAGTAAAAAATAAAAGCAAGCAAACAACTAAATCCTATCACTAAACAACAGCAACTATTGACAACAGAGCAGGAACCCAATATTTCAATTTTCAAAAAAAAGGACATACACAGTGCGATTTAAATCACGTAGCAATCAACTAGAAGTAAAAATTGAATGGAAAAAAGATAAACAGAGGAGGATAGAAAGCGTGCATACCTCTTGATGCAAGACTTGAGCGAAAATAGTTGATTCTAGAGACAAGAGAAGAGCTAGGGTTAGGAAGTTGCCGATAGTAAGATCGAAGCGGGGAAAAAGTAGCGAGTGTCGGTCGCTGCCTCTCTCTAAGCGCGACAGAGAGAGGGGAAGGAGAGTGCCCGCAAGAGATGAGGGAGATTGGAGGGAGATTTGAGAGGGAGAGCGAAGCGAGGGAGGGAAGGGGAGCGGGTTTGGGGGGAGGGAGGGTGGAGGGTGTCAACGATAACTCGGCAGTCTATTTTGCCGTGTTTTTTAATATACCGGTGTCCTGCACCTGCGTGCCACGTGACTGGCGATGGACGGGAGTGTATGATGGTCGGTTGTGATTTCATGGATCTAGGTTCAACCTGGCTTTGTGATTCATGTGATCAAGGCGACCGCCGACATCAGGTTGATTAAGAAATCGTTCGTTGAGCTTCTGAATAAATTTCGTTTGCCGGCTTACTTCAATCAGCACATCACGTGCCGACTAGAGACAAATAAAAAGCCGAAAACTTTTTGAACCATCCACATATTCTCCTAAGGTCAATCAATTCTCTAAATCATTTAATTATTTTAATTGCCGAGGTGTCATACTCAATCACTTTGGTGTCTCATTATGAACATTTTTATATGATCAAATATTAAGATTTTTAAAAAATTGTTTTCTTTTTTTTTTTTGGTTTGATAACCTGTAGTTAACTGAATCCTTTTCAAAATTTTAGCAATTTTAGTTTTTTTTTTCTCAATTACAAATCTATATTCCTGATCTATTTAATTCTAAATGTCAATCTTGTGACCGATGTAACCTTGCTTTGTACTTCAAAGATTGAATGGCGTTACTTCGCAATGAATGGGCGTATTCAAATGCCGAACGGCCTACTCTGCCCATTTAAAAGCCTGAAGAATTTCGGACAAGTCTGGACCCCGATTTTAAGCCTGTTGGGTTGGACCGGACCTGAGATTTGAGGCCAGACTACGATTTACGTCAACTAAATCCGAGCCCAAATTATAATAATATATATATAAATATAATATAATATATCATATACTACATAATATCTTTTTTCTCAGCCAACTCGTGTAGTTACCAACGATCTTTTCTACTCGAAAACCCATGGCAACTCGATTCGCTCCTCTCCTCTATTCTCTTATCCACGTGCCCAGAATCAAAGGCAGAGCAAGACGAGTTGGCGTGCAAAGGATAAAGAAAGCTGGATCACCATTGGCTTGTCCCATTCTGTCTATTGTCTTCTTGAATCCTAAGTTGCATTTAATGGATCGCCAGAAAATCTGAATGATAATCTGGATTACCTGCAAAATAGATTATCACTAGATAGATTGTCAGTAATATTGATTACTGAATTTGGTATACACAGATAATCTATCAATAAGATTGATTACTATGTTTGGTACTGTTGGGATATGTCGGTTCAAGCACATATCAGTCACCGGTTCGACCACCCGAACAATCCCTCCCGAATCGTGCACTTCGAACCAAAGCGCCCGAAAGAAGCCGAACGGTTGACGGACAAGCCGAAGCCGCAGCTCTCAACTTCAACCGAAGAGTTAGCCTTCGGTCCTTGCCGAAGACATGGCTCTCATCCTCAACCGAAGGCATGATCTTCGCTACCGGCCGAAGACATAGTCTTTGGCCTTGCCGAAGGCATGATCTTCTGCATCAGCCACAGGTGCTATCTTGAAGATGTCTAGAGACGAAAGCACCCCACCGATCCAGCTACAGATATTCCTAAAGAAGAAGCTTGAAGGCAGATCTTCGATCCAGCCCAAATCCCCATGAACGTGGAGGATAACGGTTATAATCAACTGTCTAGCTATCTCCAAAGCACAACCATGTCGAAATGGCCACGTGATCATTAACTCCAGCAGCAACGTCTCCGGACTGGCCAGAACCATTTAATAACCACCCATGATTGCGAACGAAGGAGAATGAATTAACTCCCCCCATCATAACCACAGGAAAGAGAACGGAACTGCCGACCGGACGAACCAATATAAATACTGGAAAGAGGGGACACTCCAGGTAAGACAACGAAACCCTGAAATCTCAAAGTTCTTTCTTCGCCATTCATCCTCCTTAGAATCTTCCCCATTCTGTGGCTGGAGCTCGCCTCTGACTTAGGCATCGGAGTGTCCCCCGTAGAAAAAAATCCGGCCAGGGATTTGTTTTGCAGGTAGACCAGGGAGCGAACCTGTGATCTAGTAACTTCACCCAGTCGGAAAAGGGATTCTACGCCAATAGATTGGTGCGCCAGAAAGGGAAATGGCAACTAAGCATCTACTGTTAAGCTCCCTTCCTTGAAAAAGGGAGAAGTGTAAGAAGTTCCCGATGACGAGAGGAAAGACTCAGAACGCCTCAGCAAGTCGAAGTCGCGTTCCCTCCCAGGGGGGTGAACCCCCGGTGGGAAACGATATTCCACCTTCCACGCTTGTCGTGGGACAGTAGCAGTTCGAGACTCTCCTGAACCAGGTCAATGCCCTTATGGCTATGGTTCAGGATTTTCAAGATAAAGCCATTCAGGTGGGGCATCCGCCAGCCACCTCCAGATATAGCTCTCGATCCTAAAGGAAAAGAGCCCCTCAAAGAGAGTCCACCCATCTTTCCCTCCATCTTCGACCGTCTCTTGAGGGTCGAAGCTCGAGAATGCCTAGACCCACTGACTCGCTGCGAAAGGGAAAGAGGCATAGGCAATCTCCCTCCGCATCCTCCGAAGACTCAACTCCTGAAAAGGACCTACCGAAGGAGGTCCCCCCCGATTAGGAGGGGAAACTTAAGGCCCTCGAATCGGAGGTTGCAAAGCTCCAGGTGCAGAAGAGCCACGATGACCTCGTGGCATGTGAACTGTGTCCTCTGTACACCGCTCGCGTCATGGCCAAAGCTATCCCACGGCACTTTAGGGTCCCTCAGATTGAGCCCTATGACGGTACTACCAACCCACTTGATCACCTGGGCAGTTTCAAAGCCCACATGATGATCCAAGGGGCTTTGAATGTGCTATACTGCCTCGCATTCCTGGTCACTCCGAAGAAAGTTGCTTGGATGTGGTACTCGAGCATACGTCCAGGTACCATCGATTTTTTTTCGAGATAGAAAAATTATTTGTCTTGTATTTTAGGACTTGCCGCAAGACCCCCCGCAACATCGATACCTTGTTCCTCCTTCACCAGAATGAAGGAGAAAGTCTACAAGATTATATCTCCAGATTCAATTTGGCCATGCTCGGATCACTGATCTCAACAAGCATGTGGCCATGTCTGCACTGAAAAAGGGACTCCATATATCCAGACTCACTTTTTTCCTGGACAAGAAATTCTCCAAAAGCTATGCTGAGCTCCTGTCAAGAGCTTAAAAGTATGCCGACGCCGAAGAGCAAGCGGCGAATCGGCGGTTAGCTGAAGGGAAGCCCCCCTCAAAGAAGAAGAACAGCAGGGGACAAGGCCCCCCTGCACCTAATAACAACAACAGCAACAAATATCCCAATCGGTGATGGAGTCCCAGGCCCAGAGCACCAGGCGGGAGATTCGACTCATATACCCCCCTCAACCTCCCCAGAGAGAAGATCCTACTGGAGATAGAGAAAGAAAACTATTTCCAATGGCCGCATCCCATGAAGGCATCCTCTTCCGTAAGGAATAAGAACAAATACTGCCGATTCCACCGGGACCACAGCCACAACACTGAATAGTGCATCTAGTTGAGAGATGCCATGGAGGATCTTATCAAGAGAGGTTATCTGGGACGGTAAGTCGGTCACCAAGGACCTCGGTCGAAAGCTATGGTTTCCCAGAGGGCCCCCGAAGAGGCTGAACTGCCAAACCAAAGGCCCACCAACGGGAACATGGAGATGCTGCATCGGCCGATTAACTGGAGAAGAGCCAAAAATGATGCCTCGAAGCGGCTAAAAGACAACAATGCTATACTCTTCTCCGATGATGACCTTGCGGGGGTCCAACTCCCGCATGATGATCCTGTTGTAATATCGACCGTTGTGGCCAATTATGATGTAAAACGGATCTTAGTTGATAATGGAAACTCAGCTGACGTCTTGCTCTACGATGCGTTCTCTCAGATGTGCCTACCTAAAAACAAATTGCAAAGATCTCCTACACCACTTACTGGTTTCGGAGGCAACCTAGTCGATGTTGAGGGAGAAATCATACTACCAGTAACCCTCGGCACCGAACCTCGATAGAAGACACTACCAATCAACTTCACACTGGTCCAAACCTCTTCGGCTTACAATATGATCCTGGGACACCCCGCCCTGAACAAATTCTGGACCATAGTATCAACTTACCACCTCCTGGTACGTTTTCCCATCAGGAGTGGATCGGAGAAGCCAAAGGAGATCAGAGAACGGCACGATAGTGCTTGATGATTCAAGACAGACACTTCAACGATCCTACAACTTGGGATCAATTAGATCCAAAGGACCCAACTACAGCTCTTGTGAACCCATAGAGAGAACCATCTCAGTGCCACTGACTGAAGAGGACCCCACCAAGGTCATGCAGATTGGAAGCATGCTCGATGAGGAAACCAAAGCAGAGCTGATCTGTTTTCTCAAGAACAACGCTGATGTCTTCGCCTGGTCGGCTTCGGACATGCCAGGGATTCCAGCCGAAGTGATTACTCATATGTTAGAAGTCGCTCTTGAATATAAGCTGGTCCGGCAGAAGAAAAGGAGTTTCGCCCCTGAAAGACAAAAGGCGATAGATGAAGAAATAAACAAACTCATCAAGGCAGGATTCATTCGGGAAGCACATTATCCTGAATGGTTGGCCAACGTAGTAATGGTGAAGAAGGCTAATGGCAAGTGGAGGATCTGTATTGACTACATAGATCTCAATAAAGCTTGCCCAAAAGACAGCTTTTTCCTTCCAAAGATCGACCAACTAGTCGATGCCACCGCTAGGCACCAGCGATTAAGCTTCATGGATGCCTTCTCTAGATATAACCAGATTAGAATGGATCCCCAAGATGAGAAAAAAATAGCCTTCATCACCGACAAGGATCTTTATTGCTACAAAATGATACTGTTTGGGCTCAAGATTGCCGGGATGACATTCCAAAGATTGATCAATAAGGTGTTCAAGGAACAATTGAAAAAAAATATGGAGGCCTACGTTGATGACATGATCGTCAAAAGCCTCCTTAGAAAAGATCACATCAAGGACCTGAAAGAATCATTCGGTGCCCTACGATGCCACCATATGAAGTTGAACCCAACGAAGTGTGCCTTCGGGGTAACTTTGGGCAAGTTCTTGAGGTTCCTTGTTACTAAGCGAGGGATCGAGGCAAACCCCGAGAAAATCCAGGCAGGCATCCGTCTTGCAAAAAGGAGGTACAACAGCTAACAGGGAGGGTCGCCTCCTTAAGTAGATTCATCTCTCGGTCAACCGAGAAATGCCTCCCTTTCTTCAAAGTACTTCACAGTCTCGAGGCTTCGAATGGACCAAGAACTGTCGTATTACTTTTGAAGAACTGAAAAAGTACTTTGAGACCCCACCCTTGCTATCTAAACCTCAAGAGGGGGAAGTACTTTATCTATATCTCTCCGCCTCGGACGAAGCGGTCAGTTTGGTCCTTGTCCGAAGAGAGGAAGATGGTTTCCATAAGCTGATCTACTACATCAGTAAAGTCCTGCACAATGCCAAAGTAAGATATTCAAAAATGCAGAAGTTGATTTACTCCTTGATAATTGTGGCAAAGCGACTATGGCCTTATTTCCATGCCCACGCTATCGTGGTATTGATTGATCAGCCTCTTAAGGCCGGTCTCCGATGTCCTAATACTTCGGCAAGAATAGCCAAATGGGCCGTAAAGTTAAGTGAGTTTGACATCAAGTTCCAGCCTTGATCGGCTATGAAAGCCCAGGTACTGTCTGACTTCTTGGCTGAATGCACGTGGAAGTTCGAAGATGAAGCATGTCCGGCCGACGAAGAAGAAGGCACTCCAAAGGATACGGAGTCTGTTTGGGTACTCCATGTAGATGGGGCCTCCAAACTCTGCTAGATGTAGAGCAGGCCTCATACTAGCTAAACCGGGTGGACATATAGTGGAGTACGCACTCTGATTTTCCTTCCACGCTTCAAATAACCAGGCCGAGTATGAAGCCTTGCTTGCAGGACTCTGAATTGCCAAGAGTTTAGGGGTTCAGAGACTCCATGCTTTCTCGGACTTTTAGCTGGTGGTGAACCAGGTCAAGGGCGAGTTTGAAGCTAGGAATCCTACAATAATCCAATACCTGGAGAAGGTACAAGCCCTATCCTCTTGGTTGGAGTTCTTTGAAATCATCCATGTTCCTCGATCAGAGAACTCTCGGGTGGATGCACTGTCTAGGCTTGCCACCACCACTCCAGAGTCCCTTGGCCGTACCTTCATCGAACATCTTGAAACTCCGAGCATAGCCGAAGAAACTTTGGAGATGCATCAAATCGAGACCGAGCCCAGTTGGATGGATCCCATCCTCAAATTTTTAAATAAAGGTATACTACCGGAAGACAAAGCAGAGGCCAAAAGAATCTGCTGGATGGCATCTCAATACGTCATCTTAGACAGGACCCTCTACAAAAGATCATCCTCCCAACCTCTGTTGAAGTGATTGGGACCATCAGATGTCGACTATGCCCTAAGGGAAGTCCATGAAGGCATATGCGGTGATCACCTGGGGGGCAGGTCCTTGGCATACAAAATAATATGCCAGGGATACTATTGGCTCTCCATTTAAAAAGATTCAGCCGATTTTGTGCGAAGATGTGATCAATGCCAGAGGTACGCCAATGTCCAAAAACAACCGGCAAGCCATTTGACTCAGCTGATGGCACCCTGGCCCTTCGCCCAGTGGGGCATGGATATCCTTGCCCCATTCCACCAGCATCTGGGCAAAGGAAGTTTCTCATTTTAGCCATCGACTACTTCACCAAGTGGGTCGAGGTCGAATCATTGGCTCACATCACAGAAAGTAAGGTTGAAAACTTTGTTAGAAATTCTATCATATTCCGGTTCGGGATTCCCCATACTATAATCACCGATAACGGGATGCGGTTTGACAATCTCAAGTTTAAAGATTTCTGCGCCCGATACCATGTACAGCACAGATTGATGTTCGTCGGCCATCCTCAGTCTAACGGAGAGGCTAAAGTGACAAATCGAACTATTCTCCATGGTTTGAAGATAAGGCTGAACGCTGCTAAAGGACTTTGGGCCGAAGAGCTGACCTCCATTCTATGGACATACTGGACGATCCCGATAACAGCAACTGATGAATCTCCGTTCAACTTGGCATACAGTACCAAAGCAGTCCTCCCTATCGAAGTCTCCCTCCAATCTTTGAGGATCGACAAGTACGAGGAGCCTAAGAACTCCAAACACAGAAGAGTTATCTTGGACCTGCTGCCGAGTACCAGGTTCCAAGCCCAAATGAAAATGGCAACGTATCAATAAAAAGTTGCCAAATATTACAACTCTAGAGTGAAAAAGCAGATCTTCTGCACTGGGGACATGGTACTGTGAAGAACTGAGGTATCCAGGCCAACGGAGCAGGGCAAACTTTCTTCTAACTGGGAAGGACCATACCAAGTCAAAAAAATCGTGCATCCAGGAACATATCGACTCAAGACCCTGGATGGCATTGTCCTATCCCGATCCTGGAATGTACAAAATCTTCGCAAGTACTATCAATAAATAGACTTCTATGAAATTCTATTCAACATTAAACATCCCATTATCCCAGTAGCACAACAATGGTCTCAATAATCCATTCAACAGAATTGATCAAAAGTGCAAAGATGGGTCTGATCCACTCGCCTTATCGGTATGCCCGACGAGCGCAACGGACAGTCCAATCAGGTTGCCAAATGATCAAAGGCACAGGGATGGTTCATATAACCTAGCCTATGGCGAATCCGAAGATGCGCCGGGGCGGGCCTAACCAGCCTACCTTATACTAAAGAAGGCACAGGGAAGGTTCATACAATCTACCCTACGGTAAATCCGAAGATGCGCTTGGGCGGGCATAATCAGCCTACCTTATCTTCGACAGGGATGCACAGGGATGGCTCAGACGTCCTACCCTATGGTAAATTCAAAGACGTGCTGAAGTGAATCTGCATCACTCACCCTGTCAACAATAAACATTTCATGGGATGGCTCAATCGATCCCATCCTATCAGCAAATCCCTAATGGCTCCGTAAAGTTGCCACATGATTGCCATACTGCAAAGTCCACACTTCGTGATATTCTAAGGTACGCCATTCACAGAGAAAGAAAAAAGGGGGAAAAAAGTCATTTTCTTTGTTGAGTCTTTCGAAAACTTTACAAAAAAAAAAGAGCAGAGCAGATAATAGGAAAGCAGATTCAAAGACCACTTGCCGGCCCTTTCCCATGCCGGCGGGGGGTGTCAAAGTTCTGAGAGGAGGATGGGGAGGCTCCGAACTTCCTTTCTAATTCAGACTCCGACTCCTCTTCGAAGTCAGAGTCATATTCATGACCAAGGAAGGGGACAGAAGGCCTAATATTTTTCAGGCCCTTCAAATGGTAGAACCTGAAAGCCTTGTCTCGGTGCTCCCAAAATCCTTGGTGATAAGAGTCCAGAACCACCTCGGCGACCTTGTCCTTGAAGGCTGATGACGCCATGAATTCCATGACGGCCTCCGCCGCCTTCTTTTTGGCCTCTTCCGCCTCTGCGATGGCCTCCTCGACTCGAGCCCTAGCCTCCTCTAGATGGGCCTCTAAGACCCGAACCTTCCTCTCCAAATGGGCAATGACCCCCTGCGGGTCGTCATCATCGCCTCCCCGGTGAGCCTTCATACTAGGCTCACCCTCTGCATGAGAATTGGAAGCCGTCTTTCTAGCCATCTTCTGAAGTTCTGAAATATTAAACTTCATCTCGGCGATGTGCTAAGGAGAAAGAGGACAACTTTCAAAATAAAAGTTTGAAATTTCGATGGTCTCCGAAAAGAGAAGAACTGGATCCTATTTAACGGGATCCTGCGCCCACGGATGGCCTCAGAAAAACATGCTCCACACCTTTCCCCGGGCATGCCAGAGGGTGCCACACATCGAAATGATGCCTTAAAATCTAAATGATCGTTCTGGGAATGGTACAATCGTTAATAACTGCTCTCGAGAATGGAGACCGTCGACGCTTCAAACCCAGAACGATCTCCCTCGGATGGTTACAACATTAATGACCGTTTCTTGGGAAAGGAAAACATAGTGGCACCCAGGATGCGTGGGGATGCGACCGTTCGAATATTCACGCACTTGACACAGGCAGCAAAAAACATGCTCGATATTCCCCAACAAATTGTCAATGATGAGGTGGCATCTAGCCACCATGCTACCATCGATGCAGAAAGGACAATTATGGTAGATGATCAACATCAGCCCAACCGAGGTTAATCCCAGACTAAGGGACCGGGTTGGTCCTTTCTGACCTAGTCAACCGTACCAGAGAAATCAGCAATGGCATTACGATCCTGCTTCGGAGTTCATTTTCAACCAAGCCGAGAACTTCGGCCCGAACTGACCATGTCATCGACTCACCCATAGAAAAAGAATCAACTCAAAAGAGACTGGTTTGAAAAGAATTAGTCATTTATTTCAAAGAGGAAAAACCCTCATCCAGAAGGAAAACATTATAGATAGCTAAAAAAAGAAAAATACAGCAACTTTATTCCCTGCCAACCTCTTCAGCAACCGAAACAAGAGTAGGGGTTGACGTCATATCAGACTGAACCTTGGAGTCTTCAGCTTTGTCCTCCGTAACAGCAACCAAGGACAAGTCCAAGTTGGGGTAAAGTTTCTTAATTTTATCCAGGCAATCGGCATAACCCGAAAAGTAACCCTCCGATGCAGCTTTGCATGCCTCATCTTTGAAGATCTGAGAACTTTTGTAAGCCTCGTTGGCCTCGGAAGATCCCTTTTCGGCCTGCGCAGCCCTTTGCTCAGCCACTGAAAGGCTTGTTTTCAGTTCATCGATCTCTCTCTTCAACTCGACCTGATGAGACTTCAACCCCTCAATGTCCCGAAGGTTCTCCCTTAGCAACAATTCGAGAGAGATCACCTTCCTTCTCTTCTTCTACAAAATGATTGCCATTTCAACCGCCTGCACCTGAAGAGTCCCCAACTGCCTTCTCAAGACACCGTTCGAGGTGACAGCCCTGCCCATCTCTTCTTCTGCTGCGGTCTGAAGCTTTTTGGCAACATCTTTCTCAGCTACAGCCGAGGCCATTCAGCTTCGGAGGTCTTCGCTGAAGCTGATGGATTCGTGGGCACCTTTCTCCAGCAAAGAAAGGTCGCGAGAAATCTGTAGAATAGGAAGTACATACAAAGTCAGTCTAGCCGACGAATGTAGACATGTAACATGCATGTCGGAGGATACCTGTTGTATCCCAAGGAGGATAGCAGGAAAAGGATTCCCAAATTCCTGCCTTCTAGTTCTAGTAGGAAGTGTGTCACACCCCACAGGACTTCTCTCTCCCGCGACCGGAGCCACAGGCTTGGCATCGTCGACGTACGAGGAAACCCCACCAACATCTTGTGGGCTCGACCTCTTAGATGGCCCGGCCGACATAGCCCTCATGGGAGAAGCCAATTCCTTCCCTGAGGAAGAACTTATCTCGATTGGAACACTACTCCCAGCCTGGGCACATGGCAATGCCAATACACACCTCTGCCTTCGATTTGACCTCCTCACCTGGAAGCCTCTCATTGGCCTCTCCTTGGCTACCCGTCTGAGCTGTGCTAAGTTCAGCCTCATGCTGCGGCAAACCCTTAGAACGGAGCGAGGATGAGGAGACGGGAATGGTGTTGGAAATGGCATTGCCGGGAGCGGATGGTAGTCGATCCAAGGATACCCTTTTCCTTATATCGAGACTGGTGAGGCTCAGCTCAAACGCCCTCATTTACAGCAGGCCCCCAAGCATGCCATGCATGCTTGCCCTAATAAATCAGAACCCTAACTGGTGTGTTAGGAGGGACCACTAAAAGGCTGCAGCCATGATGGTCCATGTTCCCAAACATAGTCATTATGGCCCTGATTGCCAGCATCTCTCCAGGCTACAGCATGAAGATCGCCAAACCTCTGGTAAGCCAGAAGTTTCCCTCACATAGGAACTTCCCTACATGTTTTGAGGTTCAAAGGAGGAGCCCATGTTCAGAAAAATCAACTCGACAAAGGGCTGCATGATTCAGTCCGTCACCAAAACCAGTGACCCTACCTAAACCAAGTTTGAAAAATGCCATACTTGGAAAATCTCATAGTATACACAGAAAGGAAAAAAAAAGGGATACTCATTAATCCAGGAGAATTCATTGATTACATGCCAAAGGAAGAAAAGGAAGGAATACAGAGCCCAAAGCCTGACAAGTCCCTACAGATCAGCCGAGAGAGACCTAGCATTGGCAGAACAGAGTATCTCATCAATCTGGGCTGAAGGGATCTCCTCAACCTGGGCCAGAGCCAGAGAACCTTCGGCCTGGACCCCCTCTTCAGCCTGGACCGGAACTACCTTACCATCCATAACTAGATCCTCGGCTACGATCGGGACTTCCTCACTTTGGCTTAGCATCTCTTCAACCTCACCAGGGATCCCAATCTCGTCCTTTCTTTCCTTCTCGATATCAAATGCAGGAACACTAGAAAGATCGAGATCGGGAAAGACCTCGCTGACCTTGGAAAGTTCATCATTGAAGCCAAATTGATAACTGCACAGGCTTGCTTCGTTTACCTCCATCTTGAACTGTGAAGACTTTCTGAAGTCTTCAACAGCTTTAGCCGCCTGCTCTCTCATGACTTCGGACTTCCTCCTGGCTGCTTCGACCTTCAGGACCACCTCTTTGGCTCTCGAAGATGCCTCTTCAGCTCTTGAAGATGCCTCTTCGGCCCTCTTGGTCGTCTCCTTAATCGTCCTAGCTAGGTCTTCAACATTCTCCTGGTTCTTTTTAACAGAATACTCCAAGGAGTCAATCTGCTTTTTATTCCTCCTCAACTCTGCCTCCTGCTCCGAGATCGTCAAGTGGGCATTCTTCAGCTCACCCTTCAGGCCCTGAACTTCAGCGTCCACGCGAGCAAGTTGATTCTCCATGGACTGCTTCAGTTCTTCGGCCACCTTCCTCTTGGCCCTGGCTATTTGGAGCTCCTCCTTCAAGTTATGAATGAGGCTATCAATGCTCCCCAGGCCCTTTTCCAGAAAAGTAACATTGTAGACTAGCTACACCAGCAAAACAAGGTGTGAGAATAGTCACAAACTGAATGACCAATCGGACAAGGGAGGGGCGATGAAAATCTCACATGCTGCAGAGAAGAATAGGCAGAATCGGACACCTTAGCGAGGCTCCGATCCCGGATGACTGTCAATCATAAGGCAGTAAAGTGTCTTTCAGTGCCTGCCTAGCAATGGCAGGGACCAAAAGACCTCCTGTGGGGGAGAGCTCCAAAGAGTCCACAGGGCGACTTCCACTTAGGAAAACCTCCCGGACAGACTCCTCCTCGAGTTGTGGTGCCTTGCCCCTATTCATTGCAGGGGGCAAGGCGGTGGTGCATCGACCATCGGAGATGGACTCTTCCTAATCTGAATTGGAGAGTCAACTACCGGTAGAAATTCATCTAGCGGAGGTCCTTGCGAAACCTCCATCGTCGGCACCCCGTTTCCTCCAGACGTCCCTCTGGAGGATGAAGCACTTCTATTTCTCTCAGGATCATCCCCCCAGATCTTTCTCCAAACTTCTGATCTTGAAGGAGGAGCCTGAGCCACCTTTCTTTTGGAAGATTGACGAAGCCAGTCCAAGTCAGGCCTCGTTCTACCACCTACAAATAAAAATACCTTTCTGAATCAACTGGACCACAAAGGAGTTAAAAGATGAGAGCTGAAAACCTCTACCACTTATACCTAACACAGGAAACTCGCTGATCCCTGCGAGATGGAGATTCCTCTCCTTCAACAGTTCGCGGATGGGAACGGCCTCCGAATCGGTCAATAAGGCTTAATCAGGCTGATAGGCCACCAAAACCTTTTTTCCATCATTGACATCCAGGCGTGGCTCCCTCCACTCACTACTGAAATCCCACGGTTTGGTAAAGAAAATAAAATTAAAATTAGGCTTCCACCCATGGATGGAGCTAGGCATATCCCTTATGATCTTGCGACTGGGCTAAGGACCGATAACCCACCATCCGCGACCATAAAAATCCCTCTTGAGATTTTTGGTTCGGGAGGGACTGTTCAGGTTTTTGGTTCGAAGTGCATGGTTCGGGAGGGACTGTTCAGGTGGTCGAACCGGTGGCTGATTTGTGCTTGGATCCAGCCAACTCATTAATATGGGCTTAACACAATTAATGGTTTAGATTTTAAATGGGCCAAAGTTGATAATCCAAAACCCAAAGTCCACTCAAAACTTATCTCTTACAATCCTTTCTATTCGATGATGAATCAACCATCATCAAACGGAGAAAATGAGACAAATATCGACCTCCATGATCTCTAGAAACATTAACAAATAAGAAGATATGCCAGAGATATAGGATGTTTCACCTCAATGTTATTCTTAACATATTAAAGATCCTGTGAGCATGACTATAACACCAGGGATGACAAAGGACCAAACATGGCAAATCAATGCCCTTATAAATTGATTATAGCCCTCATGTTTATTAGAAATGCATATGATCATAAGGGAAATCATTACTTTAAAAAAAATATGGAACCCTCAAAAGGAAAGAGTCCATCTAGTAATTTAGGCACAAATGGTGCTTTGATCATTCAAATCATCGGGTCTAACCTGACGCAATGCAAAATCAATGTCAGCAATTCCAAGAGCAAACTCTAGGTCTTGCCTCCAGTTCGACCCAGTAAGCACCTCAACAATGCTAGTAACTATACAATCAAAATAAGGAATGTAAACATCAATTAACGGACATACTACAAACATATCACAACAAAATAACAAATAAGAACACAAACACAATACCACATATTTTTCTTTGGACAGAACATGCAATATGTATTAGTGCTCTACACATGAAGCCATAGACGAATAAGATATTCTAGCATTCCTGAACCTATCCCCTTTGGGCAGACAGGCCCAACGAAGCTAGAGTACCTTAGCAACATAATACTCTATGCCACATTTTCTAGTTAAAACATACAACAACCTCCTTTGGACAGGTGGTTGTATGTCATAACCAGAAAATATCCCTCACATGATGAACAATTCGATGGACTGATACAAACAAACCACTTTGGTGATAAATGTTTGTGCCAACCCACAAAATTATGCATACAGGGAATAAAAATCCAAGCCAAAACAAAGGATATGAATTAAATATATATGTATATCCAATATAATAAGTCGCAATAGGATACTAATCAACATGTATCTCCTGATCCATTTCACAAATTTCATTGCATTCTAAAATGTACATCATCAATAAAAATAATCATAGGATCCACCCATGCCCCTCCAACATTTTATTTTAGAAAAAAATATAATTATAAATTTTTCAGAGTCCTAACCATAAGAGGATTTATTTATAATTCCAGAAAATTCAGGGGCCAAAGTGCAAAATACCTTTTGGACCAAAAGGTAATTATAAATTCTGGAGGGACCTAACTATAAAAGGGTTTATATTTAATTCCAGGAATTATAGGGACTTGAATGTAAAATTGACATTTTTTTTTAATTTTTATTAAATGGAAATGGGTCAACGAATTTTGGGTTAAAACCCGAAACCTGCTGGCCCAAAATCAGCTTCTTCCTCACGAGATCAAAACCCACGGAAAAAAAATAAGGTTCTTCCCCAAAAAATCTGCCAGCCTTGATTCCAAGGCCGCCACTGCCGGCACCGAACCGGCCGGACAGCCACGATGACCGATCGGGGAGAATGAATCGACGCCTCCGATGATGTCGCCGGTGTCCGGTCATGCCCTACGGTGAGTGGGCAACATTTTTTTTTATTGAATCTGCCGCCCCTCTCTTCCAAAAAATGCCCCATCGCCGATGCCAGACCGGCCGCACGACCACGACAGTCGATCGAGAACTGCCAGTCGTGGCCTCCGGTGGCATCACCGGCACCCAACAGAGAGATCGATAACTTTTTTTTTATTGTTCGTTCGATCGGCCACCGGTGAGACAGCGGCTCACCGGTCGCCGCCGGTGGCAAGAGGAGGTGAGGAGGGGAGTTCCGGTCATGAAACGGCCGGATACGTGGCCAGCGGTGATAGCACAGGGAAGTTCGATCGCACGGTAGCCACCCTCATCCTCCTCCTTTATTATTTTTTTTATTGATTCCTTCAATCAGCCACGCGTGATTATTAAGACCACGGATCGTCGCCGGGAAGAGAAAAGGAGGAGAGTTCCAGTCACAGGCAACGACGGGAAACATGGCATGCTAAGATCCGTGACGATCGGTGGGGAAGGTTTAATTTTATCAGATCTAAAATATTGAAACATGATTCTAATCCCAGGCTCTGATACCAAATATGGGAAAAACAATCCCAAAATTTCTAGGATCAATCAAAATATAGAATAATATATTAGATCTGAAAATAAATACTTACTTGTATTCGCCAATAATCCTGATCTTTATTCTGGATCTCGATGCTCACACGAACATCGTAGGCAAAGTCCTTCTTTCGGTCTTTCTCAGAAAGGTGGCTCTCGATGGAGAAAATCACCGTATCACAAAATAACGGTATACGTGATATATAAATAGAGGAAGCGGAGAGAGGACCTAGCCAATAAAATAAAAATATCCTAACTGACCCTCCCATCACGAGTCAAGTTGGGCTAAGGCCTACACTTTGCCGTCTCAACCACACCAAATCACATGAGGTGCTCTTAGCCCAATCAATGATCACATAATAATGGGCTCAACCTATGTCTATCAACATGGATCATAAAATCAACCCGGTTTTTATAAAACAAAATTCTAATTAATGTTAGCCTAAATTAAGGAAATTCTTACACAAACATGAGACTATATGCCACTGGTGCGTGGCACAGCTGGTTGTGAGACTTTCCTCACAACCAGTTGGCAGGGGTTCGAGCTTCGTTTTGGACATATTTCGATTAAAAAGTTCGGGTGTAAAATAAGAAAAAGAGAAAAATTAATAAAATAACCCTGGAACCCCTGTTGGCTGGTGGTAGTGAAAAAGTTTGGGATATATATAATAAATCCTGTTCACTCAGCTGAAGCCAGTGGTAGTCAGGTTGACGTACTCACCTTCGGATGGGGAACAGCTGCAGAAAATTAATATGCGCCATGTATCGAACATTTCCTGGTTAGGGTTGGGGGACCGTCTGGGGGTGGCCACGCCCGGGATCTAACTCCTCCCCCCCCTTTTGTTTTACCAAAAAAAAAAAAAACATGAGACTATGTACCAGAAAATGAGCATGCATACACAGTACCAATGTCTCCATCATCTCGGCATCCCCATCATCACCGAGTGTCCTCCCCGTTGCTGCTCCTCCTTGGCCGAGTTCTCCTCTGCCCATGACCACCAGAGCCATCCACTGTCAATAGCCATCCTTCCAGCCCGTCCCTAACATGCTACCCATCACCACCGTTGATCACCATTTTCACCCCTTACCACAGCCTTCAATAGAAACGGGTCCGAATTGGAGGAGTCCCAGGCATGTCTCAAGCAAGATTCGTGACTACCAAATGAATCCCATCATTCAAAGTAGCAAGTTAGATGGCTGAAATTAACTCCAACATGATCTAAGTTTGCTAGACTTAATTTTAGTAGTTTGATCATCATCCACCGCCTATAATAATTTTAGGAGTTTGAAAAGTCTAATTCTAGTTCTACACTGATTCGGCCTTCACCAAGCTCTATTTAAAGGATACCTGGACTACAGAATAAAACATTATGGAGAGAGTATGGTACAGAATAGAGGGCTTGGCTTTGGATTGTGGGTTAGTCTCTAAAAGTAAGATTTCTCATAGGAGAGTTCTATCCCTATACCATCTTAAAGCCTATTCCATCTCCAAGGTCAAGAACCAAAGAGGAAGAAGCAGAGAAAGCCAGTTTCTTCTTAGGAGTACGAAGGAAGAAAGGAGTTGGTTGACTATCTTTCCGATGAGACTGTGCCGATCTACTTCCGGTCTTTGTTACTATTTTTTTTAGTTTTTCTTAGTTATTAAATTACTCTCTTAATTTTTTAATATGATTCTAACTTTTATTTTATGCAAAAAAATATTTTCATGCACTTTTAAATTCATGTCCTTTATTTTTATTTCAAGTAGATGCTAGAATCTAAATAGTAGATCCTATTACCAAGTTATTTATTTTTTATACTTTAGATTTCCATTTTTTCGACTTTAAAATATTTTTTTATTTTATAAAAATCAAAAATTTTAAATTATCCTAAGCACTGCCTTTTCCATGGATTCAACTCGACTCGCTGCTTTTTATGCAAGTTTAATTTATGAGAAGTCAAAATTTAAACTGATAATCACAGTATCCTAATAACAACATCGCTCCAATATTCAAATTTGTTGATAGGAGAAATATGCTACAGCAGCTAAAGCTGATAGTAATGGTGGTAATTGAGTGAGTATGAGACTAGTAGAGATGAGTTATCTTCGTCGGGATCCTCCTTTACTAAGTTATAGGGCTGCATTGGATAACCAAATGCCATTATGGAGGTGGCCTCCCCTGACATGCATAATAAATTTTTATTGAGGTGGCAGGATCTTGTCCCCTATAATCTTGTCCACTGCCATCTTTTTATTAGGATGGCAGGATCTTTTGGAATCTTATCCATTATGACTTTTTCTCCATGATTTGTGCTAGAACAATGTGATTGGCTAGGTTGTCACCTATTCCGGCATTGTGAACTCCGAGTGATGAGGGACTGGATTCTAACATGATGCAGGATGATATGCAAGGGATGAACATGAGAAAAATCAGATTAAAGAAAATAAATATTTTTAATTTTTTATGGTTTGATCCCCAAAACTAGACAATACTAAGTTAAGGTTATCTTGTATTAGTTAGCATCCTACCCACATGCTATATCAATCAAAGAGAAAAGAAAATAAAGGATCCTAGGTCTAAGAAGGCCTATTAGGAGCATGTTCACCTTCAAGAAATCAGACAAAGAGAGATAGAAAAAGGTTTAAGTACCTGGCAATGATGTTCTTGAAGTCACAGAAGGATTCGCTTCGCTCGGATCGGCGCCTGGATAATCGAGTCGCTTTCCTACGGATCCATCGGCTTAGATTGATTCGGAGGCAAAGAAGACCTCATCCGGAGGGCGTGGCACTGGAGGGATCCTGCAAACGTTAGGGGTTAGTGTCAACGATGATGAGAAAAATACGAAATAGGGAATTAGAAGAGAAAGAAAAGTGGGAGGATTGTCGGGGCCGATTTGAGGCCTGGAGGAGATGGAGATGCCTGATGCTGCAGGGGCAACTTGGATGGGAGATGAAGGAGGGTGGCTAGGGCTTAAGCTTGGATGGATGATGGCTAAGGATTAGTGGAAGAAGACTAGCTAATGGGATAACTAGGGCCTTACATCTGTCGATGTTCCGTAGAACAAAGGCAAACAGATCTCACACCCACTTCAAAAGGAGGACACAAATTTTCACAAAAAAATTTAGTAGAGTTTATTTCATGAATAAGAGATTATTATACAAGAGGGGGAGGGGTGAGGTATTTATAGATTCATCCAGGACCCTTTTTCTGTCAAAACTGGATTACAAGTTTGTATGGGACAAGGAGTACAAGGTTTGAGTGGGATTAGGAGACTAAAATTTTGGTAGAACTTGAATATTGAACTCCTTGTAGAACTTGGACATTGACTCCTCTTGGGCTTGGGCTGCTTGACTCCTTGCTGGGCTGGGATGAAATCCTCTTGGACTGGGTCAAAGGCCTTGGGCATCTTGGACTGAGTCAAATCCTGGGCATCTTGGACTGGGCTTGGAATGGAGGGTGCCAAAGGCTTTGGACTTGGGCATGGGGCGCCACTCTTCGTGATGGGCTTGGGGTGCCAAACTTGAAGAACTGGGGTGCCAAAGGCCTGATGGGGTGGGAACTGGGACACTAAGAGCTTGGACTGGGGCACCCTTCCTTGTGGCTTTGGCGCTGAATTCAAACGGGCTTGTGTGGCCTGAATGGAGTCCCGATGCTTGGCTAGGTGACTTGAGTGGGTCCAATAGTCCTCCTCTTGAACATGACTTGAATGAAAGTCAAAAACTTACAGGACTCTTGACTTGACTGGACTAAAACAATTTGACTTAACTGACACTGAACTGTAACAAGTGGACTCAAGTGACAAGACTCAGTTGACTTACTTTATTACAGGACTCAATTGAAAAATTATAGACTGTTGGCTTTGGCTTCTTAATTTTGATGAATAACAAAATGCTGAGTATATGTTTGAACTAATATTTCAATTATAGTATGAATTTCAGGCCTTAGGTACATCAATTTCTCCAACAAGAAGGTAACAAGTTTAAAATTTTGAGAGCAAGAAGTTTTTTATGGTTGATTGAGTTTTTCACCTTGGAACATCGTCAAAACAATCTCTTTGGACTTTATGAAGAATGATCAAATGGATTCATGCACAAATCCTTAAGGAATTCAAGTTTGGCATGTTTTTTGGATGGGAAGAAGCAAGTGTCAACTCACAAGGTCGACTCATGAAGAAAAATTTAGAGTTTTAGAAGACCGGCACTCAAATCTGAAGTGGCACGCCCAAGTGTCGACTTATGAGGTCGACTCATTACTTGAGAAAATTTATGGGACATAACTTCAAGTCTTCTGGATTCTGCATCAAGTGTCGACTTATGAGGTTGACTCATGGATCAAATATCGACTCATGAGATCGACTCAAGGTCTAATGGCTAGTTTTTCAAAATTCCAGACTTGCTTCCAAATGGTTCCAAATGGCTATTTTTCAAATTCTAACTGTTTTCAATGATCTTTTTCAGTGGATTTGAGGTATTTAACACTCACCAAACCTCATAAAGTCAAGAAAAAAAAGTGAATTCATATGAGACAAACTCCAATCATTTGAAAAGACAAGAAGAGTGTGTTTAAAGAGATTCCCTTACAAAAGCCTTTTATTTTTGAGTTGTTAAGATTTCAAGTGCTTGGCCATAATTGTGCATTCAAGAGATTCCAAGAAGAAGTCAGCTCAAGCAATCAAGAGAGCTTCAACGATCTTCATTTCAGCTCATTCTAGGAACTTTTATTGTGCTCTTTATTATATTCTTGTTCTTGCTTTGTTGACCTAGGTTTCAAGATTTTTGAAACTAGGTTGTAAAGATTGTTGGTAAGCCAAAGGATAAAATCAACTAGGATTTGACTTGTGAGCTCGGAGCCAAAACAAGTTGTAAAGGTTGTTAGTGAGCCTAGGCGATAAAACAAACTTATGTTTTGACTTGTGAGCCTTGGAAAATAAGTTGGCCAATCTTGAAGAGATTATAGTAAATTTTCCAAGGGAAAGCTTGGGGAGTGGACGTAGGTGCTTGGTGTGCACCGAACCACTATAAAACATTATGTTTGTGTGTGATTGCTCTCTTTCCTACTTGCTATTTATTACTTGTATTTAATTTGCTGTTATCCGCTGCATATCTCTTAGAGCTAATCATTTTGTTTCACAAACACTTCAAGGCCAGCACATAATTATTTTAATTTTTTAAAAGACCCAATTCATCCCCCTCTTGGGCTCCATTTCCGGGCAACATAGACTTTCATAAAATTGATCAACACATGACTTAGAGAATAAAATTGGAGCTTGAAATCTTTAACTGATCTGATGTCCCCATCATTGAGTAAATGGTTGGCTTATTTGCCATCAAAGGGATCTGATACCGTACCTGAGCATACTCGACTTGGTTTATTAGGTAATCAGTTGAACCTGAGTAGGAACTTGAAAATGAACATAGGAAATTCCATGCCAATTAGATTTGGTAGGTTTAGCTACTTGGCTCAGAAAGGAATGACTACTCGGTATGGGAAGTAGCTACTCGATTTGGAAAATAATAGCTCTCGATCTAGGAAGGAGCAGCTACTTAATCGAGGGTAGGCTTCGTCTTTTCCTTACTAGTCTTCTTCTCGGTTGATGGTATAGCAGTCAGTTTCGTTGTCTCCTTCCTAGTCGGTAACTTGATCACTCCGAGATTATATTTGATAGCAGGTAATCTATCCAGATTACTATCAATTTAATAAAGCCCCACCATATTGCTGTGTTTGGTATGTTTTCCGAAAAGCAATTTAGCCTGTCTGGTAATCTGAATAGCCTTTTAAGAGACAATCTAAATTACTTGTAGAAGGGATGGTAATCCAGATTACCACCATCCAGGTAATCTTGAATATCAAATTACTCTCCGCTTCTTCTTTGCTCTTCCATTCTCTATAATATAATATAATATGATAAATATTATATGATATTAATATATTATATATTATAATATAAAATTATATAATATAATATAATATAATATAATATAATATATATTTTTAAATTTAATTTATTCAATTTTATATTGATAGAATAAAATATATTATATTATAGTAATATGTTATATTATATTATAGTAATGTAATCTAATATAATATATTTTATAATAATATAATATACAATATATTTTATAATATAATATATATTTAATGTATTTAAGTAATATATTAAATATATCATATATTAAATATATAAATTTTTATATTAAATTTATTTAATATAACAATAAATTTTATTTTATATAAAAATATAAAATATAAAATATATATATATATATTAATATAAAATATAAATAAATAAATATATATATATTTAATAAATAGATAAAATATATATTTGATTTAGAAATATTTTAAAATTTTAATTTTATATTATGTAATATTACCTGTATATAGTAAACATAATAATCCACGTTACTTGTAACAATATTATCAAGAATTTACATTAGTGTAATGTACGTTATCTTTTAAAATTGTCTAATAATATACCAAATGCAATCTAAATTGAATGTTCCAATCTTTCATATAGCATGGTTGATGGCTTGGCAAGTCCTTGGCATGTAATTATCATAAAAATTTTTGATATTGCTCACTTGACTTTTTTTTTTTTTTTTTTTTTTTTTTTTTTTTTTTTTTTTGTCTTTTCTCATACTAGATAAGCCGAACAACCTGCCCACCCTTACAGCATGACGTTGAAGAATTTAAAAAGCATCTACCATGATTCTTGCACGAGCAACCTCATGCGCAAATCGAATGCAGGACGATGGATCAAGCGGACCATCTCCACCGCTCATGTAAATTCCACAATTTGAGTGGCGTTTCGGCATCACCCTCCAAAACCCTCGTATATATGAAACCATCACCAACGCGTTCCAGGGCTTCCCGCCCGCTTCCCCGATCACTAAACGACCCCACTCCAACGGCGAGGTGAGCCGGACCCAAGACGATGGACCAAGCGGACCGGCGCCCGTGGGTCATCGACCCGGAATTGGAGGGCCTGGACCTCGACCCAGAGGACCTCCAGCCGTCCATACCCCTCAAAAAAGTCCCCGCCGGCGACGTCTTCGAGGCGGCGCGCGCCGGCGACGTCGATCGCCTCCGCTACCTTCTGGAGACCGGCGTCAACGTCAACGCCCGGGACCAGTGGGACTCCGTCGCCCTCTACTACGCCTGCCTCGCCGGCCACGTCGAGGCTGCCCGCATGCTCCTTGAGGCCGGCGCCATCTGCTCCGAGCGCACTTTCGACGGCGATCGCTGCCACTACGCAGCCCTCAATCTTCGCGTGCGCCGCCTCCTCAAGGCCTTTGAGGCCCGTCCGCCGCCTCTTGGACCGCTGCCTGCCGCCCTCCGTGACACTTTCCTAGGCTGCCCTGCCAATCGCCGCGCCTATCTCGAACAGTGCGATGACGCTGCCGCCGCGTGGGCAACAGGTCAGGTTGCATAATTCCCCTGGATAGCTTTGATTTTTCTTTCGCTTTTTTTTCCTGACTAACTAGTGAGCAAGTATAAATTGGCTAATTGGTTTATTTTTTTTCGACTTCATGAGTGCCTATTGAAGCTTGCAAGAAGGAAAGTATTCAAGGGAATATAGGTCTTGTAAAAAGAGAGTTTTGCTCTGTATTATGTTGCTGTCTTTTACTTTTATTTATCAGGTCAGCGCTCAAATTGACCTACTGTCTCAATTGTGTTATCGCCGTAAATGCTGCATGGAAATCAATTCGTTAAATTCACATAAAGAATGTGAGTAGCTGATTAGAATAAAGTAAGAGGGGATTTTGGAACTCTTCTGGATGATCATTGCTGCCCTTTGGTGTTAATTTTAATGAATTAAGCTGAGAAAGGAGAGATAATGGGGAAGAGAATAGAGAACATAGTGATGTGAACCTACTTGACCCTAAAGGAGGGAAAAAGGAGATGGAGGAGGAGGGTTTACTAGATGGAGTGAAGATAGGTGCAGGGCATACAAGCCTATAACGAGGAAACAAAATGCAGTAGAGCTTATCACATCAAGATGGAGTGGGCAATAGAGCATATCTCAAGAGAAATCTCCAATCAGTACATGGGGAATTTTACAACCCAAGTTCCCAATGGTCAACCTTATATCAATACCCCTTGATTTTGCAAGCATCTTTGGCATATGCAAATTGGTATTTAGGGGAAGCTACATGTAGGAGAGAATCAAGAAAGAGAAAGGAAAGCAATCTATTCTTAATCCATCTTTTACCTCACAGTATGTACTGTTGTGATTATCTTGTATGCCCATTTAAAAGGGCTGATGTGTATGCCATAAATTGTATTTGCCCTTCTTCAGTGTTGTGTAATGGAAAGTTTTCATTAAAATGGAATCTTTCCTAAGATGAAGTATGCTAGATGCTTCAATTTATTAATATATTGATTCCTTTGTGTAAATTGATAGAAGAATAAAGGATGATAATCCTAATCAAGGCCCCTTTCTCCCTTTAAATCAAACCCATAGTGTTTGGTACTGTTTTTACCAAACCTATTTTGATCAGTATAGCCTAGTCAACATTCGTATTTTTTAAACTTAAGCCCTTGATCTTACCCTAAAGATCTCCCACTATCTGTGCATAAAAGGGTCAAAAGTAATTCAAATACCCAATTAAAACACAGACATACGTGTACATCTTATAAGAGTAACCTCACTTGAAGTAGGATCACTAAAAAGGTCAAAACTCAAGTTTTTCTTTTAATTAACTTGTTAGCATTAGCTAATCTCATCAGGTGAGAACTTTTAAATCATACTCAATCCTTGGAGACCTTTTTGATGGTGTATAATCAAGATGATACCAACCCCATACAAATTGGCACCAAATTCTTGGTAAAGGTAAATCTAGGTTGCAGGAGAGCTGCATTGAGACCTAAGATGTTAGTGAGTAAGGAATTTATGTCCTTGGTCATGAGAGCTTATACACCTAGTAAGAAGAAGGTGATGCTTTATATAGAGATGACATTGAATTTAAAGGTACATTACAAGCAAAAGAACAAAATAGTAAGGAACTAAAAGAGCACACTAGAGTATCTTGAAACTCCTCTATAATGTGATATATAACCTAGTAAAGACCCTTTCTAGGTGGTTAATTCTAAATAAGGTCAACAGACAGGCAATTTTTCCTAATTCATGCTTGCTAAATTGTTCAAGCTCAAGTTCTTTGAGGATTTGCAAAGCTGTGGCTTTATAATGATCTTCCCAATTTCATTTTTAGACAAACTCGAGAAGTACAATGATCGAACAACTGGGACTTATGTCATTTGCCACACTGTGAACCAGCTTTTTTTTTAAAAAAAAGCCCGATGAACAAGAGTTGGTTGCCCCTATTTTGAACTCGTGGCATCTACGGGAGGTTTTTTGCCACCCAGCAGCCCTCTAGTGGTCTCCCCGCTATTTTCCCCTCCCTTCTTTTCTCTCCCTCCCCCCTCTCTCTATCTCTCTCTTTATTCTTGCTTGCAGAGAACCACAGAGCCTAGAGGCCTCAGCGGCCCTCCAAGGGCCTTCATGGCTCTCTGGTGGCCAAAGCCACTGTCTTCGCCAGCCTCCCTCTTCCTCCCTCCCTCCTCCTCCTCCTCCTCCTCCTCCTCCTCCTCCTCTCTCTCTCTCCCTTCCTTGGTTCTTCCTTGTTTTCGTGTTGGTTCGGATGTGGTAAGGGATTATACTGACTTGTACCTCTGGCTGGCTGGTATGGGGTCAGGTTCTAAGTTGGCAAACCTTGTTGGGGAGTCTTATCATCAACACCTACTAATGACATGTGGTTCACCTTCAATATGGTTTTGATTTGGTCTAGTCGTTTCCCTTATATAATCAATGGATGTAATGCATGTGATGGGCTATAGGACCTGGCTAGGCCCTAATTCTCAGGATGTAGAATCATGGGTTGTCTTTATTGGTGACACTTTGGTCTTTGTGTGGATGTCAAAAGTCGGGGGTCTACAAGGGCTAAAGTTCATATTGTCATTTTTTGTTTGTAGGGCACTAAACCTGTCAAGAGTAGTCTAAACCCCTATCATATGGCTGTAAAGGATGTGTGAAATGTCAAGAAGTGAAAATTTGACAACTGCGAATAGAAAAAAGTTGGGTTGTGAACACTGTCATGTCATTCCATGTTCTCAAAATCATTTGTCATATGATCCATGATTCAGAGCTTATAATGCATATCATGTGCATGCATTCAATCGAATCCATACAATTAAAATAAGGAGGCCTGGTACTTCAAAGAATTAAATTGGTCATGCATAACATGGACCAAATGTCTTACATAGAATATACATTGGAGGAAACTTAGAGGTAGCATTATTTAAAGTAAAAATTAGGGAACAAATTGAGTGAGAAGGTGTGCTTATGTCCATTTGTCCATTAACGACAGGAGGGTAGTCGGTCATGATTGAGATTGTACCTTTGCAGTGCTCTACAGGCCACTGTGCCAACATAAGACACTGAGATAATGCTGTTGCTGCATGTGCATGGGTTGCTTGGTCATAGATATCACCTTTCCGCTGGGTGTTTTTTTTTCCTTCCCCCTTTGGGTTTTTGAGTACTGTTTTTTGTGTGCAAGGCTCTATCAATCCCCATGTTTTCATAACTCAGGTTAGATAACTGTTGATGAATTGCTGCAGAATATCTCCATTTATTCTCTAACATATAGGCATCTTTGTATGCCAAAATAAATTACAGCCTAGATAACTTCTGTGAAATTACAGCCTAGATAACTTCTGTGAGTTTTTCTTCCAAATGTTGTTGCATGTTAGTGTAATTTCTACATGGGTTATTGGCTATCATGTCCTTGATACATGAGGCAGTTGATATTTATGAGTTAAATATGACTAGAATAGATAGGTGTTCCTTGTACTAATGATGTCAATTTTTTGTTATCTGCGCTACAAGCAATATCACCGACTTCAGATCTATGATAAACTGTTTTTCATTTAAACACAATATAATAATATTTTTATTTTTATGGCAAAAGGAGATGTTTGAGAATACAAAACTTTATCATCTAATGTCATTAATTACAGAATTTAAACACATTACTGGACAGGTTACTGTTTGTTAAATAATGGATCCATTTCCACTCCTTTTCCCCTGGATATCACCTTCTATGTGCATGGAAGACCTATTGAAGCTCATCGGGTTATATTAAGTACCGGGTCACCCTTTTTTAAGAAGAAATTCGAGTTAGATTGGAAGGACCACAAGGAAGTGCGATTTTCTAGCCAAAAATTGTCTTATCATGCATTATATAGCCTTGTCCATTTCTTCTGCTCTGATAGGCTTGATGTTGCAGTTGATGTGGCGGCTGTTGACATGGACCCGGAGATCTCTCGAGCCACCGGATGCGCTGCCATCCATGGCAGGTTATGGTGTTTAGCCTGACATGGCGAGACCAATGGTTGTGTCCGGGATGTTAAGGCCGACTAGCCCATCATCCTTTGCCGACTAGAAGCAGAGTACATCGGTGAGCTAATTTCGTCCGGGCCGACTAGTCAACTCTAGGTAGAGTAGTGGAAAATGACTGCAATCATCCAGCTGACTCCTTTTCTACTCTGCAAACTAGTTGGTTGTACCAATCCGATGAGCATGAGTATGCGGACAAGTCTCCCTTCCTGCCTAGCAACGGTGTTACCTGGGCAACTGGCGATTCGGTCAATTATAGCTAACTTGGTATAAATCATGACAGACATGATCCTAACAAATCCCGATATCATAATAAAAAATATTTCTTAAATTGATGTGTCGGGGGACAATCTTGTCACCTCAGCCAAGTTTGTTATGCCTATCAGAGATTGACACCCCCGTGACAACATTCTATATTGACACGTGACCCTATAAATAGGTAAGAGGGACCCGTCCAGGTATGCCCTGAACATTTCTTATGGTTGCTTACACAGTCATTGGACCACCACAGGCTTTTAGCTTTGGTTATTGTAGTCTCACATTTTTTGATCACTGACTTGAGCGTTAGAGTGTCCTCGCAGGTAATCCCGGTCCAGGAACCTTTTGCAGGTCATCGGAGTGAAAGTGATTCTGGAAGACTCTCGATCCTTACTGGAGAAGATTGGCGCGCTCTCTCTCCACCATCGAAGGTCGGCGACTAGCGAACTTACGACAACTGATTGACATGCAAGGTAGGAGGATATATTAACTAAGATCATTCATGATTGCAAATAGGTGATAGCAACATAACAGATATCTACTCACCAGAGCGTGAAGACATGGTGGCGACCCGCGCTCAAGATACCTCCACCCGTCATGTGGAAAATCCTTCATGCCACCGGGTCAAGAGGTGGAGCAGCCGGGTCCACCTCCACCACCGCCGGCCCAGCAGGATCGGCTCGCCGTCCTTGCTTGACAGGTTGAAACACTGGTAACAATGATCTAGGAGTTGCATTATTAGCAATGATCAATGGCCACATAGCAACAATCAGAGATCCCAGTTATTTTGGTCGCTGTTGCTTGTACCAGCAAACGATCCCTTCGGGGAAGGCCCTTCCATCGATAGGCCCCCTGCTTCGTCAATGATCCCTTTCATCCCGTTGGTAGAGCCCCTTTTATTGATGGTCTCTCTTAATCCGTCAGGCCAGTTGTCAGATCTTCCGTGGAATATCCTAGCACCATCGAACCACCCATAAGACGCGGTCTCCTACGTCGCGTTAGGATGGCCCCTCTTGTCAAGAACGCAATCGGGGAAGGAGCCCAAACATGGGCTTCCCTAGTCTTCATCTACCTCGACCCTGGATTCTTCTAAGAAGGGTTAACCGAAGAGGCGATTTGGCGTTTAGCCGACCAGCGCCTCGATGGATATGACCTCGAGCTAGCTGACCTTAGTTGTCAGTTTGCCGACTTCTAAGGTGGGGACCACCACTTGACGGATCATGAAGCTCGTCCGCCTCTTTCCCGTCAAATCCTGGATGAGCCGATCTTTAGCCAGTTCAGAATGCCCCAGTTGGATCCATATAATGGCACCGCGGATCTACACGACACATTGAGAGCTATAAGGCTCTCATGCAAGTTCAGGATGCCTTTGATGCTCTCTTTTGTATTGCCTTCCTAGCCACTCTCCGAAAAGCAACTCGAGCATGGTACTCTTGACTTGAGCCAAGGAGCATCGACTCCTTCAAGCAGCTGGAAAAGTTCGTTGCACATGTTGATAGTTGTCGGAAGATGCCACGAGAGGTAGATAGCCTTTTCTCTATTTGACAGTGAGATGAAGTCATTTGGAGACAGTGGCTCAGTTCAAGTTAGCTGCGCAGGAAGTCTACCATTTAAATAAATTGATAGCTATGCTGGCCATGAAAAGGAAGCTCTGCATCTCCTGCTTCACCTACTCTTTAGACAAGAAGCACCCCAATCCTTACTCAGAGTTGCTGACCCGTGCGTAGAAGTATATCTGCACAGAAGGAGACTGAACCCGAAGGGAGTTGGATAGGAAGTCCCAAAAGAAGCAAGCTCGTGGAGAGTCCAACAGAGCCCAGGTAGGGAATTCAAACCTGCCCGGTCAACAAGACACCAAGTCAAAGGTTTTCGTCGGCAACAATGACAAGTACACTTCTCCTCGTCCCTAGAGCCAAGATTCTAATGGAGATAGAGGGCAAGAAGTAACTCCGCAGGTCCCCTACCTTAAAGTCATCGTCGACCAATCGAGACAAAAGCAAGTACTGCCAATTTTATCATGATTATGGCCACGATACCAAGCAATGCCGCCATTTGAAGGAGATCCAGGATCTCGACATGGCTATCTCGGGAAATACGTGCACGGAGTCCAAACCAATCCCCAGAGTTTCGGCCAACAGCAAGTTCAGGTCAAGGTCGACAATACCTCGACTAAAAGACTAGTCAGCATGATCCCTTGGGGGCAGAGCTGGCATCAAAAAGGCTGAGTGGAGAGGAGAGAGGAGATATTGTAATCCCTTTTTTTGACAGGTATCTTGTCAAGGTTCATAATTTCAATAATGATCTTGTTGTTGTAGAAATAGCAATAACGAAACATCTTGTAAAAAGAATTATGATTGATAATGGAAGCTCTACGGACATGCTTTTTTACAATGCTTTTGTTCATACAAGTCTGCCTATAGATCGTCTCAAACCAGTCTCCGTGCCTTTAATTGGTTTCACAGGGGATTCAATTGATGTCGAAGGGGAGATCATGTTGCTAGTCACTACAGGTACCCCTCCTAGATAGAGTACAGTTCCTATAACCTTTACAGTCGTCCGTCTGCCCTTGGTATATAATGCCATTCTTGGGCGGCCTAGATTAAACCTTCTGGATGCCATTATTTTTACCAAATGCCTTCTTGTTTGCTTCCCGACTAAAAATGGAGTCAGCAAGATACATAGGGATTAATTGTTGGCTAAACAGTGCTACCAAATGGCATCGAGGATACAGAGGGCCGACGAGATGTTGTCCACGAAATAGCTAGGCCAAAGGGAATCCAAAAAGAAAGGAGAGCTAGCTGAACAACTGCTCTCTTTCCCACTGGGCGAGGACCCACAAAGTCGGTGCCCTACTACCGGAGAGAAAGGAATTGGCTACTCGACTTCTTGCTAGACAATTCAGATATCTTTGCTTGGTCGGCATCGGACATGCTAGGGATCCCACTAGAGGGATCACCCATAAGCTAAACATTGATCCCATATTAAGACCAATTCAACAGAAGAAGAGGTGCTTCGCCCTGAAAAGGCAAAAAGTGATGGACAAAGAAGTTGACAAACTATTCGCTGTCAGGTTCATACGAGAGGTGCAATATCCTAACTGGCTTGCTAATATTGTTATGGTTAAGAAAGTCAATATGAAACGAAGGATTTGCATCAACTATACAGATTTCAACAAGGCTTGTTTGAAGGATAGTTTTTCATTACCAAGGATAGATTAGCTAGTCGATGCAATTTCTGGGCATAAACTGTTAAGTTTTATGGATGCCTTCTCAGGCTATAACCAAATCAAAATAGTCCCGGAAGACGAGAACACTACCTTCGTGATCGATAAAGGTATTAACTGCTACAAAATAATATCTTTCGGTTTGAAAAGTGCAGGAACCACCTACCAGCGATTGGTTAATAAGGTCTTTAAGGACCAAATCGGTCATAATATGGAGGTTTATATCGATGATATGCTTGTCAAGAGCACCAATGAGGGCGATCATATGTCGACTTGGAAAAAACTTTCAATAACTTTTGCCATCATCAAATGAAACTGAATCCAAGTGCGCGTTCGGTGTCACAGCTAGTAAATTCCTTGGCTTCATGGTCATCAAACGTGGCATCGAGACAAATCCAGAGAAGATTCAGACGATCTTGGGGATGCGGCATTCGACCTCTAAGGAGGTACAGTAGCTAACCGGTCGAGTAGCAGCCCTTAATCGATTCATATTCAAATCGGTCGAGCGATGCCTACCCTTCTTTAAAATCCTGCAAAAAATGCACAACTTCATGTGGACTGAGGAATGTCGACTAGCTTTCGAAAAGCTAAAAGAATTCCTCACCTCACCACCTCTACTCTCCAAGCCAGAAATTGGAGAAGAGCTTTTCTCATACCTTGCCACCACAATGGAAGCGGTCAGCTCTGTGTTATCTGGGTAAATGATCAGAAGGTCCAGAAACCCATCTATTATTTCAGCAACATGCTTCGTGACGTGGAGACCGGGTATTCCAAACCTGAAAAAAATATTTTTGCATTAATCGTCTCTGTCCAGCATCTCAGGCTCTACTTCCAAGCTAATCTCATTATCGTTCTCACCAACCAGCCTCTCAAGACCATTTTGCACTGACCCGACATTGGGCGACTATCAAAGTGGATGGTTAAACTTAATAAATTTAACATTTCCTATCGCCTAAAGTCATTTATGAAGGCTCAGATTTTGGCTGACTTCTTGGTGGAGTGCATGTGGTCGGTTGACAAACTTGAGGAGGTGCCGATTGAGCCATTCACTAGGCCATCTGATGCAGGGTCGACTTGGATCTCTATGTGGATGGTGCCTCTAACTTGCAAGGGAGCGGAGCAGGACTCATTTTAACGACCTCGGAGGGAGTAGTCGAGTACACATTGCACTTCTTATTTAAAGTGACTAACAATTAATCCGAATACGATGCCCTGTTAGCAGGGTTGAAGCTAGCAAAAGAACTTGGGGTGCAGTCCTTAAGGGTCTTCACCGATTTGTAGCTTATAGCTAGACAGGTCACTGGTGAATTTGAGACCCGAGATCTAGTAATGACCAAGTATCTCGATAAAGTACGGGTCCTCAAATCGACACTTCAACACTTTAGCATCTTCCATATCTCAAGGAGAGAGAATGCTTGGGTAAATGCTCTCTGCCGACTTGTGATCTCAGCGGACGATATCCTCGGGCGCACATATGTCAAGTACTTGGAAGCCCCCACCATTGACAGAGCCAAGGATGTCCAACAAGTCGCCTATAAGCCTAGTTGGATAGACCCATTCATTAAATACATCACTCAGGGAGTTTTGCTTGCAGATCGCCAAGAGGCAAAACTCTTGAAATGGATAGTTTCGCGGTTCATGTTACTAGATGGATAGCTTTACAGAAAATCCTTCTCATACCCGTTATTGAAATGTCTGAAGCTCTTTGAGGCTGATTACGTCTTTAGGGAAATCCACGAAGGTATCTGCGGGAATCACTTGAAAGGCAGGATTTGGACCTATAAGGCATTCAGGCAAAGATATTATTGGCTTACCATGCGAGAGGATGTTGTAGAGCTAGTCTAAAGGTGCGACTGGTGCCAGCATCATGCTAATATTTAGCGGCAGTCAGCAATCCAACTTTCCCAACTCTCGTCACCTTGGCCATTCGTCCAGTGGGGGATGGACATTTTAGGCCCATTCTCTTGGCTTTCGGTCAATGGATGTATCTAATCGTTGTCATTGACTACTTTACTAAGTGGATAGAAGCAGAGTCCCTGGCTTATATCCCAGAAAGCAAAGTGAAGATCTTCTTTTGGAAGTCGATTATCTGCTGGTTCGAACTTGTCCATATTGTCATTACTGATAATGACAAGTAGTTCAACAACCGAACCTTTAAAAATTCTATACTAACCCGCACATCTGACATTGCTTCATCTCCATTGGACACCTCAGACGAACGGGGAAGCATAGGTGATTAATCGAACCATTCTTCAAGGTCTCAAGATTAGATTGGATGAAGCTAAAGGCAAATGGTTTAAAGAGCTCCCCGCATACTGTGGGCATACCACACCACTCCACAGACTTTGAAAAATGAAACTCCTTTCAGTCTAGTCTTTGGCATTGAAGTGGTAATACCTGTCAAGATCGGCCTCCCAACCATGAGAATCGAACACTATGATGAACTAAGTAATTTGATCTAGTTGAGAGCCAATCTTGACCTACTCGCGGAGACTAGGGATAAAGCTCGCCTCCGCATGGTGGCATACCAGCAAAGAGTCACTCGATACCACGACTCCTGCGTGAGGCTGAAAACCTTCTGTCCTGGAGATCTCGTACTATGTCGTGCTGAAGTCTTCAGGCCAACTAAGCAGGGCAAGCTCTCTTAATTGGAAAAGGCCCTATTGGGTTATGGAAGCCATGCATCGGGGGTTATACAAAATCGAAGAGCTCGACGGGATCTTGATTTCTCGGACGTGGAATGCAGAGAACCTTCAAATATGCTATCAGTAACATATTTGCTTTATCTGAGAATAAAAGAAGTTCTATTCAACGGAGCCCCTAGCCTTCCTCTAATGTACAAAACCTTACAGCTGACTAGCCTTAGGTTACTTCAAAGACGGGTCACTTATCAGCACCACATCCTACGGTTGACTGCCATAGGTTAACTTCAGAGGGATCACTTACTAGTATCGCATCCTATGGCTGACTAGCTGTAGGCTAACTTTGAAAACGGGTCGCTTACCAACTCCGCACCCTATAGTCGACTAGCCGTAGGCTAATATCAAAGATAGATCGCTTACCAGCATCATACCCTATGGTTGCTTACCAGTACTATACCTTATGGTCGACTAGTTATAAGCTAACTTCGAAGATGGATCGCTTATCAGCATTGCACCTTACGGTCGACTATACATAGATTAACTTCAAAGACAAGTTGCTTACCAGCACCGTACCGTACGATCGACTATCTATAGGCTAACTTCAAAGATGGATCACTTACCAGTATCGCATCCTATGGTCGACTATCCGTAGGCTAACATCAAAGACGGGTATTTTACCAGCATCGCATCTTATGGCCGACTAGACGTAAGTTAACTTCGAAGATGGGTCGCTTATCAGTCATAAGTTAACTTCGAAGATGGGTTGTTTATCAGTACCGTACCCTATGATCGACTAGTCATAGGCTAACTTTGAAGTCGGGTCGCTTACCAGTACTGTATCCTACGGCCGACTAGCTATAGGTTAATTTTAAAGATGAGTACTGATAGGCCACGATGTTGTCGTTAAGACACCATGGCTATCAGTTTAAATTAACTGACTTCTAAAAAAATTAAAACTATGTAGAAAGGGTGAGTCGGGTCGAATCCACGGAGAAGGCAATGCTTAATATGATTTGAGATCTTTGGTTTTTAAAAAAAGAAAAATAAATTAGTTTGAAGTCGAGAAATAAAAGTAAAAGTGCGAAAGAAAAAGAAAGCTCAAGTACGTTCAATCTGCTAGTCGGATCTTAGCATCTACTTGCGAGGAAATAAATAACAGGAATTTAAAGTGAATGAAAATAGATATTGCATTGAAAGAAAAACCCAACTATAAGAAATTAAAAATAACAATTAAACTACTAAAAGCAGGAACAAAGACTTTGAAGTTGATTGGCGCAGTCTCGTCGGGAAGTCGGTTGATATCACGTCCCCTCCTTCCGTCGTACTCCATGAGCGAACTGGGATTCCTCTTCTTCTTCCTCTTTGGGTCTTGATCTGGAGATCGGCGTAGGCTTGAAGATGGTGTAGGGGCAGAACTCTCCTCTAAGAAACCACACTCTTAGAGGCCAACCAGTAACCAAAGTTAAACCCTCTACCCTGTACCGTACCATCTCTCCAGGATGCTCTCTTATAACCCAGGGGTCCTTTAAATAGAGCTCATCGAGGGCTTCGTCCCAGTCGAATTTGGACTCAATCAGGTACCAGATCGGGTAGATATCGTATGAAGAATTCTTGGCCGTCCGATGTGTGGCTTGATGAGGTGATCAGCGTCGTTCTTCCTTTCCTGGCACCCAGAGTCCGGAAGGGACTCTCGAATCCCCGATCCCTTGGTCTCCGAATCCCCGAATCTGTGGAACTCCCACTTCGATCCAGACTTGGACTCCTTTACGAGCTCCTCCCACGGGCGGTGGCGAGCGACGACGATCGGTGGTGCTTGGCGGACGGCGACGAACGGTGGTGGGAATGGGGCGGCTGAGGCAGTGGGATGTGGTAGAGGAGAGGCACAGGCTAAGAGGGGGATGATCGGTGGTGTTGCTGCATTGGGCGGTGGCACGGTGGCAGCTGGAGATGGCCGGCGGCTTGGGATGGAGGAGATGGCCGATGGTGGTGATGGAACACAGGGAGGTGAAGGCGGTGCTAGGCGGCGGTAATGGCCGTGCCGGCATCTAGCGGAGCTCAGGACAGTGATGGGCGGTGTGGCGGACATGGAAGCCAACGGTGATGAGGAGGCTATGGCATGGTGGCCGGCTTCAACAGAGGCTTCCCGGCGACTCGCTAGTGGCTTTTCTAGTGTGGGGTGGCTCCCGGCGACAAGGGGGACAGCTCCGGTAGCTTCTCCGGCGAGGATAAGGCTCGAGAATGGTGATGGTCCATGGACCGACAGCCATGGCTGCCTATGGACTAGACGCGCTCCCGTAGACCAAACGGCCGGCCCATGGTGGATCGACTGCTTCAAAAATCATGCAATTATTGAATAAGTTTTAAAATTCAATCCTGGGCCTGTCTGGACTCCAATTCACGTGCCATTTGAATCGTTGGACTCCAAAAATCGAGCTCTTCATAATGATGGTCTTCTTTCCTATAAATGATGTATAAAAATATCAATTTGATATAAATAAAGATAGTTTAATTATTAAATTAATAATTTTATGTATATAATGTAATTATCACATCCCCAACTTAAACTTTGCTCGTTCTCGAGTAAAGCAGATGAATTAGCTATGTATACAGACTTATCCTTGAATTGAAAGTTGACTTAGATAATCCTAAAGGTAGCTGCTACCTGGTTAGACCATTAAAGAGATACTTTATTGGATCACTTAGTCAACCCAATTAGTAGTTAAGTGTTGACCATAGAAATCTTTAGAGGTCTTCCTTACTATCTTTCCAACTTTCTCTCTAAATCCTCTAACTTGATTTGAGTCGGATCTTTTTTTACACTTTAGTCCTTTTGTTCTTTTTTCTTTTTTTTTCTTTTTTTTTTCTTTTTTCTTTTGAAGAGTCTAGTACAATGTCTTGACCTTAAGTATTAGCATCCTCACCTTTTGACGTGAACCACAACACTTACTTAAATGAAGGAGCCCGGTTACTCAGTAGGGTACCATTGCTTAACAGATCTCTTGATTTTCTCACCTTTTGACGCGAACCACAACGCTTACTTAGGCGAAGGGGCTCGGTTACTCAGTAAAAGTTCAAAAAGAGCTGTGAGGTTAGACTAACTCTTTTTTTTTGGAGGACTTTTCAACATTTCCACCCTAGCTCTTAATAAGCAGATTCTTTATTAAGATAAGAAGGGAAAGAGTTTTGGACTTATTTCCAAAATTTAACTTGGTCAACATCCTACCATTTGTTGGGTTTTCTTAGTGATTTACCCCTTAGTATCTCTAAAACTATCTAGGCCGTTAATCAATCATTGATTAGGGTGCCTAACTAACTTCAAATCGAGATAAAATTTGAACACAAAGCTAATTACTTCTGGTCATACTTGAGGACTTAATTGGATTAGTTATTCTCTTCCCAACTTAATCGACATTATCCTCAATGAAGAAGGAAAATAAAGGGTGCAATATAAAAAAAGAAATAGAAAAGAGTATCCCTAGAGTGGATGTGCTTTGGGAGTTGAAGAAGGCTTCATGAAATAGTGGGCTCGTGAAGTACTGAGCTATTATACGTCTATCTAGGTTCCTGTAATTATGCTAAAAAAGAAAAATGAGATTGTTAGGTTGCCTTCTAACCAGCGCTAAGTTTAATATCTTCAGCCGAACATTATGAGGGAGTCCAATAGATAATCAACTTTAGTGTCCCTCATAACATCAAAAGGACAGGGCCAATCAGGAGGCCTTATCATGATGGCAGAAAATCGTTCATAGAGTACTCTATGACAATGAGCACGAATCAGTAAGGTACACTGAGCAAGCATGTTATTCCATAATTTCAAAATATTATTAGAGTTCATACCATACTTAGGAAGGGATTGTATTTGTTGGGCCGAGATTGGAGGTGGTAGTTTAAAAATATCTTCAATTATGGGTTAGTCTACCCTACTCCCCTTCTCGGACATGATCGGTTTAGTCATTGTCCCTTCCCATTTTAAATTTGGGCACCTTTTCTAGATTAATATTAGACCTATCTTCATATATTATTTTAATATTATGGAAAGGTTTTGGAGGCAGTTCTCAAAATTGATGCCGAATATGGAGAAATCAACTAAAAAACTTTTAAGATCTTAATCCCGCATTTTAGTGATATCATATCCAATAGCTTCTTTATGTGCTTTTAGAATACTACTGAGTTGGGCTTCCTGGATAAGGTTCACTAGAAGGTTTCAATAAGTGCATTAGAAAGTGATTTCAGTTCTAGTTCAGGTAGTGATTTTAATAAATGAGCTATTGGTGGGCTAGGTGATGGCTCTTGGTGTTCATCAATCAATAATGGGATAGTTTCAAAGTGGGATATTTGTATCGGTTATTCACTTCAGTACTGTACCCATCTACATTAAAATCACCTATCCTTAACTGAGCCAGATAGGGATCTAACAAATCCTGGAAAGGAATTGTGGGAGTCGCTTCCTCTATTGAGTCATACATTTGTGGTTTTTGGGAAGTCTCTACCAATTCCATCATTACATCAATTTGTTCTCCCATCCTATTGAAAGGCATGGACAATTCTAGAGCACTAGGGAATGGGATCATAGGTGAGTGGGGTAATGGACTTGGGTCATCCCACAAGGTTAATGCGTCCATATGTTTTTTTGCCTTAGCCAAATTATCTATATTGGTCTTTATGGTTGTGCAAAGTTGTTCTAAAACCAGTTCATTCCCAAGAGTCAGAGTTGATTATTCATGAAAAGCTAGAGGGTCATTAAAGTTTTTAGCTAGGTATGGTCCCTCCAGGTTACTCTCGGGTTGACTAGGCAGTTCACCCCCTCCTCTCTATTGAGCTCAAATAATCGTTGATCAGTTTGATATTTTAGCCTATCGATAGATTGCTGTTGGACTATAATCATTTGTTGAAATTGAGCAAACCTATCGACATCTAGGTTGGTCTATGGGAGAGGGGGGTATGGTGCTTGCTGAGCCTTCTTTTCGAATGATGGGCTATAATTAATTGGAGAAAGTTGATAATGGGGATAGGGCTGATTATACTAGGGTTCCTCTAGAAACATAGATCCTTGGGTAGCCGAGGTAACCACAAGGTATGGTTGCCACGAAAAATCTGGTTGAGCCCCCAAACCTGAATTATAAGCATTATAGTATAGATTATCTCTTGGGTTGTAGATCATCTGGGTTTGATCCTAATAAACTCGGTCATACATAAATTCAAGAGATTGGTACCCGGTGGGGCACTCACCCTCAAAGTGGGTGGGGCTCGAATGAATTTGGTGTGCCGGGAGAAAGGGTATTCTACTATAAGGATTCATTTTCCTGGCACTGATTCAGTCTATCGGATTGTGCTGATCATTTGGATATACAATCAAAGGTTTGGATCAGAGCAATCCTTATTTATTTATATAATTATTAATTAATAATATTATTATTATTTTTTAAGAGGAGTGGTGAGATGAAGAAGAAGAAGAATTCTAAAGAAGAGGGCCTAAGGAGTCCTAGAACTAAGAGAGAGAAGAAAAAATTAGTTAGGGTTGATGTGATTTACAAGCAAGTTAGCATACATGAACTCTTTATCCTAGGATTTCCTAATTCTAGACAGCTCCTAACTGCCAAGGCAACCTTGGAGCCCTCCAAGTCAGAAACTGACTAATCAACTGACTAGGTAAGGATAAGATTGGTGGGGGTCCCTTCGTTACTTTCCTTGGACAATAATTAAAATTGGCCAAGTCAGTCAACGGAACCAATTAAAAATCACATTTCTTCAGGGCTATATCATCCTTGAACCCCTTTCCTAGACACTAGTTAATCAACCAATCCTGGCTTGGTCCAACTCTTTGGATGCCTTGTCCTATTGGGCTCGAGTTTTTTAGGGGCTAACGTCTAATTGATTTTAATTAAAATGCTTGGGTTGATGCAAGATGTAGGGTGGTGGTTTGTGAGCCAAGGAAGGGTTATCAACTCCCCACTTTATCTTGTTTATTGGTTAATGCCCTTAAGATTTTTTATGGAAAGATGCAATGCAAACAGGAAAGATGTCCCAAACAAGTAAAAATCTTTTAAGTTTTAATTAGTCATTCTATTTTAGTTAAGAATTATGAGGTATTTTTGTTTTCTTTTTATGCTGTATTATTTCAAGCAAGAAAGATAAAGGGTAGGTTTTAATCTTGGTTAATTAAGTATGCGAGAAAAAGGCTAAAATTAAATTAAAGCAGAAAATCTAATCTAATATTTAAGGCAGTTATTTGAAAGGTTAATGATTTTTTTTTATAGGTTCACTTGAAAAGGAAGGAGTTTAAGAGAATTTTTTTTTCTTTTTTGGATTAATTTAAAAAGAAGGAAACCAATTAAGAGTAACTTTTTTTTTCTTTTTATGTTAATTACAAAAAGGAAGAGAAGGAAATAAATCTAAAAGAGATTTTTTTTGGTTAATATAGAAAAAATAATTAAAAGTAACCAATGAAAAAGAAAATTAGTTGTGAGGTTAGGGTTGATCTCACCAAAATTGTAGCACTTTTCTCTTTTTTTTCTTTTTTCCCTTTTTTGGTGTTTTTTTATCTGCACAAAAAAAATAACAAGAAAAAATTAGTACACAAAATTTACAAAAAATCAAAGAGATCAAAGATGATGGCGTTTGTGCCTTCCCCAACAACGACGCCAAAAAGATAGGCCATGATGTTGTCGTTAAGACACCATAGCTATCAGTTTAAATTAACCGATTTCTAAGAAAATTAAGACTATGTAGAAAGGGTGAATCGGGTCGAATCCATGGAGAAGGCAGTGCTTAATATGATTTGAAATCTTTGATTTTTTTAAAAAATAAAATAGTTTGAAATCGAGAAATAAAAAGTAAAAGTGCGAAAGAAAAAGAAAGCTTAAGTACGTTCAATCCGCTAGTCGGATCTTAGCATCTACTTGCGAGAAAATAAATAACAAGAATTTAAAGTGAATGAAAATAGATATTGCATTGAAAGAAAAATCCAACTACAAGAAATTAAAAATAACAATTAAACTACTAAAAGCAGGAACAAAGACTCCGAAGTCGATTGGCGCAGCCTCGTCAGGAAGTCGGTTGATGTCACGTCCCCTCCTTCCATCGTACTCCATGGAGCGAACTAGGCTTCCTCTTTTTCTTTTTCTTTGGGACTTGATCTGGAGATCGGCGTAGGCTTGAAGATTGTGTAGGGGGCATAACTCTCCTCTAAGAAATCTCACTCTTAGAGGCCAACCAATAATCCAAAGTTAAACCCTCTACCCTGTACCGTACCCTCTCTCCAGGATGCTCTCTTATAAACCAGGGGTCCTTTAAATAGAGCTCATTGAGGGCTTCGTCCCAGTCGAATTTGGACTCAATCAGGTACCAGATCGGGCAGATATCGTATGAAGAATTCTTGGCCGTCCGATGTGTGGCCTGATGAGGTGATCGGCGTCGTTCTTTCTTTCCTGGCTCCTAGAGTCCGAAAGGGACTCTCGAATCCCCGATCCCCTGGTCTTCGAATCCCCGAATTTGTGGGACTCCCACTTCGATCCAGACTTGGACTCCTCTGCGAGCTCCTCCCACGGGCGGTGGCGAGCGGCGACGATCGGCGGTGCTTGGTGGACGGTGGCGAACGGTGGCGGGAATGGGGCGGCTGAGGCAATGGGATGTGGTAGAGGAGAGGCACTGGCTGAGAGGGGGACGATCGATGGCGTTGCTGCATTAGGCGGTGGCATGGTGGCAGCTGGAGATGGCCGGCGGCTTGGGATGGAGGAGATGGCCGATGGTGGTGATAGAACACAGGGAGGTGAAGGTAGTGTTAGGCGGTGGTAATGGCTGTGCTGGCATCTAGCGGAGCTCGGGACGGTGATGGGCGGTGTGGCGGTGGGATGTGGTGGCCGGCAGATGTGGGTGCCCGGCGGTGTGGTGGACATAGAAGCCGATGGTGATGAGGAGGCTATGGCATGGTGGCTGGCTTCAACGAAGGCTTCCCGGCGGCTCTCTTGTGGCTTTTCCGGTGAGAGGCGGCTCTCAGCAATGAGGGGGACAACTCCGGCGGCTTTTCCGGCGAGGATAAGGCTTGGGAAGGGTGATGGTCCACGGACATGGTTCGTGGACCGGCAGCCATGGTTGCCTGTGGACCAAACACGCTCCCGTAGACCGAGCAGCCGATCCATGGTGGACTGGTTGCTCCAAAAATCATGCAATTATTGAATAAACTTTAAAATTCAATCTTGGGCCCGTCTGAACTTCGATTCGCGTGCTGTTTGTACTGTTGGACTCCAAAAGTCGAGCTCTTCACAATGATGGTCTTCTTTTCTATAAATGATGTATAAAAGTATCAATTTGATATAAATAAAAATAGTTTAATTATTAAATTAATAATTTTATATGTATATAATGTAATTATCAAGTACTGTACCCTATGGCCGACTAGCCATAGGCTAACTTCGAAGACAGGTCGCTTGCCAGCACCGTATTCTACGGCCGACTAGCCATAGGCTAACTTCGAAGATTGATCGCTTATCGATGCCACATCCTACAACCTGCTAGCTATATGTTAGATCTAAAGACTAGTCTTTTGCCAGAATTGCACTATCGGTTAACCGGGAATTAAGACTCGATAGTTCTTGCCTTGCTATCAGTTTTGACCGTCGTTAATAGTGATAGTCCTGTTCGTGGTCAATTCCCGGTAAGTTTGGTCCTCCCGATTGGAACTTGACTCCCTGGAGCCAATACTCCACCTTTTAGGGACCTCAAGCAAAGTTTTCTAAGGAACTGCCCACAAGACTAAATCCACAACAACCAATTTACTGGTCGACAACAAAAAATAGTGATGTATGTCTACTAAGGAAAATCCAAGATATGCTTTAACAATGTGAAGTCAGACACAAGATTGAATTAAGAGTGGATTTTTCTATTACTTGATGAGAGTTTTTACAAGAGCAAAAAGATTTCGCAAACTGGGACCACACCCTATACAAAACAAAATGAAAAAGGAAAGGATGCGGGTCACTTCTCTAGGTCGACTGTCGGCTCCAAACCTACCTCATCAGTTTCCATGGCCGTGTGGAGTTCCGCCATCATAATAGCTAGTCTCCCGAATGCTATTAGTTTCGCAAACATCATCCTTGGTGACTTCACTGGCACTGGCCTGTTTACATAATGCGCTTGTGCCCTATCGGTCTTTTTAGTGGTGGCAACGACAAGTTTCACCCCTTCGGCCTTGGTTGCCACAATCTTCGCAGCCAAAATCTCGGCCCTTTCTCCTCCCCTTTCTTCCTCCTCTTCTTGCTCCTTGGCATCAGCAATGATATCATCCTTCAAATCCAGACCGGAGTTTGCTGCTGAAACTTTTGCCTTGCACTCGGTGGACCCTTTCAAATAAGCGTCGAGGACAGCCTCCCACCTCGTCCTTAAAGTCTTCGAAGTTCTTAAAGTCCTCGATGGCATGAGAAGCTGCTAAGGCGGCTTTCTCCTCTACAGCTTGAGCTTTGACCTCAGCCTCTTTGGCCCTCTGATCAATGTCTTTGGTGATGGCATGTGCGGCATCAAACCTCTAGTTGGCTACCATAACCAAGGACTCCCAATACATGCCCTTGGTAGTCACGTCGGCGAGCTGGACTTCTAGCTCAGAAACTTCTTTTTCCCTTCGCCCGAGCTCTTCATTTTTAGCCGAGTCTCAAACCCCTGCATGGTGTCTCAAGAAGCCTGTAATTTCCTTTTGAGCTCAGCCTCACGAGCCTCGCTTGTAATCAGTAAGCCCTCCAATAGTTTTGCTTGTCTCTCGGTGAGCTCCGCCTTTTCCTTCAAGGCGTTCATCGACTCTGCAGAATTGCTAAATTACTCCATAGCAAGAATATCATGCATAAGCTGTCAAAGGGAAGGGAAACCCGTTAGCTACCTAATGTACAAAAGATTACTGGAGCGAGGTTTGGAAAACACTTACCCCATGTAAGTGACGTATAGAGTTAGAGATGATCTTGTTGGTAGATCGAGATCGTCACTTCTTGTAGTCCTCGAGAAGAAGAATGTGGTCGAGCAGGTCCTCGGCCAACTTTTTATCATGGAAAATAGAAGCATCCAAGCACGCATTCACCCTTAGCTCGAGAACGCCATCGTCTTCCAGGTAAGTCCCTCCAAGCGATGATGGCCCAACTGGTCAAGGAGAATTTGGCACGCTCGAATCCACTGTGGAGGATGGTACTGATGGAGTAGGCAAGCTCTGTGGCCTGATTAGGGACACTAGGAGCACGGGGGCTGAAACAGGCAGCAACGGCTCTACCACCTCCACACCGGTGGTAGCAGGGATCCCTTCTGAACAAGGCAGAAGTCCCCTCGAGCAACATAACAGTGGGCAAGTTGGCTGGTGGATTTACGTGCGGCCTCTTTTCGACCGCCTTTCTAGGCTTTCAGTCGGCGCTCCTCTTCCAACTAGCATTCTTGATGTCTTCCATTGAGAACCTCATATCTGTAAGATAACTATATGCAAAATCCGATTAGTCACAAGCAACCTAATCAAGAAGGGACACTGAAACCCTCACTTAAGGCTTGTACTGGGCTGATTCCAGTCTCAAATAGATTTTGCTCTGATAGCAACTCTTCTTTCTGGACTTTTGAATTAAGGAGCTACTCGTTGACCTCCTTGTCGGCAGGCTCCATCTCGTAATTCTGGTTGGGGGACTTATCTGTGTCACTCCAAACCCAATTCTTCCCCTCGAGAAAAATAAAAAAGAATCTACTCTTCCATCCCTTGATGGAAGATGGCAAATCGAAATGGATAGTCCCTTGGCGAGGGGCTATAAATCACCACCCTCTCTTAGTTGAATGATTCTTCAAGATAAAGATTGACCTAAACAAGGAGAACATGGGAACGATCCCATGAAAATGGCAGAGAACTGAGAAAGAATAGATGGTTCAAAAAGAGTTTGGGATCAATTGAGCTGGGATGAGACAGTACTGGTCAAATAGTTAAGGATGAAAGGATGGAGGGCTAGACGAAGACCTGCTTGGAGGAATGCTTCATATACGGCGATTCCCCCCTCTGGCCTGGAGTTCATCGTGTCCTCCAAATCGAGAGCGCACATCCATATATGGTCTGGAATCCCGTACATCCTACAAAGGTGGACATTTGGTGTGGACACCATCGATGCTATAACTGCAGGACCAGAAAGAGCCAGAATCGGAGTAGGAGCTAGAACCGGAACAGGAGCCGGAATCCAGGTGAACTTGCTGGTCCGCTGTACTATCCTAAAGGGGATCCCTCCTCTTCTTGATTTGAAGGGTTAGGCCTATACAGATATGGTTCTTCCGGATCCAAAAGATCGGAGACATTGCTCGCTGAGTGTTCATCACCCTTAGACGAACTCATGGTGTCAGGAGAGGAAGAGTTTTAAGGGCAAGGACCGCTCTGTATGACCTGGCTCGGGGAGCTCTAAGGAAGACCTAAGAAGGACAGGAACGAGGAGTAAAGTAGAAAGGGAGGAAGACCAACTTGCCATAGGAGAGGACTTTCGAGAACGGGTTAGGGTTTGGAGCTCTCCTTCCTAAACACTCCTCTGCGAGTCAATGGAGAAAAATCTTCGAAGAGGAGCTAGGCACCCATTTAAAAATGAAGGCCCTAACAATCCAGATTTCACTTGCCTTGGAATGTCGTCCTGGATTTAGACGTGTGGTACACGTTCGAACGCAAGTATCGCAATGCCTCGGGCCATTCTTGCTCTCTTTAATGCTCGACCCCAGGAAGCATAAATGAATAATTGCAAATCATCGCTCTTAGGACACGTGGCAGTCAGCCATCTCTCAAGAGAAGATGTGTGAGCTGCTTCCTAAGGAAAATTAAAAATAACCCCTTGGATGCGCTACGTTGGCACTCCCCCTCTCTTATCAATGGGAGCACCCAGATAGCTGCAAGTAGCTCACGCCATGGGTCTACTAATATTTGGGTAGGGCCTATGTCAGCCCGGAGTTTGATTACTCTTGCCATTCAAAAGAGGACAAAGAAGTAGGGCTTTCTGAACTCGGGAGTGGGGGCATCTGATGTGGTGGCCGTTGACATGGATCCAAAGATCTCGAGCCATCGGATGCGCCGCCATGTTTGGGATGCTAAGGCCAACTTCCCCACTGTCCCTTGCCGACTAGAAGCAGAGTGCTTCGGCAGGTTAATTTCTTCCAGGTTGACTAGTCGACTCTAGGCAGAGTAATGGAAAATGATTGCAATCATCCGACCAACTCCTTTCCTACTCTGCAAACTAGTCGGTCATACCAACCCGATAAGCCTGAGTACGTGGCAAGTCTCCCTTCCTATCTAGCGATGGCGCTACCCGGGCAGCCGGCAATTCGGTTAATTATAGCTAACTCGACATAAATCATGGCAGACATGATCTTAACAAATCTCGGTATCATAACGGAAAAGATTCCTTAAATTGATGTGCCAGGAATATGATCTTGTCATCTTAACCAAGTTTGTTGCGCCTGTCAAAGATTGCACCCCGCGACAATATTCTGTTACAGCACGTGAATAGGTAAGAGGGACCTTCGGCCCAGATACATCCTGAACATCCGTGCACGGTTGCTCACACAGTCACCAAACCATCACAGACTCTCAGCTCCGGTTGCTATAGCCTCACGTTTTTTTTATCACTGACTCGAGCATCGGAGTGTCCCCGCGGGTAACCCTGGCCCAGGGACCTTTTGCAAGTCATCAAAGTGAAAGCGGTTTTGGAAGACTCTCGGTCCTTACTGGAGAAGACTCACATGCTCTCTCTCCACTGCCAAATGTCGGTGACAAGTAAATTGACAGCAACAATCATAGATATCGCCTTTCTGCTGGGTGTTCTTTTTTCCTTCCCCCTTTGGGTTTTTGAGTACTGTTTTTTGTGTACATGGCTCTATCTATCTCCATGTTTTAACAACTCAGGCTTGATAACTGTTGACGAATTGCTGCAGAATATCTCCATTTATTCTCTAACATATAGGCATCTTTGTATGCCAAAATAAATTACAGCCTGGATAACTTCTGTGAATATTTCTTCCAAATGTTGTTGCATGTTAGTATAATTTCTACATGGGTTATTGGCTATCATGTCCTTGATACATGAGGCAGTTGATATTTATGAGTTAAAAATGACTAGAATAGTTAGGTGTTCCTTGTACTGATGATGTCAATTTTTTGTTATCTGCGCTACAAGCAATATCACCGACTTCAGATCTATGATAAACTGTTTTTCATTTAAACACAATATAATAATATTTCTATTTTTTATGGCAAAAGGAGATGTTTGAGAATACAAAACTTTATCATCTAATATCATTAATTACAGAATTTAAACACATTACTGGACAGGTTACTGTTTGTTAAATGATGGATCCATTTCCACTCCTTTTCCCCGGATATCACCTTCTATGTGGATGGAAGACCTATTGAAGCTCATCGGGTTATATTAAGTGCCCGGTCACCCTTTTTTAAGAAGAAATTCGAGTCAGATTGGAAGGACCGCAAGGAAGTGAGATTTTCTAGCCAAAAATTGTCTTATCATGCATTATATAGCCTTGTCCATTTCTTCTACTCCGATAGGCTTGAGGTTGCAGTGGATGACATGGAAGATCTTGTACGTACATGCAAAGCCTGCAAGTGTGAGGAATTGCAGAAAGTCCTTCAGAAAGAACTGATTCACCAAAAATATGCAGACTATAAATCACTAAGGGAGGTGGATAATTCTCAGAAAAGGTTCATTTTACAAGGCTTGTCCCTACCAGAGCAGGATAGACTTCCTTTTGCCTTGCAACGTATTCTAGAAATTTCCCTTGCTAACTCCAGTGGGAAAAGCATGAGTGTTGATGATACCCGTGACTTGCAAATGAGCCAGTCTAATGATGATCTTGCTGATGTTTGTATAAAAGTTGGTGAAAGGATTTTCCGCTGCCACCAAGTGATCCTGGCCTCAAGATCAGAGTATTTTAGAGCAAGGTTGTCTCGAATGACAGGATTTCTTGAAGGGAATGATGGACTGCCTAGTCTCTCACTTCCTTTTCTAGAAGAGCATGACTTAAGTACAGAAGCATTTGAGAAAATGATAGAATATATGTAAGATGCAAGTCTATTTCTGAAGTTTTAGTTTCTACAATATGTCCTACTTGTTTCTGACATGTCTGATTAAACTCAGGTACACAGATCGCTTGAAGGATATGGACCCTGATCAGGCTGAAGAAATGTTTGATGCTTCTTCAAGATACTTGTTATTTCCTCTTAAACGTGCTGTAGCTGATGCTCTGCTACAGCATCTGGAGCTGGTCTCACCTGCTGAACTCTGCCACTGGCTGATATTATCGGACATGTAAGGGGTTATATGTCTCCTTTCTGTTATTAATGTTCTTAGCTGTTGTAAATTCAGGTTATGTTTTTAATTTGCTTTATGATCACCCATTTCTGTTGTTCATGCTTATGTATCTGGTGGGTGCTTACTATATATCTATGAAGAATAAAATACATGAGTTCTATTTATGATATAGATCATAATCAGTTATTTTGCAAAGGTTGCTGCTACAACATAAATTTGTAAGCTTTTTCTTTAAATTTAGAACTCAATGATTCAGCTTGTGTATGATGCAATGCAAGTTGGTTCAACTAAATTCCGTGCTTTTTCCGGTGCTTGAATCAGGTGCCAGACATCATTATTTGGCAGATATTCTATCCCTATGCCAATTGTTCCGGAGTGACACTTAGGTTATTTACCAAAAAGCCTTAGCATGGAAATCGGCTAGCATAAATATTGAAATGTCTCCACAACAGTTGAATATAGGAGGTAGTAGGTTCTTACATACTCATTTCTGATCGATGCACATCATGATGGATTAGTAATCTTGAGGAAGTGTATTCAGATGAGTTTGTTTCATATCATGAAACATAGTGCTTTATTATTCAATAGCTTTTTAATTATCATTTCTGTACATGATATCTCTATATCTCTCCAAACATAATACAAGCCGTTTCCCCGTAGCCTCCCATTTTTTTGGTATAACTAATTAAAATGGACAGAAATGTATCTCATTCATGCACTAAAATTGTGCTTATGTAGTGTTTAAAATTATTTTTATGGCAAATATTGCTTGAATATTATGAGGCCTCAAGTGTGTTGCCTGCCTGATATTTTCGCTGTTGTCTGCAGTGGTAGCCTTAACCAAGTGTCTTTATATGATAAAATCACTTCACCAGTACTGAATTATCACTGTCAGATGATGTTTGTGCAATACCGTAACCCATGACATCATATATTGCTCGAACACTATTATAATGGTCATGCAGATATCTTTGCTTGCAGCTTTAGTAGAATGATTGTCACTAAAGTGCATGGTTTTGCTCAAGTAGGTTGATGAAATAATGCAGGTATGCTGTTTTAAAGATAAGGGAATATTGTTTGGATGTTATTGCTTGTAACTTCGAGACATTTGCTGATACGCAAGAGTTCCGGGCCATGCTCTTGACACTCCCGCCACCCTCTGGAAATGACTCATCGCGGACAACCCTTCCAAATGCCCCAGGGTCTGTAGGCAACACTGATCAGGGCAATCTTCTAGATGACTTACGAGAGAAATGGTTAGAAGCTGAAGCTGCAGAGCTCGATAAGAGAGATGAGAGTGCGGCTTTGTTTGACAAGCGGCTTGAGATGCTTATGCTTGTAGCAGAACAAGAAGCCGGTGAAGTTCATGGTGATTCCATCAGAAGCAAGCATCATGATCAGGTGTCCACCATGTTGTAAGTGGTGCCCAATTTTTTATTTATATTGTAGTTAAGGGATCTGGTGCAGAATAATTGTTTTTGCCCATCTTTCATTTTGCTTCTTGTTACCATATGAATGAAAATGAGTTACAGACGGTGGATACAATTCATGTTCTTTTGCATATCTTTTCAATGAAAAGGTGGGGGGGGAAAAAAAAAAAAAAAAAGGAAAACTACAATTTTCGGTACACCATATTTTTTGATGCTTTTGTTTTATTTTAAGAAACAATTAAGCTTCACCATGGTTGCTTCATCACGCGTAATTGCTTAGGTCGCCAGCCATTCTTATGGTGTTTCAAATGGTATTATTCAAATCTCTATTTATGCCTTTCTTTATGCAATAACAATGAACAAGACCGATCATTTCAAAAGAAATGATGTGAAAGTTCCTATGTTGGATAACAGCCTGCTTAAAATTACAGATCCGGCAAGCTGGCTACCGTCATGAAGGGTTGTTTAAAAATGTCAGCTGCTCTGCTGCTGTTGGGATGAAATAATATGGTGCGATGGGCACCCACCATGTCCGGATCCTCTCCAGCTAGGGCTGGAAATGGGCCGGCCTAAAAGCCTATTATTTGGAACTGGGCTGGGCCAGCTCAATAAATTTCGGGCCGGCCTGAAATTGGTTCAGGCTGCGGACGAAATTTTAAGCATATTGGATTAGTCTTGGGGCTGTAAAATAGAGTCCATTTAATTTTTGGGCCAAAGAAATGCCCGGATTTGGTCCAAAAATTTTTAAAATATAATTTTTGGGCCGGTCCAATGGACTTTGGGCCAGCCCATTTCCAGCCCTATCTGCAGCTTGCGATTGAACTGGAGATACTTCGGTTCTACAATCACGACTGTTTGTGTATCACATAATGACCCATGATTGTATGATTCCTGCATGATCATGTAGCATGTTGTCATTATACCGTGCAAGTCCTTGCTATCAGGGATTGTTGTTAGATTTAAAATTTAATATTTATGGTCTAATTATCATCTTATTGTATTCAAATTTTGAATCAATCATATATACTGGATCGGAGTTTAATTGATCAAAGAAAACTATTCCTAATAAAACTAATCAAGAAAAACCAGAATTTTTTAATCTTCTATAAATATAGAGACTACATGGTCCCTTTTTTCAACCTTCATAACAGTGGTTAACGGTCCCATCGATTGTCCACATAAGGAGAAGAGGGTAAGGAGAGAGAGAAGAACAGTTACCTCGTTATCAAGGAGGGACATTTCAAAGACTGTGCGATCTATAAATCGGGACAGTGGACATCTTAAAAATTGTGAGATCTATAGACCGGAACAATGGCTTAAGGTATGTCTTCCGTAATTTATGATTTTGCATGTACATAAAAGCATAATCTATGCATAAAAGATTAAAGGTTTTCGTAACATGTAATATTAGAGCTATGGTTTCATGTTTTATGTTCATCCAAGAATTTAAGATAAATTTTGGCTTAATTCCAAAATATTAAAATTATATTTTATATTTTGGGATTAAAATAAAGGTTGGAAAATTAGTTTTGTTTTTCTTATGAAATTAAAATGAAATCTTTCTTGTGGGAAAGATCCCGATTTCCTCTTCCATAGCAATATTTTTCTCTTCCTGTTGATCAAAGTCTATGTTTGACCACCACTATCTCCCGTGATCAAAGCATAAAAATATTTTTTTTGGCTCGGCATAACATATCCCTACCTGTGATTTCTCCAAGTCATCAGCAAAACCGGCTATGGAGGGCGACGGACCTTGAGTCAATTTTAATTTAAGTTTAGGAGATTTTTACATTTTAACCCCTATAAATTTTAAATTACATATAAGTCTAAATTAAAATTGCATTTAAATTCTTGTCAATTTTTTAATTCTACTTTACAGTAAGCCCCCTGTATTATTTACTATTTACAGTTTAGTCTTTTCTTATTGAATTTTATTAAAATTGATATAACTTGCTTGTTTTACATCCAATTTAAGCGATTTTTGAGTCGTTGGACTAGTAATGATTTGAAGAATATTTTGGTTGAGTATTTCATGAATGATAAAATATTTAAATATATTTTAAATATTTTTAAATTATTTATATATATATAATTTTATTCACTATTACATTGTTCAAGGGTATTTTCACGTAGCTTCAAAGGGTCCGGAGCACTCTATGGATTTTGAATAGATGAGTCTTTAAGAGCTAATAATTTTCTCTCTTATTAAATTTTGGAATTACATAAAGGTGTGTTTGTTACAGTTGATCCAAGAGATGTAATAAGATACAAAATTGACAGTTACAGGTTAACCAGCTTGAATTGCATAAAGATGGGAAGTTCTACATCCAAAGATGGGAATAACCTCGAATTTTTCTAATCATAGTTGGCTAAACCACTGAAGGTGTAACGAATATAATAGATCACAATTTAAATATAAATTACATATTTATGCTATAATTACTGTTATTGCTTATATATTTCATATTATTATTTATTATAAAAATTTTATATTTATGATTTATGTAATGCATGTCATGGTATTATTATATTTAAATTTGTGATTAAATTAGTTACAGTACTTATTGTATGCTATAATTCTTATCCAAAGTTGTTTTATAATTATATGATAAGTGTTATTAATAAAATTATTATTTTGGAATTTACATCATGAAAGTAACTATATGGATATTTTTCTATTTACAGCTTTGATCTCTGCTTCACTCTCATCGTATTTAACTAATATTCTCATACTGAATGGATCAAATTATTCTGATTGGCACAAGCAACTTCTTATTGTTCTAGGTTGCCTAGACTTAGGTTTGGCTCTTCGTAAATATTAGCCTGATCCACAAGTTCTCCTGATCATAAGAAACCATATGAAAAGCAGGAGCATTTTAATAGATTGTCCCTCATGATTATTAAGAGCTTTATAGCGAGATCTAAGGAGATCTATTCCTGATAATGAATTGGCTTCTAGGTACCTTTTCTCTGTAGAGCAATAATTTACCAAATCAAATAAAATTTTGGTTAGTACCTAATGAACAAGTTAACCTCTATGAAATATGATGGAATTTTTGGAGTGCGAAAACGTATTATAAAAATGCATGATATATCTGACAAACTGAATGACCTAGAAATGATAGTATCTGAAAACTTTCTTGTCTAGTCTATTCTTAATTCTCTTTCATCATAATTTACTCAATTTATAATCTACTATAACATACAAAAAATCTTGATCAATGAATGAGCTCATCTCCCAATATATGTAAGAGGAAGAGAGATTGAGACAGGAAGGGGTTCCAGTTGTTCACATGATTTTTAAGAAGCAATATGAAAGAAAAAAGGCAAAGAAAGGAAATAAAGGGCAGAACAATCCATTAAAGAAGGTTTATATAAATTGAAATATTTCTTCTTGATATGGCTACATCGCTGACGTAGGGCGCGTGTCAGGTCCAGCTGGACATGGTCAGTACCACGTGAATTTTTTTTTTCAAAAGATCCCCCTTTCGGGAAGAAGTGCTCCTGCTCCTTCAAGTGGCACCTCGAGACGGGTCCACCTCGACCGAAGTCGAGCACCTCCCTGCCACTCTGCCAAGTGTCCACCCAGGAGGGATCCACCTCGGCCGAAGCTAGCGGCCCCTCGCTCCTTCTCCAGGTGGCACCCCAAGTCGGGTCCACCTTGGCCGAGGTCGAGCCGGGCCCTCCTGCTCCTTCGCCAGCTGGCACCCGAAGATGGGTCCACCTCGGTCGAAGTCGAGCACCTCCATGCCACTGCGCCAGGTGTCCACCCAGGAGGGGTCCACCTCGACCGAAGCCGGCGGCCCCTCGCTCCCTCGCCAGGTGGCACCCCAAGATGGGTCCACCTCGACCGAGGTCGAGCCGGGCCCTCCTGCTCCTTCGCCAGGTGGCACCCGAAGATGGGTCCACCTCGGCCGAAGTCGAGCACCTCTCTACCGCTCTGCCAGGTGTCCACCCAGGAGGGGTCCACCTCGGCCAAAGCTGGCAGCCCCTCACTCCCTCGCCAAGTGGCACCCCAAGACGGGTCCACCTTGCCCGAGGTCGAGCCGGGCCCTCCTGCTCCTTCGCCAGGTGGCACCCGAAGACGGGTCCATCTCGGCTGAAGTCGAGCACCTCCCTGCCACTCCGCCAGGTGTCCACCCAGGAGGGGTCCACTTCGGCCGAAGCTGGCGGCCCCTCGCTCCCTCTCCAGGTGGCACCCCAAGACGGGTCCACCTCGACCGAGGTCGAGCCGGGCCCTCCTGCTCCTTTGCGAGGTGGCTCCCGAAGACGGGTCCACCTCGGCCGAAGTCGAGCACCTCTCTGACGCTCCACCAGGTGTCCACCCAGGAGGGATCCACCTCGGCCGAAGCCGGCGGCCCCTCGCTCCCTCGCCAGGTGGCACCACAAGACTGGTCCACCTCTGCCGAGGTCGAGCCGAGCCCTCCTGCTCTTTCGCCAGGTGGCACTCGAAAACGGATCCACCTCGACCGAAGTCGAGCACCTCTCTGTCACTCCACCAGGTGTCCACCCATGAGGGGTCCACCTCGGCCAAAGCTGGCGGCCCCTCGCTCCCTCGCCAGGTGGCACCCCGAAGACGGGTCCACCTTTGCCGAGGTCGAGCCGGGCCCTCCTGCTCCTTTGCCAGGTGGCACCCGAAGACGGGTCCACCTCGGCCGAAGTCGAGCCTCTCTATGCCAATCCGTCAGGTGTCTACCCAGGAGGGGTCCACCTCGGCTGAAGCTGGTGGCCCCTCGCTTCCTCGCCAGGTGGCACCCCAAGACGGGTCCACCTCGGCCGAGGTCGAGCCGGGCCCTCCTGCTCCTTTGCCTGGTGGTACCTGAAGACGGGTCCACCTCGGCCGAAGTCGAGCACCTCCCTGCCACTTCGCCAAGTGTCCACCCAGGAGGGGTCCACCTCGGTCGAAGCTGGCGGCCCCTTGCTCCCTCGCCAGATGGCACCCCGAGACGGGTCCACCTCGACCGAGGTCGAGCCGGGCCCTCCTGCTCCTTCGCCAGGTGGCACCCGAAGACGGGTCCACCTCGGTCGAAGTCGAGCCTCTCTCTGCCACTCCGCCAGGTGTCCACCCAGGAGGGGTCCACCTCGGCCGAAGCTGGCGGCCCCTCGCTCCCTCGCTAGGTGGCACTCCAAGACGGGTCCACCTCGGCCGAGGTCGAGCCGGGCCCTCCTGCTCCTTCGCCAGGTGGCACTCGAAGACGGGTCCACCTCGGCTGAAGTTGAGCCTTTCTCTGCCACTCCGCCAGGTGGCGGCCCCTAACGGGTCCACCTCGACCGAGGTTAGCCCTACCCTGCAAAGCCTTGGGGAAGCGGAGGCACGGGTTGCAAGGTCGCCACTAGAGCCAGCAAGCACCGTGCCTCGTAGGGGGCGCTAGTACGGCCTGCAATGACACGCGAAACCTCGTTTACACCAATCAGACGGGGCCCCGTAACAGAGGAACAGAATCCTTGCGGGTGGGAGCCTGAAGCGGCTGGAAGCCCACCATCAACGCCTCGAAAGGAGAGCTCCCGCGCTCGGCCCAAAGCCTCACCAGTCTTCCCCCTTTCGTGATACACTACGGACGATGCGGTCCGGCCACTTAGCTCTCGGACCTGAAGAAGAAGGGGGAGGAGAGGGTCCAGAGGTCTCAGGGAGTCCCCTGAAAAGAACGCGGGCTGAGGGCAGTTCGATGATATAAAAGGGATGGTAAAAACGGGCGGAAAGGTAAGTAGAAAGGGAAAGAAAACACCAAGAGAACGATCCTGGGAAGCCTCAAGAAGTCCTCAAGCGTGAGCTCGGTGAACCCAGCGCAGGAAGCCGGGCTTCAACTCCCCTATTCCTCACACTTCTTTCGTTTACATCTCCTCTAAGCACGGGAATCCTTCGGGAACTCGTCTTAGAGGATCTGTTCCATCTCGTCGCTCTCTAACTTGACCGTCGGAACCCCTGGCCCGGGTCTCTGACTTTGTTTTGCAGGTCCAGGAGCTTGGAGATCTCGAGGTGAGAGAGTTCGAGACTGGTGCCAGCTCAAGAGCTACAAGCCATCGCGGTGAGATCGGCAACACTTCTATAACAAGGAGGGGCATGTCAAGAAGGATTGTGAAAAAAGGAGGTTCGAAAAGAAGGGTATTCCATTATCACTTGTTTGTTATGAAACCAATTTTATTGATGTTCCTTCTAATACTTGATAGATTGTTTCCAGTGCTGCATTCATGTTTCTAATTCATTGCAGGGATTCCTTTCAAATCGAAAATCAAATGATAGAGAGCGATAGATCTTTATGGGAAACAGGATGAAATCCAAGATTATTTCAGTTATGACCTACAGACTTATTACAAATACCGATTTTTAATTAGATCTACATAATGTCTTTTATGTTCCTTTAGTATATTCAAATTTAGTATCATTAGCAAAACTTGATTTAGAAATTTTTTATTTATTTTTATAAATTCAGGTTTTAAATTAATAAAAAAAATTATTTTAGTTGGTAATGGAATATTGTACAATGGATTATATAAAATTAATTTGGATTTTTTTTTTGCATAATCTTTATTTGTTTTAAATGTCAATGTCGGAATGAAATGTGGTATTGTAAATAAGAGTTCTTCGATATTATGGCATAGGCGATTATGTCACATATCAAAAGAAAGGATAACTAGATTGTTTAAAGAAGGTGTTTTACCAAATCTAAATTTTAGTGATTTTGGTATGTGTATCAATTGCATTAAAAGGAAACAAATTAAAAGTAATAAAAAGCATGCTACTAAAAGTCAAGAATTTTTAGAATTGATATATACCGATATTTTTGACTATTTTTTATCTTATTTTGGAAGGCAAAGATATTTCGTTATATTTATTGATGATTTCTACTGTAATGGTTATGTTTTTCTATTATATGAAAAGTTTGAAACTTTGAAAGCTTTTAAGGTATATAAAGTTGAAGTAGAAAATCAACTGGATAGAAAAATTAAGGTTGTGAGATCTGATAGGGGTAGTGAATATTATGGCAAATATGATGAATCTGGTAATAATCCTGAACCTTTTGCTAAATTACTAAAACAGTGTGGCATTATATCACAGTATACTATACCAAATAATTCTCAACAAAATAGTGTGGCTGAAAGGCATAATCGTATATTGATGGATATGGCCAGAAGTATGATTAGTAATTCATCATTACCTTTATATTTATAGGGAGAAGCCTTGAAAATCGCTATATATATCCTAAATCATGTTCCTAGTAAGGCCAGTCCTAAAACTCTTTTTGAGTTATAGACGAGTAAGAAACCATATTTAGCATATTTACATATTTGGAGTTATCCTGCAGAGGCTCGATTATATAATCCATAAGAAAAAAAATTGGATCATAGAACTGCAAGTTGTTATTTTATTGGATATCTAGAAAGGTCAAAAGATTTTAAGTGTTATTGTCCATCACACACCACTAGAATTGTTGAAACTAGAATAGCTTCATTGAAGATGGCCATAACGGTAAGAGTGGTGAATCACGTGATATGGTAGTAAAAAAATAAGAGAATCTTTTCCTATTATAGCAACACCTAGAGATGAATAACATGAAATTATTTATCCTAAGATTGTGAAACATTAACAAGGGACTGATACACCATCTCTTGAATAGCTTGTCAATGAACCTGATCTAATTGAAAATAATCATAATAATACTGAATCTCGAGTATTACAGAGATCTGCTAAAATTAGGAGATCGGCTATTTCAGATGATTATATTATTTACTTACAGAAATGTGATTATGATATTGGAATTAAGGATGATACAGTTTCATTTAAAGATGTCATGAATAGTGATAACTCTAAACTTTGGTTAAATACCATGAAAGATGAGATGGAATTTATAAATAAAAATCAAGTCTAGGAACTTGTCAAATTATCTAAGAAGTCTAAGCCGGTTGATTATAAGTGGATTTTAAAAATCAAACGAGATTTCAAAGATAATATTGAAAGATATAAGGCTAAACTTATAGCAAAGAGATTTACTCAAAAGGAGAGCATCGATTATTTTAAAATTTTTTTTACCTGTTATGGAAAGGATTCATTCCGAATTATTATGGCATTGGTAGCTTATTTTGATTTAGAGCTATATCAAATGGATGTCAAGACTCCATTTTTGAATAGGGATTTACAAGAAGAGGTGTATATGGAACAGTCATAAGGGTTTTCAATACAAGAAAATAAAAAGTTGGTATGTAAATTAAAGAAATACATATATGATCTTGTTGCCATCAGGATCACCGTGGCCCGTAGCTGCCGGCGTCGGAGTGCGCTCCCTTCGCTGCCTGACAGCCCTCTGGTCCTGGACCTGCAAAATAGGGGTTAGTGACTCAGGCCGGGATTTCCGGCAGGGGCACTCCGACGGTCAAGTCAGTGACAATCCAGGGGAACAGATCCTCCTGGTCGAGCCTCTCTTGATGGACTCCACATGAGGAGGAGTGAGTTGTGTATGTGGGATGCCAGTGTGTCGGGGGAAGTGTGGCCTGGTTAGAGGGAGTCTCTGTGTGGCCCTTCCACCTCGACCTTGCTTGTGAGTGCTGGTGGTGTCGTGTCCCTTCTTCTTTGTGGGGCTTTCACCCTCTCTCCCTTTTTCTTTTATGTTCTCGCTCGTGTTTTTTGCTTGTGTGTTGGTGTTGTTGTGTTACATCCAAGTTTGTTGTAAACTAGGTTACCATTGGGCGCCTACCTCGGGATCTCCACCGAGCTATCAGGCACGTGTGGCGGTGTCCCGAGGAGCCTTTCCTGATTCGTGATAAGAGGAGCTAATCATGCGCTCCGACACTCCTCTTGGTCACCTCATTCTGGAAAACCTGGCAGTACCTCGAATGGTGGGCCGCCGCCTCCGGGATTCGAATCTCCTGGTTGGCTTCCTCTCTTGGGTGATCCAGATGGTTGGTGAGGAGCATGGCATCTCGATCAGTGTGCTTCTCCCCTTTCTAGTGTAACCGGTGGCTGCAGGTGGTCAGTATAGTCCGGGAGGTGCTCCAGTATAGTCCTCGGGCGGCTCATCGATGTTTTGGGCTGGTGGGGTCCACGTTCGAGCTGGGGCTGAGCTGGAATGGCAGGGGTCGCTCCAACCTAGATGCCCCGAGCTTGCGGGGTTGTCTTGGTGGAGAACATAATGCGGGCCCGGTCCAGAGGGCTCGCACTCGGAGAGGCTCCACGTGATGGGGGAGTGCTGAGCTCGACTCCAACCACAGGGCTCAAACCTCCGAGGGTCTCGTTCTGGAGGGCGGAGTGCGGGCCTGGTCCAGAGGGCTCGTGCTCGGAGAGGCTCCACGTGGTGGAGGAGTTCTTGAGCTCGACTTTGACCACAAGGCTCAAACCTCCGAGGGTCTCGCTCTTGAGGGTGGAGTGCGGGCCCGGTTCAGAGGGCTCGTGCTCGGAGAGGCTCCATGTGGCGTAGGAGTGCTTGAGCTCGACTCCGACCACAGGGCTCAAACCTCTGAGGGTCTCGCTCTAGAGGGCGGAGTGCGGGCCCGGTCCAGAGGGCTCGCGCTCGGAGAGGCTCCACGTGGCGAGGGAGTGCTGAGCTCGACTCCGACCACAGGGCTTAAACCTCCGAGGGTCTTGCTCTAGAGGGTGGAGTGCGGGCTCGGTCCAGAGGGCTCGCGCTCGGAGAGGCTCCACGTGGCGGAGGAGTGCTTGAGCTCGACTCCGACCACAGGACTCAAACCTCCGAGGGTCTCGCTCTAGAGGGCGGAGTGTGGGCCCGGTCCAGAGGGCTCGCGCTCGGAGAGGCTCCATGTGGCGAAGAAGTGCTGAGCTCGACTCCGAGCACATGGCTCAAACCTCCGAGGGTCTCGCTCTGGAGGGCGGAGTGCGGGCCCGGTCCAGAGGGCTCGCGCTCGGAGAGGCTCCACGTGGCGGAGGAGTGCTGAGCTCGACTCTGACCACAGGGCTCAAACCTCCGAGGGTCTCGCTCTGGAGGGAGAAGTGCGGGCCCGGTCCAGAGGGCTCGCGCTCGGAGAGGCTCCACGTGGCGGAGGAGTGCTGAGCTCGACTCTGACCATATGGCTCAAACCTCCGAGGGTCTCGCTCTGGAGGGCGGAGTGCATGCCCGGTCTAGAGGGCTCACGCTTGGAGAGGCTCCACGTGGCGAAGGAGTGCTGAGCTCGACTCTGACCACAGGGCTCAAACCTCCGAGTGTCTCGCTCTGGAGGGCAGAGTGCAAGCCCGGTCCAGAGGGCTCGCACTCGGAGAGGCTCCACGTGGCGGAGGAGTGCTGAGCTTGACTCCGACCACAGGGCTCAAACCTCCGAGGGTCTTGCTTTGGAGGGCGGAGTGCGGCTCTGACCTAGGCATCCCGAGCTCGCGGGCCCGACTTGGTGGAGAACGGAGCTCGGCTCGCTGTCTCGAGGGAGCTCAGCTCGGTTCGGCAGTGGAGTCCGAGCAGGAGGATTGACGCAGCGTCTTCTCTTGACGTGACGCCTATCGGCTCCCCCACATCAGCGATCCCGCCACATCATTTGCCCCCCACTCCCGAGGCTCGTTAATACGCGGCACTCGGGCCGAAGGGAGTAATTGCGGTGCTGACATGGAAAGGCAAAAATCTGGCACGATGATGGCCATGATTGCTGGCGCTTCGAGAGATGGCCCTGTGGGCCAGCGCGGGAGTGCCACGTGGCCATGTCTTAGGAGTAGTTAATGTTGGCATAGAATTCAGAGTGACCGAGATGCCATTTTCGCCGATGGGCGGCACGTGGCATGGATCTGTTGGTGGAGGGGTCGGATCGGTACGAATCCGCCAGGTCATTTCGAAATGAAAGTAAGGCCTTACCCAAAACATCCATTCTTTTGAATTCTCCATGCCTACTACTGCTGCCCAAGCTTTCTTCTTCCTCACAGTTGCCTCAGATTTTCTAAGGAACCAGGTTAGTCTCTTCTTCCTCCTCCCCCCGCTAGAGTAGGGTTCTTTCTTCGGGCTTGGGGCCTTCTTTGAGTTGAGTATGCTCTTCCGTCCCTCACTTCGAGTCCTTCATTCCCCTTATTCTTGAGGATATCCTGCTTTGGCCCGGGCTTCCGTCCCTTCACTGACCAGGGCGAGGCCGGTCCTTCCGAGCGGAGGCCGGCATCTTCTTCTTCTTCTGGTGGGGAGGAGGACGCAACTCGTTTCGAGTTCAGTAGGAGGCATCCTCCCGGTCCTGTGCTCATCAGGGATCCAGGGTCCGGTCCTTCTCTCCCTCATCCTGCTTCCGAGTCTGTCCGGTCTACGGGTCCTGGCGGGGTTGCCTCGACGATCACCGCCAAGGAACTGGGGACCGTTCGGGATGTCTATGGCATCCCACCTTCTGTTCGGCTCATGATCCCTCGTCTGGGGGAACAGGTCACTTCCAGTGGCCCGGGCCGCCTTGCTTTTTATGAGGAGACCTTCTCCAGGGGTTTCTCCAGGGGTCTCCAGTTTCCTTTTCACCCTTTCTTCCTGTCCGTCCTGGACAACTACCGTTTGGTCCCTGCACAGTTAGTGCCAAACGTCATTAGGGTTATCTTTTCTTTCATTGTGCTCTGCCACCTCCACGGGTTCGTTGCCCGGTTTTCTTTATTCAGGGCCTTCTTCGCCCTGAAGCACCACCCAACTGAGGATGGGTGGTGGTCCTTGTCCTCCCACCCGAGGGGCATTAGGTTTGAGCTCCCCTCTTCCGTCAGGGGATGAAAGAGTAAATTCTTCTTCATTGAGGTTGAGGGGGTTGACTAGGTCTGGAGTGATCCAGACAAGTCCCCCAACCGAAATTCTGTGATCGACGCGGCTGACCGGGATGACTACGAGCGGCTCCGTACCGCCCAGATTCCTTCTCTTGAGGTCCTGTAATCATAGCAGAACCTCACCGACTCCAGGATCGACCCAATGAATGGGTTGGGTGAGTTCGACCTGAGCTTCCCTTCTCTTTCCTTGCATTTCTTACATTGCATCCCACGGATTCTGACCGTTGTGTGACTTGCATGCAGGGATGATTTTCACCGAGAGCGATCTACTGGCGATCACTCGGAAGAGGCCGCCAACCGGGTTGGCCGAGGAGCCTCCATTGAGGCGGGTCTGGGGCGAGAGCATGCCTACGGCTACCCCCGCCGTAGCGGCTGGTCCGAGTTTTGCTGCCCCAGCCGGTCATAGCTCGGAGGCGACTCGAGCTGCCCCTGCTCCAGTGAGAGGGTGGCATCTGTAGCGCCGAGGCCGGTCCAACAGGAGGTGCTGGGGGTTCCCGAGCAGCGTGGTCATCAGGGAGCGGCCCCTGCTGCGGAGCCTGAGGTAGTGACTCGGGCAAGGGCCGCAGCTGCTGCCGCCACGTTTTGTAGTCTTCCGAGCCCACTTCCGATCGAAATCAGGGACGAGGAGGTCCGGGGCGCTGCTAGGACCGTGACTGAGGCGCCGCCTGCACCGGTGTCAGCTCCCTAGTCGGTCTCCCAGGGCCCTGTAGCTAGCGGGGCAAGGTCGCCCACCTCCGGAGAGGGTAGGAGGGAGGAGGCGCGACACCGTCTCCCCTTCAAGATGGGGCCGGAAAGCTTGCTCCTCTAGAGTCTTGAATTGGCCGAGCGCATGATGGACTTCTCGATCCAGACATGCGACCGACAGGATATGGCCGGGATGCGGCTGGGCGACGTCATCAGCACCATCTTCCCCCAGCTCTACTCGGTGAGATGTCCCTTCCTTCTTTCTCTCTTCTCTTTCTTTTTTTTTATTTTTTTTTTGAGCTGACCTCTTTTCATGGTGCAGATCGGCACCGAGGCCCTCTTCATTAAGGGATGTTATCAAAACTGGGAGCGCCTTGAGCAGCAGCAAGCGACCGAGATCGAGTCCCTGAAAACGGACCTGAAGGAGAAGGTCGGGGCGAGTGGGGCACTCGAACAGAAAGTCCAGGACCTGGAGAGGCAGCTCGCCGATGCCGAGGGGCAAGCGAAGAGGCTCTTGAAGGCCCGCGACCTGGAGCGGAGTCGCTCGAAGAAGGCCGTCGACGATCTCTCCATCGTCGAGAAGAAATTAAACTGGTACAATGCCGAGGCTGATCGGCACAAGGAGGCTTCCCGGGCTACCGAGATGGAGCTGGCAGCGGGAAAGGAGAAACTGGCCATGGTTGAGCAGGCGGTAGAGGTGGTGGCCAAGTCGACGAAGGCTACCAGGATGGAGGCCTCCGAGGGGAGGAAGGGTGCCGCCGAGGCTAAGAAGAGCGCTGAGGAGGCTGTTGCCAGATTCAAGGCCTTGGAGGAGTTCATCGCCGAGATCCATCAGATGGCGTCGGACTCCTTCTACAAAGGCTTCATGTTCTTGCACGGTCGGATCGAGGCACTTGTCCCTGAGAAGAACCGCGATCGCCTCAGATATCCTTCGGCCTCGGACACGGAGCCCGATGAGGAGGTTATTGAGGAAGCTGCGACCTCAGAGCCTCCAATGCCAGCTGCGACTGAACCATCCGAGACTAGAGCCAACCAGTCAAAGGTTCATGAAGGAGGGAACCCACAGCCTCAGGGCTCAGTAGGGGGGCCGGCCAGCGCGGAGTAGCCCTTTTCTTTTTTTCTTTTGTATTTTTGTTTCTGTGTTTGGTCAGGATCGCCCGGCATGTCAGGGGCCCACAAAATGCTTGTAACCGATACTTGATTAATGAAACCTGAATTCCTTTGCAACCTGTCTTTCGATCAGCCCTTCCCTCCTTTTTCTTTTTCTTTCACTCCCCTCTTTTTTTTTTTTTTTGAGGCTTGGGGAGATCAGAGAAGGGGCCTCACCTTACCTGGGGTTGAGTTATTGGACTTCAACGCCGGCAAGTCGGGCGCAAGGCTATGGCATAGCTACTGGGCTCGGTGGTGTTGTCGACTAAGAGCTGTGTGGCTCGAAGGTCCCTTGGCCAGAGATCTGAGCTCCGGTCTTGGATTGGTGTCCTGGAGCTTGGCTCGAGGATGTTGATGACTGAGAGCTGTGTGGCTCGAAGGTCCCTCGACCGAAGATCTAAGCTCCGGTCTTGGGCAGGCATCCTGGAGCTGGGCTCGGGGACGTTGATGACTGAACGGTTCCCCATCAATCGTCCATATAAGGAGATGAGGGTGAGAAGAGAGAAGACCAGTTACCTTGTGATCAAGAAGGGACATCTCAAAGACTATGCGATCTACAGACCAGGACAATGGCTCAAGATATGTCTTCCATAATTTATGATTTTACATGTACTTAAAAGCCGATCCATGTATAAAGGATTAAAGGTTTTAGCAATAGTTATCTCATGATACACCAATGGCCTTGATTACTGGATCTCCACAGTTCAAAACCCAGCATGATAGGATCTGATCTTCTACTTTTAATATATGCTTCACTGAGTTCACTCACCTTCTTCTTCTTCTTCGCAAAGCAAACCCACAGGACAGCTAAGAAATATACGCTTCACTGAGTTCACTCACCTTCTCCTTCCTCTTCTCTTTTTTTTTTTTTGCGTTGTTGTTGTTGTTGTTGTTGTTGTGTGGTGACAAGCCAAAAGTGTGCCCAAACTTTGAGCTCGCTCTTTTGCATCACGGTGTGTGCTATTGAAGCCTGAAGGCTATGAATCAACCAACATCTAGGATTAAGGCCAAGATCAATGATATGGAGATCAATATCGATATGTACCAATCAAGATTTTCGGAATCATGCCTAACCATTCGATTTGGTTTATACCAAATTATACCAGATCAATTCGATTATAAGAATCTATTTTGGAGCCAAACTAGCAAAAACCATATCGAACTAGGCAGTTTGACATAGTTTTAGGCTAAATCAAATGGTTTGGTTCGATTTTGATTTTTTTCTTTTAAAGTGGCTGGGATAAGAGAAGAAGGTCTGAGACTTTTCATCTCCTTGTTTCCATGGTAAAAAAAAGAAAAATATAAAGAAAACATGAAAAAATTATAGATTAATTATAATAGATCTTTTTTTCCTACTTTGTCCTCGCAAAATACAAAAGCATATATAAATATCTTGTTTTGTAGATATGAACCTTTTAAAGTACTTGATTTTGGATGACCAATTTATCAAAAAATTTAATGATATCATAATCTAAATCTACTAAATATGATTGATTCATATCCTGCTATATTTTTAAGTTAATTTTTATTAAACAAAAATTTATTTTTTAATTCCTTGTGACAACATTAGTAAAGGTTATTGCATCTCATTTGGAAGAATTTGTAATAATATGTTGCAAGTTTTTATTTAAAATTTTTAATAGATATTTCGATTATGAGCATCATAGTTATCAAAATTTATAATTTTTTTGCATGAAAAATACTTGCTTAGAATTTTTTGCTTGAATTGGTTAGTAGATGCTCAAGAATATCTCAGCTCGACCATTATTTTAGGAAAGTAATGTACCACTATAACTATTATATAAAAATAGAGGAAAGCACAATTATGATTATACAAAAATAGAAAGTCATCTCTATATCTAGATAAAAAAGGAATAGTACAAGAAAAAAATATATTAATCATTTTATACAATAATAATATATTTCACAGTAATCATTGATTCAACTATGGCTATTATATGAAAATGGAGAAAAGCATTATATATAAGATGGCAAGGAATCAAAATATTTAAGAAAATAAGCAATCACATTAGCTATTTCATATCATAATAGATATTTGAAAAAATAAGTAATCATATTTTTTTCTCGTGTTATATACAAATAGAGAAAAATATATTATATAAAAATACAAAGGCATTAACATATTTGAAAAAAAAAGGGACAGCACAAAAAATTCATATTTACCATTTCATATTATAATACTATATTTCATAGTAATAATCTATAACTTAAAATAATTTAACTATGATTATTATATAAAAATTGAGAAAAACATATTATATAAATATAGAAATATGTCAAGATATTCAAGAAAACAAGTAACCACATTAACTATTTCATATCATAGACATTTGGAAAATAAGTAACTATATTTTTTCTCATGTTATCATATAAAAATGAAAAAAAGTACATTATACAAAGATGGAAAGGCATGAATACATTTAGAAAAAAAGGGATAAAATAAAAAAAAATATTAACCATTTCATACAATAATAATATATTTTATAGTAATAATCTGTGATTCAGAATGATTTAGCTATGGTTGTTATATGAAAATGGAGAAAAATATATTATATAAAGATGGAAAGGCATTAAGACATTTGGAGAAGCTAATAATGAGATACAAATGTATTAATTTAGATTTAAAATCATTCAAAAAATTTTAAAAAATTGATTACATATTATAAGAAACAAAAAAATTGAAAAACAAAAATTTTAAAAAAAATAGCGTATCGATTTTACTGGCATGCCTATCCATATCGTGTTTCGGTATGGTACTGAACCGGTACTATACCATATTGGTCAATGACCAGCACAAGTTCAGAAATCCTTGGTAACCAACTATATGGTATCACATCGGTATATAGCAGAGAGCATGTACTAAATACTAACCATATAGTACTATATTGGTATTAAGATTTAAATCCCATGGAACAAGTTTCGGTTTTTTCATGGAATGGGATGCCTTGCTATCCATCCCGTCCTGATAATGGTCTCGATTATATATCCCGATATATATCCTTTATCTTTCTCCCTTCTTTTTTTCCCCTTTTTTTCTTTCCTCTTTTTGTTTTCTTTATCTATTTTTTTTCCTTTTCTTTTTTCTTGTTATTCTCCATTCTTTTTTTTTCATTTTCTTCTCCTTTCCTTTCATTTTTTTCCCATGTCTTCACCCTTTTTTCCTTTCCCTCTTTTCCCTTCCCTCTGTGTAAATAGTTTTAAGAGTTTCAAGCTCATTCCAATCTCATTTTCTTATAGAAAAGAGATGGAATGGCCAGCACACCCCTATCCCACCGAGACATAAAATCTTGATTGATATATGATATATATAATATATGAATTTATGGTATAGAATGCATATGGGATCCGTACTGGACATACCGATATAATAATATTAAATTGGTACTGATATGAGATCCGATACTGAGATGGTATACTTTGATTAAAGTCACTCCATCATGTTGAGATGAACACCAACACCTTAATCATTCATCTTGGGATTGGTAGATACCGCAGCACATTCATTTGCATCCTGAAGTGAAATCTCATCTGTTTAATTCAGAGATAGTAGTATAAGAGCAACATGAAGGATCAGGGGGACGTTTGCAGCACTACTGTACAAATTTAAGAAACAAGAAGAATGAGCAACTCCCAGATATTTGAGAAGTACTACTCTCAAGTTAGTTTATTAATCAACATAAGTCACATTGATATAGATGACCTCAACTTCAAAGCAGAACCTATGGAAAATTTATTGTTTACTCAAAAGCGTATCCATGCCTCCAAGTCTAGCACAACAATCCCAAAGAATTTTAATGCAAATTTTACTACAGGCTTCATCATTAGAAGAGGGATTATAACTTAGAGCATATAAAGGCTCCCCCGTAAGAAAGGTTAAAAAGAGAAAACCTTTCAGATCTTTTACCAGAAAGTAAAGAACCTTCAAATCCAAGAAGCACATGTGCCAGCTACTGGCTTTTAACATCATTGAACAGAACCTTCAACTGCTGCAACGATAGCCTGCAACCTTACATAAGATTAAAAACTTAAGAAACAAAGGAAATGTTGTCACTTCCAGGCCATAAAGCCTTTTGATTTCATTATGCAACATCTTTTTTCCCCAGAAATACAATGGACATGCCACCATCCTGAGACAATTTGGGAGCTCTCATCTGAGGGAGGTGCCAACCAGCTGAGAGAAGTCTGATTATCTGATTTTGACCTACAACATTCTACCCCACCATTAACCAAACGACTCGCGGGAAAAAACATTCAGTCTACATTTCTTAATAATAAAATAGAAACATTCTCCCACATGCTAAACCACACAAGAAAACATTAATAAAAAAAAAATTACATGCCAAGAAACTGTCCTCACCCGCATCTGCCCAAACAACGCCACTCTTTTTGATTATTTATTCAACAAGAGATAAACAAAATTCAATTGTCAAAGAATACCTGTAACAGAATTAAAAAACCTATAAACACATTCTGATACCTATAATTTTCTTTTCCTTCTCAAATGAGAAAGTAAAAAGCAAAAAGATTTTCTTTCTGATATAACCATTTTGAGATACAAAAAAAAGCCTGCCATCTGGTACTGTGGATCTATAGAAGTTGTTTCTACCAAAACACTATCTGTGCTTTCCTCTTTAACTTCGCTTATCTTTGGATGGACTGAGTTTATGAGTCACTCTGTAATGGCATCATTGCCATTTTCAATCTGTGAGGTGTCTGAAGCCGCATCATCAACACTCAAGTTTGAAATGTTGTTTGCAACAACACTTTCATCTTCTTTGTCTGAGGGAGATTTATCTGAGGCAGCATCCTCAGTGGATGGCTCAGACACTGCAGCGTTCTCTTCAGTTTCTGAAGGTGCTTCGGTGTTTACTGCAGGTTGCTGCAGACTCCAGTACATGATACTTGCAGTTAGCGTAAGGATCATCTTCTGGTTTACCTGTCATAGCCAAAAAAAAAAATTTAACAAATAAAAATCTTTTTAGAAAAAAAATTGTCCAAAGTTTCTATTAGAACCAGTGCAAAAGTAAGGAGGGACACATCAACTAATAAACAAGCCAAGTACCTAATTCCATTAGATGATTTTAGCTATCTGATCATAAAGTTCTTACAAAGAAAGGCAACAGTGTACAGGAAGATGCTGGCATCCAAATGAACAATAATAAAATATGTTTGGCATGTATAATCCATGATTTGATAAATGCATGGTTATGCTTTCAAATCATTGAAACATTTTTCAGAAGCAAACTGTGCTCTAAAGTGTCATCTTTTTATGAGTTATTTGCACAACATTCAGATCTGGAAATATATTGCAATATTTACTGATCCAGGTTATACTAATTTACCTCCATTATGTCCTCAGGCAATAAAAAGATGGAACATCCAAGCTTTCTTGCAACACTGATTATATATTGAGCATTTAACTTCTTCTCTTCATCTGCATATCAAATATGTGGACAATAAGATTAATGGGTGATCCTTTATGTGATTGAAAAGAGTAGATTCAACCTAATTTCACTCTGCTGCCTTCATTTCTGTACACATACAAAACAAAGTACAAGTTTTATCTCCCAAACAAACACATCAAAGACCTAAGATGGATGACTTGCCACACGGTAACAGACAAATATTAGATTTGATGTGGTGGCTAAAAAGCATACCATCTTCACCCTTCGTAACAAGTTTCCAGTTTATAACCCTTGGCTTGACAGCACTAAGAAGCTCGAGGAAAAATATTCCATTTGATAGGCTTTTGTCCTGAAGGGACAAGGAAAATAAAAGTGGAAAACTTGAGAGGAAAATAATGTTTAAAGAGCTGCCAGGCAATATTTCTCAACAAAAAAGAAAAAAAGACGAGCAATAAGCAATTGAGGAGAGTACCTTAAAACTTTCCATTTGAGTAGTTTTGCCTGATTTTTTCACTTTATTATTGGCCCAGTTTAGGATATCAGCATCTGATATCTCTTTTCCTTGGGACTGGCATCTCAAGTTCTTCAGTAGCCGAAGAATACTGAATCTCATTAACTGCCACAAGTAAGCTGGAAGAAAGCAAGACGAAAGAGTCAAATTATTGGTTGAAGCAGTTATCTGTTTGCCATTTTTAATTGCACAAAAAATAAAAGGTCAGCCCAAGAACAACAGAACCAAGCAATTATCAGGATCACAGAACATCCATGTATGTTTGTAAATATATGTATATGTACATGTGGGAGTGGTTATATTGCACATAGGGTGTAAACAAAGTACATACACCTACCACCAAATTCAATGTTTGTGGTTGAAAAAGGGAAATTTAAACCATTAGATGTGATGTGATTTAGATGGCCTAAGATATTTATCTACAAAAGATTACATGTTTTGGAGTCACCCATCCTATGCATCAAATCATCCCAAAAATATTGTTGCATTCGAACGATGGTGTGTAGATTCCACGATGACTCGATGCATAGGCTATGGTTCTTGAAAACATATGACAACTTGTAAGTAGACATTTTAAGCCATCTAGATCACACCCAATAGTTTAGACCTCCAACTCCATCTTTCAATCACTAACAATAAATTTAGTAGTGGGCATAAAGTTTTATCTTTGCAACCAACGTGTATTATAATCTCAACCTCGCCTCCACACACACACACAAACAGAAAAAAGTGTATCCGATCACATGATGGAATAGTACCGGAACCTTTTATGTTTATGTTTTCATGTTATACATAAGGAAACCCTCATAGTTTTATGCATGCTAAAGGGATAAGCTTATCTTTTTATGCTTTCCATGTTAAACATAAAGACACATTGCATTTTCTCTGTTTCTGCCTCAACCACATTTTGCTATGAAAAATTGTTGCATCAAGATAGCCATTTGTTTGAAGGTTGAAAAATGTTTTTTTTTTAAAAAAAATATATATTAAGAGGGGCTAATCCCCACTTTTTACTTTGCACCCATTGTGAGAACAAGTCCAAATGTGTGTTTAGTTCCACATTGGGTATGCACTAGGTAGATTTTAGGGACTAAGACAAAGAACCCAAATAACACCCTTTTGACTAGCCTTTATGGATAAAGTTCTAGGTCATTACAAATGATATTAGAGCTAACCCGGCCCATGATCCATATCAACTTGAGGACACTGCAACAGAGCCCATTTGAATTGACCATAGGGTGATAGTATTGTTTGTGATTGGATTTGTGGTACTTGTGATTAGATTTGAAAAGATTTAAACTCTTAGCTTGGCAAGAACTTCACAACTTAAATAAGGGGGAGTATGTGAAGACCTATGCAGGCGTGTGTTAAGACCCATAATGGTTATGCACTAGATAAACCTTAGGTAATATATACAAGGTCAAGGAATCCAAATAATATATTTTGGCTAGCCTTTTTAGGTGAGGTTTTAGGTCAGTACACCTACCACAACTTTGGAGGGCTAACTTTAATGGGAATCGAACTAGCACCCCATTGTTCAAGTGGGAAGGAGTAATACCATCCAAACAGGCATCAATGGTTACAAAATAATATCTAGCATTAGCTAGCTACAAGAAAAGGCAAAACAAAAGCAACCTATCAGAAATGTGATGATGAAAACTGAAGGTTAATGGAAGACAAATCAAATAAAAATTTGTTTTGCATTAGAGGGTGAGTCCTAGCATAGAGGCAAGGATGCTCCATTGTGACCTGAGTATCACAGGTTTGAAACACAGAAATAGCTTCTCCTTATATAGGGATAAGGCTGCATATATTTGACCCTCCCCAAACCCCATAGTAGTGGGAGCCTTGTGCATTAGGCCATTTTTTTTAACAGCTTGTTTTGCATTAATAAGTTTAAACAGGAGTACCGAGACATGGAAACCCATAAGTCCCCTTTTATTTTGGTGGTCTTTGGCCAAATATATTTGCATGATGCAATATCCAGATGATTTGTTCCGAGTAAACTCCCAAATATCTAAAACCTAAACAATTTATTTTGCATATAAGTTTAGAAGATCTACAAGGAACTTTTATTGTGATCTTCGTTGTTTTAATACATTTGACATACAGCCTATCTCCATATATTTGAAGAGATGATAAGGCAAATCAAAAATTAGTCAATGCTCAAAAGTAGCTAAAGAAGTAGTTTTAAAGGATGAAATTTATACAAGAAATCTAGAAAACCTGCAAAATGAAGGATTTCATTTGCCATAAACTGATTTCTTCCATTAGGCATATTAATTTGTACATATTTAGAATGACATAATTCAGCATATCATTAACAATTTGTTGTTGATGCATGCACCAAACCAGTTAACAATGAAAACAAGCATGTCTATAAAAATAATATGATTAAGAGTTTGCACGAACACCTCAGGTATCAATATGCCAACCATGCCCCACTGAGGTTTTACTTTTATCCAAAAATAATAAAAAAAAAGAAATGATGGAATCCAATATCCAGTAAAACTATTTGTAATGACATATAGCATACTGTTGCATTATTAAAGAAGCTAAAAAAGGAAAAGATATGCTTGCAGATAAATGTTCTGAAAACTTCATTGCCAAATCATTGATTTTCCACTCATATAGTGCCCATATGCAATAATATGTTGGCAAAGAAAAAAGATGGCGCAGAGCATGTCTCTGTATGTCTGTACATATATTGTGCATACAAAACTATCAGGCTACCTACAAGGAATGCTAGTGCTACTAGAGTAATGCAATAAGACTGACCACCAGTCTCATTAAACTTTTAGGAAAAAAGGGTGGATTTGTTATTTAAACTACAACTAATGCAGTACAGAAAATATTAAGCTTAACATAAAAAGGAACATCTACAACATACTACTTACCCAGAATGAGCTTCTTATTTCCTTGTACAATGTCATTCCCAGCTACATTTACTAGTGAAAACTTCAACTCTTTTCCAATCTTTATAACTTGGTTGCAGTTTTCCACTTTTCTGAATGGCATCTTGATGGGAGGCTTTGTTGCCTGCTTCCAATTAACTGATCCGGTAGACACTTTATCAAGTACTTCCAAAAGAACCCATCTGCAGGTATTTTTACCATTTAGCAACATGGCAAAATATGCAATCTCTGTGTGTCAAATATAACTTACCCATTTCTGACATCCTCAAACAAATTATTAACATATGTTGCAATTCCAAGACTGTTGATCCACAACCGGAAGGCTCTTTCTTCTCTAGATACTTGGATGTCATCAGGCATCATTTCTGCAAGGGACAACTTCTTGCTGTCAGTGGACAGACCGTTCCTGCATAACATAAAAATTATTAGTACCATACTACAGTTACATCTTAAAATGAGATAGAGCATGTTAGAGCAGAAAGAAGAATCATGAATATTACCGATTATCATTTGAAACTTCACATGAGAAAGTCATGTATAAATATATCTAAATTATTAATAGATTAACACTTTACTATTTTTTAAAACGATAGGAAGGGTGTTCTATGTAATTTTTTCCAACTTTGAACATCCATAACCTAGATTAAAAGTTGGAATGAATTATTCACTTCCAGATGCTTCATCCTACCACACTCTTTATCCTGACTGGGGTGATTTTTGCTGCTCTAAATCTTCCCTTTTTTTTTTTTTCAAATATTCCACAAACAATGATACAATCAAATAATGTTGTCATTTTGCCACTATTGTTTGGTACTTTTCATTGTTGTTTCAAACCCGTGACACCCAGGTTATGATGGAGCAACCTTAACATCGTGCCAAGGCCCGCTTCACACTTTTCATGGAACTGACTAGAAAAAAATAGTTTGAAAGGAAGGAACTAACACGAGTTCTAATGACCTAGGAAACAAATTAGATATACCGATGTACCAAGGGAGCTCATTTATTGAGCCATGAAATTGAGGCATATCTGATGTTCTAACTATATGTAATGTCGATGGCTAAGAGGCAGGCCTCCGTGCATGAAGCTCTCCTAGTTTAAAATCCTTCGAGGCTTGTTTTGTGAGGCAAAAATCCTATTGGATTCATGGGTTGGGCTACTAATAGCAAGATCATAAGATTACAAGCTAGGCGAAATCTGTATTCATAAATACCTAGGAATAACATTGAAGTGGGCCAGCTTGAATCCCATAACCCAAAAAAAAAGGGGGGTCTTATTGGAAGCCCATAAGTGATATAAATTAGACAAGGTGAATCCATTAAATAAATTGATAGAGGTAAAGTTCTAAGAGGCAAGGCCATACACTTTCTAGAGGAAACCAAGTGGTGGCCTTTAAGTGAGATCGCCCTCATTTGAGAGAAATAAATAAAAAATTATGTCTAACAAGAAGAGATAGGCCATACACTTTCTAGAGGAAACCAAGTGGTGGCCTTTAAGTGAGATCGCCCTCATTTGAGAGAAATAAATAAAAAATTATGTCTAACAAGAAGAGATAAATAAAAGGTTACACATTCTTTTCTGAGGGAAACCTAGAACCCTTTCATCACTAAAACTATTGTTCAGATCAATGCTTGCTATATGGTACCGGGCACACTAGACCGGTATATCATACTGCCCCGTACCAACATTGCCATATCATACTGTACTGCATACAGACACTGTAATAGGATGATATTGATACAAGGTGTAGTACTAAAATGATAAAACTTGATTTAGATCATTTGAGGCCACACAAACTTTTGGACCTCTATTCTATTTGCCTATTTCTTTTGGCCATCAAACCAATATAAATTAAGGTCTTCATGACACTTTTGTAAAGTAGATCTATTTAAAGATTCCTTCTTTAACCAAAACGGGATCTTTTAGGTCTTTGAAAGAAAAATTTTCCTGTAAATTTTCAAAGATAAGTGAAGATATAAATTGCCTGTTCTTCTTCATTCTTCTATTTTTTATTTATTCATATAAAAATTGAGGATCTATCTTCTTTGATCAAGGAGTCAATCAACAGAAAAACATTTTCATAATATGTACTTATTTTACACCAAAGTTCTTTTTGTTCCTAATCTAAACCTGATCAAATGCATTTAAAATTAAAATACCATTTTTGAAGGTTAAAAATCATGTTGAATTCGTTAAGGAACAAGGATGGAAAAACCTTAGCAAACTTATATGGAATAGCAAAAAGACATTTACTTTCCAGCCAAAGAATTTCACAAAAAACTAAAACTGAAAAGGGAGAAATAAACTACAGTTTAGAAATGTTTCCATTTGCTTAATATGGTTAATAGATTTATTCTACTGCAATACAATAAGCCACTTATAAACAACCAATCTAGTCCTCTACAAGGCATAGGATGTAAGGGGAAAAGGAAATGCAAGTTCTTGCCTGTGTTGGAATATTTGTGCTACAAATGCAAGATTCAGATTAGGAGAGCCTTCAACAATGTCCTTTGGAGATAAGTATCTTTTGCAATCCAACTTCTCTGCTTGGTCAAGTACCATTTTTGCCCTTGCATTAGGATCCTTGGTTTCCAAGGTGGCTGTGCTACAATGCTCGGGAGCAAGAGCATTGAGAAGGTAAGCATAAGCCTCTCCATCCTGTAAGTAGGTGGGTTTGTGAGATAAAGAAAACATTGTAATAACTAATGGATGCCTAATAGAAAGAAAAAGGGATGAGAAGAAAAGCCCAGAAAGAGAAACATTAATCACATGTAAATGCAAGAGAATTATTTCATGGTGACTAGAAAAGAAACTAAGTCCAATAAATCTATCAAATTGTCCCAGTTGACAAATGAAATGAGGCAACAAGGTTTCAGTTTAAAAATATCACCAAATTTATTTTAAAGGTACAATGAATTGATCAAATTCTATAAATATAGTGCCACCATATGGAGCAGAATGTACATCTGAGGGAGCTTTAAAGATAGAAAAGAAGCTCCATTGCTGCACCTATAAATTTTATAATCTTTGAAGCTAGAGGAACCATATATCTTAAAAATACCACTGAAATTCACATTTGTAGATTGCCAAGCAGAATAATGTGTTCCTTTCTCCTTCTAAAATTTTTTCCTTTCCCATACTTTCATCAAAATCTCTTTGACTTGTTTCCTTAATAATATTAATCACCAAAACACAATTATAAGCCTTCAGATAAAACAGAAATGCTGCACTTAATGACAGAATATCTATTACCATATTCAATCAGGCACACAATTTACAACCATAAAATGATAAAGATGCACTTCAAAAAAGTCCTATTATAGATGCCCTGAATGAGAAACATGGTTTTAATTACAACAGAATAGCAGAATAGATTTTGTTAGGGCTCAAAACAGAGGCACCCATATACTTAATATGCCTGTGTCCAAAAAAAAAGCAAATAAATTCAACAAGTCACCATAAGTCTTCATCCCATTATATTTTTGATCCCCTCACGAGAGCACAATCTGTTGGATGATGATTAAAGTTTTCAATAAGTGTCCAAAAAACAGGCAGGATTCATTTAAGTGCAATAATTTAATGAGAACTCAAAGAGCTTCAGTGAGAATGTGATATTAAAACCAGAACTAAAAGTTTTCCAGTCCATGGCATTTCAATGATAATGTTTCCATTTCTACACATTTGACTCTCTCTATCTTCTAATATATTTTAGGAACATTTTTAATGAGGTCAACATGGAGTGAAAATTGAAGGAGAAAATTTCAGAACATGTTCTCATTCAAAATTCTTGTATGTACCTTAAGATCGGAAGAAAAATTTGATACTGTTTTCTTGTAACCTGATTTCTTGAGATGAAAATTCATCCATTTCAGTAACATTTTTTCTGGTGCTAAGCTCATCAGCTCCTCCACATCCTGCATATCATAAGACCAGCATGATAAGTTACATAATTATCCTATAATAATCATCTTATAGACAAAAAATAGAAAATAAAAGTCAATGTTACTCGACCTGGCTATCATCCACCAACTCCAGCAGTTGAGGTGTCTTCTTGAGGTTAAGATCCGCTAATAGTTGTATCTGATTATTGTACAGCCAGGTCAAACAAATATATCACTGGATTCTTGATATATAATCATACATATTGTATATATAAAGTTCTCTCTTTCCAGATAGAACAGCTATTCTAGCCTATTTATTGCACGACCTGAGCTATTACAGTTACGATGCTCAAATGAAACAATCAACTCTTCCTATAATACCCCTCTTTTCAAAATATTGAAGCTCTTCATAGAAAGATCACAGACAACTTCCAGTGTGTCCTTGAAAGGAGATGGAAGGAGAGAGAAAGAGGGGGGAGGGAGGGAGGGAGAGAGAGAGATTGTACCTTTATAATTTGAGATATCAACCCAAGTACCAAATGAGGCTGCATAAAACAATAATTTTTCAGTTCAGATAGCTAGAAATGCAGTAGAGTTAATTAAGATAGAAGAGCACTAGTGCTCCACATGCAGCAAAAAGCAGTCAATTTTCAAAGGGAATTCCAATAGCAGCAACTTCTAAGCAGAAGGAAGCTTCTCAAAAAACTAAAAGTCCAAAAGCCATTTTTCAAGCTAAAGGGCAGCTTCTGAGGTTGTACAATTCTTCAACATATTGTTAATGACTTAATGTTCAAAAAGACGTATCACAGGTGTTATGCACAGATGGTATAATGTCAAATGTTTTAAAAAGACTAAGCTACGTTCCAGATTAAATTTTAGGAACTAAGCTTTAGAGGACAGATGTTTAAAAATCAGCAAAACAAGGCTAGAGTATATGGAAAGCAAGTTTATTGGAATTAGAGATGAAGATGAGGCCTCAATTTTAATGGACAAGACATACCGCAAGGTGATTGGTTTCGTAATTTGGGATTTATTATATAAATAACAGATAGAGAGATGATAACATATGTTATATAATTAGAACCTGCTGGCCATGATGTATGGCTCAGAGCATTATGCAATAAAGAGGGTTTACAAAAGCAAGATGAGTGTGATAGAAATAAATATGTTAAGACAAATGTGTCATAAAACTAGGAAGTAGAGAGTAACAGTTCAATATACTAGCACAGCTAGAGGAGTTGTTTGAGGACGAAGTGATTGAGAACAGATAAAAATGGTACGATAATGTATAACAAAGATCTCATTAGGCTCCAATTATAAGAGAACTATGATTGAGTTGAAGGATGCAGGAAAAAGGGGAAGACCTAAAACAGTATGGATGAAGACTGTGCTAAAATATATGAAAAAAGCTTCAAATAACATCAAGGATGGCCCTGAAAGAAACATTTGATGAATGAAGATCTGCCAAATAGTTGGTAGAAGGCAGGATGCTGATGGTTATGGTAAAAGTTGCACTAGCTAATAGGTGATAACAAAAAATGAAAAAACCACTCAACTGGCAGGGCTCTGTGCCAAACCCCTCATTTGAGCTGGATGATTTTTCTCAAAACAAGCACAAGCAAGAAGAGACTTGAAAAGAAAAACTACTAAAAAACTAGAAGAAGAGTCTTGTCCCAAAACTAATGAAGCAAAAAAAAGAAGATTTAGTAGTCTTGACCAAAGACAATATCACTTGCACTTACCCTCCCTTCAACCAGGTCCTGAGTTCCAATGTTGACCACTGTGCATCCAATAGCCTTTGCAGAATTGAGGCAAAGAGTATGATTCTCATTCCTCTCCCATGGATTGAGTACTCGTTTTTTATTAATTGCCCTCTCATCTATTGTTCCCGGCACCGCCACATTGATCAATTTACTAAATCAAATCAGAATCGAGAAGTTCCAAATAAGAGCAGGTTTCTTGAAAAAAATTAGTAGCATTTGGAGAAGAAAATTGCAAACTTTGACATACAAAACCAAATATAACCATGTACTCTATTGCTATTCCAAGCTTTACCAAACAAAAATGCATCGAACAGAATAGCTCACCAGAGGAGGACACCATCCTTCACAAGGTTGAACAAATCATTAGCGGCAGGATCCAGAGGCAGATACTTCTTTAGAAATGGATCCTCCCCAAGATAACTGTTGATATGTGCCACATAGGATGACTTCTCTGATTCATTAATGGTGTGAAGGAGTGTTGTGGTGGTTGCCTTCAAGAACGACGATGAATTCTTCGTGCTGCCCAATTTGGCTGCTGCCTTTGCTTGTAGATCCAAGTATGCCTGCCCGTCATAAACAATTCTACATCATCAGTCTTGCCCCTACTATTATTACACACAAATGAAACAATGACCAAAAGCTGGATATACCCGAAGGAATGATTCGAAGTCTATCTCTTGGCCGGTGTCAGGATATGACTCGCCCAAGATAGCCGTAATTTCTTCCTCGGTGAGCAACTCATTGAGACCCTTCAACTTTCCCATCATCGGTGGCAGATCTCCCACCTTCACAAGGCCCGACTCCTTCTTCGCGGAAAGAAACTATCCAATCCCGTCACAGAATAAACAACAAGAAGATAAGTATATAATTCTCGAAACAATAAGCAATACCATCGGGTATACATCATCGAAGGAGGGCTGTTTCGAATCGCTTACTTTGGATTTAAGACCTCGGAGCTCCACCTGGGTGAATTGGCTCTGGAGCCAGGGATCGGAGACGAGGACCCCAGCAGCTGACATCTCCTTTTCGATTCAATCCCCTGCTATCTGATCGTATAACTCCTTTTCTGCTCCGTTTTTTGGATTCACGAGACCAAGAACCGAAACAATCAAAACCCAATCGAAAAATCCAATCCTTGAACCGATTTAGATCGAAATCACCAACCAAACTTAGAAAACACGATCTTGATCGACCCCAATAAGAAAACACGCGAATTCCTTGATCCAAGAAAACGAATAAAAATAGGGAAGAAACCTTTAAAAAATCTCGAAAACATGGAAGAGAGACATCACGACTTGCTGATGGGTTCTGAAGAAAACCTACCTGTGGGAATCGAAGATTCGTGCGAGATGGCGAAAATTTTGCACTCTTTTTTCGGGCTTTTCTTTCCTTTTTCCCTTTCGAACTCGACGAAGGGAGGGGAGAGGTCGGCGGGGCCCGAAGTTTCGGATTTCGCCCAGCCGACAGGGCGAAGGAAAGAATAAATAATAACAAAATAGAAGGGTTTGAGCATAAAAAACGGCTTTTTCTGCGGAACCGCGAAGACTCGGGGGCTCGCCAGGACAATGCTGGCGTATCCATGGACCGCATCCGAGGGGAGAGGAGATGGATCGGTTTCGGCATCCCTTGGCCGGTTTACCTTCGGACATGGGTTATGGGATCAAAAATTATATCAGGATTAGGTCTAGGTGTTAATTGTACCATATCTAAGGATCATATGCAGCGGAAGCCCCATGATGGTGAAAAAATATTATATGAGATGGATACTGTTATACCCAATCGGCCCTTTCCTGAACCGAATTGGGCCGATGGTCTTTTGGCTGGAGTAGATCAAGGCTCTAACTGACCCACTGAAATAGAGGTCTGAGCGACCCACTTCTGCTGAGGTCCGGCTGACCCGTTCCTGCTGAGGGCCTAAAGGACGGAATCCCTCGGAGGTCCGACCGACCCACTGAACTAGAGATCCGAATGACCCACTCCTGCTGAGATCCGGCTGACCCGCTCCTACTGAAGGCCCAACAGACGCTCTCCTTCGGAGGTCCGGCCGACCTACTGAAGTAGAGGTCCGAACGACACACTTCTGTTAAGGTCCGGCCGACTGACTCCTGCTGAAGGCCCGACGGATGCACTCCATCGTAGGGCCGACTAGCCCTTCTCAGTTGAGGTCCAACCGACCCACTCCAAGGATGGCTCGATGACTCTAGAAGCCTCTTCCAGCTGGTACCAGAATTCTGTTACAACAGAATCCTGACACATCAGCACCACTATTCCACTACTCCCACGGTGCCGCCCAATCTTGGTGCTATGTGGCCACTCTTCAGATTCTCCTAGGGGCAGATCGATCTTTCCTGGCTTCACCCCTAACGGATTTTGGCACTATTCCATACCTATATAAGGTAACCCGGGGGACAGAGGGGGTAAGCAAGCACAAGTGCTCTCTTCCTGCTCCATACGCTGTTCTTCATTGGATTCCTCCATTCTGTTGCCCTCAAGCTCCCGCTAACTTAAGCATCGAAGTGTCTCCCGTCGGAACACCACTAGCTCTTGGGGACTTTTTGCAGGAACCGGGAGAGGAGCGCTCCAACCAAGCCGACCGAGCTCGGTTTGGGAGGAGTTGCCGCAACAGATTGGCGCTAGAAGAAGGGCCCTTTTTCCCTTCTCTAAAAGGAGGAGTCCACTTGTCGACTAAGGCAATGGCGAAGGGAAGAACCTAGAATACCTCCACTAGGAGGGGTCACTCCCCGTCCATGTCCGAAGGACCTCCTAGGAAGAACGACCTCGCCACTAAGCCCACTGTCACTCTGGGACTGCAGCAATTCCAGACATTCCTGAACCGCATCGACATATTTACCACCGCGGTTCAGCACCTCCAGGAGGCAGCTAACAACTGGCAGCAGCCGCCTGCTGTATCTCGCACCAACTACCAACCTGCTGCTGAGGGAAGCCTACGGCAAGAAGTCCCTCAGCCCCATTCTCACGTTGTTCCGGAGCCCCGAAGGTCTCAGGGGGCCCGTGCCGACGGGAAGAGGGTGAGGTCCACCTCACCCTCCTCCGCTGACTCCGTCCCTGATGGCATTTGGCACCCCGCCGAAGTCCCGAGAGATTACACCAGCAAGATCCTGCGTATGGAGGAGCGGATCGTTGAACTAGCCGACCGGCAGAAAGTTGAAGGGAGGCAGGTCTACGACTCCCGCCCGCCATTTTCTGATGAGATCATGGGGGAACCCATCCCCCGTCACTTCAAGATTCCACTGGTGGACCCCTGTGATGGAACCACCGACCCACTGGACCATCTGGGCACCTACAAGGCCCACATGATGGTACAGGGCACCTCCAATGCCCTCCACTTCATTGCCTTCCCTGCAACCCTCCAGAAGGCCGCTCGGATGTGGTTCTTCGTCATTCAACCAGGTACGATCCACTCCTTCCCTCAGCTTAAAAAACTTTTTCTTTCCCATTTTAGGACTTGCGGTGGATACCGAGGAACACCGACTACCTCTTCCTCATGCTACAAAAGAGGGAGAGACTCTCTGGGACTACATGGCCCGTTTCAACTCAGCGACCATGGAGATCCCGGATCTGAATGAAGATGTAGCTATGTCGGCCTTCAAGAGAGGGCTGCACTCATTCAAGCTCACATTCTCCCTGGATAATAAATTCCCGACAAGCTACTCCAAGTTGCTGGCCCGGGCGCAGAAGTATGCCCTGGCAGAAGAGTAGGCGGTGAGCCGATGCCAGGTTGAAGGGAGGTTGGCCTTCAAAGAAGCAGAGCGACAAGGCTCCCGAAGTCCGACCTTCCAGTGATGGCAACAACTCAGCCCGACGCCACAGCCCAAAACCGAAGGACTTCCCCAGGAGGCTCGAATCCTATGCACCTCTCTCCCTTCCAAGGGAGAAGATCCTCATAGAGATATTGAGAACAAGACATTCCTGCAAAGGCCTTGTCCGATGAGGGGCCCCTCTACATCCAGAAATAGAGATAAGTACTGTCGATTCCATCGGGACCATGGACACAATACTAAAGACTGTCTCCAATTGAAGGACGCAATTAAATACCTCATTAGGAGGGGGTACCTGCACAAATACGTCCGACCCCGGAGGGATCGAGCCGAAGCTTCAACTGCCAAAGACCCCCCAGAGGAGACGAAGCTTCCCAATCAGCGTCTGACCGACGAGAATGTTGGCATGCTGCACCGCCGGTCCGAATGGAGATATGTGAAGACCAGGACATTGTGAAAAGGTCTAAGGGTTCTAATGTGATTAGCTTCTCTGACGAAGACCTCCTGGAATCCCATATTTCTGGGAATGATCTTGTAGTTGTGTCGGCAGTGATTGCCAACTATGATGTAAAGCAGATCCTTATTGATAATGGAAGCTCCACGGAAGTGTTACTGTATGATGCTTTTGTCAGAGTGAACCTGTCTAGGACAAGACTGCAAGAATCTCCCATGCCGCTGACGGGCTTTGGAGGAAACTCCGTCGGAGTCGAGGGAGAGATAACTCTACCCGTGACCATCGGGACGAAGCCTTACCAGAAGACTCTCCCCATCAACTTTGTGGTCGTACGTACAACCTCCGCTTATAATGCCATTATGGGCCGACCGGTCATCAACAAGTTCTGGGCCATCGTCTCTACCTATCACTTGCTAGCAAAATTTCCGACTCGAAACAGGGTCAGAGTTATGAGGGAAGATCGCAGGATGGCCATGCAGTGCTTAATTATTCAAGACAAGCAGTCAGAAGGTCATTCTACTCTTGAACAACTTGACCTTAGAGCCGAAGCCGACTGCTGTGGACAACCAGTCGAGAAAATCTTGTTTGTCCCCCTTCGGGAGGACGATCCCACCAGGGTCCTCCAAATTGGAAATACTCTCAATAAGGAGGTCAAGTTGGAGCTGATCGACTTCCTAAGGAATAACGTCGATGTCTTTGCTTGGTCAGCGTCGGATATGCCAAGCATTCCGTTGGAGGTCATTACTCACCAATTAAAAGTAAATCCGACCTACAGGCCTGTCAGACAGAAGAAGAGGAGCTTTGCTCCCAAGAGACAAAGGGCAATTGACGAAGAGATCAAGAAGCTCTCTAATGCGGGTTTCATCAGAGAGGCCCATTACCCTAATTGGCTGGCAAATATAGCAATGGTGAAGAAGGCTAATGAGAAGTGGAGAATATGCGTAAACTACATCGACCTCAATAAGACTTGTCCGAAAGATAGCTTCCCTCTGCCAAAGATTGACCAACTGATGGATGCCACGGCTGGCCATCAGCTCTTGAGCTTTATGGATGCCTTCTCTGGCTATAACCAGATCAGGATGCACCCGAAGGATGAGGAGAAAATGACCTTTGTCACTGACAAAGGACTGTATTGCTACAAGATGATGCCCTTCGGCCTGAAGAATGCTGATGCCACTTTTCAAAGGCTAATCGACCGAGTCTTCGAGGGATAGCTTGGGAGAAATATGGAGGTATATGTTGATGATATGATAGTCAAGAGCCTCCACGAAGCCAACCACATCAAAGACTTGCAGGAGTCTTTTGACGCATTGAGATGCCATCGGATGAAGCTGAATCCTGCCAAGTGCACCTTTGGGGTGACTTCCGGAAAGTTCCTCGGCTTCTTGGTCACACGAAGAGGAATTGAAGTCAACCTCGACAAGATCAAGGCTGTCATTGATATGGGACATCCGACCAACAAGAAACAAGTGCAAGAACTTACAGGCAGTATAGCCTCTCTTAACCGTTTCATCTCCCGATGGGCTGAGAAGTCCCTACCTTTCTTCAAGACCTTGCAGCAGTCGGACCACTTCTATTGGATTAACGAGTGTTGATCGACTTTTGAAGCTTTGAAAGATTATCTGAGGAACCCTCCATTGTTGGCTAAGCCGACGAAGGGAGAGCCATTATACTTGTACCTGTAAGTGTCGGACGAGGCAGTAAGCTCCATCCTTATTCGGGTAGAAGAAAATAACCAACAAAGGCCTGTATATTACATCAGCAAAGTTCTCCATGACGTCGAAACGAGATACCCAAAGATGCAGAAGCTTGTTTACTCCTTGGTCATAGCAGCCAAGCGACTCCGACCCTACTTCCAGGTGCATTCGATTGTCGTCTTGTCCGACAAATCCATTAAGGCGATCTTCAGGAGCCCAGATACATCTGATCGGCTTGCCAAGTGGGCTGTCAAGCTTGGCGAATTTGATATCTCTTTCCAACCCCAATCGGCCATGAAGGCTCAGGTAATTGCTGATTTCATTGCAGAGTATACCTGGAAACAGGGAGTACCCTCGCAAGCGGCCGGCACGCCTGAAGATGTTGCCATTGAAGAAGCAGAGCCCGCTTGGACTCTCCACGTGGATGGGGCATCCAACCTTGCAGGCTGTGGGGCGGGTCTGTCCTAGCCGATCCCAACGGACGAAGCTTGGAGTATGCTTTGCACTTTTCATTTCAGGTGTCAAACAACCAAGCATAATACGAAGCCCTTCTTGCAGGACTCAGAATAGCCAACGAGTTGGGCATCAGCCGAATCAGGGCCTTTTCCGACTCTCAGCTGGTGGTGAACAAGGTGAAGGGCGAATTCAAGGCGAGAGATCCGACCCTGACCAAGTACTTGAGCAAGGTACAAAGCCTCGTGTCTCAGCTTAAATTTTTCAAAATTCTCCATATACCTCGATTATAGAACTCCTGAGCGGATGCTTTGTCACGGTTGGCTATGGTCATTACCAACACCTTCGACCGGACCTTTATGGAGTATTTGCAGTGCCCAAGCATTACTGAAGAGCCGACGGAAGTCCACCAAGTTGAACGAAAAGCTTCTTGGATGGACCCAATTTTTGCATTCCTTGTTAAAGGGACCCTGCCGGGAGATCCGACCGAAGCAAATCGTGTATGCTGGATAGCTTCAAAGTATGTCATCCTCGATGGCACTCTCTACAAACGGTCATTCTCACAACCATTACTGAAGTGCTTGGGACCGGCGGATGCTGACTACACACTTAGAAAAGTGCACGAGGGCATCTACGGTGATCACCTGGGAGGAAGATCCCTGGCTTACAAGATTATTCGATAGGGATACTACTGGCCTACAATTCAGAAGGATGCGTCGGACTTCGTCAGAAAGTGCGACACATGTCAAAAATACTCCAATATTCAAAGGAGGCTGGCCAGTCTGCTGACCCCACTCACCGCCCCTTGGCCATTCGCACAGTGGAGGATGGACATCCTAGGACCATTCCCCCAGGCATCCGACCAGCGGAAGTTTCTAATTATGGCCATCGATTACTTCACCAAGTGGGTGGAGGCTGAACCACTGGCATAGATTATAGAGGCCAAAGTAGAGAACTTTGTCAGAAATTACCTTATTTTTCGGTTCGGCATACCACAGACCATTATCACAGATAATGGAAGACAGTTTGATAATCCCAAGTTTCGGGACTTCTGCCAGCAATACCATATTTTCCATCGACTAACTTCGGTCGGCCACCCCCAGTCCAACAGAGAAGCCGAAGTCACCAATCGGATAATCCTGCATGGACTAAAGACTCGACTGAACGATGTCAAGGGACTTTGGACGGAAGAGCTTCACTCAGTACTTTGGGCTTATCGGACGACCTCCCGAGCGGCAACTGGGCAGACTCCATTTAGTCTGACCTACGAAAGTGAAGCAGTCATCCTTATAGAAGTTTCCTTACAATCCCTACGGATTGACCACTTCGTCGAACCAACCAACTCAGAGCAAAGGAGGGCTAACCTAGACCTGCTGGAAGAAACCAGGCTCCAGGCAAGCTTGAAGATAGCGACTTACCATCAGAGAATGGCTAAATATTACAATTCTCGAGTCAAGGCTCGAATCTTCCAGGTCGGAGACCTGGTTTTGCGAAGGACAGAAATCTCAAGACCAACCGAGCAAGGGAAGATCTCTCCAAACTGGGAAGGCCCTTATCGAGTTGTTGAAGTAATTCGAGCTAGAACCTACCGACTCGAGCACTTGAATGGACGACAAGTGGCGCGTCCGTGGAATGTAGACAACCTTTGCAAGTATTATCAATAAAGGCCACAACTTCTTCCATGATCCACTTCCGAAAGTCCGACTCCGGTCGGTAGAGGCTCTAGGGTAGCCCACTTTTGAAAGTCCGACTCCGATCGGCAAAGGCTCTAGGACAGCCCACTTCTGAAAGTCCAACTCCGGTTGGCAGAGGCTCTAGGGCAACCCACTTTCGAAAGTTCGACTCCGGTCGGCAGAGGTTCTAGGACAGCCCACTTCCGAAAGTCCGACTCCGATCAGCAGAGGCTCTAGGGCAGCCCACTTTCGAAAGTTCGATTCTAGTCGGCAGAGGCTCTATGGCAGCCCACTTCCAAAAGTCCGACTTCGGTCGGCAGAGGCTCTAGGGTAGCCCACTTCTGAAAGTCCGACTCCGGTCGGCAGAGGCTCTAGGATAGCCCACTTTTGAAAATCCGACTCCGGTCGACAACGGCTTCAAGATGGCCCACTCGAAGGTCGACCACATGTTCAGATGGGCCGATGGACCAACACTTAGAAAAATTTCTAAGTGATTAGGTTCAGACCGAGCCACTATTCAGCTGCTACTTTAGAAGGTCCAACCGCGCGTTCAGACGAGCCGACGGACCAACACTTAGAAAAATTTCTAAGTGATTACGTTCGGACCGAGCCATTGTTCAGCTGCTACTTCAGAAGGTCCGACCGCACGTTTAGACGAGCCGATGGACCCACACTTAAAAAGATTTCTAGGGCATTGGGTTCGGACTGAACCACTATTCAGCGCCTATTCATGGAGATCTGTGGTCCAATCAAGTCGATCGCCAACACTTAGAAGTATTTTGAAAGAAAAAGGTTTTGGCCAATCTGGTCGACCCCCACATCCACAAGTACACACAAATGATGTATCAAAAGGAAGGGGAAAAGATGGGTTCGGACGAAGCCAACCGCTCACATTCAAAAAAGCATACACCAAAAATGCATATCAGGGGAAGAAAAAAACTTCATTAAGTTAAACAAAAAGTTTCATACAAAAGAGGGCAGGCTGTTACAATCAGTCAGCCTTGCCTGGCAGGTACAGAGAGAAGTTGGATGGAAGGGCTTCGGCTTTGGCAATCTCCTCCATGTCCGAAGTCTCGGTCGGAACCCCTAACAGATCTACTTTGGAAGGAGCTTGCACGTCGGCCCCACCATCGGTCGGATGCTCCTCTCCCTCAACTGATCGACTCAGTTGGGTGCTAGATAGATCGAGTTCTGGAAAGATTTTGGCTACCTTTTTTAAGTAATCGTCGTAGCCGATTGTATAGAACTCCGACGCAGCCTCTTCCACCTCGTTAGTGAAGTTCGCGGAAGCCTTATATTCTGCTATGGCGTCATGAATCCATTCTGCCGCCAGCTCCTTGGCTTTGCTTAGCTAACTTGCCCATTTTGTTGCCGCCGCCTGGTTGGCATGAGCCCTCATGTCAGCTTCAGCAGACCGTTCCTCCTCTTCCTTCAGCCGATGAACAAGAGAGCTGACCTTCGCCCTCTTCTTCTTTAGCCTAGCCTCCCGATCGGCTAGCTGAGTTCGCAGGCCCCTCAACTCCTCCTTCGATGACTCAGCTTCAGCCGACTAGCCGACAGCTACTCCTCCATGGCCTTCAGCGATGCCTCTATCGCCGCTCGAGCCACCTCCGACTCCTGGACCTTTTTGGCCATGGTTTTAACTGCAAAGAGTAGCTGACCAAGACCATCGTCCATCAAGGAGATTCCATGGAGAAGCTGCAAGCAAGAGGCTGAGTTAATCATATACAAGGCAAGTGAAAAGGAAAGGATGAGGGCACGGACTCGATGTCTTACCCTCATGAGGTCGCAGTAAGAATCCTTCGCCATGTCGCTCAAGTTCCTCTGGATCGACTTCTCCCAGTCGGCATCCATCATGGCCCCTCTGAGCAGGCTTCGCGCCTGCTTCGCATCGTTCAAGGCATGCCAGTGCTGATGTGCCTCTTGGCAGACTTCTTCACCTGCCTCTCCTTCCACCTTCCCCTTTCCCCTGTTTGCAGGGGGGCCGCATCCACCGGTTCGGTGGGTGATGGGGCTAGAGCCACCACTGTATCGGACAACTCCAGCTGCTCCTGCTTCGGTCAGGCGGCTGACTGCCCGACGGGAGTCGAAGACCCCAATGCCTTTGCTGCCAATTGCTCCGATAGGGAGATGTCGTCCCCGTCGAAGTCCATAAATACGACGGGTGCGGGCCGCTCCTCCACCCGCACCTTCTTCAGCCTTTTTTGTGGTTGGCTCCGCTTCTTGGGCAGCCCTCTTCCTCACCGCCCATTGGACTACCCTAGCTCTGTCAACCTTCATCCTTTCTCCTGTTTCAAGGAAAGGCTAGGGTGAATGAAAGAAAGAAAAGTAGCAAAATCAACAAAATAATTGTGAGAGAAAAGGTCGGTCAACCATGGCAGCCCCCTGTCCTACTTAGGACTCTGTGGCAGCTGACCCCTGCCTGATGAAAAGCATCTTCTCGGAGCAATTCGTATGCCATGGTAGGGCCGACCCCCTCCACGTCACTAAAGCTGGCCTGGTCGGCCATCAGTACTACCCTTCCCTCGTGGAGTTCGGCCTTAGCTCCCTCCATAACGTCTCAAAACCCTAAGGCTTGAGGATATCTACAAAGAAGAACTTGGCCTTCCACCCGTGAATGGCCGATAGGAGACACTTCAATATCCTTTGGCCAGGGCGGGGACTAAACATCCACCACTCCTGGCTCCTAAAATCCTTTTTCAAAAGAAAAATGTTGGGGAAGAGGGATATCCTAGGTTCGGTCTCGGCTCTATGGCATAATACTATAAAGCAGCTGATCGCTCGAATGCTGTTCGGGGTCAGCTGTGCTGGGGTCACTTTGTAAAAATTGAAGACCTCTACGAAGAAGTTGCACAACGGGAACCTAAGGCCGGCCTTAAGGTGGGCTTCGTACATCGAAAGACTCCCGAGCCCTAGTGGATTATTTGCTCTCCCCTCTCGGTCTGGGACTGTAAGGTGCAGGGTCGAAGGTATGTTATACACTATCCTGAGGTTTGCAACCCGTTCCCGAGTCATCACTGATTGGATCTTGTCGGGCCCGGTTCCCTATGTCTATGAGCAGAAGCCATTGATGTGAAGAAAGAAGAAGGAATGGAGAAATTAACCTGGGACTGGTTTCCTAGAAGATCGAAGATGATAGAAGGGAGAGGCGTTCTCTTTCTCTTGTTGTGCATGGTTGCAGCAGGAAGTTCCTCCCGGATGCCCCGCATCCCCTTTTATTGACCTTCAGAGAGATGCCTCCCCCCATCCCTCGGGCATCGCGACCCTTCCGTCAGGCGGTATGACTTCCCATGCCACGGGAATCGAGATGATAGATTGATGGAAGCGGATAAATGACTATCCACGTGAATGCCAAATCAACGGCGAAGGGATCGCTCCAGGCACGACACCAGCCACTTGGATGCTGCCACATCGCATGGTTCATCTCTGGATTCCAACCGCCATGTGGGCCAGGTTGGCCCGTTATCATTATGGTCCTTTCGCATTAACTGCAGCTCCCTCGCCTCGAACACAGGGTCGACACCTATCCCAGATGTCGGTCAGGGGAAATTCGGAGTGGCCAGATGCAACGCGCCCGATCAAATGCGCGGTCATTTCAAGGATGAGCGTAGTTTGCACAATGATGGTGCTCTTGCCCTTCGAAGCCACGTGTCCTCTCAAAGGCCCAGAGCAGGAGGCAACTGTTATACCTAATCGGCCCTTTCCTGAATTGGACCGGGGCCGATGGTCTTTCGGTTGGAGCATATCAAGGCTCTGACTGACCCACTGAAGTAGAGGTCCGAATGACCCACTTCTGTTGAGGTCCGGCTGACCTGCTCCTGCTGAAGGCCCAACGGATGCAATCCCTCGGAGGTCCGACCGACCCACTAAAGTAGAGGTCCGAACAACCCACTTTTACTGAGGTCCGACTGACCCGCTCCTGCTAAAGGCCCGACGGACGCTCTCCTTCGGAGATCTGGCCGACCCACTGAAGTAGAGGTCCGAACGACCAACTTCTACTGAGGTCCGGTCGACCGGCTCCTGCTGAAGGCTTGATGGATGCATTCCGTCGTAGGGCCGACTGGCCCTTCTCAGTTGAGGTCCGACCGACCCACTCCAAGGATGGCTCGATGACTCTAGAAGCCTCTTCCAGCTGGTACCAGAATTCTGTTACAACAGAACGCTGACACATCAGCACCACTATTCCACTACTCCCATGGTGCCGCCCTATCTTGGTGCCACGTGGCCACTCTTCAGATTCTCTTAGGGGTAGATCGGTCTTTCCTAGCTTCATCCCTAACGGATTTTGGTACTATTCCAAGCCTATATAAAGTAACCCGGGGGACAAAGGGGGTAAGCAAGCACAAGTGCTCTCTTCCTACTCCATACGCTGTTCTTCGTTGGATTCCTCCATTCTGTTTTCCTCAAGCTCCCGCTAACTTAAGCATCAGAGTTTTCCCCGCCGTAACACCACCGATCCTTGGAAACTTTTTGCAGGAACTGAGAGAGGAGCGCTCCAGCCAAGCTGACCGAGCCCGATCCGGGAGGAGTTGCCGCAACAGATACAATAAAATATTATATTTGATAGAATTTATTATTTGTCATATTTTATTTTATCAATTTAAAAAAAATAAATATAAAAATCAAATAATTTTTTTATTAATAAAATTTTAATTATGTAATTATGATTTTTTTCTCATTTTTAGTATATATTTTTTACTAATATATTATATGTATCAGTAAGCCCTCTAGTATGTATCATTTAATCATGTACTATGTATTGATGAGTGTCATATTTTATAAATTGTGTATTGATTTATTTAAAAGTATGTATTGATATATTAAATAAATATTTTGCTATGTGCCTATCAACTAGCTATATATTATATATTGGTAAATATTATATTCAGAAAATTATGTATTAATTTATCTGCAGATATGTATTGGATTACAACTATGTGTGTATCAAAAAAGTTTGTTTTATGTACAAACCTATATATAGATTAATATCTAGTTTTTTGGATATAGTGCTCATCAATACATAAAATATGATAAATTGATATACACTTGATGACTTATCGATATCTACTATAAGTTTTTTTGATACATATTTAGTAATGATCCAATATATACCTATAGATAAATTAATACATAGTTTTCTGAATTTAGTTTTACTAATATATAGTATATGACTAATTGATACATACTTGATGGCTTACCGATATATACTGTAAACTTTTTTGATATACATTTAGTAGCGATCTAATATATATCTATAGATAAATTAATATATAGTTTTCCAAATATACTGTTTACCAATATACAGTAAATTTTTTATCTATACCTATAGATAAATTAATACAATTTTTTTAATGTAATATTCATCGATGCACAGTATATGGTCAATTCATACATACTTTATGGCTTACCGATATATACTATAAATTTTTTTGATATATACTTAGTAGCAATTTAACACATACCCATAGATAAATTAATACATAGTTTTTCGAATATAGTATGTACCAATACACAGTATATGGTTGTTAGTGCCAAAATCTATCGAACATCGGAGATGTTAGAGAAGGTGCTAGAGCAGGTGGCGCAGACGATTTCCAGGAGGTGAAACCTGCAAAAAAGCCCTGCTAGGGATGGTCCTGACGAAGGCACTCCGATGTTCATATCAGTATTCAAGCCAACAGTGTGAGGAGTGTAAGCAAGAGAGTTTGCATATCTTGGAGGCTTACATGGAGTCCTTTTTTATAGATGAAGAACCAAGGATATTTCTAAAATAATAAAGATCCTGATGGATCTATTGAAGAATGGCAGGATTCTTCACGTATTGCCTGGTACTTTCTGTTAGTAGGGAATATCTTGTCCTTCTAAATATAACCTTGGGTTTGCCATGCCTTTTTAATAGCGATACAGACTTCTACGTAAACTTAAGCACACCTCCCTTAATTATATGGATATGACAATGACTAGGGATCTTAAGGTGTGATAGGAGGTCCACCGATGTGGTGGAGGCCATGATAGTGAGTGTTAGAGTTATGGGCCTTGAAGGTTTTAAGTAAATGCGCCGTCCAAAGATCTATCTGCCAAAGTGCTTTCCTGGTGCCCCGAGGCCTAGTTAGTTAAGTAGGCTTGCTCACGTATCTCTAACTAAAGGTGGAACGTGTTTGGTGAATTTGAGGTTGTCATAACAAGCAGGGGTTGACTACTACCGAGGCTAAGTCAAATGAAGATAGCTGGCAAGCAGCGTCCATTGTAGTTTAGTCGATCAGGGTGAATAGGCAAACGAGCTAAGGGGCTACCGCGCATCGAGTATGTGGTTAGGCCTGATGAATGATTGGCAACAGCTTATGGATACCTCTCTAACATAAGGGTTGGTTGCCACCGAGGCTTGCTCGGATATGAATATTTAGAGGTTTGGTGCTTAGCTAGGTTTGGCCAAATGAGATAGGTGCCATGCTTCCAATGAATGGTCGGATAGGCAATGCGATTGAGTGCACAGTGGGCATATGTCTGAGCCCTATTTGTGCGGGGTCACTTAGAGAACCGGTGCTTAGCCAGTCGGTAGTGGGTCTTTGCCCTTTCTGATGAGGGATCGGTCGAAGGATTAGGCCAATTGGATGCTAACAAGCATCCCGTTTAGAGTTGGTGTTTTTCAGCTATCGAGGTCATATTTGATGAATGGTTGGCGCATTAATACCAGAATTGCCTGACAGTATTGGAGCCTCATCTTCGCATGGGATCCCAATCCAATGCATGGTTAGTGGTTGCATAGCAGGCTTGGTCATGTTGGACATTATCCATTGTAGGGTTGGGCAACTCTTGGACTTCATGTTCCGGGTTGGCAACTATGTAGCTGGGCCCATAGGCTACATTGGCTACCGTGGGCCTCATGTCCATGGTCTGAATATATTTCTTACTAATAATGGTTAATTGATATATACATGATAGCTTACTGATATATATTGTATATGGCTAGTTAGTACACATCTAGCAAAATATTTATTTGACATCCCAATACACATCTTTAGATAAATTGATACATAGTTAGTATAACATAACGCTTACTAATATATAGTACATAATCAAATAATACATACTAGATGGCTAATTGATGCATAGTATATATCGATAAAAGATATTAGCTAAAAATGAGGAAAAAAAGAATATCATAATTATAGAACTATAATTTCGTTAACAGAAAAGATTTTAACTTTTATATTTATTTTTTAAGATTGGTGAAAAATAACATATGACAAATAATGAGGCTCGCTCCAAATAATTTTTGTTCCTTGATGCCTTGTATATGATCGCTACATAAGCCATTGATGCCATGTGTATATATATATTTTTTTTATATAATAAGCATGAACCCTTCATGTACATATTTTATGATCACTATATGAGCCCTCGTTGCAATGTTAACGTGCATTGCATGAGGCTACCTTTCATCGAGATACACGAAACTATAGCTTTGATGACATGTTTATGTGTGCATCATATGAGACCACATATTTTAACATATGTATGATCCAAGAACCTATGTTAGACCACCCGATGAGATGATCCAATAAGTATTGAACCTAACCTACTACATATAAAAAGTTTGTAAGATATCTCAATATTTGCCATATATCCATAGCTCTAGATTTAGCACTGTCCAGGGTCTGGACCTTGGATCAAAACTATATTTAATTTTACTCGGACTTCAACCAGACTAATTTAAAATTTAACATTATTTGTGCCCAAGCCTGGCCCATTATCAGCTCTAATTTCAACCATAACCTAATTTGCAAAAGTGTTGTTTGAAGTTAGGGCTTTATGTAGTGGTTGCTATTCGTGTTATTCACCGATTTTCTAAGTAGGAGCTACTTATAAGAATTTCTTTTTTCTTAAGTAATACTGTTTTTAATGCCAAGAGTGCATCATAAGATTTTCTATAAAAATATGCAATAATTCATGATGTCATGCACGTGGAATAGCCTAATAAAGGTGCATCAACAAATGATACATGACAATTTGAGTCTTGCTCAAGATTTATCATATATTAACAAGTAGCTGGAAGATCGACTTTCATATAATTTGAAATCTATTAAGTTGATTAGCATTATAATTACTTCTACATGACAACCGTTAGCATGCAATGCTCTTCTGGCAGAAGGGTTGATGGAAGGTGGAAGAGATGATTGTGAATTGGTGATGGAGGCATAGACGGTGTGAAATATATAATAGAACAGATGTGGGAAACTCAAGGGATTATGGGATACAATAAGGATGAGGAAAATATTAGGTGTGTGCTAATATGTGCTCGAAAAGTTATATAGATTAGGTGACAATTACCATCAAAAGGAATGGATGTGCACTGCATGCATACTGTGATGCTGAATGGTCAGTAGGTTTGTCACTTTCGTCCTATTCCTACGTAAAATCGGTATCCATTGTCGATTACTTGAAAGCCATGGAGGTTGGCTTCAAGCGGTTTTCATTAGGCTTCAAGTTTACTAATGTACCATAAAAAATGAGAAAAAAAAGGAAACACATCTCTTCTTAGGTTTTGTTTGGATAGCTCTCATTAAGGGAAGGGAAGAGAAAGGAAGAGAAGGGAAGAGAAGGGAAACATTATCTTTGTTTGGATAGTACTCATAAGGAAAAGGAAAGGAAAAAAAAAGATATTTTAAATTAAAAAAAAGACTATTATACCATTTTTACATGTTTTGTAGAAGATCCAAAATCTCAAACATTAAAAAAGATATTTTTGTCCTTTGATTAGTTTATATTTCTTTCCTTTCTAATTCCCCCAAATCGGGAGATTGAAAACTTAACTTAACAGAGGGGAGGGGAGGGGAGGGAAAGGGGCATCCTTTCCCTTCCTTTACTTTTCTTAAAAATTAATATCCAAACAAGGGAAAGGTAAACCCTTCCTTTCTTTTCCCTCTTGATCCCTCTATCCAAACAAGGCCTTAGTCTTGCATATATCAGTGCAAGAGAGAAGTGTAGAAAAATAATCCCTAAGATCATCAAATAATTAGAATTATATATTAGATCTGAAAAATAATCACATATCTGTATTCGCCATAATCCCCTGATCTCGATGCTCGCATGAATACCGAAGGCGGTCATCCTAGAAAGATGGGTCTCGATGGAAAAAATCATCATATCATAAAATCAACGTGATATATAAATGAAGGAAGCAGAGAGGGGACCTAGCCAATAAAATGAAAATACCCTAACTAACCCTCCCATCATGAGTGAAGTCGGGCTAAGGCCTACACTGTGCCATCTTAACCACACCAAATCACATGAGGTGCTCCTAGCCTAATCAATGATCACATAACAATAGGCTTAACTTACATCTATCAACATGGACCATAAAATCAACCCGGATTTTAATAAAAGAAAAATATCAATTAATGTTAGCTCAAATCAAAAAAATTCTCACATTCTCCCACTTGGGCAACATTAATTAATAATTTTTAAAATATTTTATTTTAAAAAATTCTTAGGTTTAAAATAATATGGCCACCATATGATCCATAGACAGTACCTACAAATGACTCGATCTAATCCGAATCATGGTACCGTTATACTACTTAACCGATGCAAGACTTATCCATGGTTACAAGTATCATAAACACCACCGACATGAGTCTTGGTATGGTAGTATAGCAAGAAAATAGTATCAATGTGATCAAATAAAACATGTTATTTTTCATTGTCAGTCCTTCAATTTCTCGTCAATATACTTAGAAACAAAATAAGCAAGAGAAATCATGATGGAATCAAACAATAAGCCATCCTGTCTCGCATACTTAACAATGGTGTCAATAACGAGACAATATAACAAATCTGAAACTTGACACCAGGTCTCAGTCAGGTACATAACCAAAAGAGATATCTCATAATCAAAATAAATTAACATATGTACCCTCAATTAAGATTTCTCTATAACCACATGCTATATCACAAGCTAGAGAAATCTCACGACTTCAAAAGAAGTTTATATATCTCTAAACACAACGAGATCTCATAATTATCAAATGAGACATACTCATACAATTATCATTCTCAAGACAAAAACACAATCTTGAGATACTATGTTGTACTTTATTTCACATGTGTACATATAAAACTACATAACAAAATAATTATCATGACAACAATGCTTGCAAAAACTCATGATATATGTAAATGAAAAATAAATTCATGATGATAATAAAGTTTAACCATAGAGTCACTCCCACTAACCAAGTACATCAAAAAAATTTAATATGCCCATATTTTCAACAAACCTTTTAAAGCATATGGGCCTCAAACCTTTGGTCAGAGGATCAGCTAACATAGACTCTGTATCTATATAATCAACAATTATATCTCCATTCTTTACAAGATCTCTGACGATCAAATACTTCAGCTCAATGTGTTTAAACTTGCTGGATGACTTATTATTCCTTGTAAAGAATATCGCAGCCATATTATCACAATATATCAACACAGGTCTGGAACTCGAATACAAAATCTGAAGTCCAGCCATAAGATTCTTTAACCAAATAACTTGAGTAGCAGCTCCATAACATGATACAAACTCAGCTTGCATGGTAGAATAAACAGTCAGTGTTTGTTTAACACTTTTTCATGATACTGCACCACCAGCTAACATAAAAAGATATCCAGAAGTTGATTTCAGATCATCAAGATACCCGGCATAATCAGAATCTGAATATCCAACCAACTCAAGATTATCAACTCTCCTGTACACGAGCATATAATATTTGGTTTTCTGTAGATACCTCATCACTTTCTTTACAGCAATCCAATGTTGATAACCTGGGTTTGATAAGTATCTCCTAAGAACATCCACTATGAAGGCAATGTCAGGTCTGGTGCAGACTTGAGCATACATCAAGCTCCCTATAGTACTTGCATAAGGCACATCTTTCATTTAATCTTTCTCAAGCTGATTCTTTGGATATTGATCTTTATTGAACTTGTCATCTTTAACAATAGGAGAATCACAAGGTCTACAATTTTGCATACTAAATCTCTGAAGAATTCTGTCAATGTATGCTTTTTGTGACAAACCCAATAAATAACGAGATATGTCCCTATGAATTTCAATTCCCAATACAAAGGATGCCTCACCAAGATCTTTCATATCAAAATTCTTTGACAACATTTATTTGATCTCATAACGCAAACCAAAATCACTGCTAGCAAGTAGGATATCATCAACATATAAAACAAGGAAGATAAAATTCCTCCCGCTGATCTTGAGATATATATATTGATCAACTTTATTTTCCTTAAAACCAAGAGAGGTCACAACTTCATCAAACTTGAGGTACCATTATCGTGATGCTTGCTTCAGATCATAGGTGGACCTTTTTAATTTGCACACCAAGTGTTCTTTTTCACTTTTATGAAAACTTTCAAGTTGCTTCATATAGACCTCTTTACTGAGATTACCATTCAGGAAAGCAGTTCTAACATCCATCTGATGTAGCTCCAGACATAATGAGCCACCAATGATATGATTATTCTGAAAGAATCTTTTGAATATACTTAAGAGAAAGTTTCAGTGAAATCAATTCCTTCTCTTTGAGTAAAGCCTTTTGCTACCAGTCTGGCCTTGAAATGCTCAACTCTACCCTTTGAATCTTTTTTAGTTTTGTATACCCATTTGCATCCAACAGGTTTACAACCATCAGGAGGCTCAACAAGCTCCCACACATCATTATAGGCCATAGATTGCATCTCCTCTTTCAAAGCATTTATCCATAGATCAGACTAGGGAGAACTGACAGCATCAATATAAGTAACTAGGTCAACCATATGTCCAATATCAAAATCATTCTCCCCGAGATAAACATAGAAATCATCTGAAATTGTGGATCTTCTTTGTCTAGCAGATCTTCTAACTTGGACTTCTTCCACTGGTTGAAGATTTTGAATAGGCCTAGGAGGATCATGGATTTCATCATCCATTCCTTTAATAGGAGTAGGAATCAAATTATCATTCTAACTGGATATGGAAATAGAAATAGTTTCTCCTTGTGCATTATCATCATCAATAGTAAATGAAGATCCTTCATTAACCACATCAAGTTCTTGAAACTTTGCAGTAAGAGACTCCACAATTCTGTTACCTCTTCCTGGACTATAAAATCTATATTCTTTAGAATGTTTCAGATATCCACTGAAGTAGCAACGACTTATTTTGGGATCAGTCATTTTCTCTAAAGGATTGTATAATTTTACTTCTGCAGGACAACCCCAAACCTGGAAATGATTCAAACTAGGTTTTCTTTCAGTCCAGAGTTTAAAAGGTGTCTTTAATATAGATTTACTGGAAACTCTGTTGAGAATATATAAAGCAGTCTTGAGAGCTTCTCCCTATAAAAATTCTGGCATATTAGACCTACTCATCATGCTCCGTATCATATCTTTAAGGGTGCGATTCCATCTTTCGACCACACCATTCTGCTCAGGACTTCGAGGCATGGTATATTGAGGAACAATGCCATAGTCCTGTAAATCTTGGCAAACGGATCAATTTGCTGTCCAACCATATCATGTCTGCCATAGTACTCACCTCCATGATCAGGTCTCACAATCTTGATAACTTTTCTCAATTGTTTCTCGACTTTAATTTTAAAAATCTTAAACTTTTGAAGGGCATCAGACTTTTCTTTAATCAAGTAAACATAACCATATCGAGAAAAGTCATCAATAAAAATGATAAAATATCTATTCCCATAAATTGTAGAAGAATGAGGTCCACTTATGTTAGTGTGAATTATTTCCAAAAGGTTTGAACTCCAAATTGCCCCTTTCTTCTTGGTTTTAGTCAATTTTTCTTTAATACAGTCAACACAAGTCTCAATATCCCCAAGATCCAAAATAGGCAGGATGTCATCATTGATTAATCTGATTATTCTTTCCTTTGAAATATGTCCCAAGCATTTATGCCATAACATAAAGGATTTATCATTAGTCCTTGAATGTTTGGCAACAATATTTTCAACACTTAAAGAAGCATTAGAATCATCAGTAACCAGAGATAATCTGTATAAGCCATCAATCAAAACACCATAGCCAACAATTTTCGAATTGAATATCAAATCAACTCTTTTATTGTTGAACATGAATCCATAATTAAGCCTATCTAAGGATGAAACAGAAATCAAATTCCTTCTAAAAGAAGGTATATAAAAGGTATTTTCTAAAATAATTACAAAACCAGACCCTAAGCATAACTTGACAACTCCTACATACTCTACTTCGACTTCAGAATCATTTCCAACCTTCAACTTGCTCTCATTTAGGCTTGGCTTCCATTTGTTTATCATCCCCTATAGAGAAATAACAACATGAGTCGAAGCTCCACTATCTATCTACCAGGAATTAATAGGGACATTGACCATATTAGATTCATAATAGACTAAACCAAGGGGCTTACCTCTCTATTTTTCTTTCTTTTCTAACCAGGACTTAAATTTAAAGCACTGACTTCTTATGTGTCCTTTCCTTTTATAGTGGAAGCACTTGATCTTCTTCTTAATGGCAGCCTTGGGACCTCCTACAAAATGGTTATGATCGTGACCTCTTCCATCCCTCTTGGAATCCTGAGATTGTCTAGGTGCAGTAGGCTTTCCCTTCCTCTTATGTACAAAATGCTTGTTAGATTGAGTTTGATGTGGAGTTTGATGTTGATGAGTAAGGAGGGCACTATCAATCTTCTCTTTCTTGACCTTTTCTTCTTCAGCAACACACTTAGTAATCAGGTCATTCACATTCTATGTTTCATTAAGAGTATTGTAGGTAGTCTTGATTTGAAAAAATTTCACAGGCAAGAAATTCAAGGCATGTGACACAATAAAGGAATCCGGCATATCAATCTTCAGATCCTTAAGCTTAGATTGTATATGAACCATCTTCAGAATGTACTCTCTGACATCCCCAATATTATTGTATGTCATGGTTATCAATTCCTTCATCAGGGATCCGATCTCAGCATTATTAGATACGAGATACCTTTGCTCAATTGCATCAAGCAACTCTTTCGCATTGTCAGACTTGGGTAAACCACTCAGGAGATGTTCCGAAATTGACCTCTTAATTGCAATCAGACCGAGTCTGTTCGACTTCTCCCATTTAGCAAGGTGTCCTTTTGTTCAATGGTGCTTTGATCATTCAAATCATCGGTTCTGGGCTCACATAATGCAAGATCAATGTTAGTAATTCCAAGAGCAAACTCTAGGTCTTGCCTCCATTTCTTATAGTTTGATCCAGTAAGCACCTCAACAACAGCATTGTTGTTATTCACACTAAAAGTAACTGTACAATCAAAATAAGGAATGCCAAATATTAATTAACATACATACTATAAATATATCATATCACAATAACAAATAAGAGCACAAATACAATATCATATATTTTTCTTTGGGCAGAACATGTAATACGTATTAGTGCTCTTCACATGAAGCCACAAGCTAATTAGATATTCTAGCATTCCTGAACCTATCCCGTTTGGGCAGATAGGCCCAAGAAAGCTAGAGTACCTTAGCAACAAAAATGCTCCAAACCATATTTTCTAGTTAAAATACACAACTCCCTTTAGGCACGCGGTTGTATGTCATAACCAAAAAATGTCCCTCACATGATGAACAATTCGATGAATTGACATAAACAAACCACTTTGGTGATAAATATTTGTGCCAACCTACAAAATTAAGCATACAGGAAATAAATATTCAAGTCAAAACAAAAGGATACTCGCAAAATAAATGTATGTCCAATACGATCAGTTACAATAGGATACTAATCAACATGTATCCACCGATCCATTTTACAAATATTATTGCATTCCATAATGTACATCATTGATAAAAATAACCGTAAGATCCACCCATGCCCCTCTAACATTTTATTTTGGACCAAAACATAATTATAATTTTTTTAGGGTCTTAACTGTAAAATGACTAATTTATAATTTCAGAAAATCCAAGGGCCTAAGTGCAAAGTGGCCTTTTGGACCCAAAAGTAATTATAAGTTTTGGAGGGACTAAACTATAAAAGGGTTTCTATATAATTCTAGAAAACCCAAGGACTTTAGTGCAAAATGGGCTTTTTTTTATATTACTTATTGGGGAATGGGTTATTGGATTTTGGGTTTTAACCCAAAACCCGTTAAACTTCATCTCCCCAACGAACCCCAAAACCCAGTGAACCAAACAAAATAGGATTCTTCCCTAAAACCACCGGCCGCCAACCCATGGATCTACCCTGTCGGTGCAGCCACCGGTGAGATCACTACCGGGGCCAGCCAAGAAGACCCAAAACCCGTTAAACTTCATCTCCCCAACGAACCCCAAAACCCTCGCCACCCTCAAGCGAACTGCTTCAAACCAAATTATTTTTTATTATTGGTTTGGGATCTCAGTCAATCGACCGAGATCCAGCAGTTCCGCAGGCCGGGATCTTGACGCCCGATCACCATCGGGGTTCAAAGGATTTTTTTTTGTTATTGTTATCCAGGGTGTCAAAAGAAAAATGGAGACCGTCGGTGATCTTGCCGGTTCCTCCTTCTGCCTTCGGTCACGGCAGCATATCTCGATGCCGCCGGTCACCCCATAGCATGGACAATGTCCGGCATACACAGATCTATAAAGATCGGTGGGGAAAAAAATTATTTTAACAGATCTAAAATATTAAACACGATTCTAATATGATACTAGGGCTTTGATACCAAATATAGAAAAATAATTCCTAAGATCATCAAATAATTAGAATCATATATTAGATTTGAAAAATAATCACATACCTGTATTCACCATAATCCTCTGATACTGATGCTCGCACAAATACTGAAGGCAAAGTCCTTCTCTCCGGTCTTTCTCAGAAAGATGGCTCTCGATAGAAAAAATCACCGTATCATAAAATCACCGTATACGTGATATATAAATAGAGGAAGCGGAGAGGGGACCTAGCCAATAAAATAAAAATACCCCAATTGACCCTCCCATCACGAGTCAAGTTAGGCTAAGCCCTACACTGTACCACCTCAACCACACCAAATCATATGAGGTGCTCCTAACCCAATCAATGATCACATAATAATGGGCTCAACCTATGTCTATCAACATGGACCATAAAATCAACCTGGATTTTAAATAAAGAAACATATCAATTAATGTTAGCCCAAATCAAGAAAACTCTCACAAGAAGTGCCCAACTCTTTTTAGCTATTTGGCTCTCTTTCAATAGTTCCATGAGCAGAGACCTTAGAGGTGGGTGAATATGGCCAAATATCATCAAAATTGAAGAGAAAATCATAGATGCATAGGAAATTACACTGGAATAAGCCCATAGAACAAGCCTTCTTTTAAAGAAAAAACATAAGAAGAGAAATATTAGATAACATGCCATTATTGTGTATCAAGAGTGGAGAATATAAACTATTTAACTTTACTTTTAGATGATTGTGTCATTCAATTGAAAGTTATTATCAAAGATAGAAAAAGGGACAAATAATGTATTTCATTGATTGACTTAACCATGTATAATGGTAAGGTATTTATATAAATACAATAATAATATATATATATAATAATTAAGAGATTTTGATTTTTTAATTATGTACAAAAATAATATGTATGAAAAATAATTAAGAGATTGTGATCTTTTAATTATGGAATATAGTCAAGAGATTGTGATATCGTAATTATGTACAATAATAATATATATAGAAAATAATCAAGAAATTGTGCTTTTTTAATTATATATAATGATAATATATATGGAAGATAATTAAGAGATTTTGATCTCTTAATTATACCACCAACACACTCACTCTCGGACATGTGATCTCTTAACTATATATAATGATAATTTATATGGAAGATAATCAAGAGATTATAATCTCCTAATTATATTGCCAACAAAAAATTGACGTAGAGAATATTGTCGCGTGTAGCTTAATCACTTCTTTTGAAAAGATTGAGCCTTGTATGTTTTTCTTGTGCCTATTGTCTATCAATAGTTATGAGCTTGTTATAAACTTTTGCTTTCATACTCATCGAGGGAAAAAAGGCCTACCCTCAATCATGGGTGCCATAAAGTACAATATCAACAACACTATTCTCACTACGGGATTGTCTATCAATATCAATATCAACTACTACTATAAAGTTTATACAAACAGCTTGATTTGCTTAAGTCAAAAGGCAAGATAGATAAAGATTGAGGAGAGCTAGTGGCCTTTCAAAAACCATAGAAAAAAAAGCTCACCCTTGAGATACGGTGAATCATATGTCCCATCTTGATTCTCTCTCTTTTTTTTTTTGATACAAACGGGCGGTCACACAACTCTACTATGAGAGCAATCTAAAGAGTCAAGAAATAAAAGATCCTGTAGTGCTCATGGGAAGCCAACGTCTTAATGTTAGGTCTAGTTTTCAGAGTGCTTAGCAACGTAGGATACAACCCAATTGGTCACGCTGTTTGTTTTCTGAAAGACGTGGTAAATATACATGGCAACTGCACTTGGAGAGAGTTCCAAATGTCAAAAAGGAGTAGATGGGCCTTGCACTGCTTTGTCTCGTCCTAAATCTAAACAATGATGATAGTAGAGTCTCCCTCGATGAAAATTCTCTTTGCCTGCAATTCCTAACTTGCATAGATGATGCCCACCCAGGCAGTTCTAAGCTCAGCTTCCGAGATAGGGGGCTTGAAGAGGCATGAGCCTCCAGCCACCAGAAGCATGCCATCAAGATCTTGGATGACATACCCAACACCTCCCTTGGCATCCCGAATGTTGCCATCAAAGTTCACCTTCATAAACCTTAAAGGAGGGGGCTCTTCAGAAATAAAAATACCCTTCAGTTCGCTGCCAAGGTAGCATAAGAGTCCCAGGATTCCAAGGTCTCAAGGGATGGGCTAGCAATGTTGAACTATGATACTTTGCCACCATACAAATAGCTCTCTCAAGCACCTGGTGCATACGTGTAATTTTAGTCTCAAACACCAAGCTATTTCTGAATAGCCAGATCTGATAGACAATATAAACAAACTGACTAGCCACCTCAGCCAAACTCTGATGGAGCTTATCTAGAAAGGGACCTAGCCAAGGATCCTTAACCTCCTCCCAGGTCTGACTTCTCACCATCCTCCAAATTAACCTCGCTATCGCACAACATAAGAGAGCATGCTCAGTAGACTCATTCTCTAAGCTGCAAACCAGGCAAGATATCAGTAAATCCATACCTCTATCCTTGAGTAGTGCATGCATCGGAAGGCGATCCTAGACAACTTTTCAAAGAAAAAGGAGTACCCTAGGATAGACGGCCACTTTCCAGATCTAAGCAGCCATGATCCTAATCTCAGGTGAAATTCTGCACAACTCAATAAGGGCCTTAAAATGAGTCTTAGGATAGCACGATTAGCCCCACACCCTCAAATCCTGGTTTCCATGGATGTGAATCAGGATGGCGAGGATCCGATCAGTAAGCTGGTCTCCAAAAAGCTAGGTGATATCTTGAGCTCTCTAACCTCTACCATCAGTAGTGAGCAAGTTATAGACTCATAATTGATCATCTATCTCCATGCTGAAATAAGTCATCAATCAAGAGAGTGGCAAGATGGAGATCTAAATATCTTAATTCACATAAACCAAAGTCCCATCCTTAATCAACTATCTGACCTGGGTCAATACTATAGGGCCACGGGCACAGATTTCCTTCCAGATGGAGGAGTATCCATGAACAATCTGAATTGAGGATCCCTGGCTCTAAGCCCCATATCTTATCACTCTGCTTCATAGGCAATTTGGCTAAAAAATATATCTCGTAGCATGTCTGGTAATCATTGCCTCTCTCTTGATGAGAAGGGATTGAATCCAAAGACCTCTATCTCTCAAAGAATGGCAGGCCATCTTCCAGGATATCAAGTGTAGCCTGTGATTATTATATCTTAAGTCATACAAGAAGTTTTGGAACAGTTGCTCCAATTTCTTTAGATAAAGGCTAGGCACAATGGTGTTCACTAAGAGGTAGATAGGGATGGAATTGAGGACCAATCTAACAAGGGTAGTCCTACCCATCATAGATAAGGCATTGTCTTGCCAGTCATTGAGTCAGTCACAAACACATTGCTTCATGGGCTTACAGCCAGATCTTCGAAGTTTCCCTCCCATCATTGGAATGACCAAGTAGGTTAAGGCCCCGGTTTATTCTGAGATCCCCAACCTAGCTCGAATCACCTGCTTCATTTGGGCCTTTATTTTGGGGCTAAAGAAAACTGAGTACTTCTAGAGGTTCACAAGTTGTACAAAGACTTGATAATATGCCTCAGCAATGGTTGCGAAGCATCTCATATTTCGAATTGAGGCCCGACTGATCAGAAGACAATCATTTGCAAAGAGAAGGTACGAGAGTAACTGGGCTCCAAGGATGGGCCAGTAGGGCTTACGCTCCGATCCTTGAACTATAGCCCTCAAAGCACGGGATGGAGCATCAACATACAAACTAAACAAGGAGAAAGTGGACAACCTTGGTGAAGTCCGATAGTCGATTGAAAGTACTCCGTCGAGGCTTCATTGATCAGAATGGCAAACCTGGGAGCTTCCACACAGTCCATGATCCATCTAATCTACCTGACCCAGAGCATCCTCATGGTTCAAGTTCTAAAGCTCCCCTGCTAGCTTCAACCCTTGCTCAGAGCACCTTTGTTTTCCCCGGGCACCAGGGTCTGGTGAAGGATCCTCTTGAACCAAAGTGTCTTTTGTCTCCCATAGGCCCTAGCAAAGAAAAAGAAGACCCCAAGACCTTCCTCTCCAATTGGCAGCCTCTCTTAGGTCACATAGGAAGCCGACATCTTGGCCAAGATCTTGTTCTTCCTCCCTACCCCCTTGCTAGACCCCGCAACCTTCAAAACCCTTGACATGGGCCTTGCAGGTGCTTGGCCCCGGGGCCAGGCATGTTTGGACTAGGCCAGACTCGCACCCACAACAAGTGCTAGCCTACTTCCAGATGCCCCAGTGCCCCGCTCTCATGCTTAAACTGGGCTAGATCCATGCCCATAAAAGGCATGACCCAATCCATCACCAACGGTGCAAAGTGGCCCTCTAACAGCTCTACATGGATCTCGATGCCCTCTTCACTCGATCCAGCATTGAGTATAGGGGGGATCTACGCTATGCATATTTGGTTGGCTTGATCCAACCATTGGCTTCTGGCATTAGATCAACCTGGCCAGCCTTTGTCCAAGCAGCCTCCTTGCTGGGTCGCCTCAGTTCCTTGGATTGAGCTGACTCGATCATTTTCTTCCCTTGGTCAACCATTGCCTCTTGCCTAGGTCTCCACCGTCAGACGGCCACTGACCATAGTCCTAGCTGTGGCACACCATTAGACACTCCTCTTGTCTCCCCTTTGGCTTGGACAACATTCTCCGGGGATAGATCAGCACCCTCATCTTCACCCCCTCCGACCGGATGTATTTTCTGGATAATGGAATTGGCCACACTGGAGGCAGATGCTATCGAGATTCTCAAAGGCGAATCTCTACCAGAATAGCTCCTTCGGTCCCATGATTAAGACTCTTGGTCGAAGCGACTGGGAAAGGTCAATCCAGATGCATGCCAGGGCGAACCCTAAACACTTCCTTTTTGCCATGCAATCATCCACCGATAACAGCTCCCTAGCTAGTCAAAGCACTTCTTGCAGCACCGCATCACCTTAGAACTCCACCAGGAAATGCAAAGCCAGACCTAGACATGGGCTGAGTGAATCGCCCCCTTCGATGGAAAGAACTCTGGCCGCCCGGGCTCCATCGTCCGTGCTTGACTTGCGACAACCCATGGAAGGTGAAACGCCAAATCTTTTTCCCTAGCCTCCTTGAAGCAGAACATGACAAACCCATTCTCCATGTTGAACCTGACCACCTCCCCTTTCAGCCCAGCTTTTGACCTGAAGTCTCTAGCCATTGTTTCCACCGAGACCTGCCGTCCTAGGCTTCTTACCACCACCACCACCAAGGCTACCCAACCCTCGGACTTCTCTTTCAGATTCTTTGCCGGGACCACTACCACCTCTGGGAATCATTTAATAAGATCCTCCACCTCTTCCAAAGATGGTGCCAACAAGACCCAAACAATGCATCCTTGAACCATCCATTTCCAGCTCCCCTCTGGCCAAGCACTGGCCTTTGAGACATCAAGACGGCTCAATGAGGTGCCGGCTATCTCCTCCATCGCCCCTGCCCTCTACATAGGGATGGCAACAAAATCCAAACCTGTGGGTATCCAACCCGGCCCGACTCGATTGGGTTGGCTATTCAATCCTTTGACTGGATTTGGGCTATGTTTGGATAAAATCCAAATGCCTAACTTTTGATTTGAACCGGATAGATATGCACCTAACTTGAACCCAGCCCAAACTATTTTAATATTTTAATATATATTATATTAAATATATGTTATTAATTATCATCTACTAATTATTAAATTCGATAAAAATTTGAATTTTATTTTGATTGAATATGGAACTAAATATTATTGAACTAAAAATATAGCAGAATTTTATTTATTTAAAATAGGTACAATTTATGGAATGGTAGTATGACTTTAGAGTTGATAGAAAGGAAAAAAATGTTCAATATGGCTCGATTAGATTCGAATCGGATAAATTTGAATTATTCGATATCCGATTAAAATAAATTTGAATAAAAAAAATCCAATTTCCATGATATTTAAACTAAATTTGAATAATCTATTAAACATTTAGATTGATAGTCCAAAACCCTTACCGAACATAATCCAATGCCATCCCCACCTCTGCAGCTCGATAGATTTTCGGCGAACAAGAAGAATATCGTTGTAGCATGAATCTCAAAACAACAATGGAAACGCAACGGCTACACTTTTCAAACGCAACGGCTAACTCCGCCATGATCCATCACGGTTCTCTGACATGTGATAATTGCTTGTTGGCAAAGCTTGTCAACTAAACTTCCCATGGGGCTTCTCATTAAAATAAAAAAGAACCTAGACATGGAGCCTTGACGATTTCAGGCCAAAGGCCTAAAGGATTTACCTGAATTCCTACTACAGTAGTTCATTGACATGCTCCGCTTATTTGGCATTGCTCAGCTTCTCCAGGATTCGGTTTATGGATCCAATCAGATTATATGATGTTCCAATGACCCAATGAAGCACAAGTAGGAGGACACAAATCTCAAATCAGAGGCAATTAAGAAAATCTCTTCCATATCATTACATAGAAACAAAAAAATAAAATAAAATGAAACAATAGTAACTTTAGCATATTACATATCTGAAATCCCATTTCAACAACATAACTACTCTATAGAAAAGAATGAACATGAAAGAAGGTAGAGCCACAGCCAGAGCACTGAATGTCCTGTGTTGCCATAACCCAAGGCACTTGTGTATCAGGATCCTTCTCACAAAATAAGCATCAAGCCACTGGAAAGTGCCATAGCCAAGTAACCAAAGAGGCTAATGCCACTGTTGTGAGCAGAATTCTCAGTGGTTGATGACTCGGATGATTTGGGAGCAGACCCGATTCGACCACCGCTCGTCGGAGCTAAATCCGATGGCTTTGCAGTCTCCGGAGCTGGGGCCGGAGCTGGTGCTAGAGGTGGCTCAGTTTTGAAGATTGCCATTGGAAGTAGAACCTTGTCAACCTCATAAACCGAGACAGGCGCAGTTGAGTACACACTGCTAGTTATCTCTGGGTTCGACCAGGTAGAACCGACATGAATAACCCCCGAGGCATCAGTAAGGTTCAGAGAATAGGATCCACCGGCAAATGTGCTAACTGGGTTCAAAGCACTGAGGTTTTTGAAATCAGACAGGGAGTAGTACTGGGGGAAGGCATGGTAGAGGAGGAGGGTCTTGAGTTGGTTTTGGGTAAGGTTGGAGAAGGTGGTCTTTTTAAGTGATGAGAAGGCTGAATCCTTTGGGACAAAGATGGTGATGCCTTGTTTGGTGTTGTTAGCTTGGTTTTGGAAGGTTTGGATGACTTGAGTTTGTTCAAGATAGTTGAGGAAGGTATGGAAAGGACCAGCCACAGAGAGCAGGTCGGCAAGGTTTACGAAGTGTGGGGCAGGGGCAGGTGCTGGAGATGGAGGTAGAAGTGGTGGAGGGGTAGTTTGTGCATTTGTTGGAGAAGAAATCAATATGACTAGAAAACTGCAAGCCACGAACATTGTAGTAAGCCCCATTGATCTAATACTTATCTTTGCTTTCTCGGCGATCAAACACTCAAGGGCCCTGAAAGAAACATGACCCATCAAAACAAGCAAATCTTGTACATGTATAAGTTTAAATTCTTATGCCGGAAAAATTGAATGAGTTGTCTTAAAACACATGTAGGTATTTAGTTTTTCCCCCTAAACTGTGGTGGATTATGGTCTTCTCCTTTCAGCTCATTAACCCTCTGCAGTTGTATAAATTTAAACAAGTTTTCTGCCATATAATAATGGTCTATTGCTCTTCTTGTCGATCTCCAAGTGCGTGAATAGATCAAGCAAAACATAAAAGATCTAGAAACAGAGTCTTCGTGAAACTAAGAGGTCTCCGGCTGTAGAACTCATTTTAAGAAAATGCCAAGAAAATATAAAGCTGCACTTAGATCCAATCAGAAAGGATCCATATCAGAAGGTCTAAAAGATCCAGAATTCATACATCAAATAAAGCGATCAAAAAAGTAGAATACAACGTTCCATACTTCATGCCATCTCGAAGAATAAAACCACCAAAGAAGAATGCCACAAAAATCATAACACAAACAAATATTTAAGACAAGTAGAAGAGAACTTAATTAAATGCAATGAGAAGAAAGATATGAAACACATACCTTGTAAGAGGGCCTTGAATGTGAGATAGGAGGGGCACAACTTGAAGTCAGGGGAGGTAGGGGTGAGAGGGGCTTGTTATATAACAGTGTGTTGATTGATGGTGTTGGGAACCAAAAGGTGGCAGCTGGTGAGGGCGGTGGTAGGTACCCAGAAGAACCAAATGGAGTGAACAAGGGAAGGAAACGCCAGCCAGATGCGTGCCAACCTTTTTTTTTTTTTTATCTTCTTTTCTTCTTTAACTCCCCCATGTTTGGACCACACCTCCCCTTGGGAAGCTTCAGGACAGGCCATGTCAGGTGAGATTTCAAAACTGACCCTCCAACTAATGATTCTTTTTTATTATTTTAAATGCTCCACCTTGCACTCTACCCCAAGTTTTAACGCACCAAATTTATCAAGGTGAGGATTCTCTGCAATTTCTCAGCAGCTTCTCATCTCGTGAAGAGGTTAGTTTTCAGTTTTTACTCCCTTATTGGGCTCTCTTATGCATGCATGGGTCTGCTTGTGGCTTCTTAGGGAGAACTGAAAGACAGGGCCATTGTTAGCCCATGGATCCCAATGGCTCCGTTATACTGCCCACATGTACTTGGTCCATCATTCAGAGAAAGCTCGGATGGCCACCAGTGATGCTGCTAACTTGGGATATCGAATTGGCAATATTTTATCAACTCTACTGTTTTATATTGCTAAGATTTATGCACTTGCATGGCTAATGATGAGTTTGCACAAGATTGAAACTTTAGTATTTGGTAAATGTTTGGGGAGGACTTCTAACAGAACATTTTTTTGAAATTGGTACTTTTAAATTCGAAAGTATATTTGAATATTGTAATGAGCCATTTATAATGTAGATAGATTTATAGAGTATGGGTCATGTAGTTTGATTTCTAAATTTTTGATAAATAAATTACTTTTTGAAAAAAATGTTGGATGTGCCTCCGGCCTTATTTCGGTTGTTTGTCGAAAAGATCTTAAATGCTTATATATAAATTCAAAAATCTTAAATAATATTTTTTGATTGATTTTTTTAAATAAAATCTTGGACTGTCGCGCATAAATATAATTATGTAGAAATCATGCACGTACCAACTAGCAACGATGATCTCAGCATTTTTTTTTTTTATATAGAACAAAGAGGGTTGGGAGATTTTATCCCCGTAACAGGCTTCCAATCCTTCCAGTCCACTAGACCATGTTTGATTCGGGTCGCAAATTTTTTTGCATGCCCTTCCCGTATAACTGGAAGGGTACGTCAACCTAGCCGCACTATGATATTGAATGAGTTTTGGCCGTTCAGCCCTCCAGTCACGTGTTCCAGATTTAATCTGGAATTCAATCAAATCACCCGCGGGATCATTCCTCGAACCCGCGACCAGTGGATTATACACAAGAGCTGAGCTGCGCCTTAACCGACCGCGCTACCATCGTAATGTAAGCATTCAAAGTAGCATTGTGGTATTTTTGAAGAGTAAATTTGATTATTTTCTTGGTTGACCAAATCATTGATATATGAAAATTAGGATAATCGATAGATGGTTGATGCTTTGAAATTTGCGTTTTTAATGAAGCCAAGGTCCCAATCAACATTCTACAACATATAGCCTACTCGGACCAAAAAAACCCCCTTCATTCTAGGAATGCGACTTCATATCCAGTTACCATGTTGATCTCTATCTTCCAAGGGATGTTGGAAGGGCCCTGGTTTGCATTAAAGCCTATAAAAGTGCCGTCTCCTTGCTGTTATGGTCCCCAATCCTGTCCACCGGCACGTTAGAATCTTTAATCCTGTGGGTCTCTCATGCAAGGACTGGGATGAGATGTGGGGAATCTGTTGCCATTTTAAAGGGCAGTGAGCTGTACATTCTTGAAGTCAATGATGCATTTTGTACAGGCACGATTACTTTGTGCATGGTGCAATGATGCATGATTTATAATGCATGATGCCATGAATTATGGATCTAGTTTTTACTGCTGTCATAATGTGCAAGCTTTGCGCCGTTGCCCTTGAGATCCAGAATATGTACCATTTCCTTCTATCAATAACTTACTCGTTTTCAAGTTGGTCATACCACAAATATCAATGAATAGAACGCTGGATTTTATTTTTTGCACGTTTCAAATGGTTTAGGTGATGATGAACATGGTTAAATATTATATTGCCAGTCATCATAGAGGTAGCATGTAATTTGTTCTATCACAAGCTAACACCATCATGATAAGCTTTTTAAAGATCACCAAAAGGCTTCTAGTCATTACACCCATAGCTACCATCTTGGCACCTTCAAATATTAATTTTTTTGGATTAAATTAAATATATATAAGAACATCAGTCGAAAAAATCCATAATGTTGATTCTATATAGTTAAGATGCTATTCAGTCGGTAACTCTGTTAATTTTTCCACGAGCATATCACAAATCAATAGCTAGTAATGAGGGGTAGAAAGGTTTAGTCAAATATCAACCTTTAAAAAAAAAGCACACACTAACAAATCAGACAATTGGCGCACTCCTGTTCTTCTATAGGAAAAAGGTTAGTCCAACAGGTGCTAAAGGTTTAAAAGTGGAACTTGGTGGTAGATGGATCAAAGAAATCAACCAAGGCGAGCCAATGAAACATAAAATCTAGACATGAGTAAAAAATCATCCAAATTAGACAACAATCTCCAACCGATTTATTAAAGATCGGTACAACAAAAGCTGGATTCAACGCAAATGAACCGTCCAAGAGCCTAACCTAAATAATTTTAAAAGTTTATTCCTTGGCCTTAAAGTTTAAATTTAACCTAATATTGAATGAAAATGCGACCTAATCACCAATAAATTTGGACCCACATCCAAGTTTTCACCTCCCATATTCAGCATTACGTCCGGTTCTTTCACCTACCAATCAAGTTGGGCCCGTGTCCATCATCTCACGATAAAATGGCTAAATATTAAGTAGATCCTGTCCCACATCCACATGATCCGGACCCACGAGCCCCAGCTGTTTTCCCCATCAAAATTATTACCGTACGAGCCGAGTTCAGATACTTCGCGGGAACGCTCTAAAACTTATCGTAGACTTCCGTCCACTTGTCACGAAATCCCTTGATTTTTAACCATACACCTCAAACTTTCGTGATTACGATGACTTCGGGCATGTATTAAATGGCATGTCTACATATTGTCTTCAAAGCATGGCAACGTGGGGACCAATCCCTCCTTCGTGGACCGACAACAACATCTTCCAAGGCCTCGTTTTATGCGCATAGAGCTGTAAAGCATTGAAGAAGGGTTGGGAGGGGATCCAGTTAATGGTCAAACTGCATGTGTTCATTACTTATAGATTTCCAGGTTATGTTAAAATGCTTCCACGCCTTTCATTGGCAACTTGTCATGGTGGAGCGCTGCACTGTTCCATTAAGAATGTAGGTCAGCTCTATCATGCAATGGAATTGGAAGTCCACGTTGATTCGATCTTGTGACATACGTGGTGCTCGGGATCTGGTCATAAATTTGATTTTGATCATGATATTTTTATTTCATTAGAAATGTAGGTTAGATAGCGGAGATGGCAACTTGCTTTGTGAGGATTATATAATTATTTGGTGTTTCTCGAGTCAGATCTGAACTTGATCGAGATCCGCATGAAATATTTTATTCATCGGACATTTTATTTGTTACACGAAAACTATTGACCTGATGGTACGTTCTGATATGATCTTTGCTCGGAAAACTATTTGCCTTCCCCTGCCAGAATGGTAGTAGTAGTAGTCTGGAGTTTTTATTTTGCCAAGGCTCGTTCAAATAAGTAGTGTAATAGGGAGGACATGGTAGGCCTGGAGATACCCCGTTGGGTGCTAGAAAAAAACCTCCTTTTTTTTTTATTTATAAAAATGATGTATTCATTGCACAGACCGGACACGAATACAATCAAGAGAGTCAGCTAATAAAATATCCCTAAGCTGTACAGGGACCGAGTGCCAATCAGGCCAAAAGGCTAAAACCCGTGTGTTGAGTAACAAAAGAGGCTACCCAGTCAGCCGCTGAGTTGGCCTCCCTATAAATATGCCTAATGATAAGAGCCTGACAGCCATGCAACATAAGCCTGATATCCCTGACCAGAGGATGTGCCGCAGGCTTGGAGGAGGGATGTGTGAGCCAGGATATGACGGTGGCGGAATCTCCCTCGATGACGAGCCGGTCAAGATGGAGGACCTGTCGAGCATATCTAATCCCAGCCCACGCCGCATACAGCTCCAGAGCCGGAACCGATAGCTCCATAAGAGGAATACCCCCAGCCGCCATAAATCCTGAGCGAAAGTCCCGAATGACGAATCCTGCGCCCCCCAACCTACGACGCAAGCTACCATCGAAGCTAATAGTGACCAATGGCGAAGGAGGGGGTTCCCAGGTAATAAAAACCCTCCGGGTCGCTTGGGGAGTGGAAAGAGAATCCCAGATCTCTGTCGGCATCACTGTGGATCTGCAGAACTCGATGGCAGCAGCTCTGGCTCTCTCCATCACCATCCTCGGAGAAGACCTGGTAGCTGCAAAAATGTGCTCGTTCCTGAATATCCAAATATAATAAGCCAGATAAGCCATAAAAGATACCTGGATCCTAGGATCCTTCCGTAACAAAGTATAGAAGATGTCAATAATGTGATAGGGCTGGGTAGAAGGGTCATAGAGGCCCGCCAAAGCCCAGATCGTCGTCGCACGATGATATAAGAAGATGGCATGAGTCTGGGACTCAGCCGGAGTCCTATAAAAAGGATACTCCACTGCGATCTAGATGCCCCTCGAGACCAGAAACTCGCAAGTAGGAAGGCAGTGCCAAGCAAGCTTCCAGATAAAAAGGGAGATCCTGGGGTGCACAAGCAGGGTCCATATCCACTAATAGCTCCGAGACAACTGAGGGTCCAAGGTGGGCTGTCCAATGAGATGAGAGATGGGCACACGAGTAGTCATGGTGTGATGCCAAACTCTGATATCTGGCACCAATAAACCGGAAAGGGAATAGAAAGAACTCTGAAACCAAGAATATCCCTAAAAGTGGCGAGCACCCTATCCGTATCCCATCCAGTCAGCCCCGGATGCCTAAGATCAGCAATGGTCATGTCGGGAGAAATAAGGACCGAGATAAAGGTAGGCCATCGAATCAGAGGGATATCTGAGATCCAAGGATCATGCATAAATCTGATCGATCGGCCATCACCTAGTACCCATGTTATGTGAGGGATGATAGTCGGGGCCCTGACGAGAATCTCACGCCAAAGAGCAGAAGACCTCCTGGTAGGCTGAGGGCAACCATCAGGATCCATAGGAATATCTCCGTATTTAGCTCTCAAGAAAGAAGAGCACATACTATCTGGGCATAAGAAGAACCTGGCAACGTGTCTGGTCAGGAAGGCCTCCCTTCTATCACTAAGAGAGGGAATACCCAGTCCACCACTCTGAACAAGCCGACAAACCATGTCCCACCTCATAAGATGAATTCTCCTATGAGCAGCTGAGGAGTCCCAGAGAAAGGATCGAATCATCTGCTCGACCTTACTGATAATACCTTTAGGAATAATAGCATTGGACAGAATATACACTGGAAGAGATGCAAGGACCGAGCGAACAAGAGTGAGCCTATCCATAGCGGAGAGAGATTTAGCCTGCCATCCCGCAATCCTGTCACTGACCGACACCAATAATGGGCCACACTCACCCCTGGTAAGCCTAGAACCCGAAATGGAAATACCTAGATAGTGGAGAGGGCCCTGTCGCTCTTGGATGCCAGCATATGAAGTATCCTGCAATGGATAGCCGGGGCAGTCTTAGGACTGAAATAAACTCCTGATTTCTGGAAGTTGACCCTCTGGCCAGAGGAATGACAGTATTGCTCAACAACTCTCCTGAAGCCCCTAGCATTAGACAGGGAGGCCCGGCCTAATAATAAACAGTCATCTGCAAAGAGCAGGTGAGATACCGACAAGGCCCCCGGCCCAAAAGTATAAGGATGGACATGAAGATCCCGTATCGCCGCTGATAAAGCTCTGGAAAGGAAGTCAGCATAAATAATAAATAAATAAGGGGACAGAGGACAACCTTGTCGGAGCCCATGGCAGGATGAAAAGAATTCCGTGGGGGTTCCATTAATCAGGATAGAGAAGGAAGGAGCAGTGATACATGCCATAATTTTAGAAATCCAGGTAGGATGAAAACCAAAATCTTGCAATGCCTTGAATAGAAAGGTCCAGTCGACGCAGTCATAGGCTCTCTCCATATCGAGCTTAATAGCCATTAGACTCTGCCTCCGAGAAGCTCGATGGAGATCATGCATAAATTTCAAGGCTATCAAAATATTATCAGTGATGTTGCGGCCTCCAATGAAAGCTCCCTGCTCAGGACTAATCAATTTGGGAAGAATCAGCCTCATCCTATTAGCGAGAAGCTTAGCACATAATTTATATAGAGTATTACAAAGACTAATAGGACAATAGTGAGCAGGCATAGATGGATGCTGCCGCTTCGGTATTAGAGCAATAAAGGTCTGCTTCCAGTTGGAAGGCATAGTGGCAGTATTAAAAAAGAGTTGAACTGTAGCAACCATATCATTCCTCAGAATATCCCAGAAATGACGAAAGAAAAATGATGGAAATCCATCTGGGCCAGGGGCTTTGTCCTCCGCCAAGGACCATAGAGCATTTTTGACCTCCTCATCAGAAACCTGATATAAAAGTGAATAATTCTGGACAACAGAAACTAAGGTGTGGGAAGGAACTGTAGAGATGGAAGAAGAGATAGGAGTAGGAACAGTCCACCTGGCTGTGAAGTAACGGCAGAATGCCCTCCGAATGATGGATTCGTCTTCAGTCCAGCCCTCGTGGTCAGAATAAATAGCCCGGATGGTATTGATTTATCTCCCGATGATGGTGGCATGGTGAAAGTACCGGGTGTTCCTGTCCCCCTCCCTCAGCCATTGGGTCCTAAACTTTTGCCTCCAAAGGACTTCCTGGTTCTGAAGAAGAGAATGATGTCGAGCTAGAGAAGTCCGCAAGGCCTCGAGGTCGACCTCCGCCAAAAAACCTTGGGTATCCTCCTTTACCTGCAAATCATGAATAATGGCTTCTACAGTCTTAATTTGGTGCATAATATTGCCGACCTCCACCTTGTTCTACTAGAGTAGGCGCCGCTTCAGAAGCTCCAGTCTCCTGGATATCCTGTAAGCCATGTCACCCCGGACAGGCATCTTCCACACTTCCTTGGCAATATCTTTGGCCTTAGGATATGAAAGCCAAAACTTCTCGAATCTGAAGGGCACGGCTCTGGGAGGAAGGGAATTTATAGAGAGAAGAATAGGGGCATGGTCAGAAGCAATCCTGCTAAGGTGGCGCACAGTATGGTCCGGGAAAAGCAAGAGCCAGGAAGGAGTGGCGAAGTATCTGTCCAGCCTCTCCCACACTCTGGCTTGACTGGATCGGTTATTGCACCAAGTATATCGGGGCCCCGTGAAGCCTAAGTCCATAAGGCCATTGTCCTGGATAAAAGTAGAGAATTCCCTGGTGCCAGCATCCTGGATAAAGGGTTTACCGCCACGCTTGTCCTCCTGCCTTTCAGTAGTATTAAAATCACCAGCTACACAGTAGGGGTCCCCTACTCGATCAGAGCAGAGGCTTCTTCCCAAACCACTCTTCTCTCCCGATAAGATGTTCTAGCATAAATTCCACAGAGGAGCCAAGGAGGACGGCCAAGTTTAGAGATCACTATAGCAACCAGCTGAGAGGATTTATGAAAAACATCAACTTTGGCTGCCCTGAAATTTCAGCTGACGATAATGCCCCCAGCCAGACCCTGGGAGGGCACGTAATAGAAACCCCAATCTCTGGGAAAACGGTGCTTGAGAGCATCAAGACTAGGACCTGACATCCTAGTCTCTAGCAAAACACATATGCGAATGATGAAGCTGAAGGTACCTATGATAAGTAGATAAGAACGAGAGTTTTTTCACCCCCTTAACATTCCATACCAGAGTTTTCATAGATACAAAAGTCAAGCCTGAGGCTCGGACCCCTGTCCGACCTCAGTAGGTTTCATAAAAAGAACAGTCTTCTTTATCCCCTCAAATCTTCCCTCCTTTATAGGAACAGTAACTAATCCTTTACCTTTACTGCCAGCTCCTTGGAGACCCAGGGCATTCTGGACCCTGTGACAAACTGTCTCATGCTGTCCATGTGCCAATGATCCCCCTTCTGTCAGCTTTGTGGGTTTGGTTAAATGACTCTCAGCATTGATTTTTTCCCCTGCTAGCAGCATATGACCCTTGTGGATCTTCACATCAACAAGAAATTCCTCTCGGCCCCCCCTGCTGCATTTGTGTTAGGCCTGATGAAGCCGGTGGCTGTGATGCTGAAGTCAGATGTTGATGCAGCAAAGGACCTTGGCTTCCTTCTCCCTGCTGCAATTCCGTTACATGTCCAGCACTAATGCACCCCTGCCCTCTGCCCAGCTCCTTCACCTTACCCGCACCACCTAACCCTTCGTCCTTCCCCTGTCCCCCAGTTCCCAGCATGAAGCACTCCGTGGCCCCCGCTTCCACAAGCACCCCATGCTCCCCCCCGACCTCATCTCCCTCTGTGAGATGCCCCTTCTGGTCCCCCTCTGAACGTTCGCCCATCACCATCCCTTTAGATATCCCTGGCTGCCCTCCCCCATCCCTCTTTGAGGCCGACTTCCCCTCAACCTTTTGCCATTCTCTCTTCAACTCCCGCTTCCTCACCTCCAAAGCCCCAGCCAAAGGAAGGAGAACCCCACCACCCACCTCACCCTCCATAGCACCCTCATTAACATACATAGTGGGATCAGTAGGACTAACCTGATCCACGGTTGGCGAAGCTGGCTTCCTCACGGATGGAGATGATGACTGGGACAGGCTTCTAGTCCGTTTCAGAGAAACCACACCGTACTCCACCATATGATGATCTGTCGGGGTGTCTTCAGGTGGAATCAGCTGCATGCAATCAGCGAGCGCCGCAAAGAAGTTCCCAGTAGCCTCCTTCAGCACTCCCCCACCCTCAGCAGGATCCGATGCTGCAGCCTCCGGCGACTTCCTCCTCGCGACCTTTGAAGGTTTCTGCCACCCTTCAGAGTCTGGCGGCGAGGAGAGAGTAGACGACTGCCGGAAAGAAGAAGATCGAGTTGGGGACGAGGAAGGTGGACCCGAAGAGGAGACCGGAGCCTAACCTCTGTTTGGCAAGGAAACATTCTTCCTAGAGGCCCCCCCCAGCCTGGTGGGGCGCACTCTGGCCGTGGTCAATCACGGGCCAAAAGTATAGATCTCCTCCTCCGACGCTATAGAATCTGGGACCCATCCTGCTTCTGCACCCTGGTGGTTGATGAAGTTGCCTGGGCATAAACCCGAAGTTGCTTCTCATGGCCTCCCCTGTCCCTCCCGGTAGTGGCAAGCCTCCACTGCATGGCCATCTGTTCGCATCGGAAGCAAACAATCGATAAACTTTCGTAGACAAACTGCTGCCAGAACGCCGCAGTCCTCCCCTGGATCAAAACACCCGGTAACAGTGGTTTGGATGCGTCCAACTCCACTCGGACCCGAGCAAAGCCCGTCTTTCTCATGAGATCCGTGAAGTTGTCCAGCGACAATGGTTTGCCAGCCTCCCCAGCTACCATCATGATGGCAGACGGCTCCCAGTACTCCAGCGGCAACTCTGGTAGTCTCATCCAGACTACCGTTCGATTGACTGGGCTCTTGCCGGGAAGGAAATCTGATTGCCAGGGCTCCAGGTCCATCAGTTGGCCTACAACATACCAAGGTCCCGCCCTTAACAATCGGTTGCATTCCTCTTTCGACCCGAGAAGGACGACGACGTGATCTTCCCCAACGGGGAACACCTCGGGTTCCGCCGGCAGTGACAGCTTTGCCCGGATCTCCTTAGCTATCCTGGCCACCTGAACTCTACGACCCAGACTACGGACCGTAACAACAAGTCCCTCCCACTTTCTCCGGGCACCGTCGATTAGCGAGTCCGGTAAAACAAGGACCTTGCTAAAGTTGAGCTGGAGACGCTCGACTTCCGCCTCCGTCAGCTTGTATGAAGACCAAACTGGAGCTCTGGCCGGCCCGTGCACCACCTCCGCCAAGGAATGACCAGTCTCCTCCTTCCCCTCAGTAACGGAGACTTTCCCTCCACCTCCGAGCTCCACCATAAGCAACCCTGCATCCCAAACTACAACCCTAACCCTCTCTTTCCTAAAACCCACTCGAAACCCTCTTGGAAACCTCTCGAAGTCCTTGGAGAAGATGGCATGGAAATCGGTAGACTCCGACCGTCAAAGCGAACTACAATGTAACATTAAAAATGCTCCTTTAAAAAAAAAAAAAAAAAAATCTCATTTTGAAAGACTAGTACTAGCGCGCGCATGATGCACGAGTTGTTATCACACACATGGTCCATGTGGAAAGCTGGGAATGAACTAATTTTCAAGAAAAAAAAAAAAAAAAAAATCCTTTGCTAGCTCCACCAAACATCTTAACTTATTATTATTATTTTATAAGCTAGTGTATTCATACAAAAATATCTCAAAAATGACTCGGTGTCTTCCTTACATTCCCAAATGCTTATCAGAGTACTCCGCGATACACAGTCAGCGGTTAAAAGACTTAACATGCACCATTACAGCGATAATACGATCGATTAAGGTACGGTTCAATTCTGGTATATTATATATTGATCATGGATTCGAAGAATGATTTCATGGATGACTCGATTAAATTTTAGATTAAATCTGGAGTACGTGACTGGGAGGCTGAGCGACCGAAATTCCAGTACCGTAGTGGGACTAGGATGACGTACTCGTCCAATTGAACGGGAAGGGCACGCGAAAATTTACGGTCCGAATCGAACATGATCTAGCGAGCTGGGAGCCTGTTACGGAGAGCTATACCGAGATAAAATCTCCTACCCCTTTTTCTAAAAAAAAAAAAAAAAAAAAAAAAAAAAAAAAAAAAAAAAAAAAAAAAAAAAAAAAACTTAACATGTTAACCTCTTTGAAAAGGCTTTGTAAAGCTATTTCTTTGAATACATTGTTCCACGTGAACCAAGTTGATCGAAGTTTGCTTTCACGACAATGCTAGCTACAGTCAATCGCTGGACATCCATCGGAATCATGGGTGCCAGCATGATAGCTTCGTAACAGGACCTTTACATAAGAAAAGAGGATGAGAAAAAACTGGAAGAAAAAAAAAAAAATCCATGGCTCAATAGAAAGCCCTACAATCTGCAATTGATATGCCGATTAATAATGACCTAAACTGAAGTGGGCCTCTGCAAACCAGCCCACCCAACGGGAACCACCCCAAAAATCAATAAATAAAGTGGGACTGAGGACTGGTTCACAAGGGGCCATTTGATTTGAGTTTGGGCTCATGTGAAAACTGAGAGGTTTGGAAGGATATGCAAGTTGGGGGAGGCTGGGCTTGGAAAGATCGGACCACATCCAGTCTTAGCCCACCTATTTGCTCAAGCCGGGGTTTGTTTATTTGACGCTAGAATTCATGGCTCAAGGAGTCCCACTTCTATGTTGATAAGGGTTAACAAACTTCTGTCTCACTCTTTGGTGTGAAAAATGAATCTTTTTATTCGAAAAACTATTTTAAGTGATTTAATTTTCTATTTGACATGCTAACTACGTATCTTTTTGTTATACATAAATGTTGATCCAAGGACCCAAATTTGAGCCTTTTCTATTTAGTATTGTAAAATAACAAAAGAAGTCATTGCAATGCATGGATTCTTGGTACTTTTTATATCTTGAATTCTCCCAATTTATTCAAAAGAAGATATAAAAATATTAACTTTTGAATAGAACTTGGGTACTGTGCAGCATTGAACTTGCTATGAAACTGTTGCTCTTCAACCCTTGGTCAACATGAATTTCTCATTCCTTCACAACAGGGTCCTTTCTTGGAGGCAGTTTTTACATTCTAGAACAGAGATAGAATCCAAACTAACGTTATAAAAAGTTTCAAATGACATATCATGAGAACATCATGGCAATATCATAATAATAGAGAAAACATGTCATCTAAATATTATAATGATATTACTATTTAGTGACAATATCACAAGCTTCAAGATGCAGGGTTGGGTATATTTCTTTATTACTTCCTGCAGGGGTGTGAATCCTCTGGTTCCCCATCCCCCCCATATAATTATGTATTCAAGTCATCTAAAGATAGCAAGGATTGAAGAATATAGAATAAGGTCTAATGATCTTTTCTTAGATTTGAAGAATGAGAGAATATAATTCAGCAAAAAGGTATGTATCATTAAGACCGTGCCAACTTACCAAAGAAAAGATAGCAGGCTATAAACAACATTGGAATATCCTCCAACGGGTAGTCTTAATTTCAAGTACGGTGGATTTAATATTTTGGAATAAACCCCGTACTCTCATCAAAGGGTATTCTAATAAATTTATTATAAGAAGAATGAAATACATTGAACATTATAGCTCAATGAGATTCCAAGATATATGGGATCTGTATCAAATTTCTGGGATCACGCCAATACTCCCCTTCAAGATGGGACAAATATATCGATAAGTCCCATCTTTGTACAAACAGAAACAAAATGACCTAAACTTAATCCTTTGATCAGAGCATTAGCTAGTTGATCTGAAGATCGAACATGCAAGATCTGAAGGATCCCGGAGGTGAGCTTCTCCTTGGTAAAATGCTGATTAATTCAATGTGCTTGGTTCTGTCATGCTGAATTAGATTGTTTGCTATGTTAATGACTACCTGATTGTCATAAAAGAGTAGTAACGAAGAATCGTGAAGTAATTGAAGTTCGGTTAACAAGTTTTTTAGCCATAGTACTTCACAAACTCCAAGTACCATTGCTCTATATTCAACCTCAGCAGTTGAGTGAGCCACCACATTTTGTTTTTTGCTACACCATGTAACAAGATTTCCTTCCACAAATATGCAATAACCAGAGGTCAAGTACCTGTCATCTATGGACCCAACCTAGTTAGCATCTGTATATCCCTTAATATGAAGGTGTCCATGTTGTGAATATAATAGCCCTCTTCCAGGACAGCTCTTCAAGTATCGAAGAATCCTATATATTGCTTCCATATGACTTGAACGAGGTTCATGCATATTTTGGCTAACCACACTTACGGCAAAGACAATATCAGGTCTGGTATGGGATAAATAAATCAGCCTACCTATCAATCTCTAATAACGATCCTTATCTACTAGAGTGCCAGAGTCAGCTATAAGTCTACGATTCTGATCAACAGGTGTAGCTACAAGTCTACATCCAAGCATTTCAGTTTCAGTCAAAAGATCCATAACATACTTTTTTTGGAAAAGATAATTTTTTTTAGGAGAGTATGCTACTTCAATTCTGAGAAAGTACGTTAGTTTACTCAAATCCTTGACCTCAAATGCTTGTGCTAATTGAGACTTCAGACATGCTGTCTCCTATGTGTCATTACCAGTAATCATGATGTCATCGATATAGATAATGAGAAGTGTAATCCATCCATAGGATTACCTGAAGAAGAGCGTGTGATCAGCATTACTCTGATGATAGCCCATTGATATGACAGCAGAATCGATCAAACCAAGCTCGCGAAGATTGCTTTATCACATACATAGATCGTCTCAATCTACAAACTTTTTCAATTATTTGAGCTGTAGCAAAGCTAGGTAGAATCTGCATATACACCTCCTCCTGAAGTTCTTCATATAAAAATGCATTCTTTACATCCAGTTAATATAAATTCCAATCGAAGTTGGCCGCACACGAGATAATGATTCTAACAATATTCAACTCTACCATAGGAGCAAATGTCTCATCATAATCGATCCCATATGTTTGTGTGAAGCCTCCAGCTACTAGTCTTGCCTTGTAATGTTCAACGGTGCCCTCCATAGTCTGCTTTACAGTAAAGATCCACTTACAACTAACTGGCTGTTTCCTAGCTGATAGAGATATAAGATCCCATGTCTTGTTCTTCTCCAAAGTTCTCATTTCTTGTAACATAGCTTCTTTCCACCGAGGATCCCTTTTTGCCATCTTTCAGTCATTAGGTATAGATACAGAATGCAATGAGGCTATATAACTATTATATGAGGGGAACAAGGAAGAATAAGACACAAAGTTAGCGATATCATGCCTATACCGTATAGGATGACTAGCATGATGAAGAGCTTTTCATAAAGCAATAAGCAACTCAGAAGGAGAATCAATAAAGGGATCAGAAATATTACCACTTATCTCAGATGGAGGCAAAGATGAAGGAGACGAAGCTGGAATAGGGGATGAAGACTGGGATTATGGAGAATGCATGTAGGGCTGTTCTCGAGTTAGAGTGATAGGATATTTTGTAGTGTCATTAGCATGATCCCTCTGGTTATCATTAGGAGCATTGGGTGCAGGATTATTCCTCTGATTAATAATATCAGGAACATTGGGAATAGAAGTGGTCCCCATAATAAGATTATCAGAGACAGGACCCAACATGGTCTCCCCCTCTCGACCAGCACAAGGAACACCTGAGTTGGAAGAGCCACCATAAAAAGATTCGAATTTTTAAAAAGTAATATCCATACTGACTAAGAGCTTCCATTCAGAAGGACACTAGCACTTGTAGGCCTTTTTAGTGGAAGAATATCCAACGAAAATATACTTTAGGGCACGAGGATCAAGTTTATCCATAGATAGTCGATGATTCTATACAAAACAAATACGACCAAATATATGAGGAGGTACAATGTAATAAGTAACTATAGTAAGATATTCAATAGGGATTTTATACCCTAACCTCCAAAGTGGCATTCGATTAATCAAGTAGGCTACTATAAGAATAACTTCATTCCATAAAAAACTTTGGCATATTTATGATAAACATTAAATACCGAGTCACTTCCAATAAATGTCTATTTTTATACTCAGCAACTCCATTCTATGCAGGGGTGTCAATATAAGTAGTCTAATGAATAATACCATGAGATGACAAATACTCACAAAACTTCTTATTCATATATTCAGTTCTATTATCTGAGTGAAGAATTTTCAAAGTATTAGCATACTGAATAAAAACCATCTTATGAAAATCCCTGAAGCAAGAAAAAAATTTTGTTTTTATTCTTCATTAGGTAGATCCATGTTGTTCTACTATAACAATCAATAAAGGTCACAAACCACCTATGACCAGAGATAAAAGTTGTTCCACATGGGCCCCATATATTAGAATGAATAATCTGAAAAGGTGCAGAACTCTTACTACTTGAAACTAGATAAATACTATGTGTATGTTTAGCAAACTCACACGCATCACAAACCAAGAGATGTTTGTCGATGTTACTGAACTCAAAGGGATAAATTTATGCCATAAGAGTTAAAGGAAGATGACCAAGCCAGTAATGTAGTAGCAATAATTCAGACTTTCGTGACTCAGATGTAGCAGCCATGTATCTAACTTTTGAACAGCCATCTTCCAAAACATATAGCCCATCATGCATTTTCCAGTCCCAAGTCTCTTCCCTGTTCGAGCTTCCTGAATAACACAGTCATGTTCATTGAAAGTTAAAGAACATTTAAGATCACGAGTAATAGAACTAATAGATAATAGGTTAACAGGGAATGTTGGAATATGCAGAACAGACTGAAGAGATAAACTAGATGTACAGTGGATAGATCCTTGCCCAGAGATTCTAGAGACCGAGCCATCAGCTAAATGCACAGATTTATTGATTATACGAGGAGAGTAAGAGATGAAATTACTAGATGATCCAGTCATATGACTAGATACTCCAGAATCTATGATCCAAGAATTATTACGAGAACTAATGCAACTAAATGTCATACCCTATATGTTTGGACTTATATGAGCAAAGTTACTATAATGACTGGAAGAAGCAGTATTTTGAGAAGTAGTAGTGTTGGTTGAAGCTTCAAGACTAAATCTGAATTGATGAAGGGCCCGCAACTCATCCGTGGTAACTGTTAACGTATAAGTAGCAGTATCTCTAGGTACAGCAATAGTAACTGTGTAGGTAGAGGTATCCCCAAGTGTAGTTGTTTGATATGCAAAATCACTGCCGCGAGCACCACAACCTCCTCTTCTTCCATTACGAGTACCTCCTCGACCTCTTGGAGTCTTACTACGAAGCTCAGGACATTAGGGTCTAATATGACTAGGTTGATATCAATGGTGACAAATCTTGTCATGCATGAAGGCAGAGAAAGAAACATGAGTAGCTCGTGAAAATGATGGCTGTGAGGATTAGGCAGAACCAACAGTAGATACTGCAAATCGAGACGAAGCTCCAAAAGTTGAGAACATGGTCTGTAGTCGTGTTTCTTCACTAGCAATAGAAGAAATAGCCTCAACCAGAGTTGGCCATTTTTTGGTTACAAGTGTTGTGGCTCATCGGTGTTCAAATTCAGGGTTTAAGCCATAAAGAAAATCAACAATTCTTCGCTTATCAATCCATTTCTGTACAGCCTCAGCATCTTTATAACAAGCCAAAGAGAGTGGATCAAAAAAAATCTAGATCAGACCATAGCCTTTTAACCTCAGATACATACTCAACAATGGACATACTCCCTTGTTTCATAACCTTAAGCTCACATTGTATCTTGGAGCTTGCATGGTATGCCTATGTTGAGAATACATTATTGCCAAAGCAGTCTAGATTTTATATGTATTTACTAACTTCTCCATAGTCTTAGCCACATGTGGAGTCATAGAACCCAAAACCAAGCTGACACCAAGGAATTATTATTCTTCCATCTTTTTGCATCAGTGCCTATTTCATCAAGCCTTTTCAACTCACCTGTAATAAACCCTTCAAGATCTCTAGAATCCAAGATGAGGCGAGCATGATGGGACCAACTCAAATAGTTTCCTGGTCCATCTAGTTTAACATTGATGGTCTGGAAAGCAGAACTAAAATTCTCTCCTCCAGAATTATCCATATCTCTCTCTATAAGTCTATTTAAGAAGACCTCAAGGTCACTCAAGGTCGGTGCAGTTGGATTCATCATACCAAAAAGAATATTAGTTCTAGGGACAATTAATAACTCAAGGTCAAGGAGGAGAGGAAAAAACCTTACTTGAGATAACACTCAGATGATATTCATGCTGAATGCTTAGCACTTCTCAGGTATTTCACATGCATCTAGTTTCCGAGGTCCAATCATATTGTCTGGGATCTATCAATATTGATTGAATATATTCCAGAAAAGCCTTGCATGAAGAACGATAAACCTTTCCATAAGATCCTTGCCAGCGGAAAAATTAATTGAACATCACGATGGACTGATGGCCCATATATCAGGTACTACACTGATAAAACAGATACCACATTTTATCACAGCCAAAAGAAAACGAGAGAAATCTCACACTTTATCACACCCAAAAGAAAACGAGAAAGAGATCCCACCATCGACGGATCCCTGGTTCGGTGCTGTGTCTGGTCCTCTTCCTCTGCTAGGGCATCAAAAAGAAGATCGAAGGGAAGGAAGCCGACCGGCAAGAAAGGAGGAGGCGGCACCGGTGGAAGGTCGAGAGAAAGAAGCGGTGTTGGAGAAATTGCATCAAGAGAAGAAAGAGGTAGTGGAGGCTTCCAACGGCAACGACGATGCCAAGGGCAGGGGTTCGAATGGTGGTAGAAGAGAAGAAAGTGGCGATGGAGGCTTCCAACGGCAACAGCGATGGGTCAAAGGTGCTTGCAATGGCAACGACGACAGCAACACTGTGTTCGATCCGGTCCTCCTTCCTCTATTAGAGTAACGTCCGGAGGGCACCATTTGGTTTAATCGGAGATGTCGGTGATCACAAGAAGGGGAGCAGAGGAAGTCATGGAAAGTCGATTTAATCGGAGATTCCGATGATCAAGAAGAACAATAGAGAGAGGTTTAGGGATTAGGGATGATAAATAAGAGAAGAGAAAGGGGGATCGAAGGATTCTGATACCATGTTGGATTTAAGATTTTGGAATAACCCCCGTACTCTCATGAGAGGGTATTCTAATAAATTTATTATAAGAAAAATGAAATACATGGAAGATTACAGCTCAACGAGATTCCAAGATATATGGAATTTGTATCAATTTCCTAGGATTAAGCCAATAAAGTAACAAATTCTTTTCAATCCAGGATAACCACATTCACTGAATATTTTCAGTGTAATAATCCGCACCCTGAGCAGAAAACAAGATGCCGATGACAGCCATGAAGAGTAGTCCAGTACACGACTTTGGCATTAAACAGATTTTTAATGGAAGAAATAGATTTGATCTGAATATATTTCAGCCAAAGAGCATGGGACTCGTTTACTTTCAGTTACAAGCAACGATGTAGAATGTATTTAGAAAACAACATAGCAAACCAGATAGCTTTTGTTCAACCAGAAACGGACATCAAACTACAGTACAAGACATTGCTACGAAACAAGATAATTTAACCCGACAATAGGATCAGATTTTCCTTTATATATTTAAAAAATGGTTGATTCAAAGCCAATGAAAGCCAATAAACTGTAGCGCACTTTGAGCTGATGCTTCCTGATCATCGAACAGCTTCTCAGTTGAAAAGTACATGCATGGTATGGAAAATTACCATAGGAAAGATCATGGGTAAAAGAGCAACAAGCATGAAATATATAATGTTTGAGACAGTCTCACACAAGAATACCTTCGAGGAATAAAAGTTAGTTGACCTAAGCAAGAGACAAGCTGGTGTTTATGTGCTGACAAATAGACTAATGGTAGTACTTCATGTGACTCCATCACTGCAATTCCTTAACAATCGATATACAGATGGTGAAACCTTGGAACAAGAAGGAAGTCAAACCAATAAAACAAATAAGTTCCTTCACCCACAATGGTAATACAGACTGACCAGTAAAAGGAAAGGATAAATCTCACAGTACTAAGCTTCCTTATGATGTCCTCGTAGATATTTAGTTGCTTTCTTCTTGTCGGTAGCTGGATTTTGCTGAAATTGCTGAGATAATTTATTGCCTCTGAAGGCCTGTGAATTCTCTGGATGGAAAGGGTACTCTCAGCTGGTTGTGGATGGCCATTCTTTCCGGATGTCAAAGGTGTAATTAATCTCCAAGTAGCATTTGCCATCATCATCAAGAAACTGACAAAAGAAAGTTATGAGATTAGAAAAATAGAGATGCTTTATGTCGCAATCAGATCAAGGCACATTGATGTGGTATAACAGAGAAGCACTGTAAGAAGAGTAAATATGGATGATAATGTTTGTCTAGAAAAAGAGAGAAAAGAAGTGTTGGAGCCATAATTTTCTTAGGGTTCTTTTCCCGGAAATGCACCCTGAAGTATTATTGCTCTTCTTTTTAAGGAGAATACATTGTTAATCTTATCCAAGCTTATTCAACTATTATACTGTCACAATTTTATGACATTATAATGATATGGAAATAAATGGTATAGTCATGATTATAAAATTGCTGGCTTCATTAAAATTTTCGATGCATCAGCACACATTTAAGCTTATTTTTTTTCCAAATTCCAGGCAAGTCATTCTTAAACCATTTGAATCTTTAAAATAAACCATGCCCAGGTTCTGAATGACAATGGCAGTAGAAAACTGACCCTGTCTTTGAAAGTTGCATAAGCATACAGGCTCCAAAGGATGAAAGATAGGCTTTTGTATGGTTTCTTGCATCTCTGGTAAACTAAATTCAGCTGATCTAGGAACCAGGTCATGTAAAATTAATACAGAAAGAATTGCAGAATGACTTCAAGCATGGGCATTCGATTAGCATGAATATCCAAGAAAACCATTATCATTAATTGAATATACACATGCACGTATATAATTATGTATGTATGGATGTATGAATGTAATTACTTTTATTTCATCAAAGAAAATGCTTCAGCATATACAAAGTACTCATGTTTAGTCAGTTTTGAGAACAAGAGGTGGCATGATCGTACCCTTGTTCTTGCAGAATACGATCCTCTCGCAAAAATTCCAGAGGGAGTGGTTTCTTCTGGTGCCTCATATGTGTAAGGCTCAACTTGAGGGCTGAAGGTACCTAACATTTCTTTTATGCTGTCCACTGAAATGGGAACCACTCAAGTCAACATCTATTTAACACCAGTGAGTTGAAGAATACAAACACAGTGCCTCTTTCTAATCAAACGACAAGAACAAAATAATTTTTCTTCTGAGATAAAAAGAAGAACAAGTTAATGCAAGATAATTATAGCATAAACTCATGTTTGAAGTAATTTATTAAACATTAGATATAAATAGCTTACTGCCATTTGAAATGCCAGCACTGAGATAGAAAGCTCACCTTTAACACCAGTTTTCCAGACTGTGTTGGTGTATCTTAGGCCAGAGACAATGTTCTTGCTCACAGAGAAGGAGAACTTGAGCCTGTAGTTGCTTCCTTCTTTCAAAGTAAACCATACACCCTTGGAATCGGGGACCATAGGAAGTGGAAGGACTATGTCAGGTCTACCAGGAGATTGAATTGAAAGGCTCAGGATCTTAACCTCTGGCTCCAAATTTTCTATGACGAAGTCAAGTATTAGTACACTAAACATAACCTTTGCCAAGTTGGTTTGAAATAAAATTAGAACAATGGGCTTTTTTACAGTACTCCAAAGGGCTTTTTATCAGATATATGTATCTGAACAATTTATAGAAGAATAAATAAACAAAAAGAAGCAACTGTTCACGACCCATTTGACAAAAATCCAGCTATGGCTGAAATGATAGAGATAAGTTTTTACCTGAATCTCTACTTCCAAATTTTGTATCAGATATATGTCGATCAAAACAGAAGCAACACAAAATTGAAGGCAGAAAGTAGTTCAAAAAAAATTCTGATAACCAAGTAACAAGAACAAGAAAAGAGAGGACAAGTTAAAAGCATAACCTACATTAAGATAGAAACAGTAGACTGGACAAAGTAACCGACAGAAACAGTCCCATAACAAAGTAGGATTTTAAATAAAGAACTTAAGGGAGAACTTGACTACCTCCAACAGAAGCCAGAATGTACATCTTTTTTTAAAAAAAGGTATACTTTAGTGAGTACAACAAACAAAAGTTTGGCAGAGAGAGAGTGAGGTACCTCCTACAGAGCTAAAATCCACACTCCCCAAAAGCTGCTCCTTCCACCTCCTCAGGCTCTCATCATCCTGCACTCCAGAGGAACACATGCCAAGGAGAGCAGCCCACAAATACCAATTATTACAACAAAACAAAGGAAGGATACTTAGAAGAAACTAATGAAACCTAAAGGACAGAAATGGCAGCAAACCTTATCTTTCTCCAGCTGATCCTTGAGACTGACCTTAGGACCCAAATCAATCCCCTTGGCACCTTTCCCATCCTCCTCTTCCTCCTCCTCCTCCTCATCATCCTCAGTGGCATACAGAGAAGCCACACTCATATTCCTGTTGAGACCCTCCTCTCCATCATGTCCATCCTCTCCCTTCTCCTTCTCTTCTTTTTCTGCTTCCCTTGCCATCAAAATCCCATTTTTTTCAGCGGCATCTTTGTTCTCCTCCAAGCCCATGGCTTTAGAACTAGAGAGTGCTCCAACGGCCAAAGACATGGTACCCCCAACACATCAACAGCAGAGTCCAAGAGCCAAAACAGAGCAAGAAAAGGGAATCCACCCACCCAACCGCTCACTAACGGTCGAAAACACAAAGAAGCTCAAAACAAACAAAGCCCAGATGCCCACGAATTTTAAACAGAGCAAGAGGGAGATAAAGAGAGAATCCAGACGGAGAGGTTAAGGGAATGGCAACAAAAAAGGCAGCAACTTGAAAGACCCCTTGCAAGACAACAAACCAACGGAGCCCACAAATGGGAATTCGCTCATGCGAGAAAATTCAGCAAGGAAAAAGCTCAAAGATGGCAACTTTAAGAACAAACAGAGGATAGCGACTCTTACAAGGAAAAAAACAAAGGGTAGTGAAGGGAAGTAGAAGAGGGGAAGAGAGGAGGAGAAGGGTGTTCACTTTGTAGCTTTAGCGGAAAAGAAGAGGGAAACCAAAGGAGGGAGGGACGGACTTACCGAGAGGCAGACAAAACGTGAGGGCCACCGACTCCTAGAAAGAGAGGAAAGAAGAGAGGGACAGCTCTCTCAGGAGATTGAAAAATAGCTGGCAGGGTTTGAGTTTTGATTTATACATATTTTAATAAAAATTTTAAAATAAAATAAAAAATAAAAATAAAAATTTAAAAAATTTAATAAAATAAATTTGAAATTTTTTTTAGTTAGCGATACCAAAAAAATTAAAAATATATATAATAAATTTTATTTAATGGACTGACATCAGTGATAGTCAGGTTAACGTATTCATTTTCGGATGAGAAACGACTATGAAAAAATTAATATATATTATGTATCGAATATTTTTTTACTGTGATTGGAGAACCGTCCAGAAATGATCATATCCGGTCTAATTCTTTTTTTTTTTTAATTATATATATATATATATATATATATATCTTAGGTTGCACAGTGAGATCGGCTCTCAATTATTTGGCAACATCTTTTACTTTATTTGCTTATTTAATGGAAGAATCACGCAGATGTGGGACCCGCAGCTAGTGCCCTCCTTAATATCAGATTGATTCCTCAATGTTTTTGGTGAATTCGTGTGCAGTGGACGGGTGTACCATTGCATGTGTTATAAGTCTCAACTCATTCTCATTGTAGGTCGAGATTAGTTACTTGTTGTATAAATTGGTCAGCTTCGAGTTTGGATTCTATCCACAAAAAAATTAAAATTAAAGTTTTTTAAAAAAAAGAAGAAAATTTTAACGTTGACAAGACGGAGATGTGCATGGTATAGGACCACTTAGGACTTGGGACCACCGTTATTAGTTATTGCTGTGGACCAAAATGGCACAACCCCGGTTAAGTGAGTTTATTTATTTTGGGCCACGCGTTAGCGGGTTCTGACTTAGTCCATGGGTCATTTAATTTTGAATTGGTAAAGTGGGCCAAGGAACAAATCGGCGTTTTTTTAACCGTGCACAGGCCGGATAAGGTGCAGGGGTTTAAAACAAAAAACCCTTCTAATTTTTAAATATCATGCAACACCAAAGCAATACAGTATTTGCAAAAGGCGCCCGCATGCTCACGTTTCATCAAATAACCATTTATTAACTTAAGAATTGCATACCCGGCAACCGGAACAAAAATCATATTGGACGGGTACTATACAATATCATATGGGATGAACTTTATAATTTATCATATTTTTTTTAATATCAATATTAGAAAGTAAGTTTAAGATCATATTTGATGTATCGCCAAACAAATTTAGATTGCAGTAACATGGATTACCAATAATAATAATTACTATGTTTGGTATATATAGATAATATTATAGTAAAATTACAAGAAATCTTGATTAACCTGTTTGATACAACAATCAGATTATTGGTAATATGAAATCAAAATTTCAAAATATTTCAAAGTTAAATCTATTAAAATTTCATATACTCATCAAAAAATATCAATTACATATGTTGGTGCCAAAATCTGTCAAGCATTAGAGATACTGAAGCCAGTGATGCGGGCTGATCTCCGGGAGGTGGAACTTGCAAAAAAAGTCTTGGCTGGAAGAGGTTCCAGTGCGGGCCCTTTGAAGCTCAAGTCAATTTCTGGCATGACGGTAGTATGAGCAGTGTGGTGGTAGAAAATTTTTGCATACCTTGGAAGTTCTCGGGGACTTCATCTTGCAGGTGATGGGCAAGGGTATTTTTGGAATAAAAAATCTGGGCATATTCGACAAGAAGTGACAAGGCTTATCAACAGGTTGTTAGAGGATTTTTCGCTTGCAGGGATGTCCATTATGTTTTAATTGATGCCTTATCCTTATATAGAGTTTTGTCATATTTCTTTAATGGTGATGTGAACTATTGTATAAGTCCGGACAGACTTCTTTTAAAAACAAAGATATAATGGAGATTGGTGATCACTAGATGTGATGTGACTTTTTGACCACACGATCTTGTGCTTGGGAACAAGCACCAATAGTGTTGGCTTTCAGAGGGTTTAAGTGAGCGATTGCCTAAGGACCCATTCACCATCAGACTCATGGAATGGGACTTGGTTCGAGCATTTCTATTGAATCTGAAGAATGGTCGGCCAGGAGATGCTTGATCGGATGGCCTTAGTCAGAGATGAGATGCCTGCACCTTTGGACCATACGATTAATTGGAAGCTAGTCACTGCCAAGGCTAGGTCGGACGAAGGTGGTCAGCGAGTGCATGATGGCTTTTAGGGGCCAGTTGACAACTACCAGTTACTATAGAGACTTGCTCGAACAAGGGTACTTGGCAATTTAGTATTTGACTGGATCTGGTTGGTCAAAAGAGGTGCTGGCTATGTGGTCGAGCTATGCTCAAAAGCACAATTGGCTCTAAAGCTTGCCCGAGTAGGGGGACGGCAGTCTGGCACTTAGCCAGACTTGATCGATTGAGAAGAGCACCAACTTCTTCGATGAGAGGGCAGTTGAGTGGTGGGGCCGACCAAGCAATGATCATATTGTCCTGCTTGATAACATTGGAATAGAAGAGGAATCTCCTTTCGATAAAGATCCTGTTCCGATGAATGATCGGTAGGCATGTAGTAGGGCCGTCCAACCACCTATGGACAATTTAGACCGGAAGATTTTTGATCAAGAATCTAATCCGAGGAGTGGTCGGTGGGCATGCAATTGGGCTATCTAACCATGCTTACCTATAGGTGGCTTAGCCAATACATTGCTTGGCAATGCCGGGACCAAGAGGTAGGTTCTTGTTGACAAAAGCCCCCATCCGATGGATGGTCAGAAAGTATACTATTGGGCCTCCCGTGGGGGCTTATTAATTTGGGCTTCATGTCCTTGGCATAAGCAAAATTTTTCCAACAGATACCCCCTACTACCTAGTTTGAGCCATAGTCGGGCCATAGGAGTTTTCATTCTGGGATTGCTAGAGACATGGTCCTTTCAAATTAAAGGGTCATGCACAACTTTTGAGGCAAATCCAGAATGGCAAAAACAATCATGGGCTCTAATTTATGAGTCTAGTAGATGCTTCATCTAGTGTGCTGTATGTAATTGAGGTGATCGACGGTTGTAGGAGCCAGCAAGGGGCTGTCATGTGGCACGTGTTGATCAGTTAGAAATGACCCAAGATTTTTGAAACCTCCTTTTATTGCTATAAGAAATAGTTTCTTCTATTGTTTTGGCTTTTTATTTGCATTTTTGCTTTCCGAGACCTTATTCCCTAGAGCATCCTCGTGTCGTTCCTGCTTCAGTCGCCAGGTTCCCTTCTTCTCTCTCTCCTTCCCTGCTCTCTCATGTCGGAGATCTTTTCAGGGGGTATCTCGTCATTCTCGACCACTTTTCATTCTCAGGTGGGTCTTTTAGCTTTTCTTCTAGCATGTTCTTTTCTTCTTCATAATCGCGAGTTCTGGGAGAGGGGAGTCACTGTCGGAGAGGGATTTCGAAAAGGCAGGTAAGGGATGTACTAGGTCAAAGACCTTCGGTCCTGAGGCATACCAATTTGTACTGGACCCAAAAGATTTATTTAAGATCCGGGTCTTGTACAGAATCTCAAGGGAGTTCGACTTGGAGCTCCCTAGGTCTGACACATGGGTGACCAATCCACCTCCAGATAGGTTAGGAGTATATGAGAAGGCGTTCGAGGTCGGATTGAGATTTCTCCTCCTCTCTTTTCTTCTTAAGCTCCTTAGAATATATAGTATCTTTTTGTGCACCTGGACTCCTAACTCTCATATAGTAGTATTAGGATTCCACATTATTTATTTCATGGCCAAAATTTGGCCCTCTCTTTCTTTGTTTCGTACTTTCTATACCATCCAGAGGCATTCTTATGCTAAGGAATGGTGGAATTTTTCTACTCAGAGGAGTGTTTCTCTTCTGATTAAAGGCACTCCTTCTACTATCCATGGATAGGAGTGACTTTTATTTATTTCTTGCTCTTCCATTAGTGATTGGGATTTGCAGGGTCGGCGGGAGGTTTTCACTTTCCAAGTTCTGAGGTTGAGTGCTAAGGAAGAAGGGCATCTCAAGGCTCTTAGGGATTTCAAGATCTCTCCTCTGGCCAACTCCTATCTAAGAGTCACTACAAAAAAACTTAGCTACATCCACGTGAAAAATACGTGGATAAAAGCTTAAAAAACGTGGATATATACGTATACCCACATTGGTACACACGTTTGGTTAAACATGGATATGTCCGGCATGGATGTAGCTTATAGCCACATTTTTTTTTCGTGTGTGTAAGCATGCTTTACCCATGTAATATCTAACGTAGGTAAGATTGTATACGTGGATATAAATCTAGTCTATACCCTCCTTTATAAAATATGGATAATTAAATATACACGAATGAGAATTCATCGGACTTAACAAAGCGTGGGTATAAATGAACCTGTAATATCAATAATAAAACATAGGTATATAATTAAATATAATCTTGCTCAATCCAATTTCAAAATATGGATCACCTGAAATAACAAATAAAAACAGAAAAACATAAAATAACTACAAATAAGATAATTTTCATCATTATATTAAATATAGTTGAACATACATAATGATAGTCTCACAAAAATATTGTCTCAACAACTTTGTTAATTCCATCAAAATTCAAAGAACAAGAAACAAAACATAATACTGATTTCAAAATAAAGTAAATACTATAACTCAAAACATATCATAAAACAAGTTCCAACTATAACTTATCATAAAACAAGTTCCAACTATTTTGCTATACCATAAAGAGAATAAAGATAAAATAAACTTTATAAAATCTCCATATCTTCCTTGACACCTTCCATTATATCACTGAATCTGCAAAAGAAATGAATAATATAAATATACATCATTTCAGAGCTAGTATAAATCATTATTAAATCAATAATATACATAGATATATACATAATCTTTCCACCAAATAATGTAAGTCCCCACAGCATGTTTCATTAAAGATCGACTTTTATCCTTTACAAGCAATGGAGCATCGGGCTCAATTGCATAAAAAATAAAAAACCTCACAAACACATCTCCCAAACTTTTGTTCACCAATATCTTGTCTTTATCATCATAAATAAATGTTTATTTGCTTACTTCTTTCTGTGAGATATCCAATAAAATTACTTATTCATCCTGCAAGTACTGATTTCATATAATATAATGAATAAGTCATGATGATTCACCACTTACTAATATTGAACCATTCTATTAAAATCTATAAATTCATTAAAATAAATTTCACTTACAATTTTAGATTATTCAAGAATGAATGATATGTTCACTTGAGATGAGTTTAGTTCAACTATATCACCATTATAGAAATAATAGAGAGTTAGCCAACTTTCTTAAAAATATTAAATTACAAGTATTGCATAAAATAATAATATCATAGATATCTCTAGATTATACTTGCTATTAATAGATGACATTTTATCTATCTTTGTTAAATGATCATCAGCTTCTTTCATGTTGGCAATACCCTATTAATAAATAAGTACAATAATAGGTTAAATTCATCAATCAAATAGTAAGTAGAATGAATGGTCATCGGGTTCTTTCATGACATTTTTCACATTTTCAAAAAAGTCAAAATAATTCTGAAAATAAAAATTAAGTTATCCAATCTCATTCATATAGAAATAAAAAAAGAATTACACATTTAACTAAAGTCCTCACCGAAACTGTTGAACCATAAATATTTGCTATTTCTATTTAGAGAGTTCCAACTTGACCTGTCAAGTCATTAAGAAGATAGAGAATGAAAAAAATCCTTTAATGAAAAATGAAAAAAAAGGTATTTTCCACATTTCATGAAGAATGAAAATCCATGAGAGAGAGAGGTTTAGGACTTTCCAAGAGATAGATCCCATTGCAACATCATACATTCTTTTGCACGATTTTTATGCAAAAATCATGGATTGTTACTTAGAAGAATAACAAATTCATTTGTTTCAATGAAAGCATATTTTGCCAAACCTCTCCAATCTAACATGCATCTTCATGTTGTTTACATAAATAAAGCCCCCACAAAATTCCATGAATAATATTTTTTTATTTTAATAAATCATTAAATTGCAAATCCTCCCGTATTTAACACACCTTAAACGAGGAATTCAACATTCATGAGTAGAAATCATGTTGTTTTCATCATGTAGCATGACTCTTTCAAATCATTTCTTTAAGTCCAAAGCTGTTATACCGGGTTATTCAGTTTAACATTTTCATAAACTAATAGTTAAAATAAGATGAGTAGGGAAATGAAACATTTATGATTAATTATTTTGCTTTTTTTATGATTTATACTGAATAGATGAGTTGCGTTGTCATGGGGTTATGCATTGATTTTTCATGAATGATTAAATTACAAAAAGCAAATCTTCTTTAAAGACTAATTCAACAATCCATGGATGTCAAGTTTATTATTTTCAGTTGAAATCTTTGATGACAGGATGAAACATGGATCCCTTATAGCCAAAGCCTTTCTCCCCTGAGCAAAGTATCATGAATCAAGAAATGCATCCACATCTGTTTCATGATAAACCAAGAGACCAGAAAATAATAAACAAATAAAAAGAGTATCAAAATAATAAATGCTAACTCCCAACCTGTACAGAGAGCACGGAAGTTTTCAGCTGTTGGGGGCACATCATCCCCATATATCACAATCCTTCCAACAAGATTTCCCACAGGGTTCCCAATGCTTATGTCAAAGAACACTTTGTTGGTGACCTTAGACTGCAATATTCAGCTTCCTGAAATTACACCAAACAACAGAACCATTATCAGAACTCAAAAAACTCTACCCAAACATTGTTATATTTAAAAATGCCACCAAAATCAAAACCTCGTATTAGTGGCAATATCACCAATAAACCTTGTTCACTTGTAAGCCAATAAATTTCTCAAAATAAGCTGCAATATAATATTGAGATTCCATTACAAATATTAGATATCAATACAAATTCCATCTAATAAAATTCACGGAATTCTCATCTTGAAAGACTGAAATATTTTTATGGAATCAGAGAAAGAAAATCTTGTTTTCTTACATTAAGTTTTCAAGAATAAGGGATCCCACAAGAATACGAAGTCAAAATGTCATGTCTCGAATCCAGCACCGGAATCGACTACACGTCCGAACGCACAAACCCTAGATTTTATCCTAGAGATCATGCAAGGCCAAGGTACAAAATAGTCACTTACCTCAAAAAAAATCTCATTCATCACCAAGCCCGAATATCTGCACAACTCTGTGGAAGAAGAAAGTAGGATTATGAGCTTACAACCCAGTAAGGTTTCCATATGATCACACCAGTAATAATACAACTCTGAAGAAATATACTAGTATATCATATCATGCAGTCAACAACTCAAATATCATGTATGACAAAATCATGGAAAATCATGTTTTCTTTAGAGTTTTCATTAATCCATCTTTATCTTTAGGATTCTGGATTAGCCACGACCATGCTTCAGTCCATAACTAGCAATCTCAGTATCACACTTCAGCATGTGACTGACAATCTCATTGTCACACTTCAGCCTGTGACTAGCAATCTCATAATCGATCATGTACAATCTGCCCATGGCCAGGCCCACGTACTAAACCCGTGGCACTGGCTATGTAACCACAATCCCATGGCATGTCTAGTCCAAACACCGTTATCACTTTATCCTTTCACATCATCCTGTCAAATCGTATCACGATATCAAACCAAATCATGTCATCACAAACTTCTCAATGACTGGCATCACGATCCAAATCATCAAAATATAACTTTCGTGGTAAAACATGATATATAAAAACATAATTAATAATCTCAAACATACTATCCATCTTGGAAAATCAAATATACGATGCAAAACAAACATGCCTGCCAATACTCATATGCACGGATCAAATCATGCCATGTAAAATAATATATAGAACTGGTGATCATGTCCAGAATCCTTACCTTCAGTCGCTAACCTAAAATATCCGATATCAATCTATATCTGGAGTTCGTCCCATACCTTCATGCTCAGAAGGTTGATCCCTTACAAAATCCTAACATCACAAATTCCAAGAAAGAAACTCTCCATTCTTCTCTCCTCCCTCTCTTCTCTTTCTCTCTACTCATCTTCTCCTCTTTCTCTCTTTTCTTCTTTCTCTTTCTTTCTTCCTCTCTCCTCTTTTTCCCTTCTCTTTCTCTCTCCTCTTCTCCTCTCTTCTTGGCTCTCTGGCTCTCTGCACTATTGGCCCTGCTAAATAAAAATCCTCAATGTCCCTAGTTAAAAGAGGAACAAAACCAATCCAAAACCATCTCAAACGTCGTCTGACAAGTTTAAAACCATCAAGATATCTCCATGGCCGTCTGATCTGAGATCGACATCTCAAACCGCATCAAAATCTAAATCCAAAAATCTCTAATCAAGCCTAAACTCTCTCAATTCATCTCATCTGTTCGATCAGGCAATCGGACGGTCCAGATGGATCAGAAACCATAGACCATCGTGGACCGCGAGAAACCCTATGGGAAATGCCTGTAAATGATGGGGAAACGCCCTCAGCAGCGCCGCTTCCGGCTGGACCGAGCCCACGCGTTCGCGCACGCTGCGCGCGTGGGCTTGGGTCGCGCCTCACGTGCCCGTGCAACGGGCCATGCCAGCGCTCACCCGCATGCCCGTTCGCGTCGCCGCCCATGCTCGCACGCAAGTCGCTCGCCCGCCAGTGCCTCGCCCACGCCGCTCGCTCGCCCTCGCTCGGCCGTGCCCGCACGCTCGCCCTCGCTCGGCCGTGCCCGCACGCTCGCTCGTGCCCGCGCCTGGGCAGCGCGGTGGGTCTGGGCCGGTCCAGCAGGTGGGCCGGCAAGGCTTCATTTTTTTTTCTTTTTTCTTTTTCTTGGGGTATTACACAAAACATAACATCAAATAAGAATCCAAGTTCCACCACTAAAAGAGAAAGATTAACAAATTAAAAAAACTACGCTCAGACAAAATTCCATTAAAAGCCCAACAAAGCTTTCAAAGAATAATGCAGTGATGTATTCATATGCCATTACAGGTACGGTAGCCCAGTGCAGCATCAAACTATTGTGAAATTGTCTTAAAATACAAAAATAGAATCAGAAAAGTGTGGAAAAAAAATTGGTTTATCTTAGTTCCCAAAATCAAAGTAATAGCGTACAACATCAAATAAGAAAGCAGCTTCTATCATTAAAGAATGTTGAATTAACTACACAAGCCACAAGATGTACTCAAAACTCCATTAAAACCCAATAAAAAAATTCAAGAATAAGGCAATCAAGTTTTACAAGAATATTGCAACAACATGCTAAATCCCCATCAAATAGAGTAGAACTCATTGCAGATTACATCTACTTCCATTGATATTTTTTTCTTGACTATTAAATGGTTCAAAGGGGGCAATAATTGGTTCTCTTCACTTCAGCTTCTCCAAGTACCCAACCGATCAAATATAACAGAAACCAAAAATCCAATCCCTGTTACTATATAAAGAAATTTGGACATTCCACATTAAGCAATACATTACTAGAAATCCTGCTGGAAACCCTAAGCAAAAATGGACAAGAAAAAGAACAGCCATAAAGCCTTAATGCCCGTCTACTGACCTTCAACTTAGCACGAGCCCAGGTGGTGTAGCAGACACTCGTCCGAACGGATGACATGGGGAGGGAGGAAAGCCGATGGCCACCGGAGAGAGCGGTGGTGGAGGAGATCTTCGACGCTGGCAAGGAGCTCCCTCGGAGACCCAAGAAACCCTGCAAAGGGGTTCGGGGAGGGAGCGGCGGAAGCTCCCCAGCCCAGCCACCATCGGCCGCACGCTCGCCTGCGAGAAAATAGAGAGAGAGAGAGAGAAACGACGTCAGAGAGATATGGGGAGGGAGGGTCTCCCGCGAGCTGGGCTGAGGGTCTCCCGCGAGCTGGGCGTGACCAACCTTAAGGCCTTCACTGACTCCCAGCTCGTGGCAGGACAGGTCTCCGGGGAGTATGCCGCGCACGATCCCTAAATGGTGAAATACTTGGAGCTCGTCAGGACGGGCACGGCCGGTTTCCGGTGCTTTAACATCTTCCACATCCCTCGCAGGGAGAACGCCTGTGCGGACACTCTTTCCCGACTGGCGACCCTGCCGGATACGATGCTGGGTCGTGCTCACGTGGAGCACCTTAAGGCCCCAAGCTACGAGGCCCCAGTGGGGGTCCATCAGGTCGATCGTGAGCCCAGCTGGATAGACAAATATGCCGAATACATAACCAGCGGCACCCTGCCGGAGGATCGCAAGGCGGCCCGCCTCATCAGAAAGAAAGTCGTGCGGTTCGTCCTGATGGATGGGCAATTGTATCGAAGATCCTACTCCTACCCCCTCCTCAAGTGTGTAGGACCCGCAGAAGCCAGACTCGTGCTCCAGGAGATTCACGAGGGCGTCTGTGGGAATCACGTGTGGGGTAGAGCATTGGCCTACAAAGCCCTTCGTCAGGGCTACTTTTGGGAGACGATGAAGGAATACGCCGCTGACTTCGTGAAGAGGTACGATCGGTGCCAGCATCACGCCACGGTGCAACGGCAGCCCTCCAACCCAATCTCCCAGCTTTCAGCTCCGTGACCATTCGCCCAGTGGGGGATGGACCTTCTGGGCCCATTCCCGCCGGCGTCTGGACAGCGGAAGTTCCTGATCGTGGCCATCGACTACTTCATGAAGTGGGTCGAGGTCGAACCCTTGGCACGGATCACCGAGGCAAACGTCGCCAAGTTCTTCTGGAAGTCGATCGTTTGCCGTTTCGGCCTCCCCCATACCGTGGTTACCGATAACGGGCGCCAGTTCGACTGCCGGGAGTTTGAAGAGTTCTGCGGCGACCTTGGCATCAGGCATCGCTTCACCTCGGTGGCGCATCCCCAGACCAATGGAGAGGCCGAAGTCACGAACAGGATCATTTTGCAGGGCCTCCGCACGCGGCTGGACCAGGCCAAAGGTAGATGGGCCGAGGAGCTCCCCAGCGTCCTTTCGGCATACCATACCACCCCGAGGACAGCGACCGACGAGACCCCGTTCAACCTCGTCTTCGGAGCCGAAGCGGTCATTCCGATCGAACTCAGCCTACCCACGCTGCGTGTGGAGCAATATGACGAGACAGAAAACCCCGCCAGAATGATGCTCAACCTTGACCTTCTTGAGGAGACGAGGGACAAGGCCCGAGTTCGGATGGCGGTGTATAGGCAGCGTGTGGCCAGGTATTACAACTCCCGAGTGCGGCCGAAGTTTTTTCGTCCCGGAGATCTGGTCCTCCGGCGCGCTGAAGCTTCTCAGCCACGGGAATGCGGCAAGCTCTCACCAAACTGGGAAGGCTCGTACCGGGTGGCAGAAGCCCTCCCTCACGGCGCCTACTACCTGGAGGAGTTGGGAGGGGCCAGGTTTCCCCGGACGTGGAACGCCTCGAACCTAAGAATGTATTATCAGTAATGTAAGGTTCTCCACTCCTGCAATAAAGTTTCTTTGCTTCAAACGCTCTTTTCTCACCTCGTAGGGAAACCGGCGCATGGCCCTGGCCTCGGCACGCCCGATCGTGGCCGACGGCCAAAGGAAACGAGAAGTCCCGGGCTTCGGCGTAGAAGGCGGGGCAGAACCCGGTTCGCCCACGCGAGCACGGAGAACAGCTCGGCAAGCCGTGCAAGGCTTGAGAAAGCCTACGGCCCCGGGGTTCAGTCCGGAAGTCCCGGGCTTCGGCCTGGAAGGCGAGGCAGAACACGCGAGCACGGAGAACAGCTCGGCAAGCCGCGCAAGGCTTGAGAAAGCCTGCGGCCCCGGGGTTCAGTCCGGAAGTCCCGGGCTTCGGCCTGGAAGGCGGGGCAGAACCCAGTTCGCCCATGCGAGCACGGAGAACAGCTCGGCAAGCCGCGCAAGGCTTGAGAAAGCCTGCGGCCCCGGGGTTCAGTCCGGAAGTCCCGGGCTTCGGCCTGGAAGGCGGGGCAGAACCCAGTTCGCCCACGCGAGCACGGAGAACAGCTCGACAAGCCGCGCAAGGCTTGAGAAAGCCTGCGGCCCCGGGGTTCAGTCCGGAAGTCCCGGGCTTCGGCCTGGAAGGGGGGCAGAACCCAGTTCGCCCATGCGAGCACGGAGAACAGCTCGGCAAGCCGCGCAAGGCTTGAGAAAGCCTGCGGCCCCGGGGTTCAGTCCGGAAGTCCGGGCTTCGGCCTGGAAGGCGGGGCAGAACCCACTTCGCCCACGCGAGCATGAAGGCAATCCCAAGGATGGACCCGCTCAAGGCCTACTCTGACGCCACGCGGTCCGGAATGTCCCAACCTTCGATCTGAGCAACGGACGGGACCAGGTCCACCCTCGTTCTGACACTCCACATCAACATCTCAAGAAGGAAAAAGAGGAGATGGGAGAATGGGAAAGAAAGTGAATTCGAGACATAGACAAATGGTGTTTTCATTAATCCAAAAAGGAGAAGTACAAGCTGGGAATCCCGACAGGCCGGGAGTCCCCAAAAAAGAAAAAAGAGAGAAGTACAACAACAACAACAGAGAAAAATGAGAAGATAAGTGGCTCAGTTCGGCGCGGGGTCGGAGCCCTCAGCCTGGGTCGCGCGCTCCGCATCCTCGCCTTCGGCGGCTGCCGGCTCAGGTGGCTGCTCCGGAGCCACGGCCTCGTCGGTCGCCGGGGCCGCAGGCGTGGTATCGGCCGCACCGGAGGTACTGCTCTCGAGTCCCTGCCTCCAACCTCCGAGCACCACCCCACTGAGGTCGAGCTCGGGGTAGAAGGCCCCCACCTTCTCCCGGCACATCCGGAACCCCTTCAGGAAGGAGTCCACGGCGGCCTCCTGGACCTCCGAGGTGTACTCGTCGGAAGCCCGGAACTTCGGGACGGCTTCCTGTGCCTCCCGCTTCGTGGCTTCCAAGAGCCCGTTGACGTACGTGCTCCGCTCCTTCGCCGCGTTTGCATCCCGCCTGGCCTCCTCCAGCTGGCGCTCCAGCCATTGAGAATGGGCCTGAAGGCGAGCCCTCTCAGCTGCGTCCTCCTCCGCGCGACGCTGGTGGGAGATCCTCTCCTCCGACAGAGAAGACTCCAGGTCCTTGTTCTGCCCCTCCGCGCGCGCCAGGTCCGCCTGGAGGGTCTGGTTGTTTGCTCGCAGCTCGACCCCCTTCTCCATGAGGTCCTTGACGTCGACCGCGAGCTTGCCGAGTTTCTTTTCCTTCTCGGCATCCCTCTTCGCGCTCCCTACGAGGAAGTTCCTCAGTAGGAGCACGTCGTTCCCAATCTGCACAGTGAAGCAACCGGGTTAGAAGAAAGACCACCCGAGGTCACGGAGGACACAAGAAACTGAGTTTGAGATTACCGCGAAGAGCTGCGGGAGGATCCCGAGTAGAGCGTCGGCGTAGTCCCGGCCGCCTCGAGATCGGTGGTCCCGGGTTGTGGAGGCGTACTCCATCACTTTCTCCGCGAGCCCTTTATCGCGGATTACTGAACACCGGTGGGTGATCACCGGTGGCGGAGCCATCAGGTCAGCTCCGGCGATGACTGTCCCTCCAGCAGGAATCGCCGTCGATGGGGCGGCAGAGGACGCAGGCTGCGCCGTTGGAGCCACGGCGATAATAGGGCTGGCGCTGGACGGAGCTGCAAGTGGTGGAGTCCCCTCGACGGTAGCACCACCGGGTCTGACGGCTGGAGAATCGATGGCCCCGCCTCGAGGCAGCCTGGGCGGGGGAGCAGCGGCCGCCGGGTTGGGTACGGTCGCCGGCACGGCCTCCTGGCTCACCTCGGTGCGAGCCCTCTTCGCCGCGGGCTCATCCACTTCGGCGGCGTCCCTCTGGGCCGCGCCCTCCAGGAGGCTCTCCAGCGAGAACTTCATGCCTGCAATGCAAAAGAGAAGAAGGTCAGCCAGCTCGGTTATAAAGGAGAAAGAATGCAGGAGTCAAGGGAGGACCGAATCTCACCCGACTCGCGGATGGGACTGATCCCGGCCTCAAATAGATTCTGCTCCGAGAGCAGGACCTCGAGTGCCGGGACCACATCGCTCAGGAGCAGGGAGTAGGCCTCTTGGTCCGCCGACTCGACCTGGAAGTTCCGGTTCGGAGACCGGTCCGGTTTGCTCCAGGCCCAGTCAACATCCTCGACCGAGGCAAAGAAGAACCGGTTCTTCCAGCCCTTGATAGAAGAAGGGAGGTCGAACCGGAGGCACCTGGGCCGGGGCGAGATGTACCACCAGCCGTCGTCAGTGGAATACCTCTTCAGGGTAAACATAGCCCTGAAGAGGGAGAAACGGGCAACGAACCCATGAAAATGGCAAAAAACAATGAAAGAAAAGATGACCCGGATGGCATTGGGAGTCAACTAGGCCGGAACGAGACGGAAATGGCTAAGGAAAGAAAGGAAGAAGGGGTGCAAAGAAAGGTCGCCTTTGGTCATTGTGGAAGCATGACCGGAGGGACCGGCAGGAAGAAGAGGCGGAGCAGGAAGAAGAGGCGGAGCAGGAAAAGAGAGAAGCGGAAGAGCGGAAGCAATAGGAGGAGACCGGATACCCATGGGGATGCCGATGGTGACACCCCCAGGTTGCAGTCGCCTGCGGATCTCCTCCGGGATCGTTTCCTCCTCTAAGGAGGAGGAAGACGAGGTCCTCGACCGGGACGGACCGGCCTCGTCCGGATTAGAGGAAACATAGCGACGGTGCGCCATGACAAAGAAGAAAGAAAAGAAGATTCAGAGAAGAAGGAGAGGGGACCTAAGGAGAAAATGGAGGCACTCACCGAAAATACACCGAGTGGATGCGGGGCAGTGGAAATTGGCCTGCAGCAAACCGCCCACGAAGCAAGGGAAAAGGCCTCATTCCGGAAAGCCCCCTCCTTTTCAAATTCAGTCGACAGCAGCCGTACCCGTCATTCCGCCCCGAGCCACTGGATGATCGCCGCGTGGACGCATGCCCGACACCAATGCCTCGTTAGCAGGGTAACGGCCTCTGCTTCGAAGCGACGCATTTATTATGGGCAAGTGGGCGACGCGTGGCGGCTTCCTATAGGACTTCGGGCGCACCGAGAAGCGGCGACGAGGATCGCGGTAATTATGATGCAAGATCTTCGCCTCCCCATGTCATATTCGCATTTAATCCCGACGTTCCGTTCTACGACGCCCCAACGGAACGACGGGCTGGGGGGCAACTGTTACGGCAGTAATGATGACATGGCCGGTCTCAGATTTCGTCAGGTATGATCGAGCCACGTGGAGATTTCTTCGGCCAAGTCAGCCTCGGCTTCCGTGCTACCGAGGTCGAGCTCGGCCCTTGCCCCCCCCAGGCTACCTCGCCAGGTGATATCTCGAGACGCTACCGCCCTCGCCGAAGTCGAGCTCGGTACAAGGCTCCTCCCGCCGCCTCGCCAGGTGTCCACCCAGGAGGGGTCCATCTCGGCCGAGGTCGGCTGCTCCTTCGCTCCTTCGCCAGGTGGCCCCCGGAGACGGGTCCACCTCGGCCGAAGCCGAGCGCCCTCCTGCCACCTCGCCAGGTGTCCACCCAGGAGGGGTCCACCTCGGCTGAGGTTGGCTGCTCCTTTGCTCCTTCGCCAGGTGGCCCCCGGAGATGGGTCCACCTCGGCCGAAGCCGAGCGCCTCCTGCCACCTCGCCAGGTGTCCACCGGGAGGGGTCCACCTCGGTCGAGGTCGGCTGCTCCTTCGCCAGGTGGCCCCCGGAGACGGGTCCACCTCGGTCGAAGCCGAGCGCCCTCCTGCCACCTCGCCAGGTGTCCACCCAGGAGGGGTCCACCTCGGCCGAGGTCGGCTGCTCCTTCGCCAGGTGGCCCCAGGAGACGGGTCCACCTCGGCCGAAGCCGAGCGCCCTCCTGCCACCTCGCCAGGTGTCCACCCAGGAGGGGTCCACCTCGGCCGAGGTCAGGCCGCCCGTACAGAGAAGATCCCAAAGAAAGAGGCGCAGGTTCTGAGGTTGGCCCTCGAGCCGTGCGCATCACAGACGGCGCCCCGTACAGATTGCGGCGGCATGCGAAATATCACTTACGTCGGCCCGACAACTCCTGTAGTCGAGAGGTGCGGTTCTGACAAAACAGGGCCCGTAAACGGATAGCACCGACACTTAGGAAGGAGAGCGCCCTCACTGGGCCTGAGGTCTGACCGGCCGCCCTGCCGGCGCCACCCCCCTTCTTTTGTCTTTACCCTTTCCTCGCTGGGCTCGGCGAACGAGGTCGGAAAGCCGCCTGGCCCTCGAAACCAAAAGGGGAAAGAGAAAAGGATGGAAAGGGGAGCCTCCCACGAGCAGAAGACAGGCGGACAGCGGGAGGAGATAAAAGGAAGGAAGTTGGAGGTGACCAAGTAAGCTGGGACAAGTAAGAAACAGTGGCCAAAAGCCCCGCTCCGAGAGTAAGATCCAAGGTCCCGAGAGGGGATCGCTTGGCGTGAGCTCGGCAAGGAGGCCAAGGCCGGGTTTCTGGTCCCTACAGCACCTTTCTTGCTAGTAAATTCTCTGAGTCTGGGACTCCTTCGGGGGCCCATCTTGGAGAATCTGTTCCTTCTCGCCGTCTACTAACTTAACCGTCGGAGCTCCCTCGCCGGGATCCCCGGCCAGGGTCTTCTGACCCTCTCTTGCAGGTTCGCTCCAGCCAGGAGGCTCCAGGAGCTAGGCGGTCTGGTAGGATCGACGGATCCGTGGCACGGGCGCGGCGGCGAGATCGGCAACACCAGCCAAAGTCGACATCTAGCAATGACACCCGGCATCTAAATAGGTTGAAGGTTGCAGAGCAACAGGAACCTATCAAATATAAAATAGCTTTGAACTTATTCCTTAAACCTCCTAATGCTCTGGATGGCATAGGGTTAAACTACCCAACCCTAAGCAGTCCATCTAAATATGTCTCAAAGAATCCCTACAACTCCTTACAAGGAATGCCCTGGCCAAGATCTTTCATAATTGAGGCATATAAAGCATTCAATCCAAATCATTTGGAGAGGTTAATCCTGTCTTGATCCTACTATCGCTACACAAGTACTTGACTGTACCCAGCAACCTTTTATCACCGAATTAGAAATCCGGGTAGTCCGGTGCCTAAGCATAGTGAGTTGCTTGCAAGCTGCCATAGTGATCTCAAGTTAAAGGAATAATTCATGTCCACATTCTAACATAAGACTTCTCTTCGGTAGCAAGAGAATCTCGCATAAGAGTCACGTTCAATGAAGTGTCAAACACAACACCCGATGTCATACCAGCATCTCCATGCTGCTTGGTTAAGAGGATAACCAATATATATGACATCAACGACCTACTCTCGATACACCATCATTCCAAAATAGCATATCCTTTGGTCGCGAACTAATTTATGAACTACATGATGCATCCTCTCTACATCGCATACAAGGTAGCTTAAAGGACATCATCACATAAGAGTTCAAATAAGAAAAATATACCTATGATGAACAACCAAAAGATAACTTTTATTTATATCAAAATTCATATACAAATAGCACAACTGTCTACAGCCTAGATGATTAGCTTTGGGATACAATTTGCAACAAGTAGGACACCTACAATCTAATAGAGAAGTAGAAGTGACCAATCAAACCATCTTTCAAAGCTTGAAATCTAGACTTGATCGAGCAAAAGATCTATGGATCGATGAACTAGATAGTGTCCTCTTGTTATATCAAACACCTCCTCATATCTCAACTGGTGAGACACCTTTCAAACTAATTTTTGAAGCAAAAGCAGTTAGCCCTTTAGAAATCAGCTTAGTTTCCTATCTAATAAAGGACTATGATGAAGATACTAATCAAGAAAGACTCCGGAGAAGCCTTGACTTTCTAGAAGAAATATGAGAGAAAGTACATATTAAGATGGCAGCTTATAAATAGAAAGTTGCTCGATATTACAATCTAGAATCAAAACTAATTTTTTAAAAAAGGAGATCTTGTCCTTCCACTACAAGAAAAACTAAGTTTAGCAACCGGTTTTTCAGTTTCTAATAATTAAAAATTGGTTGCTAAATTAATTTATAACCGATTTTGCAATCGAAATTAGTCGGTTACAAAAGTATAGGTTGCTAAAATTTGTGACCGATTTTTTTCGGTTGCAAAATTTAGCAACCGATTTAGCAACTGAATTTGACATATTTTTTTGAAAAAAAAAAAAATCAAAGAAATATAAAAAAAATTTGAAAAAAAAATTGGTTGCTAAAAAAAATCCAGAAAAAATAAAAAAAAATTGGTTGCTAAATCGGATGCTATAAAAAAATTCCAGAAAAAATTAAAAAAAAAATCGGTTGCTAAATCGGTTGCTAAAAAAAATCTAGAAAAAATAAAAAAAATCGGTTGCTAAAAAAAATCTAAAAAAAAAAAAATTGGTTGCTAAAAAAAAATCAAAAATAAAATAAAAAAATTGGTTGTTAAATCGGTTGCTAAAAAAAAATTCAGAAAAAAAAAATCGGTTGCTAATAAAAAATCCAAAAAAAAATAAAAAAAATTTGGTTGCTAAATCGGTTGCTAAAAAAAATCCAGAAAAAATAAAAAAAATTGGTTGCTAAATCGATTGCTAAAAAAAATCCAGAAAAAATAAAAAAAAAATTTGGTTGCTAAATATGTTGCTAAAATTGAATAATTTTTTAAAAAAAATATAAAATATGAATTTTTTTCCTGAATTTATAAATTTAAGCTGAGATATATAAAGCAGATATTCATTTCAACATTAGAGGTAAATAATGCAGAACTCATTGAAGCATATAATCTCTTTAATCTAGGAATTAAAGGTAAATAATGCATTCTCTTTATCGGCACCTCTTTATGTTTACCGTCTGCATGAGGCCGAGGTTTATATCTATCAGCCCCGCAAAATTTGCATTGCATTTCTTCAGATTGTTGACCATAATACAGCATGCAACCATTAATACAATAATCAATCTTCTCAGCAGTAAGTCCGAGTTTGGACACCAATTTTTTTGTCCTATAAAAATCCTGAGGTATGGTATTATCGGCTGGAAGGGTCTCCTTCATAAGACCCGCAATTTGATCGAAGGATCATTGTGAAATATCACCTTCAGATTTGATGCTAAGCAACTGTACAGCTACCGATAACTCAGAATGATCTGTACATCCCGGCCATAATGGTTTTGGACTGAATGCAACAAGTCATAAAATCTTTGATCATCCAAATTCGGTGTCTCCTCTTCATTAGACGAATGGTCAGGCACATACTCTGTTCCAAATGTATCGAATATCATGCATCGATATGTGTTTTGTGGATCATTATCTATTGGTGCAAAGGCATGATCATTTGCATACAAATCAGGTACCCCACCGACACGAGGATCACTCTCTCCATGAGATGTCCAATACCAGTAATTCGGTACAAATCCTTTTTTGTAAAGATGAAGCTTCACTTCATCGATAGTTAGGTACCTTAGATTTTTGCACTTGCAACAAGGGCATCTGAATTTTTCTTCACTTTGAAAGTTAGGTTGCTGACATGTAAAGAGTACAAAATCTTCCACGCCCTTTAAAAATTCTTCGGTATATCCCTTTCGACCCGGTAAAAGTCTATTATACATCCAACTACGAAGTTGAAAGATATCCATATTCTGTACCATATCAAAACATGATAATACAGAAAAATCAAATGAGAGTGGACTAAGCATTGTTAAAAAAGATGGTTGCATCTAAAATCTGCATAAGTCCCTCTCCCTCTTTGAGATATAAATTAACATATGTAAAAGAATACTATAGAAGTGACTAGGTCTTAGAACCGGGGCTACAATATATTTACACATAATTCCATAGAAACTTATCACTGAATTGTGACAATTAAAAAATGGAACAAAAAGAGAAATAAAGATTAAAAAAAGAAGAAAAGAAAAACTACCGTAGAAGGAAACATGACTTGTCTAAATTTACATCCCCTGTTAAAACTAGTGACAAAGGAACCAAGGAAAACATTTATTCTCCTAATTCTCCTTCCCAAAATTGGTAACTTAGTGAGAATAAGAGAAAAGTCAAATTCAAAGTGAAATTTAAGCAGAATCAAAAAAATATACATAATCTCAATATTAAAAAAAAGATGTATTAGAAACTGCACAGAACAACTATTCAGCAAAACTGATAATAAAACATATAAAATTAGAAAATCAAGAAATATTGTTCCACTTGGAAACCACAAACATTTACATTGAATTGAAAAGAATACTTTAGGAGCTTAATATTTCTTTAATTCCAACTGAAACTTGACAAGTAAAAATTACCATCCATAAATCCAAAATATTAGAAGCATCAAAGCAACAAGGAAACAGTCAACAGTTGCAAGAACCAATACTATGAGAGAAACATGAAAATGACAACAAACTAACAATATATAAGACTGGGCGTGGTACAAAATTCATCCACTACCATAAAATATCCAGAATGAATACATCTAAAGATAAAATTGACATTGCAAAATGATTTCAATTAAGCTTTATAACAACTTATTTATACACATGCACACACACAGATATGTATTCCAACTGACAGATTAATGCTTGAATATAATTCCAAGAACATTTATAATACTATATTCATACAAAATAAAATATCAAGCATGAATGTAGCTTAAGATACAAATGTCTGTGGAAATTTCAGTTAATATGTATAACAAATTAATTACACACATGCATGTGCATGCATGTACACATATTATTCCAATTGATGATTAATGCCTTAACATAGTTCTAAGAGCATCTGAATATCAATTTTAGTAAAAGACAATCTAAGCTGCTGAGAAATCACTAGCCCAGTAAATGGAACCAGAGCCCAGGAAATGCCACTATGATAATTGCAATCAACACAGAAAAAAAAGCATACATTCATTGAAATGAGGAAAAGGTATTTTCTTAAAAAAAAATTGGAAGACGGCGATACCCGGATCCAACGGGGCTTAGAGCTGAGGAAGGGAGAGTCGGAGGCGGCGGCCGGTGGGGCTCGAACCTGAGGAAGGGAGAGCCGGAGACGACGGCCAAAGGGGCTTAGACCTGAGGAAGGGAGAGCCGGAGGCGGTGGCCAAAGGGGCTTGGACCTGAGGAAGGGAGAGCCGGAGGCGGCGGCCAAAGGGGCTCGGACCTCAGGAAGGGAGAGCCGGAGGCGGCGGCTATGGAAGAGTGAGAGAAAAAAAAATGGGGCGGCTAAGGTTAGGGAACCGGTCAATGGGAGAGTGAGAGAAAAAAAAATGGGGGCGGCTAGGGCATCATATAACTTAACCAATTTTATTTAATACTCTCAATTTCTTAAAAAAAAATTTAAAAAAAAAACCAAAAAATATTAGCAATCGAAAAAATCGGTTCCAAATTTCAAAAATTATAAAAAAAAAAAATTAAAATATTAGCAACCAAAAAATTGGTTGCAAATTTTAAAAAATATAATTTTTTTTTTTGAAAAAAAATTAGCAACCAAAGAAATCGGTTGCAAATTACAAAAATTATAAAATTTATTTTTTAAAAAAATTATCAACCAAAAAAATCGGTTGCAAATTTTAAAAATTAGCAACCAAAAAAATCGGTTGTAAATTTCAAAAATTATAAAAATTGTTTTTAAAAAAATTAGCAACCGAAAATATTAGTTGCAAATTTCAAAAATTATAAATTTTTTTTAAAAAAAAATTAGCAACCGAAAAAATCGGTTGCAAATTACAAAAATTATAAAATTTATTTTTTAAAAAATTAGCAACCGAAAAAATCAGTTGCAAATTTCAAAAATTATAAAAATTATTTTTAAAAAAACTAGCAACCAAAAAATCAGTTGCAAATTTTAAAATTTATAATTTTTTTTTAAAAAAAATTAGAAACTAAAAAAATCGGTTGTAAATTACAAAAATTATAAAATTTATTTTTTAAAAAATTAGAAACCAAAAAAATCGGTTGCAAATTTCAAAAATTATAAAAATTATTTTTAAAAAAATTAGCAACCGAAAAAATCAGTTGCAAATTTCAAAAATTATAATTTTTTTAAAAAAAAATTAGAAACTGAAAAAATCGGTTGTAAATTACAAAAATTATAAAATTTATTTTTTAAAAAATTAGCAACCAAAAAAATCGGTTGCAAATTTTAAAAATTATAAATTTTCTTTTTTAAAAAAAAATAGCAACCAAAAAATTCAGTTGCAAATTTCAAAAATTATAAAAATTATTTTTAAAAAAATTTAGCAATTGAAAAACTTGGTTGCAAATTTCAAAAATAAAAAAATTAAATTTAAATAAAATTTTGTAAAATTTTACTTAAATTTAATTTTTTTTATTTTTGAAATTTGCAACCAAATTTTTTGGTTGCTAAATTTTTGAATAATAATTTAAAAAAATTAAAAATAATTTCTGTTTCGGTTGCAAAATCGGTTGCAAAATGAAATTTTTGCAACTGAATTTGCAACCGATTTAAATCGGTTGCTAAATTATTCAGAAAAAATATCGGTTGCAAAATCGGTCATAATTTTTTTTAAAAAATTCGGTTACAAAATCGGTTGCAAAATCGGTCACAAATATAACCAAAAAAATCGGTTGCTAAAACTTGTTTTTTCTCGTAGTGTACTGACTATTGAAAATATTAAAAAGAATATGATTTAACAACATGTTTGAGATTTAATAAATTGATAATAAAAAAAAAATATTTGGACTGTCACATTAAATAGAGAATAGCTGAGTCATAGGCAGATAATAATGGAATCGTCGAGCTGCAGATGGATAATGCTTAGAATAGCCGAGTCATGTACGGATATCACATGGAATAGTCGAGCCACGGATGGATAGTATATGAGACAGTCAAGCCAGAAGCTAAAAATATGTGGAATAGCCGAGCCACAAATAGATAGTACGTGGAATAGCTGAACCACGGATGGATAGTACGTAGAATAGCCTGGCATGGATAGATAGTACACGATCGATTTTAAGATTGCTAGTCATGAGTCGAGCATAATCGTGATTAGTCCAAAATCCTAAAATGATATTAGTGGTTGATCCGAATCATGTTAATGAGATGCGGATAATAAGAGGTAAAACCATAATTAAGTAAAAATGAAGATTTTACTTAATGACATATGCAGTGTCTCACTTTTGAATAAGATGAATATTTGATATTAATTTATGCATATTTTGATTTTGAATAATCTTGATCTCTTGACATGAGATTTTGATATTTATGTTCTATTTGATACTGTTTGCCATTTTATTCGAATTATATTGTATTATATTGGTGCAAGCATATCGAAATTCTTACTGGGATGTAAAGTTCGCATCTCTATTTTTTTTTCCCAGAATTGCAGGATGTTCAATTCGACCATGATTTAGATTCACGAATAAAAAGATAAAAATATATATAAAGAATCATTAATACCGATCGGGATGATTTCAAAATGATTGAATTTATAAATATATATAAGTTGTATTATTTTTTTTATATTAAATATTTTGAGGAGCGATCAATAATATTCTTGAAAAATTAAAATTATAATGTATTTATAGGATCTTGTATAAATTTTTTTTTTTTGATGTGCTTTAGAATTCGTGTGGTGGATTTGGTGCTAGGTTGGGGACGTGACAGGTCAAAAGGCATTTGATGGTTTACTTATGGCAACTTTCCGGTACGTACCTTTTGCGACGCTGCCAGGAGTTTTTTTTAAAAATAATATAAAAAAAAAACTTAATTATAAAAATAGGTAATCCGTAAAATATTTACGGATCTAGGTGGCACGTGGCAAAAAGTTCGGGAAAAAAAAAAAAAATGACACGTGGCCAGCAGGGTGGACGCGTGGCCGAATTCGTCTTTGGAAAAGACGAATTCACCCGGACCGAAATTAACAGTCTAAAATTGGCTTTTGAAAAGACGAATTTGAATTCGTCTTTTCAAAAGCCGGGTTTAGGCTCTGCCGCTATCGCCCTGGTTTGACACGTGGCCTGCGGTGGAGAGAATTCGTCTTTTCAAACGACGAATTCGCTTGAGAATTCGTCGTTTGAAAAGACGAATTCTCACAGATTAAGAAACGAGTAAAATCGGCTTTTGAAAAGACGAATTTGAATTCGTCTTTTCAAAAGCCGATTTTAGGCCTCTACCGTCGCCCTGCATATTTGACACGTGTCGATCGGGAGGCTTACCGATCGACACGTGGCTTTGGTTGCGGGCGGTGGACGAATTCGTCTTTTCAAACGACGAATTCGCCTGAGAATTCGTCTTTTCAAACGACGAATTCGCCTGAGAATTCGTCGTTTGGAAAGACGAATTCTCACAGCAGCCCTATAACAAGCCTTCCCTTTTTTTTTTTTTCCGTTGTTCTTCCTCCTCCGTTTTTTTTTTTTTTCCTTTCCGGTGGTCCCTCCCCTCTCCGATTTGTTATTTATTTTTTTTGTTTTATCTTCTTGTGGGGTCAGAAATATTGAAGATCACTCTTCCTCATCCTTTCCGGTAAGTTTTTTTTTATTTTTATTTATTTTTTTAGTATTTAAATTTTATTTTGATTAATATTTATTTTTTTTGTGTAGATCTGAATATTGGCTTTTTGTTGGATGATCTAGATCTTGTTCTTCCATATTTTATTATCCGGATTCAAGGTAAATATTTTTTTAAAATTTATAAATATTTGATTGTATAAATATTTGATTGTTCTTCCTACTATTAGCACCATTCCTCTTAGGTGTAGATCAAGGAGAGAGAGCTCCAGCTAAGTGGGACTCAATGATTTCTAACCCGTTTCAAATTAGGTTTAGTCCTAACCTATTAGAAATTAAATCCTAATCCAATCAAGACTAGTAAACCCAATTAGATTTGAACTAGACCAAAATCCAATCAAATTAAATCTAATTAAATTCAACTAGGATTAGAAATCTAATTTGATCAAATCAAATTAGCTTTGCAATATTTGCAATTAGATCCTCCTCTTACTAACTCTTAGAAAGTTGTTCCAAGTCTGCTACAATTCGAAAAGGATGCATCAATCATTTGATCGAGTCATTTATTACTTCTAACTCTACTGATTTAGGATCACCGATTATCAAAATTATCCTATCAGTCTTACAATCCATCAGTGACACCTAGCAACATGTAGTGGCAATCCAATAGAATAGAAGTAATAAATTTCTAGGTGTAGTTAATATATGATTCAGTTTTTCTATCGAGAGTTTCGATGAGATAGAAGTTATGAAAAACTTATCAAACCCTATCATCTATTATATGTAAGATTTAATTTGTTTAAGTCCAAGTTATGAAATCATATAGAAATGCTTTTCCATTTATCACATTATCATGACCACGGTCTTAAGAACTTAGCTTCATAAATCATATAAGACTATCCTTTAACTGCTAAGGTTGATAGATCATATCTAGATGTATACCCTACTTCTACAGCTAATATACTGTAGCTCATCTATCCAAAAGAAAGTAATCTATGTATCGATTTTGATAGATCAATCATTATTTCTGTAATGATCTAATGATTGGAAACAATTTAGGAATTAATCTATAATGACACATGCCTCAAATTCTTAATTCTTGAGAATATGTATTATCATCTATTAATTTCTTTGATGATTCAAGGATACATTATACAAGAATATAAATAAAAGGCCCATTTTATTGATAAGTGAATTGATTAAGTAAAAAAATTATGCCCTAAACTATTACAATGTGAATTGATAAGTGAATTGATTAAGTACAAAAATCCATTTTATTGATAAATGAATTGATTAAGTATAAAAATTATGTCCTAAACTATTATAATATGTCAGCCGATTGGCTTCCAGGAAATATATCTAATAATCTCTTACTTGCATTAAAGCTAATATGCCATAAACCTAAGTCTCATCTTCTCAAGGTGGGCTTTAGTTTTCTGTTCGCTAAGTGGCTTAGTCAGTGGGTCTGCCATATTGTTCATGGAATCTACTATCTTCACCTTGATGCATTTTTTTTAAGTAGTCGTGTATGATGTGGAATCACCACTCGATGTGCTTGGACTTCTATTGAGACCTGGACTTCTTAGCAAGGACTATGGTACCGTTATTGTTGCAGTACAGTATGATGGCATTTGATGGCATGATATCGAGCTCTACAACAAACTTCTTATATCAGAATGCTTCCTTCACAACTTTTGATGCAACGATGTACTCAACTTTCATGGTTGAGTTTATAATGATAGGTTGCTTAGAACTCTTTCAACTGGTTGAACCATCATAACTCTTCTAACTAGTTGAACCATCAATGCACAAGAATACATATCCTAATGTAGACTTTCGTATCCAACATCGACCTTTATTAAAAATTTGAATAAAATTTTTATTTAGTAATACTTAGTTATGAATAAAATTTGAAGTTTATGTATTTGTAGTTTTTTTTTATTAAATAAATGTGTAGCATGAATTTTTATAGCATGTATTGTGTACATATTGATATCAGTGATGTAATTATTATGTAATTATAATTGTATTTAAATGATTAATTATGATGAATTTTATATATGTATTTTTATAAAATTTGCATTTCATTGAACCGTAGACCCGTCAATTGCTTGATATGCATATTCTGTATTATCCGTACATGTTTTTATACTTGTACAGATATGAGAATTATGCATGTTGATCAATTGATTGTCCAATTTGGACAGTTTGGAAATTGCAAATAATTTTACAGGTCAATTTATAGTAATCAAACGATATGCAATGAAGGCCGAATAAAATTTCGATCATCATTTTTCTTTTGTTCTTCGCATACATAAATATTTGTATGTGGAGAATTAAGGGAAAATGCTGCCGAAATTTCATTTGGTCTTCATTGCATACCGTTTGATTACTATAAGTTGACCTGTAAAATTAATGCAATTCCTGAATGGGATAGGGCCTTTACCTAGTAGTTAATGATAGGATGCATTCATCATGATAGACAAATAATTATGTTTTGAATTTTATTGTCATATTAATTATGTAATTTAATTAGTTTGTTAATGATATCAATATATGAGAAAGTTATTTCTAAATATATTTTGTTAATTAAACATGTAGGATATATAATGGGAGAAAGAATCACAGCATTATGTTATATGGGTGGTTCTATGATTAATGGATCAAATGGAATTGAGTACAATCAGGGACCAAAAAAGGCAATTAGAATCAGTTCTGACATGACATTTCAAGAGTTGGAGAACAAAATATGTAGAGTTCTCCGTATTGATAGAACTGAAAAAAAAGTTTTGATTATCTATAGATATCCACAAGTTGTCCAGCCGACATTTGTAAAGTACGAACCTGTTCCATTAACGGATGATGAAGACATGGAGATGATGTTTTCAACTATCGGTTCACATTCATGTATATCGGGTGCAGAGTTATATATAAATATCCAAACCATTGAAGCTCCTGAACCTGATTGCGAACAGGATGATTACGAAGAAGCTGTTCGAAATATAGCAACAACTCGTGTAACTGAACAGGTTCTATCATATAGTACTCCGAATATTGCAGATAATGAAGTAGAAAATATTGGCTCAATTTTTACTGTAGATCCGTTACGTACGGTGGACAGTACTGTACCGGAAAGTAATATTAGAGAAGCATCAATATATACAGCTGCTGATGACAGGGTGCATGTCGATAATCAACTTTTTAATGAGAATGATGATGAAAGTGAACATGACTTGGCTGACAAAGGTGACGAGGCCGGTACTTCACATCCAGTACGAAGTCCGGATGATACCACTGTTCCAAATTATTCTACATTTGAAGCTCCATCTAGAACATTTACCCAGATTGATTGGAATGCTGCAAATATGTCAATGTATTATTCAATGCAGGAACAACATTTTATATGGCAAAGGAATGAGGAGTTACGTAAAGGACTCCGCTTTATAGATAAGGCAGAATTGCAGACTTCAGTAAAACAATATTCTGTTGAAAGACATCATGAATTCAAAGTTATTGAATCAAATCCAAATCTATGGCATGTCAAATGTAAGAGCAAAGATTCTGGTTGTCAGTGGATGCTGAGAGGTATTAAACGGTATAATTTTTTTGAGATCTCACGATATACCGGTCCTCATACATGCCTTTCTGCAATGATGTCTCAAGATCATTCTGGTTTGGACTCCACTTTAATTGCTAATGAAATTCGGGACCTGGTTAAAGAAATTCCTACCATTGCTATTGCTGGACTTGGTGCAGTCATAAAGAACAAATACAACTATACACCAAGTTATAGAAAATTATGGGATGCCAAACAGAAGGCGATAGCGATGCTGTTCGGAGATTGGGATATGTCATATCAATTGCTTCCGAAATGGTTGCATGCTGTACAAACATTTAATCCGGGTACCTGGGTTAAATTTATCGGCACTCCAACTGGTATACCAAATTGTGCCCAGTTTGATCGTGTATTTTGGGCCTTTGCACCCTCGATTGAAGGGTTTAAGCACTGTCGTCCGGTCATAAGTATCGATGCTACTTTCATGTATGGAAAGTATAAGGAGAAATTGTTGATTGCAACTGCTATTGATGGAAATAATCAGATCTTTCCACTTGCATTTGGTATTGTTGATGAAGAGTCAGCGGACACCTGGGGTTGGTTTTTAGCTTGTATCAGAAATTTTGTTACAACACGTCAGGAAATTTGTCTAATTTCTGATCGACATGCTGGTATACTTGCTGCAGTACAGAATGAGTATCTGGGTTGGCAGCCACCGCATGCTTATCATGTATATTGCCTGCGTCACGTGGCAAGTAACTTCAATTCAAGATTCCGTGATCCCAAATTAAGAGATGTGGTGAAAAGAGCTGGAATGCAAACGCAGCCTAGAAAATTTCATAAATACATGAGAAATATTGAGAAATTTAACCCAGAAGCTGTTCAGTGGTTGAATGAAATTCCTTTAGCAAAATGGACACGTTCACATGATGACGGACGACGGTATGGGATGATGACAACTAATATATCCGAGTGTTTCAATGGAGTTCTGAAAAATGCTCGATTTCTTCCCATAACAGCATTGGTACAGTTGACTTTCTTTCGCCTTGTGTCATATTTTGAAGGCCGACGTGTCCAAGCAATAGAGGCAATGGACAGAAATGAAAGGTTTACTCCTTTTGTTACGGGACATGTCATCTCCAACCAAGCCAAAGCGACATCGCATACCATTACCCGATTTGATAGAGCAACTGGCTTGTTCCAAGTCCAAACTGCTAGACGTGGACCGAACATGAACAAGGGTGATAATACACAAGTATTTACGATCTTTATGTATCATTGAAAATATGTTATTACGTTGTGTATATGCTGAATTATGATTTTTTATGCTGTAGGTTGTTCATCTTTCCCAGCAGACATGTACATGTCAGAAGTGGCAATGTTTTCATTTACCTTGTTCTCACGTCATGGCTTCTTGTGCACATGTTGCCATTGATTTTAAAATATACATTGATCGGTACTATACATTACACGATTATCATCGAACTTATATGCCACAATTTCAACCAATTCCTCATGAAGAATATTGGCCCCAGCAAAATGAACACGGTATCATTATACCTGATGCAAATAGGCTACGACAGAAAGGTAGGCCACGATCCACGAGGATCAGAAATGATATGGATATAAGAGAAGCCGGCAACAAACGCAAGTGTACAATCTGTAAAGAAGAAGGACATGATAGGCGGTCATGTCCAAGGCTTCTACAAGCAGATTAGTTAAATTATATCAGTCATATTTTACAAATGTTTTAATATATGGATTGTAATGTATTAGGCTAATCTTGTGATTGCTTTGTATTTTATTTGATGGATTGTAATATATGGCTATGTTTTATTGTCTGATGTTTATAGCTTGTATATGGATTGATGTCCTTACTATGCATTAAATGGGCTTTGTGATTAATTTTCTTTGAGTTATCGCAGTTATGGATCCTGGTCCTTCTGATAGTAGTGTACTACACGGTCAGCCTTCACATAGATCATCTTTGGTATGGGAGGGACAGGATGTTGTTTTGCACTGTCGACGTCGAGAGATGGTTATGCGCAGATCGATACCGCTCGATCGTCGTATTTTGCCATTGCTGATGCAGTCCAGATTCTACGGTCTAGCACGTGTTGGATTTATTAGATTGGACTGGCATTTGATCACTGCTCTCGTCGAGCGGTGGCGTCCGGAGACACATACTTTTCATTTTCCGCATGGAGAGGCGACCATCACCCTACAGGATGTTGCTGTTCAGCTAGGTTTGCCAGTAGATGGTCTACCAGTGACGGGTAGTACACGGGTAGACCGGAGGCAGCTTTGTCTTGAGTTATTAGGGGTCGTCCCACCGGATGATAGATTGCATGGATCTCGACTGAGCTTGGTCTGGCTTACCGAGCACTTCCAGGATTTAGCATTCGATGCGGATGAGGCAGCCATTCAGTGCTATGCTCGAGCATATATTTTACAGTTGATGGGTGGGTGCCTTTTTATGGATAAATCTGGGAACAACATGCATCTATTATTTCTACCTTTATTAGCGGATTTCGAGACGGCCGGACAGTATAGTTGGGGTAGCGCTGGACTCGCTTGGTTGTATAGAGAGATGTGCGGGGCGAGCCACAGAGATGTTACTGATATTGCTGGTCCGCTGTTGCTACTACAGTTATGGGCATGGGATAGAATTCCGATTATTGCACCCCACAGATTACTTCGACAGGCTCCAGATCCGATGATCGATTTTGATGATGATGGAGTCGGTTTACCACAGGGACCATTAGGGATGAGGTGAGTTTAGAATTTACATAATATTTTTATGCCATGTATGATATATATTATTTTAATTAATTAATTTAATTAATTTATTTTGTAGATGGAGAGATCTTTTTTCTGTCACACAGGTACCTATGCATGTGGTCTCTTCGTATCGTTATTTACTTGATCGACTGCGACCCGATGAGGTAATAAAAATTGAATTTTTGATAATGATTGTCTTGTTTAATTTGTTCTTGTTTAATAAATTATACTTTAAATTATTTATAAACAGGTCATATGGCAGCCATATACTGCCGCAATAATTGCACAGTTACCAGACTACTATCTACAGGGTCAGGAGATATGGTGTAGTAGAGTGCCACTAGTATGTTTTTATATAGTAGAGTGGCATTTACCCGATAGAGTGATGCGCCAGTTCGGGATGCGACAGCTCGTGCCAGATCAGTTTGATACGTTGTCTGCACTACATCGTATTGATATGAGAGGACGATCTGATCAGGATTGGTCCACCGTTCATCGGGATTATATACAGTTATGGATGAGTCGTCATGACTATATTATACATGGCGATCTATTCGATGGTACCATGGATTATCACGATCCTTATATGCAGTGGTATCGTAGGATCACTCGTCGATTCATCAGTCGCAATGGTGCAGTATATGATTACATGGTAAGTAATTTAAATTTTATTATTTAAATTATAATATACGTTTAAATTTTGTCAAACTAATTAATTTTTTTATTTACAGGGTAGTAGTTTTGCGACGATACTTGAGCGTGCGACCTCCCCGGATATACAGGATATATGTCACTCTGCCCTCCATACTCTTGGCGAGCATGCACGGATTCCACTCCATGAGTTTTATCAGGAGGGAGACAGGGAGGACGAGACTCCTTCGCCTTATTATCCATTTGCATCTTCATCCGGAGCACCTCCGTCAGCTCATCACAGACGAGGTACGAGACGACATAGCACCTCTCCACATCCGATGCACGAGTTCACAACTACTTTGGATGTGGCATCACATTTTGATTATACTACTGCACCGGATTTCATGGGCTGGCAGCATGATTATTCCGGACATGGAGCATCGTCGTCACATCATACATCTGCACAGCAGGCATCACATGATGTACAGCATGCTGCATATCAGGCATCACACGATATAGAGCATGAGACAGAGCAGCATCAGCCACCTCCGATCCGTCGTCGTATACAGCCTGCACGCACTAGGAGACGGCCACCATGTGGGACCGATTAGTCATTTATTTTAGAATTTATTGTAATTCATGTTTTCTTGTTAATTTATATAAGAATTATTTATATAAGTGTTTATTTACATATGTGTTTATATGTGTTCTGGCCTAAAATAGACAAGCATTATTTATTTGTGTTACCGATCTCGCCACCGCGATGTGGCTTCAGAGCCACTGATTTGATTAGACTGTCTCGTAATGAGGTCTCCTGGCTCTCAGTCCTGTAATACAAGGTCAGAGGCCCTGGCCGGGGGTCCCGGCGAGGGAGCTTCGACGGTCAAGTTAGAGAACGACGAGAGTGACCGTCTCAGGGGGCCACCTGGCGAGGGAGCAAGAGGCCACCGGCTTCGGCCGAGTCCGGTCACCATCCCGATTGCCAGTCCGGCTACCACCAGGATCTGATCATCGGTCCTGTCACCATCTCGATTGCCAGTCCTGCTACCAGTGACCATCGGTCCACCTATCGGTCCTGTAATTTTTTATTAATTTTTTATTTTTTATAATAAAATATTGATACATTTATATAAATTTTTATGGGTGTTTTTAAAAATGTGTCAAGCCAACATGGCTTTCAGGGCATACATCTAACATTTAGAGAGGCTGACCATGTTATTGACTTGGAAGAGGCCTTCAATAACTCATCATGTGGAAACTAGGTATTCCAAATCCAAAAAAATCATTGAAGCTCTAATTGTTTATGCTTAGCATCTCAGGGCCTACTTTCAAGCTCATCATGTCATCATCCTAATCGACCAACTCCTAAAGGCTACCTACATCGACTTGACACCTTTGTGCGACTGGTGAAATGGACAATCAAGCTCGATAAGTTTGATATCTCTTATCACCCGAGGTCATATGTGAAGGTGCATGTCTTATTGAACTTCTTGGTCGAGTGCACATGGACCGATGATAAACATGTGGAGGTACCCGGTAAGCAACTTGCTGAGTTGTCCAATGTGGACCTAGCTTGGATCCTTTACGTGGATGGCACCTGAAATTCTCGAGATAGTGGAGCCGGAATGATCTTGATGAACTTTGAATAGGTGGTCATCAAGTATGCCTTGCATTTTCTATTCAAGGCAACCAACAACTAATTTGAGTATGAGACCCTGTTGACATGACTGAAACTTATCAGGGAGCTTGGAGTAAAGCCCTTAAAGGTGTTCACCAACTCATAGCTAGTAGCGTCAAGTCACAAAAGTACGAGATGTGGAACTCGATAATGGTCTCCATGTTTTGGGCATTTTGGGCTGAAGTCGCCCTTGCCAACTTCACCCGGAATCCAGAAAAAAAATGGGAGGAGGAATTCAGTTGAACTGAATTCGTCCTTTCGAAGGACGAATTCAGTTGAGCTGAATTCGTCCTTTCGAAGGACGAATTCAGTTGGGCTGAATTCGTCCTTTGAAAGGACGAATTCAGTTGTGAATTCGTCCTTCCAAAGGACGAATTCGTCCACGTCAGCCACTCCACCTAAATCGGTAAATAAGTTTTACCGAACCTATTTTGGTAATTATTTTTTTAAAAAATATTATTTTAAAAAAAAGGGCCGCTGCGAGGTTGGATAAAAACATCATTAATTAGTTCTTTTGTCGTCTAGAGACAAGCGCATGCTTAATTACCAAGCAAAACAAAACTACTCTGGTGCATGAATTAGCTTTTTTTTGTTTTGGTACGAGTGCATGAGTTAGATTCAGCGGCACCATCCGTGCCTTCAAGCGAGACCATTCAAACCGGGGGGGACTCGATCGCTTCCCATGGAAAGAGAGGTTGGACATTGGTATACCGTGGGCTGGTTGTTGGGCTGCAGCTCCGAAGGCGTTCAAGAATCCTGCCGACCTCGTGGCAAGGACGAGTAGCACGCGGGCGTTTTATGACCGTCTTACTCGTGTGGACTTTGTCTCTCTTCAAAAGCCATGGCCCCCCTTGAAAGGCTGAAACAAAGGGTGCGACCATGCAAAACAACGCGCCATGGCCCACAGGGCTAGGTTGAAGCCCAAGGTATCTCTCATCATATTTAAGCAAGTAAACACCACTCCTCCAAAACAAAACCTTCTCTTCCTACTTTCTCTCTCGACACTTGGAGGTGTACGTGCTTGCTTGGTGAAACAAAGATGAGCGTGGAGATATTGGATGGAGCCACCATTCGTGATTTCGTGGAGGATGAGGGGGCCTTCAATGGGTCGATCGATGACCGGTTCGTGAGGCTGGACACCGATCATGATGGCCGGCTCTCGTATGCTGAGATGTTGATGGAGTTGATGAGCCTCAGGGTGCTGGAGATCCACTTTGGCGTGGATGGGGTGGAGTTGAGCCCTGATGAGCTGGTGCAGATATACCACGGTCTATTTGCTCGGTTTGATCGTGATGGCAATGGAACGGTGGACTTGGAGGAGTTCAGGGCGGAGATGAGGGAGATGATGCTGGCCGTGGCGAATGGGCTCGGGTTCTTGCCGGTGCAGATGGTGGTGGAGGAGGGGAGTTTCCTCAAGAGGGCCGTAGAGTGGGAGTCAGCCAAGTTAGCGGCGTAGAGTGTCTTTTTTTTTTTTTTTTTACTTTTGCGCAGGGACCTATATTATTGTTATAATTATCGAGTAATTTTGGTGTATGAGCAGTTTAATTTGTGAGTTAATTCCAGCTTAAATTAATATATAGGTTGCTGATGGATTTCTTTTTAGCGAGATCGGTGAGAGGAAGTAAATGAAAATTTTCTTGTCAGACGCTTTCTATTGGTTTTAAAATGAGATATACTAATGAATGATAAGATCATGATGAATTATTTTTGTTTTGTATATGATCTCAGATTCTTTGATGTAATAATACATTTGTGCTGAGAGTGCGTACACGAGGCCAGGAAATAAATGGAACTCGACTCCTCTTCTTCTTCCTGTTTTGATTAGATATTAATTCAGCGATTCAACCATCAGCTTTTGAATATTTAATCTAGCGAGTCCTAAGCTAGTTAAATGGTTGAATATGATCCCGTTATCCAATCTCTGTTTATCTGCACTTGTTGGATACCATCATGGGATTTTAATAGAATGCCCTCGACTGATTGATTAATGGAAGGGCTTGGGGTGAAGGAATTTAGCTATCATCGGGAGGGAAGGGTGGCAACAATGCTATCTCTCGACGTCGCGTTTGATAGGGAGTCATTGATTACGAGCAAAACATTCTAATCAAGACTCCCAAAAATCCAAGAAAAAAGAAGTCTTTTTTCAGACCTCTATTAAGATCACAAATAATCCAAGAAAAAAAAATAACAAGAAGCACCGGAACGTTATAAGAAAGAGGAGGAGGCATCTGTTAAAACTCCGAAAATTCAAGAAAGAGATAGCAAAATCAGAACATTACAGCCATTACAAGATCTTCTAGAAGAAGGGAAGGAATGGGAGGAGAAGGCTCGCCAATCCTGTGAAAGAAAACTAATAGACATCCTGGGGAAAAGATCCCTCCCTCACATCATCGTCTTCTCCTTCCAACTAACGATGGCTACAAGTGGCTTGGGGTGGTTAAAGGACAGAGCTGACCTCCAGCTCCTTCAGTATGAGGATGATGAGATCGCTGAGGGCCTCAAGGGCATAATGGAGTTAGCCCTCGCCGAGGATCATGCGAGGAGGGACGAAGGTAACAAGGGCGATCTTGAGATGCTTTTCTGGTGCCAGATTAATTTGGTCGATCCCATCCCTGATGGTGATAACATTATTGTGGACATCCAGGGCTTTGATGTCAAGCTTGAAGAATTCGGAGATGAGATGGTCCACCAAGGCATGGGACAGGATCCCTTTGCCGTTGAAGGGAAAATCTTCTTGGCAAATGAGGAAGGTTGCATGGAAGCTTCCAGACCCGGTACAAGGAGAGGAGGTCCGTTTTGCCAGCGACGGAGTGCTGGTGGAGGAATCGACGGTAAGTAAACAAAAAGAATGCGACAAAAATCGAGCTCGGTCAAACCACATCGAATGCCAGTAACGCTTTGCACCCTATACGGATAGGGGATAGGATCTCATCCAACGATGTTTATCGGATAGGGATGGTAATAAAATTTAGATTTATGGATATCCAATCTGATTTATTTTGATTGAATTGGATATTCAATATTTTGACTGAATTTGAATCAAGTTTGGATAAAATACGAATGCTAATTAATTTTGGATTTGGACCGGGACTGGATAGATATATACCTGACCCGAACCCGGTCCGAATTATTTTAATATTTAAATATATATATAATCAATATATATTTTTATTAATTATAATTATTAGTTATTAAATTTTAAAATATTTGAATCTTGTACCGTAATCATTATATATATATATGGATTTTTTTTTTCATCATATTCTATTCGGCGTGAATTCAAAACAAGATCATAATTAATTTTTTACCAATTTCATAATATGAATTTTGATTGAATATGAAATTAACTGCTGTTGAACTAAAAATGTAGTTAAATTTTATTTGTTTAATGTATGTATAATTTATAAAATTATAGATGATTTTAAAGTTGATAAAAATGAAAAAATATTTAATATGACTCGGTTGGGTTCGGGCCGGGTAAATCCGATTACCCGATACCCAATTGAAATGGATTTGGATAAAAAAAATCCAGTCCCGATAGTGTTTGGACCGGGTTTGGGTAGTGTATTGAATATTTAGGTTTGGATTTGGGTAGTTATGCACCCGGCCCATTGCCATCCCTAGCGGGAGATAGTGGAAAAGTAGAGGGGGATGCTTGAAAAGAAAAAAAGAAAAAAGAAAAGAAGACGGCGATAAAATTTAAATTTATGGGTATTTGATTCGATTTGATTTAATTAGATAGGATAATTAATATTTTGATTGAATTTAGATCAAATTTAGATAAAATTTAAATACTTAATTTTAGATTTGGAGGGAAACTGAATAGATATACATCCGATCCAAATTATTTTAATATTTAAATATATATAATTAATATATAATATATTTTTATTTATTTCAGAAGTATTAAATTAAGTCTTATTAAATTTTATTTACTTAAGATAATTTAAATTTTATTTTAAATATAAAACTAAATGCTGCTGAATTAAAAATGTAGTTAAATTTTATTTGTTTAACGCATGTATGATTTATAAAATGATAGATGATTTTAAAGTTGATAAAAATGAAAAAAAAATATTTAATATGACTCGATTGGATTTGGACCGCATAAAACGCGATTACCCGGTATTCAATTGAGATAGATTTGGATAAAAAAAATCCAGTCTCGATAGGATTTGGATATGTTTGGATAGTTATGTACCCGGTCCGAACCCGATCCATTGCCATCCCTGGAAAGGAGCGGTGTTAATTTAACGAGAAAGATCGAGAGAGAGAGAAAGTGTAAGAGAATTTTTCTTAAAAAAAAAATATTTGAAACAACTCGTACATTATTTATAATAATATAATAAATATTATATTTAAAAAAGAATAATTGATATATAACCGGTTTAATGAAGGAAGATAATAATAATCGATACTGATAAAAGAAAGTAATTAATACGGTATCGTATTAATGAAAATTAAGAAATTATATTAATACAAATGATCCAAATTTTAAGATAGCATTTTAATGATACGGGGTGATGGATATGGATAAAAATCACGTAGAACTGGGTAACTAATTTTAAGAATCGAAACGAAACTTTTTAAACTTAGAGTAACAAAGTAAAAATGATCCAAATTTTAAGATGTGTTTCCATAGTTTTTGAAATAAATTTTTGTATATTGCTGCATCTATTCATAACTTGGGCCGACCAATCATATTGCGAAGAAGGCATAAAACTTCCTGTACCATAAGGCAGGATTGCCTAAATCAATGTCTTAGATGCTTTTCAAAGGCATGGTGAAGGCATATATCAATATTGTCCATAGCATATGCCTTAACAAATGGTGGCCAAAACTATATTCATCAGAGTGGCCGTTTAAACATCAACATCTGAGATGTACGTTTCCTAGAGGCATGCTGAAAATAATAAAATATTGTCCTCGGTATAAACCTTATGAACAAAAATGGTAGCAAAACCATCATCGGAGCCGTTGTTTAAACATCGACATGAAATAATTCATGAACCAGCCACAATTAAAGACGGTGGCTTAATAATTTTAAGAATTGAAATAATTGATAAACCTACGATCGAGTCTGCCTTATTTCAAAAAAAAAAAAAGAAAACCATGTTCCAACTTCCTGCTCTTTTTCCAAGATTTCTAGTTTTAAAAATTATAGTCGTCTCATTTAAGAGAAACTTATACATTGAAAATGCTTGTTTTTTTATTCTCTTTGAAGATATAAAGATATTTGTTTTGTCATCTAATAAAATTAATGAATTGATAGTGATATTGATAGTATATCACCCGTTAACACCATCAAATCTACTTCACCAAACATATATATGGATACTAAATCTACAAATCACCAAACATATCTCTCTCTCTCTCTCTCTCTCTCTCTCTCTCTATATATATATATATATATATATATATATATATATATATATATATATATTGAGCTTGCTGAGATTTACTTCTATTCTAAAGGAAGCAAATTGTGGCATAAATCTCCTTAGGAAGGAAACAAACAATGGCATATAAGAAAATAAATTACAAGAAATATCTTGCTATGATGAAGGAACAAATACTACTATATAAGAAAATAAATCATAGCATATATTTTCTTATAACATCATATAGTTGACCAATCTAAGTAATTATAGCATGTTTTTGTCATATCATTATAATTATGCAGATAATTATATAATTAGTCTCTTGCATGGCTTTTTTATAATATATGTACATATATCATCGCACTAATTATGGTGTCCTTGATATATCGCATTGTTTTCATTCTCTTTTACTAAGTACTTAACAAACCAATATTATTGATTTTAAAAAATATTTCCATATTTTTTTAAAAAAAAATAAAAAAATTATAATGACACTCTCTAAGCTTTGAACACTTTTCCGAGACATCCGCTTCATCTTAAAAGTTTCAACCCGATCCTTGAAGTTTTCAATTAGTTCCAAGCTAATCCTACCTTTCATCTTCATTAATAGAATGATGTCACATGCCAATTATATGGTAGTATAAAATTATATTTTAACAAAAATACCCTTTATATCGGTTGTTTTCCAGAAAGAGGTTCTGGTACAAATCTCAAAAAACTCTAAGCATATAATCTATAGATAAGGATTATCTGCTATATAGATCTCAAAGCATTTTGAACATCTTCATTCACCTGCTTGTGTAGGTCCTTAGTATATAATGCATAGTTAAGGATCACTCAGTGCACAAAACTCAAAGTATTTCAAATCCTTTCATCCATTCATATCTATAAATTTCAAAGGACTCTTAATATATAAACTATAATTAAGAACCATCTACTTGTACATGTCTTAAAGAACTCCAAATTTTTTCATTCGGTTTGATCATGACTGTAGTGGAACAATTGACCTCAAGGAGTAAATCTAGGTTTAGACGAGGAAGATGATGTTCGCGATGTGCATGGGCTTAGGCTCCCACTTCTCCATATGGTGGCATAAGAGGGGATCTCAATTTTGGATTTTTTTTTTAAAAAAAAAGAGGATAAAACCTCTCTTTCACCTTTTGTACCCCTGGCTGGCATGATGCACTCTATACGTAATTTTGTGACCTCGAATATATTTTGGCATATCCTTGGCATAGTTCCTAGAAAAATAGAATATTCCAAATCATTAATCCAAAACCTAAAAGGTAGCCTATTAAGAAAGAGAAATTGCCTCTCATGCATTACTTGCAAAGATCCTATAAGATCCACAAAGGTAGTGTTTGGATACAATAAATTTATTTTTGAAATAGAAATACCAATTTTCAGGGAGTAGCTATCCATTCTTATTATTCCAGAGTTCTATTTGGTTGGAAATCAAGAATAATAATTTTATTTCAATATAATTATCGTAGTGGAGTCCATCATGTAGAAACAAAGTAACTTGAAATAATAGCTATTCTAGAATATCAAAGATTGATCAGAATATTTTATTCTGGATGGACCACCTTGATTTCTGTAGCTATTTGGGGAATAAGTTAGAATAAAAGTTTATTTTAGGTGGAATTAAGGCAACCAAACACTAGCAAAGAGATTTCAACCAACTTGACCTTTCATATTCCTTTTCTTCTAGCATTGACCAGTCAACACGTCAAGCTAGAGGAACCGCCACCCCGCCACCCAAGGTCAGCAGACCAAGCCCATAGCAAAATAAATCATAGGCCAATCGTTGACAATGAAAACAAGAGGCCATAAAAGGCTATGGCAAAAGTGACAAACCCTATCTCACACCCCTCTCTTTATAAGTAATGAGGCCAACCACCTTCCTTTACCCAAGACAAAGTTCCTTCTCCATAGTTCTTCAAGCATTTGCGTTGATCCAAAGATGAGTGTAGAAGTGCTAGATGGAGATACGATCCACAACTTTGTCGAGGATGAAGTGGCCTTCAATTTGTCGATCGAGGACCAGTTCACCAGCCTTGATACCGACCATGATGGCTTGCTCTCATATGCAGAGATGGTGAGGGAGATGATGAACCTTAGGGTGCTCGAGACCCACTTCGGGATGGATAATGTGGGATTGAACCTTGATGAGCTACTTCAAGTCTACCATAGTTTGTTTGCTCGGTTTGATCATGATGGCAATGAAACAGTGGACCTGGAGGAGTTTCGGGCCCAGACGAGGTTTCACTGGAGGAGTTTTGGGCCGAGATGAGGGAGATGATGCTTGCTATGGCAAATGGGCTAGGGTTTTTGCTAGTTTAGATGGTGGTGGAGGAGGGGAGCTTCCTTAAGAGGGCTCTAAAGAGAGTTTCATGCCGAGATGAGGGACATGATGCTTGTTGTGGCAAATGGGTTGGGGTTCTTGCCAGTTTAGATGGTGGTGGAGGAGGGGAGCTTCATCAAGAGGGCTCTAGAGAGAGAGTTGGCTCAGAAACTCACTGTTTGAGCTGATAATTGATGGAAAAATTTTTAGCTACCTTTCTTGATCCTTCTATTCCTTGTTTAGCTCTTGTTTTTGGTTTTTTACTTCTTTCTCTCCACTTTGCTTCTCGACTAAAATCTTAGCTAGATATCAAGAATATAGAGTGCCTAACTATATGAGCTTGTGAGGAAATAAAGGTGGAAGTTTTGGATGTTATATTGAGAATATCAAATATTAGCTTCATTGAAGTTTTAAAATTTAACATGTTTGGTTGATTAGTGAGGCTCATGATTCAATTAAGAGTATGCTTGATTTGTGAATCGAAATGAATTGAAATGGAAATCAAAATGTCCATATCCTTCAAAGTATTTTATTCATAACTGAAATTAGAATTGAAATCCTTATCTAACTAAAGATTTAAATCCTTAAAAAAGAGTCTGGAATCAAAATAGAAATAGAACTCTCTTCAGCCAAACGGTTGAAATAGAAGTCACTCATTTTCATTCCCATTCCAAGCTTCAAATCCTCCCAATCAAACATGCCAAGCATGGATAATGCTAAGTCATCAAGATCTAAGAATATAATAGTTTTAAGTGTAAGTGCATAGATTAGGGAATGCCCTTGATTCATATAGAGAATGAAAGGGAATAAATGGGAGGTAGATAGTGGGTTCCTCTGTTTCCAGCCTCATAATTGAAGTCTAATTTAGTCCTAGGTGATGGAGAGAACCTGAAGGTGTAGCTAAGTCATGGATAGCTCCATAGCATCAAGGTTTGATCTATTAAACAACACACCAATATGTTTCTCCAAAATCCCGTGCTTTGAGATGCAAGCTATAATTTGTTTTCAGATCATATTGGGTGATTTTGTTAAGTTTTTAATCTATCAAGCTGAAGCATTATTTAGTTGGTTTTCACAAAGCTTGTTTCGGAGAAAGAACAATTTCTAAGACCCGTAAATTTGGGTGCGTGGAACTTTGTTCTTCCATAAAAAGAAGTAAGGAACTTTATGCAACAACAGATCACCCCTGTTTCTTACAGAACTTCAACCCAAAAACAATATTCTTAATAGTCCAATTTCCATATTCCACTGAACAAGGATCAAGGACTTCAAACAAAAATTTGTGTGGATAAAATAAATCAAGATCACACGGCAGTTGGATTAAAGGGGAGAGGGCCAATAAATTTTTGGTGCATTTGGTTCATAACTAGAATCGAAATTGGAATTGGAATCATAGTGGATTAGAATGGAATTAGAATCATTATATCCCTCAACTCATTTTGTTTGTAATTGAAATTAGGATTGAAATCAGAATAAGTTTTGAATACCAGGAAAAAATATGGATTGAATTAGGAGCAATTTTGGCTGCGGGGTTAGAGTTCATATATCATCGTTCAGAGGATCTGTTGGTTTCCTTTTTGGATCTACTGAGGCCATCCTCTGATTTTTTCAGGTCTGGTTTTTCGGCTTATATGGCCTATCACATCCGACTTTCCAGGAATACTCTTATCTTCAGCTCCATTAGGTGTTCCACCAGGGTTCTGACGGAGAGAGCTCGGGCCCATTTGGATGACTTCCACACTGTGACCTTGCCATCTACGGAGATTTTGGGTTCCGACTTCGCTCCTAGAGCACCCGGAGGGTTTTTATTTCCTGGGAGCCCGCTCCTCTGAGGTATGTCAATGTCAACTTTGATGGGAGTGTGAGAGGGCCTGACAGTGGAGTTGCTTTTGTTATCAGGGGTTCTGGCTTAGGCTTTATTGCTGCCGGGGGTTGCCATCTCTTCGATACTTCTGTCCCCCAGGCAGAGCTCACAATGACTTGGACAGGAATTCGATATGCCTATCGGTCCCTCAGATGTGACCATCTTTTTATTGAGGGAGATTCTGCTACTATCATTGCTTGGATTAAAGGGGCAATTGATGCTGCTTCTGTTCATCCTTTGCTTCATGATATTACGATATGGTTGCAGGGTTGTCCCTCGATTTATGTTAGGCATATTTTTAGGGAGGCCAATACGGCGGCTGATTAGGTGACTTCCTTTGTCGCCAACCACTTAGGACAGGTGCTCTGGACTCAGTTAGATGAGATGCCTTTGGACTTCAGGAATTGTATTTCTTTTGACTTTTTTAGATGTATTCATACCAGGATTATTGGTTGAATCATCCACTTTATCAAAAAAAAAAAAAAAAAGAAGCAATTAGAACATTTTTATTCCCTTCCAAAATTGGAATGGGACTTCAATCAAATAAATAGAATGAGAATCACTCATTTCTATTTTCATTCTTGAACGTAACTCCCCTCAAGAAAATACACTCTAATTATATTAAGAATATAGTCATTCTAATTCTCATTCCAATCCATTCTAATTTTGATTTCAAACCAAATGAACCTTTAAAAATTTGGATGTCTTAGTTGTTTCTCGAACCTTTTGGCTGGCACAAATTAATTTTTTTTTGAAAAAAAATTATTTGGGAATTCGTTATATTTTATTAATCTCATATTTAAAATTTATATATGAGAAATTAAAAATATCTCTTCTTATACTTTTGAAAATCAAATCAAGAAAAAAATTTCTATAATATCTCTTTCTATAATTATAGAATGAAAGATGAAATTGAGAGAATATCCTTTCCTATAATTATGGAATAGAAGATAAAATTAAAGGAAAAGAATCTTCAGAATATCTCCTCTTATAATTATAGAAATGGAAAACTAAATCAAGAAAAGCCCATTCATGGATTGTTTCCGTGATCATTTCTTTACTAAGGTGGAGAGAATATTATGGGCTGATTTGTAACCTGATTTTTAATGATTTTGGCTTCAATACTCTCCTTAAATAGAACAATGATAAGGATCAGAGAACTGAGTTTATTTCATAGACTGATAAAGTTATCCCGAAGTAGTGGCTTTGAAAATATATCAGCAAGTTATATAGAGGACAGAACATAGCAAGTAATAATAAATCCTAGGGCAATATTTTTTGAATAAAATGATAATCGATCTCGATATACTTGGTCCAAACATAAAAGACTAGAGCTGTTAATGGGTAGGGTCTGGACCCAACAAGTCCGGGTCTGGATCTAAATCTGGACCCATTTATCCGGACCTAGACCTGTTTAGTAATAATTAAATGGATTCGGGTCTGGATATTACATATCCAGACCCGGCAGACTCGAGACCCGATTAAAAAATATAATATAATATACATATATTTATATTTAAATAAATATAGCACGTTGGATCATGATCCAACGGTTCATGATCAATCCTTGGTTTTACTATTAAACTCCTCCATTCGTCGTTACTCATTCGTGGCTTCGTGCAACCGTGCCCTAGCTTTTCTCTCTTCCACCGAACCCCCAAATTCCATCTCCACCTCGAGGGCCGACGCCTCCCCCGGACCCCTCCTCTCAAGCCTCGACGGTCGACCCCTCGACGAGATAACGACCGACACCTTCCCCGGACCCCGCCTGATGGTCGACCCCTCAACGATTGATGCCTTCCCAAATCCCACCTCGACGGTTGACATTCCCCTCCACCCCTTGATGGCTCGACGGCTGACACCTTCCCTCCGCCCCTCAATAGCTCAATGACTCGACAGTCGATGCCTCCCCCCTCCGTCCCTCTACGATGCGACGGTCGATGCCTCCCCTCCACCCCTCGATGGCTCGATGTCTTGACGGCCCGACGATCGATGCCCCCCCTCTGCCCCTCGATGGCTCGATGGCTTGACAGCCAATGCCTCCCCTCCGCCCCTCGATGGCTCGACCTCACCTTTTTCCGAGGTAAATCGCATCCCTCACCCCCTCTCTCTCCCCCTTTTCTCCGAGGTAAATCATGGCGGGCTGCGGGCATCCCTCTCCCATTTGGGTCCAAGTCCGGGTCCGGATACCCGGGATCCAGCCGGGTTCGGATCTGGTACTTCAAAGTTAGACCCGTCGGGTATTCGAGTTCGGGTCTGTATCCAGTAGCTAAGATCGGGTCCGGGCCTGGATATCTGGGTTTCGACCCGAACCCGACCCGTTGACAACTCTATAAAAGACCAAATTGGTTGTGAGATGTAATGCAGATAGTTATCGAAGAAAAGTAGTGAGGCTCGAGGTTGTGGAACTACAATATCACAATATATAAATGAAATCCATGTAAGTTCGAAAGCAACTGAAGCAAGAGCTCAATATTTGGCTTTAGTAGGGGATCGAAACACGGTGGATTGCTTCTTGGCACACCAGGAAACATAATTTGAGCCAAGAAAGGTACAATATTCTATGATGGAATGGAAAGTGACTTTACATCCAGCCCAATCTATATCAACAAAAGCAAACAAGTCCAATAAGCTATGGGCCAGAATGCGAAGCCTAAGATGTGAAATGTTTCGAACATATCGAAATATGTATTTGACCATTTGGAAATGGGCTATAGTTGGGACATGCATGTTTGACACATAGTGTTAACCGTCAGTGAGAGATCTAGGCATATGAGAGTAAGATACTAAAGAGCTCCAATGAGATTTCGATAGTATGAAAGATCATTATATAGTTTATCACCATGTTTGAGTGGTGAAGGTTTGTTAGTCATGGGGGTGGCAATTGGTTTACATTGCTCCATGGAGGCTTGAGCTAAAAGATCCAAAGCATATTTTCTTTGAGAAAGAAAAAGTCTATTAGAGGAGCGACTGACTTCGATCCCTAAGAAATAATTAAATAGGTCAAGATCTTTCATAAAAAAATACTTGATCGAGGGCATGAATAAGGCAGTCCAAAAGTTATGACAAATTACCTGTAAGGACAATGTCATCAACATAAAGTAACAGGATGATAGTGTAACCATCATGACGAAAGATAAATAATGATGGATTGGCATTGTTGCAAGAGAAATCATATCTAATAAGAAAGTCATTGAACTTATCGAACCATGCTCAAAAGCTTTTTTCAGCCCATATAAAGCATGCCAAAGTAAGCAAACATGATCAAAATAGAACGGGTCATGGAAGCCATGCGGTTGCTCCATATAAATAGGAACATTGAAATTGCCATGTAAGAAGGTGTTCTTGACATCTAGTTGGTGAATCAGCCACTTTTGAACAGTGGCAACCGATAGAATAATATGAATGCTGCCCGATTTAATTATTGGACTAAAAGTTTCTGGAAAGTTAACACCCGCCTCTTGGTGGAAGTTTTTTGCCACAAGACAGGTTTTAAGTCGGTCAAGCATCCTATCTGCACGAAGCTTTGATTTAAATACCCATTTGCAATTGACAACGTTTATCGAGGGACAACGTGGAACAAGTTTCCAAGTTTGATTTGTTGCAAAAGCATCTAACTCCTAATGCATAGTAGCTATCCAACCAGGATGTTTTAAGATAAAATGGATAGTCTAAGATTCAGGAGGAATATATGATAATGCAATATCAGCATACCTTGGATTAGGCTTAGAGATGCTAGCCTTGGAGTGGGTGGCCATGGGATGTGATGAAAAAATGGTAGCCTCGGACTGCAGTGAACTATGGTGGTGGATGTCACCTCTTTCAGTGGTGGAGTTGGTTGGTTAGATATTGCGATTATTGAGTCAGCCATGACGGGTGCATCTTCAGTGAATATGCATGCATGTTCTAGTACAGAATCAGACTCAACATGTAAAAGATTGGATAGCTGAGTTGTTATTGGACCAGGTATGAAGCTAGATTGGGTTTCAACCAATCGCTTAATGGATGCTGGATTGTGATTTGGACTTGAAGCAGCTACTAGAGCATAGCACGGATTGGGTTGGGATGTTTTCTAATTGTCATTAGAGGCTTAGTTATGAGTTAGGCTAGAAGTTGTGGCCCAATATAGTAGCTCCCCCTCAATTGTAGTAGCCACCTGAGAAGAGGTAACAAATGAAAAATTATACTCATTAAAAATAACATGTTGAGATATATAAATATGGGGTTGATTGATGAAGACAGTAATAGCCCTTGTGTCTGTCACTATATTCCAAAAACATACATGTAGAGAGCGCTTGTCAAATTTGTTCATCATGTAGTTTCAAAGGTATGGATAACAACGAGATCCAAAAATCCAAAGCAAAAAGTAGTCGGGGTCCTTCTTGAATACTATCGAATACGGACTTTGGCTTCCTAGAGCCATGGATAGGAGTCAGTTTATCAAAACTTTATAGTTATAAATGCTTCTACCTGCACAGAAGCTTCAAAGAGTATAGCAAGCTCGAGTTCAATAATATATCGATGTTTTTTCGATAATATTATTTTGTTCTGGTGTACTCGAATAAGAAAGCTAGTATTGTCTACCACAATCACAAAGATGTGCGAGAAAACTATTGCTAGAAATTCATCACTTCCATCAGATTGAAAGATTTTAATCTTACGATCAAACTAATTTTCAACCAATTTCCGAAATGAGAGAAAAATATCAAAAAATCTAATTTTTGCTTCAAGGGATATAACCAATAGTAATTAAAAAAAATTATAAATAAATAGCACATAGTAACAAAATTTTTGTAGCGAAGAAACTAGGATAGGTCCTCAAAGATCACAGTATATTTTTTTAATGGATTAGAGCAACGAGAGTCAGATTGATAAAATGATAATTTTGAATTTTTGCTAATCTGACAAGTGGTACATAAGATGCTAGTCAGCTTATTTATTGAAATAAAATTGTTGCTCTATAGATATTGCAAAACATGATTATTGGGATAGCCCAATCGGCGATGCCAAGTCAGTTTATCCGCTACCTTAATCCTCTGAGAAGAAAATGCAACAAAATACGGATCTTTAGTGGTGTACAATCCTTGATGATTAATTCCTGAAATCATCACCTAGTATGTCTTGGAGTCCTTGATTGAAAAATTAGAAGAATTAAATTCAAAGTAACATGGATAATATCTTATTAATTGAGAAACAAAAAGTAAGTTTTTTTTCATTTTTGGTACAATCAAAAGATTGCAAAGTAAAAACAACATGTGTCACTACCAATTTGGTCGATACCGACATGAATAATTTGTAGTGGCATACCATTTCCAACCATCACACTATCAGAGCCATGGTAAGAAACTAAATTTATCAGATTACCTGACTTATCAATGATGTGAGCATTGGCACTAGTGCCAGGATATCATATGTTATTTTGATGATCCGAGATATGTAAAGCTACTATACCTTATGATATATCGCCACTCTGATAATTATTATCAAAGCGATACCAATATTTTAGTGCATCATGCCCATTTTTCTTGCAAATCTAATAAATGAGAGGCTCAACACATGTACTTGAGTTTTGTGTGGAGCTAGCTGAACTGGACTATTGGGTAATATTACTATTATCCAAAAAAATATCCATCACTTTGGTTCATTTGAGCACATCCATGACCTTTTGAGTTAAAGAAGTATGGTCCACCTCTATCCCTATGATTATTTTTGTTGCCACCATTATTTTGCTGTAAGATAAAGGCCATAGATATGTTTGGGATAGTGCTCATGTTTTGCTTATTATGCAGTTCATAGTTTTGAAGTTATGGGACCACTCCTGCATATGATAGAAGGGGAGGTCTGAATGTAGTTGTTTTAAATGACTCATAGCTATCATCAAGGCCTTCAAGCAACATGAAAACCTTATTATCATTTGACACAGTTTACCAATAGCATGCGGTTGATCACAAATAAATTTAAAATCACAAAGATAAGCAGCTAAATACTTATTCCTTTTTCAGATATGTTGTAGTTGAGCAAGAAGATCGAGCTTTCGGGCAATTAAGCTTTGCTTGAAATGATCGGTTAAGGCTTTCCATACCCCTATTGCCATTTAGAGTCAGACGGCATGTCCAAGGACTTCTTCTAAGAGTGTACCCATGATCCATGATTTCACGACGTGATCAGTACGAACCAATGATATATAGTCCAGATTGATCATCTCGGTTTCACTTTCTAGAGTCAGAATCTATGATGGTGTACATATCTCTCTTCTAAGGAAGCCAAGCAAGTCCTGACTTTCAATCAGAGACAGTACTTGCATCTTTCAGAGTAGAATATTATTATCATTCAGTTTCAATGTGACAAAGTTTGCCACATTATGATTAAAGGAAATGAAAATTTCGGGTTTGATGAGGTAGACATCGTGGTGAAAGGTCCTTGTGCCCTAGCATGGCTCTGATACCATAAAAAAAAATGGAGAAGGAATTATTTGAGAATTCGTTACATTTCATTAATCTCATAATTAAAATTATACATGAAGAATTAAGAATATCTCCTTTTATACTTTTAAAAATTAAATCAAGAAAAAACTCTTTATAGTATCTCTTTCTATAATTATGAAATTAAAGATAAAATCAAAATAATATATCCTTCTATAATTATGAAATGAAAGATAAAATTGAAAGAAAAAAATCTTCAGAAGATCTTCTCTTGCAATTATAGAAATTGAAGACTAAATTAAGATCAACCCATGCATGGATTGTTTCCGTGATTTTCTCTATACTAAGATGGAGAAAATTTTGTAGGCCAATTTATAACCTGATTTTTAATGATTTTGACTTCGATACAAATAATATCCATTATAATATCCCAGTCCTATATTGTTTGGGACACTGATGTAGATTAAAGACCACAAAAGATGAATTAGAGAATTGAGATACTGCGTAACCAAGCCTCAATTTAGGATGGTGAAATAAGCTTCAACATTGACCAAAATTTTAGTACAAAGATTATGAACAAGCCGATTCATGGTTACTTTAAGATATCATAATTGGAGACATACGATTGATGACCGATCTTATAGATTATCTGAAAAGTTTTAAAGCTCTAATACTTCTGTACGGAGCCATGAATGGAATCTTGCGCATGTTGAGCTTTCTTTTTCACCTTGCAAATAGCAGCCCGATGCTGATATTCAAGTCTTGAGTCCAATTTCGTTCATTCTTTTGAGCAACTCGACTGATCATTCATGGTACAATTTGTTATTCATAATATATATTATAAATAAAAATTATATATATATATATATAATATAATATAAATTTGAGCCAAATTTGAATAATTTAAATAATTTTTTGAATCAAGATTTAGTAGATCATGAATAGCCCGTACTTCCAATGAAGCAATATAGGTGTCGTGCATGTTGCTGGCCTGGTGCCAATACGATATCGAGCCACATTAAATGTTAATTCCATATCTCATCAAAAAGAATCTTCATTGGATAATATTAACATGGTCGGTAAACAAGGTGGATCTACAAAAATTTTAGCGGATACAATATGATTTCCGGAGCTGGGCCATAACGAACAAGCAGTTCAGCATTTAATGCACCTCATTTGGAGAGCCAATCAGAATACACCAAATCAGCAAATATTATAGTAAATCTAGTCGGTTAGTGATATCTCATCACGTGGCACTCCAGAGAAAAAGCCATCTCATAACACCAACGCAACGTGGCCCTCAAGAGAAAAGCCATCCATCTCATAACAGCAACGAAACATGGCACCCGCCTCCCGCGCTGCCGCCCGGTCTTTATTCCCAAAACCTCTTCCCCTCCCCGCCCCCCTCCCAACACTCTCCGCGCTCCTTTCCCGCCGACCCCTCCAGAAGAAACCCTAGCCCCGGTCGGTGCCAAACAATAGAACAGGCATATGGTCGGATTTCGATCTCAAAAATGGCGTTGTTCGATCTCTTCCCCGCTGCCGTGATCTTCTCCAATGAAACCGATGACGACCACGTCGTCTCAATCTCGGTGTACGCCCCAGTGCTCTGCCTCTGCAACGTCGTCATTTACTTGCTCGGAGAGAATCGATGGGTTAACGGGTCCATCATTGCCATGCTAATCGTAAGCCTTGATTTCCAACACTGAACACCCACTATATGATGCTAAGTGTGATTGAATAGATGAAAGAGTGAAAAAGAGTTTTTTTGATCGAAGTAAGGAAAGAAAGAGGCCAGCACTTGGAATAAGGCCAAATAAGGTTGTTTATCTGTATACTTGTACTTGTTCTTGTATCATACCTAGTGTTTGTCATTCATGAATCTTTGATATCTGACGATGGATTTGATTTAATGTTTTCTTTCAAACATTTAGACCGACTGAAATGCCGGAACCTGTTATTTTGCTTTATTGAAGAAGATTTTTGTATAGGATATTTAATTAGGTTCGTATGAGAAGGGTTGAAGTGTCGGTTCATAATGATGCTAAGGGTCGAGAGCAGGTACTTGGTACGCCACTTATTAGCATATTGTTTCAATATATGGTAGTTGGTGTCACATGTGTTGTACCGGCAAGCAATACTGTTCCAGTATTTCAACCCTTGTATGATCATTTACTCAAAACTATTGTCTTTTTTCCTTAAAAAATGTTAAGCTTGAGTTCATGGTATCAAGTATATCCTTGATCTGACAAATGTTTCAACCCTTGTATGAGATCATATACTCAAAACTATTGTGTCTTTTTTTTGCTGTTTTTTTCTTATAAAATGTTAAGCTTGAGTGCATGGTATCAAGTTTATCCTTGATCTGACAAACTACAGTCATCTATGATTCTATGTTGTAGAAGTATATGATATGTTTAAGGGCTTTTGTTTAATGAAAAGTGGTAGTCGGACATGATTGCTAGACTTGTACTTGATTTGTCAGTTTGTTTCAAGTGCGAGGGGTGAATGTCAAATCCCTCATCATGGACATTTCTTGTTTTTCTAGTTAGAATAAAGGCCTCTGTTTTAAGTTAGAGAATAAAAGTTCTTTTTTTAATGCTAAAGGGAGTAAAGGTTCAAAGGGGCTCAATTTTGGGCTTGATGATATCTATTCCAGGAGAGAAAATGTAAGGATTATTGATGTGAATTTGACAGTGTTCAGTATGACTTCCTGTTGGAGGTCATCTATTGGGGATTGTGTTTAGTTTGTGTAACTCAGAACGATTGCTTATCATCAATTCTGATTTCAGCTGGGGAACATGTTTAGATGACTGAGCCAAGGAAGTTTCTTTCTTTTAATCTCTCTAGTACTTTTGTGGGCCAGAGAACGTTTAGGTAATATGACAAAATAATGATGACCCATACAAGTATGTACTTCTTTTCAGGCTGCTGTTTTTGCCCAAGTTGTTTTTGATGCTTAATGAAAATAATAATAAAAGAAGAAGGGCCCTGATGAAGAGAGACATAAATTACAATTGGGTAATTATGCCACCATGGTTTGGCTGCTAAGGACCCACATAGGAAAAGATATTAGATAATTTTTTCTCAGATTCTATCAGAGAAACATACATATGGAACAGGGAGAGACAATAGCGCAAAATGTTCCTTGTAATTTCTAGACCTAATTTTTTCAGCATCAAGTAAGCAAGAATCTAGGGCTACTTAGAAATTCAGTGGAGTGCATGAGCCTTTACATCAGGAAATATGAGAAAGGAAAACTCATTTTCTAAGTAGGTGAGTTAGGGAAGCTTGAATTGGAAGCTTCTGAACTTTGATATGACTGAAGACAATGGAAGGTGCAAAGATGGTGTGTTACAGTCAACCATGTTTTTGATGCTGCAAGTGAAATGCCAGTAGCCCGGGCTGAAGCTATGTTTGGTTTATTTTTGATTGTTGATTTCGTGGCATTGACCTTAAGTTTGTCTTGGCATGGAGGAGAAACTTTTCGATTCCTAGAGCCGTTGTTTTCTTCCAGAGCTCGCTAAATAAAGATTTCCATTCAGAAACTTGCCCTGCACAATTTTGATTTTTTATTATTTAGTTCTCACGGTGCCTGTCTTGTTGGAGGCTTGAAGTTGCTTTGCTGATATAGATATGTTGTTATAATTCCTATAGTTCTTCATTGTTCATGTGTTGGAGATATTGATTGCAGAACTAGATATGACACTACAAAATTATCATATAAACAGTGCTAGCTAAGAAAAGCTATAAATATTGGCAGAAATGTCTGTAGCAAGGATCGCCAAACCATGTCGAACCGGCCAGTCCAGCTTGTACCAAACTGAACTAGTACCAAACTGGCATGGTTCAGCTATAAATAACGGTTCTCCACCTTTATAAATATTAAAAAAATTAGGAACCAGTCTGAACCGGTCAGTTCGAGATCGGTTCGGACTGGTTTTCAATTTTTTTTTGGTTGTTAGTTGAGAGGGAAGAGGAAGATAGTTTTTTCTCAATTCATTAAGATCGGTACCCATACTGGTACGGTACTGTACCATACTATACCACTGGTTGGTATGGATCCCGGTACCGGTTCAGCGATCTTTGGTCTATAGCATTCCATCCCACCACATAGTACTTTATGAAGTTTAGATATGTGCAGTCTGTTTATATTGCTAAGGGAAACCCAACAGTCAACATCCAGAGATCCAAAACATGGGGTTCCTTAATATGACATTTAAATTGAGCTAAGACAAAGCTGCTTCTAATGCTGTTTAAAGAATCAAACTGAAACTGTTAGATGGGTTCACATCATGCTTTTTCAGAGTAGCAATTTTAAAATAAAATCCCGACATTGTGGGAATGGATTCAAGCTGCTCACCAAGTCTGAATCAAATTTTCTCGGGAGGCTCTACCTTGGTGCTTGGACTATAAACCTCCGCGATATATTCAATATCTGAACAATTCCTTATCAAGGGCCACATGGAGCAGAAATGCTAGTGTGTTCTCATCATCAATAGCTGTGGATTGGCCGATTGGTTTATTAGGAGGGCCTTATTGGAGAAAGGGAAGCTGAACCCAGCATTTTGCAGGTAAAGGGGGACAGTGCAAAATATCTGAACAGATGCCCTTTCTAGGGGTTAAGCCACATTAATGTCAGCAGAAAATTCACCAGCAGTCCTTTTAATTTTAAGACAGGTAAGCAATCTAGAGAGAGAATGAGAGAATGCTAGAAGCCAAGAGATAGCTTTAGTTCAGTGTTAGAGGATGCATTTGCAATATTTTGTTATAGAACTGACATAAGTGTTAGGTTATTTTTACTAGTGGTTGTAGCATGGATGGAAGACTTCATGAAAGTGTTACCTGATCTTCATGTTTTTTTCAGAGGCAGTTATCCTTCTTCTTTTGTTCAGATGTTGGATGTAATTTTATATTTGATTTTTTTTGATAATATTTCTGACTTAAAATGGCTTACGTTATTTTATCTATATAGGGATGCAGCATTGGAACTATTATACTGCTTTCAAGCGAAGGCAAAAGTTCTCACATTCTAAGATTTGATGAGGAACTGTTCTTTATATACCTTCTTCCACCGATAATTTTCAATGCTGGGTAAGAGCATCAACTTTGTATTGTGCTCATAATTTGATAATGTAATTATACTAGGTGTTTTGCTGACTCCATAAAACTGGCATTCCTCACTCCAGATTTCAGGTTAAGAAGAAACAGTTCTTTCATAACATTCTGACCATAACGTTGTTTGGAGTAGTTGGTGTTTTCATATCATTTGTCATCATATCAGCTGGTAATTTGCACATCTCAACTGATTGATTTCTGTAACTGATTGTAAACACTAGGCTTGTCATGGATTATTACTTATTAAAACAGACATTCTAGATGAGCTCACAAGACATGCTTGCAAGTACCTGATAAACATGTATTTTATTATTTATATTAACCATGGGGATGCCTAAGAACGTATCTCTATGATGCCCAATGTAGACACATATTACCATATATGAGACCACAAATGTGATAATAATGGTGATCTAAAATTTCCAATAGAAAAAGAGAAAAAGAAATAGTCTGGATAAACAAGTACTTAAGCTTCTTTTTCTTCACGTGGTTGATAGCCTCCTTCCCTATTTTATGCAAGAGGGTTTGCAAAACAACACCTTGTGCAATTGATTCAAGCTTTATAAGTCTATTGGTAGCATGGCTTTCTCAATATTAGGTGTTAATGGGGATGTCTTCTCTCCAGTTGAGGATAACCTTGTCTTCTTGTGTTCACAATTGCTTCTACCAATCGATAGCCCTTTGCTTGATATCTATTGGATTGATTTCTTTGCACCATTCTTATATGGAGATTCATGTATGACTGCATCTTAGCTTTTTGTATGCTCAGTATGTTCCGTATAGTTGTCTAAGTTCTTATTCTCTTAAGAGGGCTTCCTTTTGTCTGGTTCGAGAAATTATGCATGCTTGATAGTTGCCTCCTGATTGCACTAAATAGTAAATGAAGCGAGGTTGGAAATGAGGATCGGGAACCTTTGATCATGTAAAGTGAAATGTCCGAGCCTCCTAAGAAATGTCTATAGACTCATACTAATATGCATGCGTATTTTTTTCTTTCTCCAAAAACCTATTATTTGTTCTGTGACAATGTAAAACAGTCACAATCGCCAGTTAAATGTAGAAAGCAGATATGAGGAAGCTTTTCGGCCATATCAAGCTGTTACATATAAATGGTTATTTTTGATATTATCTTTGGTTGTTTTTGTCATGCATCTAAATAAGCGACGTCATTAACTCTTGTTCAATTTATCTATGTGCTATTCTTTCTCCTGGTTTTCTTCAACTTAAAGGTGTTTTAGTAATCTAATTCCGTTTCCGTCTTTCTGACCTTAGGATCAAGCCCTTCTTGCTGATATGTTTTCCATGTGTTTTATAAAATCCTTTCCTGATTGATGTGTTGCTTGTGGTATTAGGCAGCTGGTGGCTTTTTTCAAAGATTGGTTTCAATGGTCTAAATGCACGGGATTATCTAGGTTTGGTTGCTCTCCCTCTGTCTGATTTGATTATTTTTTATGTCATGCAATTACATCAAGGAGATTAGTCTTTAAATGGAATGGATGTTGGATGTTCTTTTGTTGTTAGCGAGCTCATGGAATTATGTTAAATTAATCTAATGTTCTTTAATCTAATGTTCTTATATTTTTATCCAGCTCTTGGAACAATATTTGCTTCAACAGATACTGTCTGTACACTGCAGGTTGGTTAGTTTTTGCATTATCTTCCAGCTTTTCTTTAAATTGCTGACTAGCTGCTGTTGTGATATTCTGAACTTGTGGTATATTAACTGTAGGTTCTTCATCAAGATGAGACCCCTCGCCTGTATAGCCTGGTTTTTGGGGAAGGAGTTGTAAATGATGCTACATCTGTTGTTCTCTTTAATGCAATCCAAAAGATGGATGTTTCTAAATTAGAAAGCTGGCAAGCATTTAGTGTTATTGGCGATTTTGTTTACTTTTTTCCAACAGGCACTATCCTGGGGATTGCTGTAAGATTCTTTTCTTTTTTAAAAAAATATTTAATGTGTGATCTTTTAAAATGCGGATATTTAATAGCATGTTGAAATAATTTTTTTTAAAAAAATGACAATGTATTCGTTAGGGCCTCCTTGAACTTTTTTAGTGCAAATCGTGTACCTTGTATTTTTTTTTCCCCATTACTTGCAACCATATAGCATAGCATTTTGGCTTCTTCTATTTCTTATTGCATAACAGCATGTGGATCAAGGATTTTTCTTTATTTCTTTATTTTTTAATTTGACATTCTTGAGTTCATATTATTTGTTCGCTTTTGGGTTCATTTTCACTGTTTGTTGTCTTCTTCCAGACTGGGCTTTTGACCGCTTATGCTCTTAAAACCCTATATTTTTGTAGGTAAGTGATTTAAGATAAGCCAACAGAAAGGACAAACTTTCACTGTATTATTTGATTGGCCTCCTATGCTGACGTTCTTATTTTACAGGCATTCAACAGATCGTGAAATTGCTTTGATGGTCCTGATGGCATATCTGTCCTACATGTTGGCAGAGGTGAGGATAGAAACAATATTCTTTGGTTTTCTTTGGGTTCAAATTGTTGCTTTACTTCTACTCAAAAGATTTTTTTTTTTTTTTTGATGATAAGGGAGGGAACACCCACCCAAAGTTATTAAAAAACAGAAAGTACAAAAAGACAGAATGCAGAAAGTAAAAAGAGCCTCCAACGACTCAACAATATTTGAATTTCAAAATTCAGATCTCTCCAAAATTTGAAATATGAATTTCAAAAAATGAGAAATCTTCGTTATGAGTCTAGAGAAGTGTTCAACGGCTGCTCCACCTTATGCTCCACTCCATCCCTTGGCATTGAGGTTCTTCCATGCTTCACTCCGCCTCCTGGGACTTGAGACTCTATGCTTTGCTCCACCCCCAAATTGGGCTCCACCACGCTCCATTTCGAGCTGTGGACATTGAAGCTCCTCCACACTTTGCTCCGCCCCCATGCTTGGGCTTCTCCATGCCCTGCTTCCTGCTTGGGCTCCTCCATGCTCTGCTCTGCCCCCTGCATGGGCCCCTCCGCATACTGTATTGCTTTATGTTCCGTTCCACCTCCTGCTTGGACTCCTCCGTACGTTGCACTGCCTCCTTCTTAGGCTCCTCCGTGCTTCGTTCTATCCCCTGGGTGTTGAAACCCTACTCTCTGCTCCACTCCCTGCTTGGGCTCTTCCATGCTCCACTCCGCCCCTGGGCATTGAGGCACCTCGGTACTTGGCTTCACTTTTTGGGCATTGAAGCACCTCTATGCTCTACTCCGCCTCTGAACATTGAGGCTTCGCACTTCGCTTTGCCCCTTGCTTGGACTGCTCGGTGCTCCACTCTGCCTCCAGGCATTGAGGATCCACGCTACACTTTGTCCCTTGATTAGGCTCCTCCACACTCCACTCTGCCTCTTGGGCATTGAGGTTCAAGGCTTGACATAGGCATCCTAGGATAAAAGTAGGAGAAAAGAGAGAAAGAGAGAAAGAACGAAGGGAGAGAGAGGAAGGATGGGGAAGGGAGGGGGAGAGAGAAAGAGAGAGAGAGAGGAAAAGGGAGGGAGAGGGGGGAGGGAGAGAGGGAGATGGGGAAATGAAGAGGGAGAGGGAGGGAGAGAGAGGGAGAGAGAGAGAAGGGGAAAGGGAGGGGCCCTGGCCAGCCAGAAGAAGGAAACTGATTGAGAAGATCTCAGAGCTCGAAGGAAAGATGGGAGGAAAAAAATTCTCTAAGCTTCTCTCTTTAGAAAGTCTAGAGTGAGAAGAAAGGCGTGCAGCCACTGAGAAAAAAGTTACCCCTGTTTTTGGTTGATATGCATGTAATTTTTATGATTTTCAATAAAAAAATGATAGGAATTCTATTTACTTGTAGTCTTGTAAGAAGATGGCTCCTCTGTTGTGCTCTCTTTATCGGTATTATCATTTCAATTCAAGCGGAGCTTAGCAAAAAAAGCTTTTCCCATTATGTTAAATTGCACCTATTCAAAACTTTTCCTGGCTGATATGCATGTGATTTTGACTACCATCTGATTTTAATATGAACTATGCATGGCATGTATAACTCATATCTTCATTTGCCTGTGCAGTTGTTACAGTCGAGTGGGATCCTGACAGTTTTTTTTTGTGGGATTGTCATGTCACATTATGCATGGCATAATGTAAGTGATAACTCGAGAACCACAACCAGGTAGTTTTTGATGGTCCATGGAGATGGTTTAGAATGTACTGGTACTAGAATTCTTATATTTTCGCTTACAAATAAAGGTTCTTCAGTTTTTTTTAGATGTGCTAGACATCTCATTCTGTATTTTCGGATCAGATGGCTGCGCCAATTTAATCTGATTTTTCTGATTCGCTAGCTAATAAATTTTAAATTGTTCGATTGTAATATCTTGACCAGATGTTCTCTCAAAATTGGGTAAGATCTGCTGAAGCAATAGCCTTAACTGCATGTGTATAACATGAAGCCTGAAGGCTGTTCTTGTCCCTGTCAGAGAAGATGCCAAACATCTCTCCACTCGGGGGAAAAAGATATCCTCACAAAATTCAGTCTCGAAGATTCATTATGTTATAAAAAAGTAATGACCATTAAGCTTGATTATTAAGATCGGATCACTGAATTTTGAAGCACTTTCAGGAACCTCTATGACATATCTTGATTGCCTCAGCAAATATTTATTGGTGATTGGAGTTGTGAATTTCAATGGTTGTGGTATTATCAAGATTTGTACCAAAAATAGAGCATAGGACCTGTACAAGAACTAGCTTCTTCACTACAAGATTTATGACCTGCTAACAATTGCCAACTTGAATTCTGCAGATAATGTAATGAATGGTGGCAACATGTGGTGAAGCCATGCCTGATGCCTTTGCATTTGCATCTAAAGTCCAAAAGGTTCACTGATTGTTATCACTTGGAGTTGCAGTTATACTGAGAAATAGAAATCAGTTCCACCCAAACCCATAAAATACCAAAGATTCTGCATGGTATATCATATATTAAGAAGAGGGTAGTTAATGATATTTTGCATACAAAATGACTCACGGTATGCCTTTAAGATTTTCATACATATTTTGATAATAACGTGTTCGGTTGATTTTTTAATTAGTTGTTAGATTTATATGACATTTCATCAGGTTTAGTTGTGGTATTTGCTAAGATTGTTCATAGCTAATTTACTTTTTGATTTTGGCAAGGGCTTTTGGTAATATCTGAAGTAAGGCTTGTGCTTTTTAGGAGATTGATAATATCTCTTATGTTCAAAATATGAACCGTACGGTGTATGCTTGTTGCAAGTATTATTTTCTCTTCAATATTTGTCTAATTGTTTTTAGCAGGCATCTTTTCGCGACATTGTCATTCATGGCTGAAATATTAATTTTTCTTTATGTGGGGATGGATGCCCTGGACATTGAGAAGTGGAAGACAACCAAGGCAAGGTGGTTACTGCTTAGCTACGTAATTTATATTTGATAGCACTAGTGAGAGATTGTCATTCAGACGAATCTCTTCCATGATGAGACATGCCATTAAGCCCTTTACATACAATTGCTAAAGATGACTCCTTTTTCCTTTTTTCCTCCATTAGCACACAGTGTTTGATCAAAGAGCTTTGATATTGTTGATATACTTGTCAACAAACTGAGCTGTATTGCATTAGTCAATTGTCCAACATGTCTTGGAGGAAGCTTAAACCATGATTTGGCATTCCCAAATATCTCTATTTTATCAGTGCTTTGCAGACTTCCATATCATATTAATTAATCTATTGATGACCATTCATTTCAAAAGCCTTTGCACTCTTTTTCAAATATGTATGGAATTTATGAGAATAGGAAACATAGCAAAGAAAAGCAAACTGGCATGACTGAACTACCCAGGCGTAACCATACTACCCAGTTGACTTGGACATACAACCTCCACATTCTTTAAAAGGAGAAAAGTGGACAAATTCATTCAAACAAGAGATCCTGATCTGACCTTATCTAAACATTGTTGTTATGGAAGCAGATGTAGGAATTACGTTTGAGAATGTACATTGAGAAATCTCTGCCTTTTCCCAATATTCATTTTGACTATTTTAGTTTTTTTTTAAGAGAAATGTTTTTAGTCTGTTCTTTTGCTACTTTTATATACTTTGTCTCCGTAAATGGTTATGAGGCACAACCAAGGATAAAGACAGGACATTTAAACCTGCAATCTAAGCATGTCATGCAGCATGATCACATCTGACTGTTTAGCTGACGTCTAGTCAGATGGGCTTTCACTACTCTGGCTGCTTCCTAGTGAAAGTAGATAAAACTTGGGTCAGCCTCATGTATTATACTTAAGATCATATTGGTTTACTAATTTGAACTGGTCTGTATTTCAAGGCCAGCATCTCTCATTTGCTCTTCAAATTTGTTTGCCGATTGCTGGACAACCTTTATAACTTCACTCATTACTATCGTCAAAATAAAAAAAAAAAAAATTCACTCATTACCAGCAAATGTATTCTGCTTTATATCTGGCTTGTTTCTTGTGAAACTAGCTATCTATATTCAGAAATGTATACAAAAGATTCAAGCTGTTTACCACCGGGGACATAAAGCTCTTGAAATACTCAATAATGTTTCAATTTTCAGTCTGAACAATTATGTTATTTTGGCAGCTGGAAGACATCCATCGGCATCTATGGCATCATCTTGTTTCTTGTTATGCTGGGGCGCGCAGCTTTTGTATTTCCTCTCTCTATTTTATCCAACCATATAATCTCAAGTTCTGAAGGGTCAATAACGTTCAAGCATCAGGTTGCATCTCCTCTGGACTTTATTTTATATCTATTGTATCAGTTTCCAGGTTACCCGGAAATGATGAATTAACTAATAGTTACCTGTTCATCTCTACTATAAAACTATCCGTATTCATTCTTACGAGGCCATTTGTTGCAACTTTTTGCATGTTAGCAGGTTATAATCTGGTGGGCTGGTCTAATGAGGGGAGCTGTTTCTGTTGCACTGGCATATAGTCAGGTGGTTGCCGTTGATTACAAAATTAAATAGGCATTACAATGTGATATCTTTAAACATGATAGAAACAAATTTCAGTAATGAATTTTTGTGCTAACAATTTATCTATTTACTCTGTCATTCCGCAGTTCACCGTATATGGTGTTACATGGGATCCTGTTCATGCAACAATGATCTCCAGCACTGTGGTGGTAGTACTTCTCAGCACTCTGGTATGTTAAAGATAACAAAAATGTCTCTTTTTTTCATACATGAAATGTAACCTCAATAGAAGTGACTGTCTAAAAGTTTATGTTTTAACTGTTTAACATAACTGGTCTCTGATCATCACCGTGACTTTTTGTTATTTTTCTTCATATTCTGTAGCATCTCATGTAATGAACGTTTGAACTAGTGCAATTTTTGTCTGGAAGGGTTCTCTTTTGGTTGGATCAGCCAATATCATCAAAGTGACCTTGGTTATATGACTGCTAACCTTTCACTACTGCTATTTATGTAACCTATGAATTGATATTGACTGACCCAAATCCATCAACAGATTTAAATGTCCATCCACTAGTTTAGTCTCTAGATGAAAGCAAGCTTTCTGTTTTATCCCACCTTTGAAAAACCATGGATTGAGGACAGGCATTTGGCATCTTGCTTGACTGGCAGGAATGCCAGCATGTTGGGCAGCATCCCAAACCTAATACATATTTGAATGAGGTCAAAAATTTCAATAAGCCTATCCATTTCGGTCGGCTTGGATCTGGTCCATAACATTTATTATGTTTTTATTAATATATTGGGCTTGGGATGAGGCATATTTCAAACACAAACCATATATATTGGGCTTGGATAGCAGCTTGTTTTGCATAGACAACATTAACCTCATCGAGTTTGCTTCCCGCTGTTGATTAATTTGGGTTTTATCAGCATCTTTTTTATTTTTTTAAGTCATAGATCATATTAATTAAAGTGCTACATGCCTTTCAGGTGTTTGGTTGTCTAACAAAACCACTCATAGGCATCCTGCTACCTTATCATGCACGAGAAAATAACCAGCCAGACAATGACTCCGCAAATGACGATGCCACCCTCCCCTTGCTCTCACTTGAAGGTTCTGCTGCCACTGCTATTCTCCGAGCCAAGAGCAGTTTATCACTGCTGTTTGAAAGGCCAGTCCACACTTTGCATGCCTACTGGAGGAGGTTTGATGATGCGTACATGAGGCCAGTTTTTGGTGGACCAATTTAATCTATCGAGTTGATAAAATTGTAAATCCCTTAGTTCTAGTTCTGGACTCCTATACAAGGCAATGTGGCACTATTTGGGCTACATCAAGACCGGAATTAGTGGTACAGATTTGCAGCACTTTGAACAGGTGTTTGTTTACTTTACGTGCATATGCAAGTATTTAGAACATGGATGACAGGTTATAATACCTATGAACCTGTCACATCTGCAATCAATAGCAACATGGGGCTTCTCTCTTGTTTAGAGGTTGGTTTTTCAAGTAGAAAAGCACTATATTGTAAATGACGATTTTCATGTAAATGTGCTTAATGACAAGCTAAAAGGCCAGATACGTACTGCTCGTAGAGCTTAGTAATTTATCGTTTACAGGAAGGATCCTATGGATATATTTATCCGGTGAGCTTCTTCAGCATAATCTTGGGCATAGATGGGTATTTGTTTGCTTGGTCTTTCCTTTTTTGTGATTCTGGACATCAGCCACAAGGTATTAACAGGTCTCGTGGAGGATATTAGGTTGTTGACTTGCATCTAGGAAATCTGTGCCTTCTATGTCTTGGTGCAACATCTGCAATGGGTGCTGCAGGCTTTTCTTGACATCTTTTATTTAATTTTGGTCCTCTTTATCTTTTGCTAATAGATTCTGGAGATCTGAAACCAGAAGAACTTAAAGGCCTGTAGAGGGCTATGACAAATGAATAGTTCGGGCACTGCAACCTAATGGTATGGTATAAACCAAAGAACAATCAGAGTATAATGATCATGAGGTTTGATCCTGATTTGAGAGAGAGAGAGAGAGAGAGAGAGAGGAGAGAAGAGAGAACTTAGAGGGAGAAGATGGATGAATAGAGATAGAAAAGAAGAAGACGAGAGATAGAAGAGGAAATTTAGATAGAAGGAGATTTGTATTTCATTTATCAGAGCTTTTTGAAATGAATATCTCAGGGTTATCTCTTAGTAATAGCTTGACAGTTAATCACAACTAACTCTAATACAATTTCCCTCCTAAAACACAGCTATCAGTAATTAAGTGTGACCAACTTTTCCACCTAAAGTTTCTCTACTATCTATTATATACAAAATGCAGTAAAAATACTGCAACATGGTACCTATACAGTACATGGTTATATCACCTAACTCCTTTTTGTCTTTATAAATTGCATGAGAACAGGGTTTGTTAGCGCGATACATATAACATTGCAGCAGCTGTTCTAATGGTGTTGGATGTAAACTGTTTTTCTGAATAAACGGCATTTATACACAGTTTATCATTTTGGCCACTGTTCTAACTGTATCATGCAACAGAAATGGGACACCGTTATTTGACAATTTCATTGCTACTCCAATTGAAAAGTTGAACTTGAACTAAAAATTTTATTTTTGTTCAAAAAACAAATATTTATATTGTAAACGGTGGTTTGATCAAATAACTTATTTTGCTTTGTTTCCTATTTTTAGTGCTGACAAACAATATAGAAGCCATAATAATTCTATTCCATCTGAATTAGGCTGATATAATGGCCACCATTCCCATTAGGATGGTAAACAACTATTTTGGTGAGGGTTTGCGTTGGGGGATGTGTTATTGATACCTTGAGAAAGAGTTTTTTCATCCCGTAGATTATTCCAACTTTGGTTATTTACATTAACCTTGTTATTGGCTTCACCATGCCGAGTTTCTACTACTACGTACTCTACTAGCACTTTTGTCAGAGGATCAGACCTTCAGGCTTTAGTAAAGGGTCTCACGACCACATACATCAAATTTTCCTTCTATCTGGTGTTGAGATCCTTACAAGCAATAACAAAAGGGAGTCAAGGTATTTGAACTCTTTAAAGCCTGGAAAAGGAGTGTTTCTAACTCCTGAATTGCTTTGTCAGGTACACAATGTTCGGTTGAATAAGTTCCCACGCAAAAACGTTCTTCCAACAACAACACTAAAATTCGAGAAATTTCCCAGAGAAGAGATGAATGATCACCAGCACGCGGTCATGCAAAAATTTAGCAATATTGACGTTTGATAGGGTGTTCTATGTAAAACCACTTGTGCCAACTCTTCAACTAGTCTCGGCTACCGGCGTGCTGAGTCTACTTCAAACTGACATAAGGATTTTTACATGGGACTCCCCTGGAATAAAAGTGTCATAAGCCATCTTGTTAACCTGGAACTGTTTCCTGCTCCACCTAGTTAAGAACTAACAAAGGGATTTTACATACGAACGCCAATGCAGGACGTGTCTTACTTCCAAATTCTCTCTGCTCTCTGGCATTAATTATGAGCACGCTGCACGTTCCTGATTGTAGTTAGATTTCCGAAGAGACTTCATTTTATTTAAAATAGATCAACTTTCCATGCATCTAATAACAAGAAAATGCATTAGTTCACTTAAAAAATATAACAAACAAAAGTACCATGGCGACTAGTTACTCGGTCTCAAAGCACCTACCAGATCACTGACTAAAATGGAGTCATCCATTTGATAACCAAGGAACGATCATATCACCGACCGAGGGAGAATACGGTAACCAGATTACCGGTCGGGAAGGAAACGACTATGACCGTTGACTCACCCAACTACCAACTAAGTAGAGGATGACCATACTAATCACTATATCGACTATCTCTGACATCTTGCATTGAGAGACTACATGCAGCCAAGTTCAACTAACATTCCTTCATACACATCCATCCGATTATTCACTCGATCCCGACTAACTTACAAATTTCATCGGGCGCTCTAGATTACGAATGTCAAGGTCCCCCTCTCGGCAAAGTTCCTTCTCCCTCGGCAACAAACAAAGTTGCTCTCAATACTTGGAATCAACGGCACCCGAGTAAGTGCCAACTATTGACTCCAGCTATTCCAGTTGTCCCAATAGTGATTGTGGTAAGCAGGATCAAGTGGATAAGTTCATAGAGAGCAATATCTCAATAGAATTAACAATTCTAACAGAAAAGATGCTAACGAAAATAATTCTAGGAGATAAGATCCCAACATTCTACCAGAATCTGTTACACTTGTCAAAGGAGACCACCTCCCTAATGATATTCTATTACTCCACGTAACTCTATAAATTGATAAGAGGGAATCCCCAGTGAGGTACATTTTTATTACCACTCCTACTCTTTCAATCACCACTTGGCTCTCAACTCTGGCTGCTATAATCCATTTCATCTCCTCTTTTTTAACTTGAGCATGAAAGGGTCCCCCATTGCAAATCCCTATCTAGAGACTGTTTTTGCAGGTCTCCATTTGAGAGCCATTGCAAGCAACACACAATTCCATCTAGAGAATATCAGAGGATCCTCAGGCACCGTCGTAGCCCAATGGAGGGTGACTTATCAGCAACAAATTAGCATGCCAGGTAGGAGAGGCCAAGATAGCCTTAGATTCTAGAGTTTGGAGCCATGGTAGTCACCCATGTGCAGGATGCTTCTACCAGCTATACCGAATGCTCTCCACTATAAGGAGCAGTTCAGCTAGGTGCTGAAACCTCTCACTTTGTCTTCTCTATCGCAACTCATCCAACAGGACTTGCTTGCCATTTTGACACAATAAGTCCAAGCTTTAGCCATGGTGGTCCAGGGATTGCAACAATAGCAACCCCTTGTGGTGATACAGCAGTCGATAGAGGCCATGGCTGCCTCTACTATTGTAGCCCATCCTAGCTATCGATCTCCAGGAGGGAGATATCATCATCGATGAACTTTCCACTGGTCGCGGTCCCCTTCATCCTGCCCGAAAAGTAGTCGATCCCTCAGAGGGAGGTCCTCTTACCAATAGACCATCCCACGGTGGTGGTCTCCTACACCGTACTGAGAAAGAGCCAAAGCAGGAGAAGCACTGCTGATCTCCCTTCGAGTCATCATCCGAATCTTCCTAGGAAGGGTCTACCGATGAGGCTATTCAGTGACTGGCCGAACAATGCCTCGATGAATATGATCGCAAGCTGTATAAGAACAACTGTTGACTTGTCGATCTTCAGGGAGAGAGTCGGGATCCAATTGAGTTCAGCACTCGTCCCCCTCTTTCTCTATGCATTATGGATGAACCGATTCCTAGTCGATTCAAGAGGCCTTAGCTAGAGCCTTACAATAGTACCACCGACTTGCTGGATCATCTGGAAAGCTACAAGGCTCTTATGAGAATTTAAGGCACCTTCGATGCCTTGCTCTACATTGCCTTTCTAACCACTCTTTGCAAAGCAGTCCGAGCATGGTATTCTCAACTCGAGCCAAGGAGCATTGACTCCTTCAGTCAGCTGGAAAGAAAATTCATGACACATTTCAATACTTGTTAGAAGATGCCATGGAAGCCGACAACCTCTTTCCCGTTTGCTAGCAAGATGGAGAATCTTTGAAAGATTACATGGCCTGATTCAAGGCGGTCATGTTAGAAGTTTACAACTTGGATAAGTCCATGGTCATGCTAGCCTTGAAGAGAGGACACTGCCCCTCTCACTTCACCTACTCATTGGATAAGACTTTTTTCAAGTCTTATTCAGAGATGCTGGCCCGTGCACAGAAGTATATTCATGCAGACGAGGGAGCTCTCACTCAACATGAGATTAATGAAAAATCAAAGAAAAAGCAAGCCTGAGAAGAGCCCATCAAAGCCCATATCCAAAAGCCGAACTCATCCATTGACAGAGTCCCAGGTTGAGCAACTGTGCTGGTAAATCTGACAACTACACTTATCTCTTTACTCCCAAATCTAAAATCTTGATAAAGATTGAAGAGGAGCCGTACCTGCAAAGGCCCAACCCGATGAAGCTTTCGACCTTCCATGATAAAAACAAGTACTACTTCTTCCACCAAGATCATGGCCTCGATACCGAGGACTGTTATCAATTGAAGAGAAAAATTGAAAATCTTATTCGGCATGGCTATCTCGAAAAGTTTGTCCATGGAGGAGCTATCCAACTTGATGCCTAGAACCCTACACTGCAGCTGACTCAGGCCAACATTGACAACCGACCAATGAGAGAGGAAAGGGAAGAAAATGTATTTTTTTCTGATAGGAACTTAGTCAAGGTTTACCATCCCCATGATGTTGTTGTCATCTTTATGATAGTAGCAAAACATAATATACAAAGAGTTTTAGTAGATAATGGAAGCTTAACCGACATTTTGTTTTATGATAATTTTGTTCGGATTAATTTATCTAACAACTAGCTAAAGAGGGTCTCCATGCCCTTGGTTGGCTTCTTTGGAGAATCAATCAGGGTCGAAGAAGAAATTACTCTTCCTGTCACTATTGGAACACCACTCTGAGTAAGTACTATCTTACTCACCTTCACTTTTGTTCGGGTTCCCTCGGTGTATAACATCATCCTCGGGCGACCATGATTGAATAAGCTGGATGTAACTGTCTCAACCAAATATCTTCTTGTCTGATTCCTGATAATAAATAAAGTTGGTGAGATACGTGGAGACCAGTGGATGGCTCGACAGTGTTTCATAATGGCACCCAAAATATAAAAAGCTAGTGAAGCACTAGCCACCGAGCAACTAGATCAAAGAGAGCTCGAGAAACAGAGAGAACTAGCTAAGCAGCTACTTTCCTTTCTGCTAAAGGATGATCTGGTGAAGTTTGTATAGATTGGAGCTCTTCTATCCAAAAGTGATCAAGACTGACTATTAACCTTGTTGTACAAAATGTAGATATCTTTACTTGGTCGGCATCAGATATGTAAGGAATCCATCCAGAGGTCATTACCCACAAATTGAATGTCGATCCAAAGTATAAACCAGTCCAATAGAAGAAAAAAAAATTTGTTCCAGAAAGACAGAAGGCCATTGACAAAGAAGTAGATAAACTTCTAGTAATCGGATTCTTTCGAAAAGTCTACTATCCCGACTAGCTGGCAAATATGGTCATGGTTAAGAAAGCAAATGAAAAGTGGTGAATCTATATCGATTACCCCAATCTTAATAAGGCATGCCAGAAGGATAGCTTTCCTCTATCGAAGATTAACCAGCTAGTCAATGCCAATTCTGGACATAAGCTACTCAACTTCATGGATACTTTTTTAGGCTACAACCAAATAAAGATGGCTCCCGAGGACGAGGAGAACACTACCTTTGTAATCGATAAAAGTATTTATTATTATAAAGTAATGCTTTTTAGTTTAAAAAATGCATGAGCTACATATCATTGACTAGTCAATAAGATCTTTAAAAACCTTATTGGTCGAAATATGAAGGTCTACATTGACGACATGCTCGTCAAGAGCTCCAAAGAGGCCGACCACATCAAAGACATGGAAGAAGCCTTCAATGCACTTCATCAGCATCAGATAAAGTTGAATCCAAGCAAGTATGTTTTCGGTATCACAACCGACAAGTTTCTCAAATTCATGTTTACCTGATGAGGCATTGAGCCAAATTTGAAAAAGATCAAGGCCATTCTTAGCATGCAGCATCTAACCTCTAAGAAGGAAGTGCAGCAACCTACTGGATGCATTGTTGCTCTCAGGAGATTCATTTCAAGATCGATTAAATGATGCTTGCCATTCTTCAAAATCCTACGATAAATGTAGAATTTCAACTGGATAGAGGAATGCCAACAAGTATATAAGGAATTGAAAAAATTTCTCGGATCTCCATCCCTGCTTTCCAAGCCAGAAGTTGGAGAGGAGCTTTACCTGTACCTTGATGCATCTCTAGAAGCTATCAACTTTGTATTTATTCAAGTGGATGATATCAGCCATTAGATCAATATTTTTGGATGGCCAAGATCAATTGTACTCCATGGACTACCATGACCGTTGGATTGCTGGTTTCGATGGTTGGTTATCATTGATAGCCACGGATCAAGAGGAGAAGCAACGATGGCTCGGTGGTTGGGCAAAGATTGGACGATAGCCATGGGAGGTGGCATAGGGCGGTGGCATCAATGGATCAGGAAGATAGTGGGTGACGACGACTCGAGAAGAATGGTCGGTTGCATCTCAAGTTGGGGAGGAAGAAGATGACCTGGCTCAAACGGTGGTTGGAAGAAGGAGATAAGGCGGTGTCGAGTTGGGTCTCAGCTAACGATGGCATAGGAATATATGGGTGATGATCGGATTGGGCTGAGAAGAGGGCTGGGATGGGGAGGTGGTGTATCTGGTAGCTTCTCTGAGAGGAGGACAGTGGCTGCGAGTAGATGGGGCCAGGGAGGAGCAGTGGAATAGTGAAATGAAAGTGGGAGTCCCTCCACGGTGAAGAGAATGGTGGAGAGAGGAGGCTGACGGTGATGGAGAGCTTGGAACAGGGAGGAGCGATGACTGGATGGCGGCTACGGGCAACGGGATGGTGGCTTGAGCGGTAGGAAGCAAGTCAGGGAAGAAGACGATGATCGACGGTATGGGAGGAGCAACAGCAAGTGTTTGGAGCAGAAAACCGGCAATGGGCGGCAGCGATGGGTGGCGGCACGACGGCTCCGATGTCTCGGGTCGGGCGGCAGCAAGATTCGAGCAACAAAACGGTTGAAACTCCTTCATGGTCCATAGCTCTGAGCCATGGACCAACGGCAATGGCAGCTTATGGACCGTCTAGGCCTCCATAGACCATGTACCGTCTACTTTAAAATCTATGTAATAAAATGTTCTTTTGTTCTTTTCTTGATTATGACCCATTTGAACTCCGATTTGCATGCCATTTGAACCGATAGATTCTACAAGTCGAGCTCTTCATGTTGGCATGCTTTTTAGTCAATAATCTAACTAATTTTCTTAGGTTCTGGGATTTCGAAAGAAATCCATCACTTTAATATACCTATAAAAGTGGAAGAAACATGAATTAAACTTTTTATTAAATATTTTAGTAGATGTGTAGTACTTTAGCTCGACATGTACTTTCATAATTATGCTCTAATTTCATCTTGTTTGAAGATATTTTAAAAATAGTTAATTTTGCAAGAAGGTCCAATTTAATTATAAAATTAGAATATTTAGAAAATGTTAGCACCAATAATTATTTAAAATACTTAAAATAAATATATAAATATATGATTTATCATCTAGCATGAGAATGCTCAGGCAGACTCTCTTTCTTGGCTAGTGATTTTAGTGAACAGCTCTCTTGATTGGACCTATGTCAAGTACCTGGAGACTCTAAGCATCGAGAAAATCAAGGAAGTCCAATAACTCAGCCACAAGCTAAGCTAGATGGACCTTTTATCAAGTACCTGATCGAAGGCACTCTTCCCAACAATCCTACAGAGGTTAAGAAGTTTAAGTAGAAAGCTGCTCAGTTTGTGTTGTTAGATGAATAACTCCTTAAAAGGTCTTTCTTATTCCTGTTGCTCAAATATCTACGACCTACCGAAGTCGACTATATGCTCTAGAAGATTCATGAAGGAATCTATGAGAATCATCTGAGGGACAAGTCCTTAGCTTATAATGCTTTAAGGCAAGGATACTATTGGCCGACCATGAGGAAAGACACCATGGAGTTGTTTGGAAGTGCAACCAATATCAATGCTATGCCAGTATCTAGCGATAGCCGGTAAGTTAGCTGGCCCAACTCTCTTCTCCTTGGCCATTTGCCAGGTGGGGAATGGACATACTCGATTCATTTCCTCTAGTAACTAATCAACGGAAGCTCCTCATTATTGCCATCGACTACTTCATTAAATTATTAGAAGCAGAATTCTTGGTGCGCATCACCGAGAGTAAGGTCAAGAGCTTATTCTAGAAATCAATTATCTATTGATTTGGACTTTCTTATATCATCATCACTGATATTGGCTGACAATTCGATAACTGGATGTTCAGAGATTTCTATGCCGAGCTTCACATCTGATACTAGCTTATATCTATCAAACACCCTCAATCAAATGGAGAGGTGGAGGTCACAAATTGGATCATTCTTCAAGAGCTTAGATCTAAGCTGGATGAAGTCAAAGGTAAATGGGTAGTGTTGCCGCCAAGATCGCCGTGGCCCGTAGCTTCCGGGGGTGTCGGATCGCCTACCCTCTTCCTAGAAGCTCCTCATATCTTCAAGACCTGCAAGAAACAACGTTAGAGACCCGGGTCGGGAATTTCGGCCGGGGCACTCCGACGATCAAGTCAGTGACGATCCAGGGGAACAGGTCCTCCTCTGGTCGAGCCCCTCTTGATGGACTCCACGCTAGAAGGAGTGAGTGCGGTGAGAGTGGAGGTGAGGACGATCTGGGAGAGTTTGTGGCCGAGGTGGAGCAGTCCTCCTGTATGGCCTCCTCTCCTCTTTCGTTTTGTGTGAGTGATCTTTTCTTTGTATTGTTGTTGGCTTACCCCCAGTAGTTTCTTTTTAATCGAACCTGCTTCGGGACACTCCCCCCCCCCGTTGGAGCGTGCGGCGGGATACCGTGTCGTGGACGGGACGTCTCTTCTGACATTCGGTAGGGGAAGCCTTCGTGCATTCTGACATTCTCTTCGGTCGCCCCATTCCTGGAAACTTGGCAGTGCCTCGATCGGGGGGCCGCCGCCCTCGAGATTTGTGCCTTCTAACTGTCCCCTCTCTTCTGGCCGTACGGACGGTTGGTGGAGGGCATGGCGCCTTGGTCAGGGAGCTTTCTTCTCTTCCGGCGCGAGTGGCAGCGGCGAGGAGTTATTGTGGTATGGGAGGCACTACCTCGCAGCCCTCGGGAAGCCCGCCATCGTCTTTGGAGGGGAGACGCTGCTTCCTTGGCGGTTGGTACCCTGGCCAAGGTGGTTGCCGAGCTAGACCGCAGAACTTGGCTTTGTCGGGCTCGACTTCGGTTCACAGGACTCGATGTCGGGAGGCCTGGCTTGGTCGAAGTGGATGGCATGCGACCCCGGGCTAGAGGGCTCAACCTCGGAGGCGCCCCACGCGTCGGAGGGCTGAGTTCGACCCCGGACCGTGGAGCTCAACTTCGAGGGGGTCAACCTGGGAGATCGCTCGGTCGAGGCCTGGGCGGTCCGATCTCCCGAGATCCGACCTGCGGAGGGCGGTGCCCGATCTAGGCGGGCGGTCTCGGCTACCTGAGGGAGCTCGGCTCGGCGAATGAGCTCGGCCTTGGAAGCGGGCCCGGGAGGCAGTGTCCACCGTGGCGGCATGCTCTGACCTTGTAACTGACAGGTGTTCCACGTCAGCGATCCTGCCACATCATTTGCACGAGTGGCAGCGGTGAGGAGTTATTGTGGTATGGGGGGCACTACCTCGTGGCCCTCGGGAGGCCTGCCGTCGTCCTTAGAGGGGAGACGCTGCTTCCTTGGTGGTTGGCGCCCTGGCCGAGGTGGTTGCCGAGTTTCCAGAAATGGGGCGATCGGAGAGAATGTCAGAATGCACGGAGGCTTCCCCTACCGAATGTCAGAAAAGACGTCTCGTCCACGACACGGTATCCCGTCGCACGCTTCGACGGGAGGGGGAGTGTTCCGAAGCAGGTTCGGTTAAAAAGAAACTACTGGGGGTAAGCCAACAACAACACAAAGAAAATATCACTCACACAAAACGAAAGAGGAGGGGAGGCCGCACAGGAGGACTGCTCCACCTCGGCCACAAACTCTCCCAGCTCGTCCTCACCTCCACTCACACCGCACTCACTCCTCCTAGTGTGGAGTCCATCGAGAGGGGCTCGACTAGAGGAGGACCTGTTCCCCTGGATCGTCACTGGCTTGATCGTCGGAGTGCCCCCGTCGGAATCCCCGGCTTGGGTCTCTAACATTGTTTCTTGCAGGTCCTGAAGATACGAGGAGCTCCCGGGAAGAGGGTAGGCGGTCCGACACCCTCGGAAGCTACGGGCCACGGCGATCTTGGCGGCAACAGGTAGATAAGCTACTCGGGATACTATAGGTATACATACCACTCCTCGGACTTCAATGAATGAGACTCTCTTCAACTTGATCTTCGGTATTGAAGCAGTGATCCTAGTAAAGATTGGACTCTTGACCATGAGGATTGAGCACTTTGATAAGTTAAGCAACTAAAGCTGACTAAGAGCCAACCTTGACTTGCTGGAGGAGACTCAAAACTAGAACCACCTGTAGATGGTAGTGTACCAACAAAGACTTGCTTGGTATTACAGCGCTTGAGCAAAGTCAAAGACTTTTTGCCCATGAAATCTTGTGCTGTGATGCGTGCAAGTATCAAAATCTATCAAGTAAGGCAAGTTATCTCTAAAGTGGGAAGGACCTTACCAAGTGACTGAAGTCCTTCAATGAGGAGCTTATCGGATCAAATACCTCAATGAAACTCTAATCTTCCAAACTTTGAATGCCAAAAATCTCTGGATGTATTACCAATGATATAATAATTCTCATTCAGCAATACAAGATTTTTTTTTTGGCAAATTTCTAGAGGTCTCGACTTAGTTTCTTAGTTTTTCGATGCTAAGCCCACTGAAGCTCGCTAAATCTCCAGTTGGCTCATACTTAATCAAAGAAGGTGGCTGCATTCGCACACCTCCATCTTTGGTCTCACTACTATCCGTTCAGCTCACACCTGACCGAAGAAAATGGCTGGCTCATAACCTCCATATTCTATCTCACTCCTATCCGGTCGATTAACATCCAGTCGTAGAAGATAGCTGGCTCATAACCTCTATCTTGGATCTCATTCTCATCCAGTCGATTGACACCCAACCTAAGAAGATGGCTGCATCCTCATGCCTCCATCTTGGATCTTACTCTCTTGGGGTTTACTCCCCTCTAGCTGACTAACAACCGGTCGAAGAAGATGGCTACACCCTCATGCCTTCATCTTTGATCTAACTCTCACCTTACTTGGGTGTAACTCCTATGTCATTCGGGTTCAACTCCCATCTCCTTCGAGTTTAACTCCCACCTCATTCAGGTTCAACTTCCATCTCATTCGAGTTTAACTCCCACATCATTTGGGTTCAACTCTCATCTCACTCGAGTTCAACTCCCTCCTCATCCGGGTTTGACTCCTATCTTATTTTGGTTTTACTACTACTCTTATTTGGATCTCACTCCCTTGGATTTACCCCCATTCCACTTGGGCCTCACTCCCTTTTTATCACCTAGTAATTGATCGACAAGCAACAACTGACTATCTATAGTTAGGTTCCAAGCAAGACTGACTAATACTCTCTCATCCCAAGAAAAAACACCACCATCTTTAGACAGCAACCTACACAATAGTTGGAAGGAAAAATTTACTAAGTGCTATAGTCAGAGCTCCCATTCCTACTAAGTGCGATAGTCAGAGCTTGATGCATCCAATCCAAAATGGATTTATATAGGGGACAATAGCTAATAACAAATATATAATTGAGCCTTATGCCCCAACCTATAACCCAGGATGGGATCATTATCCCGATTTTGTGTGGTCACAAGATACAACACTAGGAACCCATAATTTTGATCAGCCCTATCCTAGGCCTGGCCAAGTACTTAATTATCAACAAGGATTAGATCTTGAGAAGGAACCTAGTCCTTTAGAAAAAATCCTGGAAGCTCTAGCTAAATCCCATGCTAACCTTGAAGTTACAATTAAGAGCACTAATGCTATCTTAAATAGCTTCATGTAGACCACAGTACAATATATAACCTCCAACACCCAGTCTCGTGCCCATCTGGAGATGAAATTGGAACCATTAGCCATAGCTACAAGTAAAGAAGAGCTGCCTAGTCAACCCAAGAGTTATCCTGAGGGACAACACCTAACTAAAAATTTTAATATTAGTGTGACTGTCACTGAATAATCGATTATAATACTCGGGAATGAATTGGTCATAGAGCAACCTTGTACAATCAAAGAGACCAACCTAGATAATTTGACTAAGATAGAAACTTATGAAGAGAAATTAGAAAAGAGGGATGAACCACTTCCATCATCTCCCAACTTATCTATGGTCCCAATCCCACAAACCCTAGAATCATCGATTACTTTTAATGGGAAAGGAGAACAAATAGGTACAATGATAGAATTAATTGAGGCTTCCCAATGATCACAAACGTATAATATAATAGAGGAAGCCATGCATAAAAGTCTCTTCAATGATTCGTTAAACCCTAGTCTGGCTCACCTTGTGATGGATGATCTTGATGTAGAGGAATGTATCCTATAAATAAATAACCTAGTAGAAATGCCCTACCCCAACATCACCTCACCTTAGATCAAGCAATATGAGCTATCATCCAAACCGCCAATAACTCCCTTATTAGAATTACTACCTGATCTAGAATTGAAGCCACTTCTTGTTGCCTCCACGGATATCTTACCAGTAACATGTAATCAGACAACCCAAATTGTAGGTATTCTAAATGCATATAAAAAAGCTGTTGGGTGGGACATTGCATATATAGAGGATAACAAAGTTAAAATGTTTATATCTGATTTCTTTGTATTTGACACTACTTTTGAAAACTGCCTCCAAAATTTATCTATAGTGTTAAAATAATGTATAAAGATAGAGTTGATATTGATTTGAAAAAAGTTTCAAGTTATAAATTGTGCCAAGATCTAAATTATTAATTGAACCTCTCATGACTCTGGTTGAACCTTTGCCTATGAAGGAGATGCATCAAACAGGGATCTTGAGGTACTTCCTTGGCACATCAACTACATAAATCTAGGTCCCTTAGAACACTGACTAGTACTGAGTTATACCTAGATCCAATTATAAAGAGAGAATTGTTAGCTATCAGGGAAACATACCATTTAATGGTCCCATGCAGGAAATACTCTGAAGTTGAATCCGAATCATGTAGGAAATTATAAACCTATGTCAAGATTCAAATGGGGTAAGGAATAATCTTTTAAAAAATTTTAAAAATTATTTTAAAAAACTAGGAAATATTTTGAAAAAATTATAAATTTTTTTGATAAATTATGTGCCACGAAAGAAATTCTTAAACTAAATAGACTAGAAAAATAATATTAGAATTAAAAAGTATTTACTAATGACTGTAGCGAGTCAAAAAGTGGACTAGCTGGTCAGACTTTATCGACCTACTTAGGTCACCCAAAGACTATTAGCACTTTCATCGCACATGCACACTGACGAGGTAAATTAGGTATTAGTTGTAAGATCAATTAAAGATTCAATTATTACTGAAAAATTGGTAATTGATATACACCCTTTCATTTAACTTGAAGTTAAGGAAATAGCTACCTACCTGGAAAAAAGGGGACAAGTTCTAAACTTTGGTTTCCTACCAAGTAACCTGGCACCTTCACCTAAGCATTGTTATTCATGTCAAAAAGTGGATAGTGTAAAGACATCACCAACAAAAAAAAGAGAAAAAAATTCAGGTGATGTGAAAGCTACCTCATTTCATGTGCTTAATTTGAGGGGTGTATAGAAAATTGACCAAAAATAGGTGATAAGTGAAGATATAATTATTCTTACAATCTAGCACTAAAAAACTAAGTTAGCCATCACAAATACAAGTGCGGTAGACCTTTGGATAAATTTTAAGAAAGTTTCTAATAGTTCTGACTATAAAATTTACTTCGAAACTTAAAACTTAGTTAAGCTAGCTAACTTCTTTTGACCTTAAGCCTAGATCTAAAGAAGAATCTTAATGATACATGGTTATCAAATTAACACTTATATTTTAATTACATTACTAAAGGACTAGCAATGATTAAGTTGGGGGTGTAATGGACTATTAAATTTCCCAATTTAAATATTAAAATAACTATTAGCTAGTCAATATTTATTAAGAATTGATATTTTTTATAAGAATTTTGTTAAAAGGAGATCATGGATAAAAAGAGCTCAATTTTTGGAGTCCAACGATATAGACGGTACTCAAATCAGAGTTTAAACGGGCTCGAAATCAAAGTTAAAATTTATTAAAAGAATTGCATGATTTTTTATGCAGTCGGTCCATGATGGGCCGGCCACTCGGTCCACAGAAGCCAAGCTCGATCCGTAGAAGTTATTAATCATGGTCCATGAGCCTATTTCATGGACCATTGGCTGTCCCAAGCCGTTTCATCATCGGAGAAGCTGTCGAAGGCCTTCCCCTCATTGCCGAGAGGTCGTCCATCATTAGAGAAGTCGCTGGAGTCCTGCCTACCACTATCAAATCTCTGCTCGGCCACCATTTTCCTTCCTTTCATTCGGCTGCCCACCATCCATGCCATGTCACCGCCTAAGCACCATTTTCGTTTGCTTGTCGTTGCCAGCCAACCATCGCCCGTTGTCGCCCGTGGCCAAAGGGGATGCCAAGAACCTGCTGCAGGCCAGAAAAGCCATAATTCGATCATTCCCAAGCCCCCCTCTCTGATATCATGATCTTCTTTGTTCAGTCACCACCGACTCCATCGACTGCCACCTCCCACTACTGGCCATCCATTGCAATGGGGAGAAGCAAGCTCTCCAAATTCTAGTGGAAGAAGGAGATCGATCGCAAGAGTCCAATTCAGGACTCTATTTGCCCGAGAAGGAAGAGTTATTTTGTATGATTTTTGGCATGATCTAAGGCCTGTGATGTAGAATGGATGGTTGCAAAGCTTTTTCATGATATTTGATCGATTTTGAGCTTGACTGACTCTAAATTTGATTGAAAGAAAGTCCTAAATGAGCTCTATAAAAGAAGGATCCCAAGAAGCAGAGAGAATCATCAATTCCACTAATAATATTTTTTTTATTTTTCTTCCTGTAATTAGTTTATGCTTTTTGAGAGAGAGGGAGAGGAATAAAAAAAAAGCGATTCTTTAGGAGAGGAGGTGCTATGACAGAGCCCCGAATCTCCAGGAAGATGTATCTAGGAGCCATGCTCGATTGAGGTACAGTCTATAGAGAAGTACAATTTCCATACTTTAGTTTTGTATTTGTTTTTATCTATGCAATTAAATAAAGCCTTGAATTTCTTTTAAACTTCTTTCCATTTGATTTCCTGAAATTAATTATCTAGGTGGGATGGATCATGATCCTAACACGATATGGTTCATACTCAACATAGATAATTGATTCTAGGATTTCATCCACTGATCTTGTTAGGATCTTTTCAACTCAATCTTTGGATAGCCTATACTTGTGAGATGGGCTATGATCCTACTAAGATATGGTTCGTACTCGAAAAGATAGCCTATGCTAAGGGTTAGCTTGAAAGATTCTGAACAAATATGGATTTTGATTGTTTAGAGTAGAACAAATACATAATTTATATTGAGATTACCTTAAAACCTGAAGCCAACTTTTTATCATTTAACCCCTTGATCCTATATTTGATTTAAATTGATTAGTTTTAATTAAACCATGATCCATCTTTTTAAATCTAAATATTTATCTTTCTCTTTATTTTTTTAATAAAATAATTATCCTTGATCCCCGAGGATACGATCTCGACTCATCCCTAGCTATAGTAGTGAGTAGATTTTATTTTTGACCGCCTATGATAGTGATCAGGCAGTAGTAGCGGGAAAGTAACAATAGCAACAGTAAAAGAACCTTAACAAGATTGGCACTATTTATACTTGATTCAATGATTGTGATCAAAGCCCCTACTTTGCTCAAGATCGCAAGATCTTGATGTGTGGTGCAATCCTAGTCGGTAGTGTCACACTGCTTTGAAAAAGCAACCAGTCGATTAACCCCTAGTGCCGAGTTCTATGCAAATTATTTATTGGCCACAGTTGTCAGGTCAGTGGCGCCACCCCATTGACCGAAGGTGATTGGACGAATCACCAACTGCCTCCAAAAGTTATGGATAGCCTTTTGAGTACTACACCAATGACTCACATGCAGACCATGATCAAGGTGACAAAGTAGCTACAAACGGTTTTTGAGAAGCTAACAATACCTTGGAGGATGAAAAGATCTATCCAACTCTTGAGGCAGATAGAATGGCTACTCCCTTCATCCAAAGACGATAAAATCTGATAAAGTTATTCCATAATGCTCTGGACACAAGAGTGGAGGGCATCTATTATGGCGATTACTTGGTCTTGAGGTACCTACCAGACTATTAACTAAAATGGAATCACCCCCCATACAATCAAGGAGCAATCACATCATCGATCGAGGGGGAAATGGTAGCAATACCACCAATTAGGAAGGAGACAACTATGATTATTGACTCACCCAACAACTGACTGAGTAGAGGACTGATAAGTTCTATAAATATATTAATAAAAGCATCAATTTACATACTAATTAATTGTTATTATTTAAGAATTGATACTTTTATTTGTCTTTTCTAGAAAAGCTAATCACCGGTATAAAGAGCTTGATATGCACATCACAAAAGGTCAAACGAGATTCATACCAGATTCCAAATGGATTTTAAATGAAGGTTCAAAGATGACCCAAATTCAGGCTAATTTTTTGACCAATCTGGGCTTAAAATCAATTTAGAAATCTACTTGAAAAAGGTCCAGTACTGACCATGAATTGACCGCTCAGTCTACAGGATCTCCATGGACTATCTCGATTCCCATCATCCCCGAGCCATCATCAGCCCAAGATGCCACTGTATCGCTACACTGTCATTGTGCCACCACGTTGCCATCATCGATCATCCCTATTTGCCCATCACCTTTGCCACAAGCCATCGCCTGCTGTCGTCGTCATCTACAGCCGCCTGTCAAAGCCACCACACAACAACCTTCTCCTCCCGAGTCCTTGTCCCGAGCCATCATGCCCATCTCCGCCACAGTCGTCAGCCATCCTCTACTCATCACCATTGTCTTTGCCATCATCGTCAGAGCCACCACACCGCTTCATCATTACCGATGCCTCCATCTCGAGCTGCCATTATCGCCACCTCTTCCCCATCACAGATCTTCGGTTGCCACTTCCTTGTCACCATCATCGCCGTCCCATGCCACTGTTGTCGTGTCTCATAGCTGAAAGAGGGACAAGTGGGAAGAACCAGTCGCCAGGCACCCCTTCCCCCACCATCCATCACTACCACCCTATACCTCCATTTCCTCTTTCCCATCGCTGCTTGAGCTCGCCGCTGTCGCCATCCCATAAGGCTACAAATGGGTCGAGTTGACCCGTGACCCGACCCGACCCGTTTAGACCCAATCCAACCCATTTTTATGAACCCATGGATCCGGGTTGGGTTCTAAAATTAGACCCGTTCTATTTTCCAGGTCGAGTCTAGGTTTATTGAATTTGGACTTGACCCGACCCGATCCGACTCGAATATACTAAAACTGTTAGGATCATATCTATTTGGACCTTCAAATTATAATTTAAAATTTATATGAAACTTATTTTTTACATAGAAATAGAGTTATAATTATTTTTATATCTTAGTTTATTTTAAAAATAATATTATTTGTTATCTATTTTATGGTTAATAATGTTAGATGTATGCCCTGAAAGCCATGTTGGCTTGATACATTTTAATTTTAGGGCATGAACTTTATACTTAATTTTTCTTATTAATAAAAGGGCATTAGTTTCATTCATATTGTTATGTCTATGAATCATCCATGGAGTTAATGAACAATGACATATATTCTCAAGAGTTGAGAATCTGATGCATGTGTCTTTATAGATCAACTCCTAAAATCTCCTGATTATTAGAATCTCACGAGGACGATGATTGATCTGTTAAAATCGATGCATAGATCACTTTCCTTTTAGGATAGATGAGTCTCTGACCTACAATATGGTGACACTGGAGTGAGAGTGCAGGTAGTTGATAGAGATCGACGGTATTGAGCGTGACCATGTACATGAAGTTATACGGATGACTACTCGTCGATAACTTTTTGATGCTATGGTCATGTGAATAGTTCCTTGACCTAGAGTGTCTCAGCTACTCATAATAAGGTTGCTGTAGTTTGACAGCACAATCACATGGTTCCTATCCATACGGGACCTTGCGATGTTCGTTGGCTATAGTAAGTTTATTATAGGAGTAGGGTGTTCACTTGTAGGGATCTATCAGTCTTAGTAGTAAGGAATAATTCTATACAAGCTTAATGAGACTAGTCCAGAAATCTATGGCCATAGTAGGGTGATAATGAAAAGGTGTTTTCATTAGTATCACAATTGAACTTGAGTCAATTAGATTAAGCATATAACTGATAGGTTTGACGAGTATCCGTAACCAACATCATGTCAGGATTTTGATAAAGAAACTGAATCACATGGTAACTACACCTAGGGGTTCCATCTTATTCTGCTGGGTTACCACTACATACTGCTAGGTATCACTAGTAGATTATGAGAGCCCGTCAGGAATGTTTTTGGATCGATGATCCTAATTAGGGTTGAGCTGAAATTGTTTCAATCCATCGAAAGGAGTTTCAATGATGTATAATGGAGATTTTAGCATGTCTCATTACCAGACATGATAGGACCTAAGGGGTCACACACATTAGGAGCTTAAGTAACCAATCAGCAAATCAATTTGACCTAATTATAAATGTTATAATTAATTAGTTATGGATTAATTGCTAATTAAATTAAATTAGATTTAATTTAATTGAGTTAGACTCAATTAATTAATCCTAGTTGAGTTGGGCCAATGTCTGATTCGAAATGGTTCGATCGGATTTAAAATCGGCTTCAGTTTGATTGTAAAATCATCACATTTGGACCATGACCTAGAGTCCAGTTAAACTGGGACTCTCTCTCTTTGTCTCCCCTTCCATCCACATGCCAAAGGGTGGGTCCTATTTATTTTGTGCGACAAATAGTGGGGTGTGAAAATAATGGGCGCTGATTTAGTTTAGGCTTGGAGAAATAAGAGATGAGGTAGAGTCCTTCTCTTCTACTCCTCTTAAAAACCTAAACTAGATAAGTTCAAACTCCTTTTAATTTGGAGTGAAGAATTTTTGTAATACAAAAACTAAGAGGCTTATCCTTATTTTGGCATGGAGAATATTTGTACAACAAAAGGAGGGCGCAAATATGGATTTGGCATGAAAAAATTAAGAAAGGGAAGAGTCCTCTTCCACTCCTCTTAATTTTCAACCGGTTGAAATTGAAACACCGGTGTTTTGGTTTAAAAAGATGGGAGAACTTGAATTTAAAGCATAGGAGAAGTGGCCAACCACTAAGAGATAAGAAATTTGCCATGAATATTTTTGGGCATCTTTCTTCTCTTGGCCGAGAACACTTGAGGTTCTCTCTCCTAGCTCCAAGTTCTCCTTTTCTTCCTTTTTATGATTCCTTTTTCCTTCTGAGAGATTGAAAGAGTTGTTCTACAAAAGAAAGAAGAGAGAAAAGGGTTCAAAGATCTTGCATAGATTGATTTGCAAGATAAAAGTCGAAAGCCGGTTCAGATTCAGATCGGCATAGTTTTTAAATCAGGCGATTTGCTGAAGGAGGAGAGGGCTGCAAGGATCTAGTAGTCCGGTGCTCTCTACAACTCAGTTGTGAGAGCTTCGTGTGGATACCAGCAGAGGCCGGGCATTTGTGCGACTCTGACAGAATCCCGATTTTTCAGTAACGAATCTGCATGCTTTTCAGAGCAGTCCTGGATAGCGATCTAAGTAAGTATTTTATGCTTAAAATAATTTTTATTTCAGATTTGATATTTTTCTCATATGTTGCAGCATGTTAAAAATTTATGATAAATAAATTAGATTTATTTATGAAATGCATAATTAGATATAAATTATTTTTATATCTGCTTCCGCTGTGATAGGCTGTTGATGCTTGTTCAATTACATTTTTTCTGTTCCTGGGAGAATTCCAACAAATAATAGTTGACTATGTAATAATTGAAATATTATTATCTATATTTTACCTAGATCATATTTAGATCTAATTTTTTTAGATTAGAACCAAGTTATTTATGGACCCGATCCAACCTGAATGACCCGTTGGATTGAAAATTCTAATAGTGAACCTGACCCGATCCAATCTGATTTTATAGTGGGTTGGGTCTGGATCTAATATTAAGACTCGATCAAAGAACTGGGTCAGATCAAGGTCACTCATGACCCGATCCGACCCGATCCATTTACACCCCTACCGCCCCAATTCATCGCTGTCATCTTCCTCAGCCCTATCACCATCTCTTGTGCCATCGCCACCCTTCATTGCCATTCAATTGATTTGGGAAACAAAGCACCAGAAAGTTTTTACATTGCTCCTCTTATGACTCCCCAAATGCTCACCAAAAGAAATCCTCACATGGCATATGGCTTGGTCCAAGGGGTGTTGTTTGGTCTACATGGTCTATAACACGACCCAACACTGGTGGATGGTTGAGAGCTCATCTGGGCAATGATCCAATAGTGGGGAGGCAATTCCTCTAAAACCTAGGCTTCTAGGTTGAAGTCGGCAAGCCCAGCCAACTTCAACCCAGTCATAGAAAAAAAAAAGAAACGAAGAGGAGTTGAAATAGGGACTTGTTTCTTCCCTCTTATTCGGCCGGAAACCTCATCAAAATTCATAGAAGGGGCACCGTGGAGGAGTGGGAGTCGATGGAGGACATGTTGGGGTGGAGTTGGGTTCTCCAGCTAAAAGGAGAGAGGGTGGTGAGGGATAGGAGGGTGCCCTCATGGGAGACCATGACCGGTAGGCATTGTCTCCCTCGCAGATCTGGCAGAGCACCAGCGAGTTATGCACATATGCACCTAGTCCACCATCTTTGACTTTGGATCCACCATCAACTCCAGCGGCAACCGCATGATCCTTTCCTTGACGGTTGAATCTTGTTCTCCCGAGTGAAGCATAGCGAGTAGAGGGCCGTCGAGGCATCCTCCCTTTCTCGTGGGCCTAGTTTCAAGGAGGTGGACGAGATGGGTGGTGGCACCACCGGTGGAGGTAGCCGAGGGGGGATGGTGGTCGTCATGCTGGAGAGGGAGGACCCTTTGTTCCATGGAGAAGGAGAAGAGAAAAGAAAAAAAAAGAGGAAGAAGCCTTTGTTCGATGGAGAAGAAGAAGAGAGGAAGGAGAGGAAGAAGAGGGAGAGGAGAAGAAGAGAAGAAGAAAGAAAGGAAAAGGAAAAAAAAGAAAAATAGAGAGAGAGGGGGAGACTTTGTTCGATGGAGATGAAGGAGAGAAGAAGTGAATGGGAAAAGAAAAAAAAAAGGAAGAAAAGAGAAGAAAGAAAAGGAAAAAAGGAAAAAGGAAAAAGAAAAGAAAAGGAAAAAAAAAAAGGAGAGATAAAGATAAGGAAAAAGAGGAGAGTAGGAGAGAGAAAAGAGGAAAGAGAGGAAGAGGAGAGAGAGGAGAGAGAGAAAGAAGAGAGAGAAAGGAGGAAAAAAATATAAGTATTGAAAGGGGAGATTGAAAAGCTCTCTTTCTTGAAATTCGTGAAGTTAGAATTTTACAGGTAAAAGATTTTGGGTTCACAATTATCCTAGAATTATTTATATTTAAAAAACTATTATTGTAGGGGGCAGCCTTCTGAGCAGAAGGGTATTGTGCGAGTTTCGGGTACGGACGAATATCAAGTATGTTAGTTATCTCTAGTGAGGTAAGGATATCTAGATATGATCATCAGTTTTATACATGTATCTTATGTGACATAATTTGATCCGAGCACATGAGCATTGGCATGCATGGTTATTTTTACATGATATATCTTGACTTCTTGTAATAGATAGTATAATAGATGTTATTATTATTTATGTTCCTATATACCATGTTTTAACGAGTAAAGTTATCTTTGAATGGATTGGACCATGATGCCGGTTATTGAAAAAATATAATGATATGATTTGATATGATGATGTGAAAGGATAAAATATTAATCAAGTGAATACAATATTTGGATAGTCATGCCACGGGATCGTGGTTACACAGCCTGAGCCATAGGCTTTATACGTAGAATAGCCGGCCACGGATGGTTAAAACGTGGGACAGCCCGAGCCACGGGCTTTGTACGTGGAATAGCTAGCCACGGACAGTTAAAACATGGGACAGTCTGAGCCATGGACTTAGTATGTGGGCTAGCCTGGCCATAGGCAGATAGTACATGATCGATTATGAGGTTACCAGTCATAGGCTGGAACATGACTGTGGTTAGTCTAGAACCCTAAAGAAGAAGGATGATTAAATTGAAACATAAAAAGGAAAAATGATTTTATAAAAAAATTTGTTATACTTGGTATTTGAGTTATTTTGGTTGCACGATCTGATAAACTATTATTTTTCAGTTATTTTCAAGTTATACTATTATTAATGTGACATTTTGGAGACATTACTGGGCTGTAAAGTTCACAACCTCCTATTTATTTTTCCTTCTCAGAGTTGTGTAGGATATTCGAGCTTGGTAGTGGATTAGATTCGTGGTAAAATGATGCATAGTAGGGATTTGGCTGGGTATGAGACTGAATATCAATATTTAGATTGAGTAGTTAATTTTGTTTAGCTAAATCTATTGCTGATACTTATATAATAACTCAGTGAATCATTTTAGTAGTTTTGACTTGAAAAAATGGATTGTTTGGTTATTACACAATTGTTTAAATAATATTAGTTTATCTAAAGTGATTTTTGAATAAAGGTGAATATTGTGTACCTAGGCCTTGCATGATCTCTAGAATGTATTCTAGGATTTGTGTGGCCGGTCACGTAGCCAATTTTGATGCTGGATTCGGGACGTGACAGAGTGGTATCAGAGCTTAGATTATGATCATTTGGGATGGTGATATAAGTGGTTAAAATAATAATAATAATAATAGCATGGTGGTTATTAGGATATGACAGAATGGTATCAGAGCTTAGGTTATGATGACTTGGGACTGTGGCATAAGTGATTAGGATAGATATGAGTGACATCGAAATTTAGATCATGATTATTCAAGATTATGATATAAGAGATTAAGAAATTAACATGGTGACTATTAGGACATGACAAAATGATATCAAAACTTAGGTTATGATTACTTGGAACTATGATGTAAGTGATTAGGACAAGACATGGATGATATTGAAGCTTAGCTTATGATTATTTAGGATTATGATATAAGTAGTTGGAACATGACATGAATAGTATTGAAGTTAAGAGTATGATCACATGAAACTATAACATAAGTAATTAGAATATGATTTAAATGATATTGAAGTTGAGGCTATGATCATTATGGACTATGACTTAAGAGGTATTTAAACTTAATATCATGATCAGTCGGGACATGATAAAAACTACAGGAATGGACTTAAAGTTTGGATTCTAATCTTTAGGTTGTATATAGGATCCGGCATATGATTGGTGCAAGGGAGGAACATGATTTTTTTTATCTGTAATATAAATAGTGAGATTGATATAAGATAAATGAAAAAGGCTGGACAATTTGTACTCTTTGATCATGATAAGTAAGTATATGATGAATATAGAAAAGCTGGATGGGATGTATCCTTGCCTTTGATAAGTGGGTTTGATCCAAGCATCAAAAGTACCAGCCTGAAATTATAGTATATTATGTTAATGGATCATGCTGAATATATATGTTCAATTATCAATTAAATGATTTTGGAATCCTAAATCTGATATGGATACAAATTATAATAGCATGTTTTGTTGTTAATTAGTGGATTATAAATTTAGAGACTATTGTAAGAAGATGTTTAGAGTATAGGTTATAAAAAGTTTAATGATATTAAAAAGGATATATTTTTGATGAATCTGTATGTGGATTATCATTGAAAATATATAAGAAAATATGTGCTTGGGATGATGTATAGCTTTGTAGCTCTCTATTGGTGGATTCGATTATATTATGTTGATATGGCATTCATATTTTGATAAGAATCTTGATAGTCTATGTTAGCAATTGTGGATTGGATTACTGGATCTATCCTATAATTGTTGGAGATTATTGGATATGTTAAATCCCAAGTTAAATTAAGATCTATAAGAAGATCTAGGTTATCATGTTATTGGATTATAGTGAATAGAGAAATTGGTATTGGAAGACTTATATGGGTTCAACATATGAGAGACAATATTTTAGGTAGTTTGTTAATTGTTGCTAAGAGTTTTGGTAAGATAGTTCTATGAGCAATAATATGATTGATTCTATTTATAAGAATATTGATTGGAAATCTTCTACCTTGTTAGAGTTAATAATAACTTTTCAGGAGAAAAGTTGATATAGATTGTCTAATCGTCAAGGAAGGTATGATTAATTCAGACTTGAACTAGAGTTATTGGTGTCTTAAAAGGATGATGAAATATATGCAAGGATTTTCAATATAAAAACTGGGTCAGGATACTTCTTAATATGATATACCTGAGATGTGAACGAGATAAAGAGACTCAATAGCTTTACTTTAAAAATTTTGGATCTTTCTGGTACCAAGTAAGATGAATTTTTGGATGGATTCATTTGGTGAACCTAGATGGTTTAGAAAATTATATCAGAGTGTGCAGTGGAAGCGTGGTAGTCTGAGTTATCTTGAAATCAATTAAGAATGTTAACTCTACCTTTAAGAATGCTTAGGATAACTTTCAATTCAAGAATGAATTTGTATATACTACTAATTTATTTGCTTTACTCGAAGATGAGCAAAATTCAAGTTGGGGGTGTGATAAGTTCTATAAATATATTAATAAAAGCATCAATTTGTAAGGACGATCAAGCTAATTGCTATACCAACTATCTCTGACACCTTGTACTGAGAGATTGTAGACAGTCGAGTCCAACTAACATTCTTTCATATGCATCCATTTGACTACTCACTCGATCTCGATTAATGTACAAATTTAGTTGGGCGTGTTAGATTACAAATGTCAAGGTCCCCCTCTCGATAAGATTCCTTCTCTCCCGGTAACGAACAAGGTTATCCCTAATACACAAAATCAATGGCATCCAAGTAAGTGCCAACTACTGACCCCGGCTATCCCAACTATTCCATAATGATTGTGACAAGCAAAATCGTGATGGACAAGTTTATGGAAAGCAGTATCTTAATAAAATTAGTTATTCTAATAGAAAAGATATTAATAAAAAAGATTCCATGAGGCAAAATTCTATTATTCTATCAAAATTTTTCAGAGAAGATCACTTTTTTAACGATATTTTGTTTTTTTATATAATTCTATAAATAGGTAAGAAAGAATTTTAAGTGAAGTATATTTTTATATTACAGTAATTTATTTTATTTTATTTTATTTTACTTAAATATCCAAAGGTTTTTCATAAAAAATCTTGGGTTGATGATTACTTTTACATGAGAGCCATCATGAGTAACATTCAATTTTGCCCGAAGAGGGCTAGAGGATTTTTAAACGCTGTCGTAGCTAGACCTACCAATATGGGCTGGCCCGGCCTAGCCTGCCCCTAATCCACATGGATTGACATTATATGGGTCGGGCCGGGTTAGGCCCACTTGCACAAATGGATCATGAAAACCTAGCTCGGCCCAGCCCTATATGGGCCGTGGGCTAAGACCGGACCAACCCACTTGTACTTTTCTCTCCCCAAACCACCTCTCCCTTCAACTAAAAGCCTCTTGTCCCTTTTCTACCATGGAGATTGACAAGCTTGAGCAGGCGATGGGTCCATCGCAGAGACGGTGGAACCATCGAGGATCCGGTGGCTGGACGAGTTGATGGTGATCCGGATCGCAGTAGCGGAGGTGATCTAGTGACCTGCATTAACTATGAAGAAGCTAGTGGAGAAGTGAGAACAAATTCGATGTCGGGGCCACCTCCATCTTTGTTGTCGTCAAGGATAGTGAGCGGCGATCTTAAACTCATCCAGGTCTCGGATGATGGATGCGGCGGCGGAGGATGAAGAGGACCTAGCCTGACGAGCTCGCCCGGTAGTCTAGCACTCCCACTGATGGTCTGATCTCTGTTTCTAACCATCTGACGCTCCATTGAGAGAAAATAAAAAAATGATTAAGGACTCACCATCCAATGCCGTGTTCGTTGTCGCCAGCTTATCGCACGCCGCAGCTGCTTCTCTCCTCCTCCGTTTCCTTATCACCGTCGGTATCGGATATTCTTTTCTTCTCTGCCAGATTGCCAAAGCCTCCCTAAACCTTCGGTGAATCTAAATTGGAACAGGAAAGTGGGATCGCCGGAAAAATAAATAGATGGAAATTTTAATATTTAATTTTTAAAAATTAATTTTTTTGATTTATGAATTGATCTGATTCTAATTTTATTGAGCTCATGGATTAGAGGGGGAGCCAGGCCAAAATGTTTAGTTAAATAAATGGACTAACTTTTTTAGTTCAATTCAACCTATTTATTGGGTAAAATAAACTGATGGTCCATGGGCTGTAGTCCATCGTAACAGCTCTGGTCGTAGCCAGCGAAGGGTGACTTGCCGCAACGAAAGGCATATGGCAGAAAGGTGGTGCAGTCGTTATTAATCCAAGAGACAACGTAGAAGGGTCATCATCAATTTTGCACTCATTACATCCATCGTCATCATCATTAAACGTTTTAGGTCGAGTTGTACGGTAAATAGTTCATGAACGGCCAATGCGCATAGAGAGTACCCGCAGGTCGAGGATATTAACGTACACAGCGTGACGTGGACGCTTCGAACTGGAGTTACCTTCGAAGGATCCGGAAGTCTGCCACGTCGGCGGAGAAGCTTAGGAGACGGAGCATGGGACCACCTTACCAAAAAAGGCAAAGCAGAATCAGAAACGACAACTCGGACAGAAAGGGACATCCTTTTACGTCAAAACTACCAGGCACCCAACCCTCATCCCCACCTCGTCGCAGAACCTCTCGAGTTTGCTCACCACCCATCATTAAATATTTGGGCCTTAAATTCTTTACTAAATATTCTTAATAATATTACTTATGAATTCTACCAGCTTTTATTCAACAAAATATCTAAGATTTTTATGTTAAAAATATGAAAGTACAATACCAATGACATTTCACCATGCACAATTGTTTAGCGCTTCCTAACCAACTATTTTTTTCTATTTTAAAATAAACAATAATTATTTATTATAAAAAATCTATTTTTTTTAGTTTGTATGTTTTTATTTATTTATTACTAAAAAATTTAACTTTGGAATTTTATTTAATTCTTAAATTGAATAGCTGATTATTTTTTTAAAATTCCCTATAATCTATAAATACCGAACACATAACATGACTCGCTTGTAATATAACCTTAGTTATATTCAGCAACTTACTTTGATAATTAAATCTATCCAAAAGGATGGTCACAATTGAATGACTATATAAAAAATAATTTTAAATTAAATAAAATCTGATTATATTTAAATTATATATAATAATTTAAATAGCGTAACAAATAATCATACGTACATGATAAAAATTATGTATATGATACATAATTTATTTATCTTTTAATTTTATTTTGGAGTCTCATTTTACTAATTTAAAATTAATTTTACTATTTTACTATATATATATATATATTTTTGATAGAACAAAAAGATAGGGAGATTTTATCCCGGTGTAGCGCCATTCTGGCTCCTAACCCACTAGGTCTTTGTTTGATACAGACCGCAAATTTTTTACGTACCTTCTTTATTTTCAAAATTTATCCGAACCGATGAATACGTCAGCCTAGTTTCTCTACGATGTCGGAGTATCAGCTAGTCCACCTCCCAGTCATGTATATCCAAAATTTTTTGAATTTTAATCGAGACATCTATGAAATCATTTCTTGAACTTGTGACCAGGCAAAAAAGAAGTTAAATTTGTACCAATCACACTATCATGCAGAGGTATTATATATTTTAGTGATGCCTTCCATGACATTGAAGTTGTATTTTTTTTTTTTAATCATAGAAGCATGGTCAAACTAGAACCGGTTTTTATTCTCTAGTAAAGTATAAAATCCATAAGCTTCTCGGTTTAGATACTGAGGTAATCTCACGTTCGAGTAGCCGGATCCTGGTGGCCCTGGGAGACGGAATTGCAGTTATGTCCCCTCGTAATTGTCCTCACGCGTTGAGGGTATTTCCGTCAATCAATTTTATTTAAGAGCGAGAGAAGAGAGAGACAGAGACAAGAGACGGAGACAGAGACACAGGAGGTGGGAGGGAGAGAGAGAGAGAGAGAGAGAGAGAGAGGGAGCAGGGGAAGGGCGAAGGATTTGAATTTTTTTTTTCTCTCTCTTTTTTCGCCGTTAAATTCCCGTTAGATGCTAGTTGGTGGCGATGGTGTCGGACCAGGAGATAGCGAGCTGTGTGGAGTCTCTCCTCCGGCAGTCGGGCCCCTACGCCATCTCCTCCGTTAGCGGCGTCGTCCGGGAGCTGGAGGCCAAACTTGGCCTCAACCTCTCCCACAAGGCCGACTTCATCCGCGACCAGATCGAGCTTCTCCTCGGCCCCCCCAAAGACCGTTTTGCCCTTCAAACCCACCACCAATTCCACCCCCAGCCCCAACCCCTCCACCACCCCCGCCCCCAATTCCAGCCACTCCCCCCGGCCTCCTCCCCGTTCACCCACCTCCTCCACCACCAAGAGCTCTCCTTCCGCTACCCCCCGCCGCCCCTCCCAGCCTCGGCGGCGGCCCAGCAGCAGCAGCAGCAGCAGCTCCAGCAACTGCATCAGCCTCCACCGCTGCCGGCGCCGGCAGGCCTGCAGCATGCCGCGCCTTCCCAGAAAGAAAGGTGACTCCTTTTTGCTTCCTTCTTGCCCAATTTTGAAATTAGGGTTTTGGTTGGTGTGAAAGTTGCGTGCTTTTTAATGACAAAAGTAAAGTTGCGTCCTTTTTTTTTTTTTTTGAAAAAAAAAAACTAATGTATGTCGTATGCAGATGATGAGAGGGAAATAGGTTTTTGAGGTGGAGTTATGGGTATGCGAGGTTTGGGCGGGGAAGGTGGAATTTTGGAAGATTGATACTTTGTGTTTTGCAAGGGGGTACTGTTTTGCATTTGGAATTGCGGAAACTGGAGATGGTGAAATATTATAGATTTGGTTGTAGTAAAATTTTGGATTTCTGTATCTAAAATAATATTTGCTGGATTAAACTACGAATTTGGGTTTACGGTGAATAACTAAATGATTCTTCTTCATTATTTATGGACTAGTGTTTATGTACATGTTTGGTTGAAGAAAATGGAATTTTTCTGTATCTTAAAATTTGGCACCCACGGAGTTGTGGAATATATGGAAAATGAAGAGTTCAATTTGGGAGTTCTTTATTGTTGTATGAACACTTTGATCAGGTGACGCTTTATACTCTTTTTAGAATTTGAAGTGAGAAGAAAATAAATATATGCGAGATACGATTATTTGAAAAATGAAGTGATAAAATGTAAGACATGTTTTGATAACACCAATTGCTAAAATGAGATGGAAGATCACTTGCCATAATAGTTTTCAGATGACTATCATAGCCATTGGAAGTTGGTGCTTCAAAATGGAGTTGCAGTGGCTTTAAGTTACCCTACTGTGTTAGGTGGGGAATAAAATGCAGTGGGAGTTTGGTGAAGACACAAACAAGATTTCAAAAATTTAGACTTGGTATCATTTATGATTGAGCAAGAGGGACATGTTGATCTACTTCTATCAATAAAATTGATTTGAAGCAAGGTGGACAAAGTGGTTTGTACTCTTGATTATAATAATTTGCACCTCCTTTTTTTTTTGTGTGTGTGTGTGTGTGTGTCTAGATGCTTAAAATGAAGATTGAAAGGGAGACTAGGATCAATATCTTATCATAATCTTTTGAATACAAGAGTTTTTCCTTGCTGTCACTCCAATCTGTTGTCACCCTACAGATTCTGGTTAAGCAATATGCTGATTGGGTTAATGGCCTCCAGGGACTTCCTACTGATGGTGTGAATGCAAAAAATTATGACTCAGGGTGGAAGACCTGTCTTGAGGGTGAACTATGGTTAAAGTTTCTTATTACGATGTGAATGGATGCGGAGCATGTTCACACATTTGACCAACTACAAAGTTGATAATCTCCCTGAAACTATGTAGTAGCAATTTTGGGCTGTGGGGTTACAGCCATTACTGCAAACTCTGTAGGATGGTGGGGTCAATCTCTGGCTGTTCAGACTTTTGGTTTTCTTTTAAAATATTAATTTGGTATGGGTGACTGGATGTTACATGCTAGTTACCTCTGTGTATTGAATTCAATCTCCAAGATTTCTGCATCAGTTTTAACTACCATTGAGAGCATGCAAGCTGATTTTTCTGCAACTGGTCAGACACTTATAAGGAAAGTATGTTATTCACAAGATAAGTCTTTTGTAAATCTAAAGGATTTTAACAATCTCAAGCTCAGCAGTGAAAATATTTTGTTTTTGTTGATACATTGTTTTATTTGGATGGGAAGTGTTGGCTTGAGGAACCATGAAAGAAGAGCTTATTTTCATCTTGCATTTGCCTCTCCCTCCCTCCTGGTTAGAAACCTTTCATTTGTAATTTTATTCGACAGCATTATCTTCCTGCTTCTAAAATGGAGGGTGAAAGAGCAAGAATTGATAAAGAAAGTAAATATGGTGTCAGAAAAATGTAGATGCTGCTTTGCTAATTCATTTATGCAAGTTCCAGTTACCCTAACAGTAATCTCCAAAATCAAATTTGTAAAATAAAAATCTATGAATACAGATACCTAAGCATGAAAGGACTCTTATTAATAGGATATTGGTTTATCATTTATCACTGTCTCAATCCTTGCTCGTACCCAAAAAGGCAAAAGATGTTAGATGGGCAAAAGGCCACTCATTAGCTAACAACAAAAAGGCATACCTTTTACCCAATATGCACTTAAAGTACAGGGCTTTTGTGAAGACATCAATAGCATTTCTTGGTTGTCTGATGTTGATGTGTTCACTCACACTTGTGATTTATGTTTCAGTGCTCCTGCTGGAGTTAAACGAAGAGGTGGACCAGGAGGTTTAAGTAAAGTTTGCGGCGTTTCACCTCAACTGCAGGCCATTGTTGGCGAGCCAACTATGGCAAGGACTCAGGTTCCTCTTTCTGCTGACCAAACATTTTCTTTTGAAATGATTGTCTTTTTCAAAGCTCGTTTTTGAAAAGTCAATATTTTGGACTTGTTTAAGGATATCAAAGGTGCATGTATATCTTGTTTCAGATTGTGAAGCAGCTGTGGGCATATATTCGTAAGAATAATCTCCAAGATCCTAATAACAAGAGGAAGATCATATGCAATGATGAACTCCGTATGGTTTTTGAGACTGATTGTACTGACATGTTCAAGATGAATAAGCTGTTAGCTAAGCATATAATACCACTTGAATCTACTAGTAAGGCTTTTTTTTTGTTTGTTTGTGTTGTACAAATATGTCACAGGTGAACAATACTTATCTCTGTTTCAATTTTTGCAGGAGATCCAGGTCCAGACTCTAAAAAGTTGAAGGCTACAGCTACGGAAGTGGTTTCCACAACAGACCCTGATGCTGACCAACATCCTGTTGTTATATCTGATGCACTGGCGAATTTTTTTGGAACTGGAGAAAGGGAGATGCTTCAATCGGAGGCTTTGAGGCATCTTTGGGATTACATAAAAATTAACCAGCTGGAGGTTAGTCTTTTCTTCTGTGTAATTTTTCTTTGCCGTTTTTTTTAAAAAAAATCTGCAGCCGGGTTCAATATTCCATGGTTTAATTTCAATAGTTTGTTTGTTTAATGTAATTTGTATTAGGACCCTATGAACACAATGATGATTTTATGTGACTCTAAACTTCAACAACTTTTTGAATGCGAAAGCCTTTCTGCCTTGGGATTATCAGAGATGTTGTCACGCCATTTGTTCAAGCGATCCTAACACATGGCATTAACTGGTTAGGTAATCCTTGCTCCATGCTTGATGTGCGCATATTTTCTCCAAATTTTGATTTGCTAATTGATTTCTGTCTTGGCACTGTGCACTCATTTATGTGTTCAAAAATAGCAATGAGATCAATTTCCTTCAGTGTACTTCTGTTTGACACTTGATTTCCAGGAACCTGAAATGGTTTCAGAACATCAAACAGATCACTTGTTTCAAATTGGTGAAAAGCCATTGCAATTAGGGACTTTCTGTTGATGGAAATATAATTCAGCTATTTCTAAAAAATATATATTGGATTAGATTATTATGCTTAGAATTCTTGAATTTCTGAGAAACTGTCATGAAATCAAGACTTCTGATGGTTTTAATTGTGAGGTTGGGTCAGTTTCTAAAGTCAAAGAGAAAAAGGAACTAGAATAAGAGGTAAAGCAATGAGTAGGAAAAATACAATGAGAGGTCAGAGGGGTTACAAATTGTTTTTTTTTTTCCATAAGTTTTGCCATAAAATCTAAATAATTAGTTAACTTCTGTCCTTATATTGTTTAAGTGATTTAAGCCTCGAGAAACAAGAATCAAGTTTAGACCCTTAATCTAATTAAGCTAATATTATTTTCTTTAATGCACAAAGCAATCTAGAATTAGATCTGTAGAATTGTGAGCAGAATTTTATCATTGATGGAAATGCATCCACTCAGTTATTTTTCCAGGAGAGCAGCAGACTTAAGGTACTAGAGCATTGCATATAATAAATAAAAAAAGAGAAAAATAAAGTGAACATAAATATCCAAATAAATGTTTAATTGAAACCATCATCTGAACTTCAGGCTATGTCAGATTATGTTTAGAAACTTGGTAGGCTATGCAGCTGAGTTGGATTTTATAATTTTTCACAAAGTCTAGATTATTTCCTGCCATATTCTGCTTTCATAGTACATGTTCTGAGAAATCAACTAGGAGAAGTTTCTCTGCACTGTCACATATTGAGAGAGAAAATAATGCTATATGCTAGTTTGCATCATGTAAACTAAATAGTTTATCTACATATAAACTAAGGAAATATCATATTTGAACAACAAACACATTGTGATCTCGAATATAGATGATGGTAGTAATTATTTGCCTCTCATAGCATTGATGTGAATAATAGGCTATAATATCCATGACTTGGTTTTCTTGAACTTAGTATGGAAAATTTGATATATTGATTGCATTATGAAGTGCCGGTGTTCTTATTTTTTTTGATATGGTGGAGGCTTAGAGTTCTCACTTGGTTCACTATCCTTTATATTGCACCAATTTTGCTTCTAATTCATTAATTTGGAGGCTAAAGTTTGACCCAAGAACCATAATATCAGCCACCAAGTATAAGTGATCAATTCTGCTTGTTTTTCTCTGTAATTTATTTCTTTTTTCTTCTTCTCTTTTTGTTTAACACCTTTATTGGTCTTTAAAAAATCAGCAAGTTTGGTGTTCAACTTTGTCGGAATCAATCTTTATATAATTACTCAAATCGGTGAATTTGTGAAAAGAACTCTTCAATGTGATTGCATTCTCCTTGGAGCTCTATTTCACATATGTTACCTTCATTGAAATGGTTAATTCTTAGGATTTTTTATTATTCAATATGCTTATGATGAAAAGTGCAATTTTACAAGTCTGTTCTTACTAAAATTTATGCTTGAAAGTTTTTAACCTTTCGTGGCTAACTATCTTCATTCTTGTTTGTATTGTATAGTTGAGTTTCACCTAGTTGATATGATACATCTGTTAGATCCCTCTTTAGATAATTTCAATTGGTTGGCATATCTGAAAATAAAAGAATTAACAGGCCTTCTTCCATCATTTGTGTGCAGATGAGCAATTTCAGTGGCATCTAGGTGATCTAACAATGTAACAGATACTGATGAAAAGAATATCATTTTGTTTAATGTGTTTTGATTGGTTGTATGTTATTATGTTTAACAAATTGTTTGTTTATGGGCAAGATGTAGTTTACTTCTTGGTAATGGTAAGAAAATGATGATAGTTGATGTCGTAATATCCAGTTCTAGTCTTGTTGAAGATTATCAGTTTCTAGCTTCTGTTGCTGACTATATGAAGGAAAAAGGAATGGAAAAATGATTAACTACTTTGGGAATGAAAAGCTCTGTATGCAAAGGTTCAAGTTGCACACCAAGGTATTATCAAGAACACCTGAGCATCAGTGCCTTGTATATGAGAGTGATGTAGGTAGCACAAAGTCTAATCATCCTCTGTTGCTTCTCATGGTGTTGTCTTTGCCCCTACAAGCAAGGCAGTCCTCTCTGTGGCTGAGCTCCTCAAGTAACAATACATGATAGAATAGTGGCATAGTTGCATAGAGGTGACGTTCATGAAGCTTATTTTGGAGGATTTGCTTGCTAACAAATGGCTAATCAGAAGCTATACAGCTGACTATTCTATCCCTTTATCATCATAAGATGTATGTAGATGTATAAATACATGTGTATGTGCATGTCCTGCTCCTTTGGTTTATTTAATTTGTCTATCAAGGCTGCATCTATGAGTGCTAGAATACTGCACACAATTACAACGATCCTTTTTCCCTTAAATAATTATCATTAGAGGTTTCATTTGACATATGCAACTTTGTCATTTGTTATATAAAATAATTTCTGATATACAGCCTCACCGATTTAAATATTGGCAATTAAGGCAGTAACTGTTTGATTGTTCTTTTTTGTTGTAGCATAGTGTTTTGTTCTCCTTGGATTAGAGTTGTTACTTTTTTCTGAGATTCTTGCGAAGTTCTCTTTTTTTATTGAAAATATTAAAATCCTGTTGCATTTTTGTAGTTGTACCTTCTTGCTTTTCTGGAAATTTCATCATATGCACCTGAGTGTATTTTGGTTTCTATTGCAAACAAGAAATTGTTTGGACTTTTTTTTGGAAAAAAACTTTTTGGTGGTTCTTGCTGTATTTTGCTACAGGCATTTTTCTTTTAACAAATATAAATTTGTGTTGCTTCATTTTCACTTTATTTAAAATTTTACAATGTTCAACTCTTTAAATGTGTTTATCCTGAAAAATATAGCTTTTCCGTGAGCATGGATGCTGTTTTGGGTTATTAACTTTGGATTTTCTGTAGCAAGGAGTCCTATTTCAATCTTATAAGAATTTTAGTTGTTATTTACATATTCCAATCGTCAGGGTCAAATTCTGTGTTTTTATTAAAAAAAAACAATTTCCTTTGTTGTTTGGGTTTACAAGTTCTAGGTTTTTTTTTTTTTTTATCCTTACCATAGTTCTTTTTGCTTTCCTTTATATTGAAACAATTGCTTTCTAGCAATACTTTTGCAAAGTTCTCTTTTTCATTTCTTTTATTTCAAACATATCTAAGTTAAAATGATCTTTCTAGTCATATAAAATCAGGTTCTTGATTTTTTTCTCAAATCATTTAAACGCTGTGTTATTCATAAAAAAATATTTTTCCTTCAAATTTTCAGAAATTGGGTTTTTTTCCAGAGATCATTAAAGGCTACAGTTTTCAAAAGTTCTGTTCTTGGATTTTTCTAATGTCAAGTTAAATGCTGTTTTTTTAAATATCTATTTCTCAAATGTGCTTGTTGAAATAACTGTGTTTGTTTTGGATGATAAGTTCCTGTTGTTTTTTAATCATTACTACATAAGTCTTTACTTTTCTTTAAATCGAAATAATGGCTTTGTACGAATACTATTGCAACATTCTCTGTTTCATTACTTTTGCTTCATGTTAGCTTCAAATGCTCTTTTTCCAATTGAGTTTCCGGTTTTCTCGTCAAATTTAAATGATGTGTTTTTCTTTAAAAAATAAGTTCTCGATTTTTTGATAAAATTGGGTTGTTGGGTGTTTTTCTCAAATCATTTAGATGATATGTTGTTCGCAAAATAATGTGCCAGTAGACACGATTATTTTTGTTGTTCTTGATGGTAAGCTGTAGTGGTTCTTTTTGTCACTACTAGCTTTCTTACTTTTCTTTTAAGTTGTACCCATTTTGTTCTAATGCTCTTGCACGGTTCTCTCTTTCAATACTATCATTTCAAATATGTAGCTTCAAATGCTCTTTTCTAGTTGTATAAAATCAGTTTGCTTGGATTCTTTCTCAAATCATTTAAATATTTATTTTCCTTGGAAATTAATTTTCCTTAAACTTTAATAGGAAATGTGGAAGCAAGCTTGTACACCCACGCTTGTGTATGTATATATGAGGCACAAATACCGCATCTCCCAGCGCTGAAGCGAGCCATATTTTGGTTCCATGAAGATTACAGAGGTTGGTTTTGTTGGAATATTACTGGGTTTTTTTTTGACTTCAGGTGTAACTTTTGTTTGACCTCCACCCTAAATAGAATGGCTGGTTTATTGTTATTATTATTATTATAAATGAAGTGATGTCATTCTTTCAAGCATGCATGGTTTTCATCTATATTGTGTCAAAGACCACCGAACTGTCTTTGAATTTGAAGTAACCCCGTTTGAAAGGGTAGCGATCCTTGACCATTTAATCATATTAACTTATTTCGTCTTTTGGGTGGTTGACTTCGATTATCTATTTAATAAAATAAATAGATACAGATCAAAATTTTTGGTCCGTTTGAAAAATAAATCTTTTTTTTTTGATAAAAAAAAAAGGGGGATAAATCCGGGTGTACCACTGGATTTCAATCCTGTCATGCTATGTTCGATTCGGATCGTAATTTTTTTATGTACATTTTTCATCATCAGTGGGTATGTCAGCTTGATATTATTAAGATGCTGTAGTAGTGCGTTCTCTCGCTATTCTGATAATGTGTCCCGGGAAAATTTCTGAATTTAATCGAGTTATCTGTGAGGATCATGTCTCGAATTCGTGATCGGTAGGAGATGAGGTTGAATCTTTATCGATCGGGTTACCGTTTTAGCAGGTATAAATAAATCTTATTCAGCTTGATAGATTTTTGCTATTTATCGGATCAGACTTGGCCCGTATGTTGCTGGATCCACCTGTCCAGTGGCCACCCCTATCATCTGGTAGTCTTGTTTTTATGTCAAGGTGCATCCAAGAGGAGTCAAGAGTAAACGTAGACATTACTTATCTTCATGCGAAACAAATGCGTTCTTCGATGAGATAAGAAATATAACCAGGAATACAAGACTAAACAAGCAGTACATAGAGACAACCCTTCCCTTCCCTTCAAGAATGCCTGAGGGTACAACCATATCTATCATAGGCAAAAAGATTTTTTCCAGCTTCTGCAAGAAAAAAAAAAAAAAAGCACCATCAGTTTCCATTAGATATAAGGGTTTTTCTCCACTTTTTTATTTTTAAGTTGTATATTGTTTCTGTAATCTTCACCGATCATAGAAGGAACCATAGTAGACTCTTGATGTTTACCGGTCCGAGGGTTCCCATGTGGATCGATGGCTCTATCATATTCTTTGCTTTCCTGTTATTTTTTCCATGCAGCAAGGGTTAGTCTGAGAAACTAAATTAGCCGTATATGATATTGCTCGGATTCTGTCATAATAATCAAAACTATCTTGATTTAACCTTTCCTCACCTTATAAACACCGTTCCTTCGTAGACATGAGACGCGTGGAGTCTACGACCAAGTCCTAATGGCAGGGGATTGGCTTTCCACTCTGCAAGGCAAAAAATTTCTCCTACATTAGAGTATAACGCAAATTGCAAGATCTAAGGTGTAGTTAGCACGAGATCTAAGCCTGAACAAACCTAGACGCCATTTCATGCCAAAATCCACTCCCTCATTTTTGGTCGGCTTGATCACAAACTGTACCTGGTTTGCCACCAGGAAAGAATAGAGCATTCCAGGCACTTTCTACAATAAAGGATGCACCCCATTTTTGATATCAGTGCAAAAATGATGAAAAAATGAAAAAGTTTGTGAAAATGATGATAGCTTCGAGATTACACAGCATTATATCATTTTTCTCATCAATCAGATATGCAAGGAGAATATCCGAAACACTTTTACGATGCAACGAAACTTAATTCTCTGATCATGTTTTAAACTTATAAAGTAATTTATCTGAATTCTTAACTCATCCTCTTTAGAAATGGCGCCAGCCAAATAACCATCGCAACGGTTGGCTGGTTGTAAAATAAAATGAAACATTAAGATTTTATTATTTTGGAAATATCCCAACAATTGACAGCTCACAATAGATCTAGTGCAGAAGAATTGTACTGGCAATGCGGTCATGCAAAGATTCGTTCTTACCTTACTCCACTCGAAAGGATCGATGGCCTGAAGAGAATTGAAGCAGTCCCGGCATTCCTTGCCAGCCAAGTCCAAACATTCTTTGATGCTTCGATTCTTGATGGCAGAGTGTAATCCATGGACCCTTCCTGGTTTGCCAAAATCTTCTTCTTCTCCCGGACCTGATGAGTTCTTGGTTCCATGAGGCGCCGGCCAACGATCTGGCTTCTTTATGGAGATGCTCCTCTTCGATGGATTAGAATTCAAGGATTTAGTATGTGCAAGATGATGATTTATTTGCGTATTATTACTTAGAATTTTGCTTCTTTGTAGGTGCACCGTCGTGGAGAGTATTGACATGATTTGGAATTGTTTGGGTATATGGGGCAGGGAAGAACTGCTCCACAGAGGATTTGGGTGGACGTGAGAGTTAATAGATGTTGAGAGAATAGAACTGATGTTGTTAGAAGATTTTCAAGCAAAGAAAAGGATAGTACGAAATGGAAGCAATGCTTCCCATGCATACTTGGCAACGTGAGGTTCCTTATCCATCTCGTCTGGGCTTGGTGTGGATGCTCCTCCTAGGCCTTTGCATGCGACAAACTGGCCTGCTTTTAAGGTTTCCAAACAGAGGTGGTTAAGGTTTGATGGTTAGATTTGGTCTGCCTGCATTAGGGTTCATTGTTTATTTCTTGTCAGTGCATGGTTTGGCGTTATTTCTATTGGTGAAAGCCTCCTCCATAGGTTTAGGTTTAGGTTTAGGTTTAGGATTGAGTTGGAGCATTTCTATGCTGGCTTGGTATATTGGCAACAGTTCAACTGGGTGGCGAGGAGGTTATATATATAACTTGCAAGGGAGGAAAAAGATCGAGCTTGCTATTTGGGTTGGTCGCCACCAAATGTTCTTGACTTGACCTGGGCTTAACTTGCCCTAGGCTCATTTTAGTAACGTAAATCCACCCGATTCAAACCTGTTCATAATTTCTAGAATTCAGGGTTCCATCCTTGCATGATTTTAATCCATTTTTGTAAAGTAGAAAACCTAACCGGAACCCGCTTTACTTAAACCATGCTTGATTTGACCTGACCCAACCAAACCTGATATAGCTAGCGCAACTCATTCCAACTCGTATTTGGGTTGAAGGTTTTGAATGTTGGTTTGGTTGTCATTCAAATGGTTGGGATTATCATCGGATCTGGTAGGATTCAGGCCATGTCATTTGATGGTTGAATTGAATCTAGAAATGACCTTTAACCTAGCCCAACCTGCTCAATTATGCATG